>JAUPFN010000009.1:37442598-38699104 GCA_036924255.1 Apodemia mormo | reverse complement strand
TACAAATACGTGTATGTAACACGTAGAACAATGAAACACGCATACAACAAACTGTAGTTTAGAACTTAATGCCTTTGTATAATCACAAACGCGATTATCTGAACTCAGTTATAGAATACTAGTTGTTGCCGTGACCTCGATTACGAGACCCTAAAACGTTTCTTCCTTTAGCTAAGTGTGATAAAAGCTGCCTATAATACTCCGAAATAATTAAGCTTTTTGTGAGTGAAAGTATTTTTAAAATCTGTTTAGTTATTTTTAAGTTTATCTATTATCGCCTCTGTGGTCTAGTGGTCCAGTGTTGGCGTTGACCACATGAGGTCCCGGGTTCGATTCCCGGGTCGGGCACTTTAAAAAAAAAAGTGTTTTTTCAGTTTTCTGAGAAACACAAAGTTGCTCGGGATTGGAAAGTGCCCGGTTGGCGATAGGCTTGCCACCTATCACATTTGTGGGACCAAGTATCTTCGGCTAATCGTGGGTGTACTTGTTGTACCTCTGCCTACCCCTTCGGGGATATGGGCGTGAAGATACTTTTTTTTTTTTTTTTTTCTATTACAAGGAAATAAACAAATAAATCTTTCCTCATAAGTTATTCCTCATAAATATTAGTGTAGATGAAATGGTCGAAACGTTAGAGACTTGCTCCATTATTGAGTGAAGAGCGGTTCCACCTTCTGAGCATATTCCGCTTGTGAAATAAAACGTTCGTTAAGTATATTTTATATTAAATGAAAGCAGACAAACCCATAGGCTTCCTGATGTAAATATATAACTATTGCCTGTAGACTTCTAAGATATGAATGATGCGTTGCAATCAGTGTGGAAATTATGCTACATGGGTAAAATTTTTTATTATCTCACCCTCTATATTAAAAAGCATTCACGCTGTCTTATTACTAAACACGGGTGAAACATTACGGAATTCTATCACCTAGTACACGCAATGATAGTAAAAATTTAACCAATTTACGAAGTATCTAGTAGAACCACATCTTAAAATATATTTGTACCCGGATAAAACACTACTCAGGAGAATCAGGAGAAATTATTTTTTCGTATGATATACAAAAAAGTCCTAATAAATTTAATAGTATTCCATGTTAAGGCATATACTAGAACATGTCAAAATTTCTTCAAGGAAATTTCCAGATTCACAGTTTTTACAGCCATGTAAGCAGGATAAATTAAAAAAATAATAAGAAATGTTTTAATATCTTCGTTAAACTTGTAGAAAACCACTGAATATTAATTAAAGCTTAGTATATTTGTCTGTTTAACGATAATTAATTTATTATATCTTTAATTTTATTTTAAAATAATAAATAAATAAATAATAATAATTTTATTTTAAAATAATAAATAATATCTAATAAATTTTCACGGGAAAATTACACTTATTGATCGAACCCCGAAGTAAGCAAATTATTTGCTTGTGTTATGGGTGTTAGTCAACAATACTCTACTCTACTCTAGTTTAAAATTAACATTGAGTCTGTTTTCTGGAGGAGGGCGTTGATATACGCAACACAGTTATATACTTCTGCGTATGTCATCGACACTCATATTATTCATGTATGCTTGTTCTGGTTCCAAATAAAATTACTTGTATTTGTATTTTGTATTTGTTATACTAATACATAGAAATACAATATATATAAATACTTTTACACATAATAAACAGCTAAACCCGGAAATACAAACATTTATATGCTCATCACACAAATGCTTGTCCCCGTCGGGGATCGAACTCGAGCCCCGTCAATTGCGTAATCAGGGACGCTAACCGCTCGACCAACGGGGCCTTATACCGTATTAGGTACATTTACCAAAAAACTATTTCTTTTTGTTAAAAATGTATATGTATTGGATTTTAATGTTCATTTTAATCGAGAAAATGGATCTGTCAATATCCGTAAAACAATATCATTTTTTATGCTTATAATGATCGCACGAAGACACGAGACTGAGATGGCACAAGGACAAAAGGAAGTGAGTCTGATCCACAAAATTAGTATTCCAGATGATAGATACAGTAGAAAATGTCGAGTTCTAAAAATCTTTCGACTAAACATATACAATATTTTTCAAAGATTTTGCAAGGTTTTCTAAACTATTTTTAGTTATTATGTATGTTAATAATAACAATGCATCTATGTATTAATACTTGAAGCAAAACTTTGTATCACTTTTAACGACAATAACGTGAATGATGGGGTATGAAGTTTGCCACATTTAAAGTTTACATTGCGGAGAAGTCCGGAAACTAGATATTTTTATATAATTTATTTATTTATTTATTTGCATTCCACAATGTTTACAAGATGTTACATTAAAATAACGCTTAGATCAACATGGACCCTGTCGGGTATAGCAATGGTAAGGTAGAAAAAAAAGAATATACTTATATATCTTATTTAATTATCATTATAATAAATGTAATTATTTATAAGAAATGTTTAATTAGAACTGAATTAGATTTATTATTCACATTTATAATTTTATATAAATTTATCACTCAAATATTCATTTATGTCATAATAGCATTTATTTATTAATAGATTTTTTAATTTTATTACAAATTGATTAAATTTCGATTCATTTTTTATTAGTTCGGGTAATTTATTATAAATTTTTATTGACATTACATAAGTACTCGAAGTGTAGAGTTTTAAAAGGGAAGTTGGCAAAGGGAATCGACCACTTTGTATGGACTGTTCGGCTACATGTGACCATTAACTTTAGTCTATTTTTATGTCGTAATTTTTTGTCTGACTGTTTGTCTTTTCTTTTTGTGTACCAATCCTAGTGGTTTCGTACAAACTTACACATTTCTAAAATGTAAATACATGGTAGCGCCAGTATGTTGTGTTGTCGGAAATAAGGCTTACAACTAACGGTGTGGTCTTTATTTGCTAAAACTCTAATTAGTTTTTTTTTGAAGAGTGAAAAGTGTTGTCACATTTGTGCTGTTACCCCATAGTATAATGCCGTAAGGGGCCGTTCATAAAATACGTCACACTAAAATCAGCTTTTTTTGACCCCCTCCCCCCCATTGTCACGCTGTGTCACACTTTTTGTGACCACCCCTAGAAATATTTCGTCACAAAAACTAAGACCGGGGGGGTCTTAGTTTTTGTGCTGCTGAGTATGATAAATTCTAAATGATAGTACACAAATTCTGAAAATTAAAAATATTTATTTAGTTATTATAATAACATTACGCGCAGGGTACGTGGAAACGTTACTGTCTCAAGTATTGGAAAAACAAAGAAACCCGTTGTGACGGATCGCAACGCCGCTAGAGTCGCGCCACAGAGCTAGCGCACATGTCAAAAAATAATAAACGGCGAACGACACGTTGCCGTATACCCCCCGTCCCCCCTTGTCACATCTTGTCACACTCAGCCAGACCCCCCCCTCCCCTTGTATGCGAACGTATTTTATGAACGGCCCCTAACTGAGCCACGCATATGCATATGCGTAATAAGTAGTAAGGGCAGCTTGGAAATCAGTGTTTTTTTTTTAATTTCTCGTAAAGCATACATAAATTTTGATAATTTTGATTTGATTATATTTATAATATGTGATTTCCAGTTTATATTTGTGTCTATCGATAAACCTAGAAGCGTAAATTCTGTAACATGTTCTATTTTAGATCCCTGGTATGTTAGATTTATTGTTAATGGGGATTTTTGGTGAGGGTGAAAGGACATTATTTTGGTTTTTGACCAATTTATTTCCAAGTTATGATCTGTCATCCAATTAACAATTTTGTCAAATATTTTGACGAGATTTTCCTTTGGGTCAGTGTGGGCCTGGCATGATGTGAGAACAGAAACATCGTCCACAAATAGAAAGCATGGTGTATTTATGCTTTTTGGGAGGTCATTGATGTAGATAAGAAATAGCAGACATCCGATGACGCTCCCTTGTGTGATTGAAGCATTAATTATTTATTTATTATGTATGTTTAATATGTATTAAACATTCATTAAATTACTAAAAATAAAAATTACGTACACTACATTCATGTTATATACGTGATAATTTATAACATACGGACATGTATACTATTTTCTTTATGCCAAAAAACTGTTGTCAAACTTCAAAGAGGCTTTGTTGTTTAGTCAGTAGTCTAATTTCGACAACAGGGCCATCGCTTGTACGCACACATTTGAAAGAATTTATCAAGCTAAAAAATATGTCACACATGCGCGTAGCAGCTTTGGATTAATATTATTTAAAACATAAAAATTTTGCATCTTTACCTTCTCAAATCTAAAGTTTTAAAGTAGTAATACCAATGTGCGTAAATTTAACCCACTACCTACATCAATGAAGATCATTTATATGGAGTCTGACGGGTCGTAATGAGGTCGCCGGAATTAGATTCAGAGTTGACAAGTGACGTGGAGCCCGCAATGATTAGCTTAACAAGAATATTAATCATGCGCTATTAATGAAATGAAAACGTAAGCGATACAGAGAAAATTGCAGCCTTTTGAGACAAGCTGAAGCTCCGTTGTTTATTATACTATATATAATGGATATTTTGATGATCATCAGAATTAAGTTAACAGAATAGAATAGAAATTCTTTCTTTAAAACTTATAATGATTAACACAACAGTAGCAAAATAAATAAATACTAAGAATAAAAATACAAAACAAAAACAAAAAAGAATTATATACAAATATAGAAGAAATAACAAAAAATACAAAACTTGAAATAAAAATAAATATCAAATCAGTGCATGAAAACCGCCATTATGTATTAATATAACACTATGTGTCAATTTATTTAAAAAAAAAAACGGCTAAGTGCGAGTCGGACTCGCGCACGAAGGCTTCCGTACCATCCCCATTCAAATTACTACCTATTTATTAACATCGGGAAAAAATTGCTTAAAACTTTTGTTTGTTGTATGGGAGCCCGAAGTGAGAGAGGCCTTTAATATTTACTTTATTTATTTTTTAATTATTTGTTTTGAAAGGTTTTTTTATATCATAAGATAGCAAAAAAACAGATGGGTCTTCTGATGGGAAGAGTCAACCATCGCCTATAGACACTAAAGGTGTTAAGGCCATTGCTATAAAAAACCCAAGATATACAGTGTCTCAAAAACAGTGTTTTCGCCGTGTTGGTCCCGGCCGCCTTTGAAGAATAGGCCAACTATCGTTCTGCCAAGCAGCTCGTAAAAGGCGACCGATTGGCTATCGAGTTACTACCATCGTGGCTACTATGTGGTAGAGTCCTGCATTGTCTCGCCCAGGTCTGGTACCACCGCCTTACTATTCCTGTAAATCCTGCCGCAATAGCGTCAGTGCCTGTCGCTGTCGTGTTCCGGTTTGGAGGGTAAGGTAGCCGGTAAACTTATGCATGTGGCATTAGACCTCGCCACAAGATAGCAACGCACCATTAACATCTTTGGTGTCTACAGGCGATGGTTGACTATTTCCATCAGGAGACCCATCTGCTTGTTTGCTATCTTATGATATATATATATATATATATATATATATATATATATATATATATATATATATATATATATATATATATATATATATATAAAAAGTCCTCCAACAATGAGCGCACAATTTTAAATTGTGCGCTCATTTCAAATAGAATCGCGTCGGTCGCAACACTGTCAATTTTATTTCTTTTCGTACATTGCTTTGTAAAAAACAATTATAAATCTCGCACTTAAGATTGGATATGCAAAGACATATGTTTCTGCCTTAGGGACAATTTTGAGTGTCCCTAAGGCAGAAACAATAAAGAATATTACGTCCTGAAGATGCTTTAAAAAGCGAAACCGGTCGATAAAATTAAATAATTTAGTGTATAATAATAGTGAAATAAAAGGACAAGTGAGTGATAAACTAGTTTCAACTAAAAAAAGTGTCAGTTTTGTTCGGGACGTGCATCGTGGGATTTTTATATCAATGTGCGTGGTTATCGCACCTGCGTTTTTAGCGTGTACCTGTTACCGTTATTAATATTGAGCAAAAAATACGAAAAAACACGTTTGTTGTAAGTTTCATGAGGTTTCATGGCATTACAACTATAATTTTTCAATTTACTTTCCATTAAAAAGTTTTCAATGAATTCTAATATGAACTTATTGTACATTAAAATTAATTTTATAATTTCGGCTGACTATATTCTTGTGGCAATTTAAGGCTGATCTCATCAACTACCTTTATTAATAAATAATTTTAATGCTTCAGCTCTTATAGAGGGGCTCTAATCGGCTCTACTGATTAAGTTTCGGTGACGAAGGTATAACATGCGTTGAGTATTAGGACTGCGTATATCTGTTTATGCTATCAAGTGAAGGAAAATGTGGTGGACGCGGGTGGACTATTATTCCGTTGGGGTCTTCTGTAATCTGCATTTCTTCGATAGATTTGTTCCATTTCTTATAATATTTTTTACTTCACTGACACTGCAGAATCAACATTAATGTGTCTTTGATTTATGGGTTCCGCAACACAACGCCTGAAATTTAAAAAAAAAGAAAAGAAGGTTATATATGAGGCTTCCAACTCAAAAAAATGTTGTTGTCTTTATATTATAGAACCATATCCATACTGTCCATACTAATATTATAAATGTGAAAGTCTGTCTGTCTGTCTATTACGCTTTCACGGCTAAACTTCTGGACCGGATTTCATAAAATTTGACATGGAAATAGTTTATGATCTGAGGTCAAATATAGGCTAATTTTTTTTTCAAAAATCAACCCTTTAAAGGCTGAAATAGGGGATAAAAGTTTTATGAAAAACTATTTAGACATGTTAAGCTACTCGCGGACGAAGATGCGCGAGTCAGCTAGTTGTATATAAGTGTCATAACATCTAGACAACATTTCTTTTAAACTATTGAGAACTTTCATCTTCCATTCAAATTTTCGTCCTGATAATTTTTTAAATCTACTAGCAACGCACTATTATCATTTTTGGTGTCTGTAGGCGATAGGTTCTTTTTCCAACAGGAAAGCCCATAATATGTTTGTTATCTTATCAAAAATAAATTAGTAAAATGCATATTGGGCCACGTGCAATGTAGGGTTCCGAATTGTCCATCACAATAATGCGGACTAAGAAGAGAGATTTTATTGTTTCATACTATGAACATTTGACTTATTTAACGTCAATGACGGATATATCGGCACCACAGGTTCACCGCATATAAAAACTTATTCAGGTGCATTTTATAAGGTGGTCGACTATTACTCAAAAATCAACGGGATGATTGATTCCAGAGATATGGGAGAGTGGAAGTTGGTATTTGTATTTTTACTACGTTGAAATAATATAATTTTGATGATGATGATGAAATGTGTCCGCTATATGGGCAACATGCTAGATTTACCTTTCATTACCTATTTTAGCTTCTTAGAGGTAAAAAATAGTTAGTCTACATATGTTTAATCCAGGATCTTCAATTAACTTCATACCAAATTTCTTTGAAATTGACTCAGCGGTTTAACGATGAAAGCTTAACAGAAAAACAAATAGACAGACGCTTGCATTCATAATATTAGTTTCGATTTCTTTTGGCAAATTTTTAATACAAACTAGACTAAGTATCATTAAAATGATAAAGCTGCGAATAAAATGTTTTCTAGTAAAACAGCTTAAAAATAATTTATCACTTCATGTACACAAAATGCTTTTTCCTGAGTTATATATTATTTAAAAGCTATTAATTTTCATAATACTCTTCATACGTATGGCTCCGCATAGTATTAACTAGTTAGGGAAAATGGAAATATACACAAAAGATGTGGAATTTCTCTAGAGAAATGTGAATTCTAGTTATTTAAGGCAGCGCGAATAGTAGGTGAAAATCGTGGTTGCGTAATAAGCCGTGGGATTAAACAAATATATGCATGTAGGTCTTTTTACGACGTGTTAAGTCTTTTGACAGGATTTTTTAATATATATCATAGAATAATTAACAAGCAGGTTACTTTCTTGATGGAAAAAGACACACAAGAACAGAAGTCAATGTATGTATACAAGTAATATACGAGCAACAGACACATAGACACCCCTCACGGACGCGGTATCTCGGAATGGTTCGGAACAAATTGTCCCAACGCGATATCTCGGAATAGTTCGAAACAAACTGTCCCGGACCATTCCGAGATATCGCACCTGTGAGAGATGTCTTTGTGTTCGTTTGCTCAAATATTACTTGCATGTACATTGACTTCTTTAGTCTCCAGTATTCTGTTAGTCTCCAGTATTCTGTGATGTAGATCTCAGAGACTATTATGACTATTATCATAATACTAGTGACAAGATTAGCCAATCGTCCACCTTTTACGGGCAACCTTGCATAATGACAAGTGGTCTGTTCCTTAAAGATGGCCTGGTCTAACGTAAGGAGAGTTAATACATAACTGTTAGTCCCATGTACCAATACATCCCTAAAATTTGCGGCTTGAATAATCTCAACCAAACTATAAAGAATCAGATGATTGTTTTTGTTTAATCTAAAAATAAAATATACATAATTTCAAACTGAATCATTGTCGCATCAAACAAAACTTTAAGTGAAGGTTATTTCAATTTTTATTTGCTAACATTATACGATACTATATTCCGTCGATTAGATTAAGTGTAAGCGAAAGAATTACAACCTCATACATTATATATATATATATATATATATATATATATATATATATATATATATATATATATACTCCAGATTCGTCTAGAAGAAAGTAAGACTAGGACTAAAATACCATGACTAGATCTATTGGATACTGTCCGGAGACGATGTTAAAAGTATTTGTAGCCGGCATGTTTGTATGAAGAAAGTTATCAATGTGGAGAAAATAAGCAAGCAAATCTTTTGTACCCCGGTCGGGAGTTTGTGCTTACGTCAGAGAGAATATCTGTTCTCGACGTCCCAGCAGCCTTGAAGGCATGGACGTATCTATCCTCTGGCTACGTATAGACTGCGTCGACCATTCTATTATGCGTGCCTCTACAGATCCCACAGCAGAAATGACGAATAAGACTGACTCCGTGCTGCAGCAGATCCCCTTCGCAAATATCGTAATCATCGGATATTTCAACGCACATAATGCATAATTCTTACAAACAACTTACAAAAAATTAAATATAATAAAAGCGATCGCTTTTCTGACGACCACGAAGATATGTAGAAAACCATTCCAACGACGAATCAGAAAATCTAAGGAATTTAAGCATAGCAATTAATATGTCACGATCAACTGTGTTATATATATTGTGCCGTTGCGACACTCTATGCGCTTCCTATGATTTTATTACAATTGACATAGCGAGATTAACGCGATGTATTACTTTATATTGCACAATAGAAGGAAATTCTGAGGTATATTGGTCTGGGTGATTTTGCATAAACTCAAAGACGTAGAGGTTTGTGATGAGCTGTAGCGGTTTTTCTTGTCACTTGTACTAATCTTCCGACTAAAAAAGAATAACATTCACGCAGAATACCAATGACTAGATAAAACAAAATGCCAAAAAAATCACTATAAACTACTAAAAATACTCATGGTAAGTAATTTATAGCCTGATAACCTACATAAAGGAAGTATCCATACATCCATATCCATCCATAATAATATTATAAATGCGAAAGTAACTCTGTCTATCTGTCTGTCTGTTACGCTTTCACGGCTAAACCGCTGGACCGATTTTCATGAAATTTGGCATGGAAGTAGTTGAAGAGACGGGGTCAAACATAGGTTATTTTTTTTTTTTTAAATCAACCTTTAAAAGGTTGAAATAGGGGATGAAATTTGTATGAAAAGCTATCTTGACGACATGTTAATCTACTCGAGGGCGAAGCTGCGCGGGTCAGCTAGTCTCTAAATAATTTAAACAACCCAGAAATAGTAAACAATCACCAAAAATTTTACCACATTATAATTTAAGTTTATCCAAATAGGTACGTATTTTTATACTATAAAAGTAAAAGAATATCGATAAATAATTGTTTACCTAAAATTATAAATAAATTCCAACAGTTGACATATACTACTGAAAATGTCTACTAAAGTCTGATCTACTAAAAAATATTTTTCAGGCATTTATCAAATATTTTTCAAATTAAGAAATACGTTATAAAAAAAACTTAATAAGACAGAACTTTGTGTAATTTTTTAATATTAATGAAGAGGCAATCTTCAAAAAACTTAAAAAACAGTATTTTGTGTAGTTGTAATAATTAAATAAATCTTAATGAACAATCAGTCTTTAAAAAACATAAATACACATTTTAAACAAACAGTGGTACATTTTAAAGCAAACGTAGTGATATATTTGTTTTTATTTATGTCATAAGATAGCAAACCAGCAGATGTTAATGGTGCGTTGCTATCTTTATCCAATTTGGAACACGATAGTGACAAGCACTAACGTTATTGCGTCAGGAATAGGTAAGGTGGTGGTACCAGACCCGGGCGAGACAATGCAGTACTCTACCACCTAGTAGCCACGATGGTAGTGACTCACATAGCCAATCGGTCGTCTTTTATGACCTGCCTGGCAGGGCAGCAGTTGGCCTATTCTTCAAAGGAGCCCGGACCAATACGGGTAAAAGGTTGTAAAGATAACCGTTAGCAGCTATCCAAACTTAATTTAATTTAGTTAAAACGAACAGTCATCTTGATTTAATAGTCAAAGTAGATTAGAAATGTGCATTTCCTGTTTGGTAATGGTAGGTACCGATCTACCTTATTTTTCCTACTGAAATAACCTTAGTGCTTGGCTAACTTAAGTATTTCGGTTGTAAGATTAAGGTAGCCTGCAATTTTTTACAATTTAACATTACATGCCAGGAACACAAAAGTGATAAGCCCTGAACCTACAAAATTTGTAATACGTTAGGTTGACTATTTTTTTCCCGTCACAAATCTTGGGTAGGCAGGTTTATGCAGGTAAATCGTTACTAGCAACCTGCCTACCCAAGAGTTGTGACGAAAAGTAAACAGTTAACCTAACGTTTGCATATTCAAGACTTCATGAAATTTTTGTACCAAACCAGTGAAATGTTTAAAAAATAATAATTTTTAATTAATCATATTCTGGACTGAAAAGTTATTGTCAACCTATTTGCAATATACTTATTGACATATTTTATTAGATATAAAACACTTTTCATGCTTTAATCAGCGCAGTGAAGGTCGTTTTATAGTGGGATCTTATACTACCACCATACGGATGGTAACGCATAAATATATTTAGTATTAGGTTTTTATTGAATACAGCAAGATTTTGCCCGATATCTTTGTTAATTGTGCGAATTAAAATTATTTACACAGGTATCACAGGGTTTGCTCGTAAACAACAATGGCGGGCATTGATATTATATCAATGATGGCGGGTAAGACGGGTTGAAAACTTCCGGGTTGAAAGTCTCCTGCATCGATCAGTGTAACACACACTGGCCTTCGTTAGAAAGTACGATAGTATTTTAATAATCCAGAACGTGCATAAATAATTTAAGGTACATGTTTTTGTTAATTTATATTTCATTATGAGAATTAAAATATAAAATGTTAAAATTAGAGTGGATATAATAAGATTCGTTAATCGATTAGTGTAACACACACTGGCCTTCGTTAAAAAGTACGATAGTATTTGAATAATCTAGAACGTGCATAAATAATTTAAGGTACATGTTTTTGTTAATTTATATTTCATTATGAGAAATAAAATATAAAATGTTAAAATTAGAGTGGATATAATAAGGTTATTAGAATAAGAGTTTTGGTTACATTAGACAATGTGAAGAAAATATAAGAATGTAAAAATTAATTACGTAATTTTAATTAGTAAAGGCAGTTATTAATATTTAATACAAGGGCGGAGCCTGGCCCATAGCTACTACATTATGTTCTCTCATGTACCACTTTAATTACCAAGTGTAATTACCCACTATTTACAAATACATTAGTACCCATAATTGATGATATAAAAATTCTTCATTTGAACTACCGTTACATAAGAAATTGACCTAATCTCAAAGTAAAAAAAGCCTATGATTAAATATTGCTGGACAAATTATACGAATTATCTAACCTCAAATAAGCAAATTATTTGCTTGTGTTATCATAATTCGTGGAGTCTCTATAACGTTTCTTACTATTTTTTTTTTGAAAATACCTACCATTTATCATATTTTTCAGCTTATTTAACAAACCCTAATACTTTTTATCAAATTATTCTGAATTTTTATAATAAAATGTTGGAACCTAAATTTCTGATATTTTATATATTCTATACATTCCATCGTCGGCACTTGGTGAAATTCCATTGTTATTAGACACTTTTGTAATTGCACTTGTACATAAATTGTATGCTATCTAATGATATATTAAAAATATATATAAGACTAAGTATCATTATTAATATTTGCAATGACACGCCTTATTCAACTAATTAAATTCAATTCAATCTTGACGTACTGTAATGACTTTCCCTTTGAATACTGTACAATATAATACAGTATCATGCTAGGCCTGGGAGTGACACCGTACTGATTATCCAGTAAGGTTAAAACACAAAGACAAACTTTGTTTATACTACAAGACATATCCCTAATATTATAATTTACATACATATATATCTCCACGCCAGATCCCTACGGGATAGGCAGGGACCGAGTGTCATACATCACGAACCTTGCAGACTTGTCTCGCTTCCTCCACATTAATCACTCTCTTTATACACACACGCTGGTTGCGAAGACTCTTGACCAAGGATTTAAATACCGATATTTTGTGGTAACGTTATTGCTCGCGGCATAAATTTATTTTCAAGCATAACGTTATCCAAAAATGACACAGAATTTGTTACTATTTACTAACGTTATTCATTGTGTTCTGCTATACACTACGAATTAACGTTATGGTATAAGGTTATATGACGTTGTCTTCTAGCGCTAGTTGTAAATCAATCACGAAACAGCATGAAACGCGACGAACCAATCACAAAACAGCATGGAACGCTATATTATAACGTTATTTAGCGTTAACAATTTCGTTCTGCTGCTGTATTTGAGTAGCGATACTATTGTGTTTGAAAATAATTTGTTACTGAGGTATCGCTACAGTAATAACGTTATGTATCGTAAAATAAGTTATGTTATCTGATAACGTTTTAAACCCTTGCTCTTGACACCAGTGTCATCTGTATAAAACAGGCAGTTCACCACTAGGTCACTCACGCGTTCCCACATTCAGTGACTTTAATCTTTGGAGACATCCAGATATAGGATAAACATTCGAGTTGACAACACACAACCCTGTTTGACGCCAATATTGACATTGAACCAATGTGATATGTTGGCTTCCACCCGCACACATGCTTTGTAATCCCAGTCCAAGGGTTGCAAAGCACTCAGCAGACGCCTATCCCATTACTGGGTAAAATTTCCTAAAGTTTCTTTCGCAAATCCACAAAACTTTCAGTAGTTTTCTTCTGAAAGTTCTCTTCTTTCTTTACTTTCTGGCCGACAGCTAGATGCTTTTCTACGATTTTGCGGAGTGAGAAAACTTGACTCTTCCAGATTTAAAACTCCCTTGTGCCTCCCACAACATTCCCTCGGACTTTCTTTGCATTCTCCTTTCAATGGTTTTACCATACACCTTTGATGCTAAGCTGATCAAACTGATGGCATATTTTCAACACAAGTCTCTTGGCCTAATTTTGTTAATTGCGATAAAAGCTGTTAAAAATTTAACAAAGAGAAAATACAGGGTGAATTGCATCTTAGTGGAGCATAGTATTTCAGGTGGTAGGATGTCAGATAGTGAAAATAACAATTTTGGGGCAGGAAAAGAAAATATGCTGAGGGAAACCTTCGTCAAGGCTACACCCACGAATAAAATTGCTAGATGGAGTGCATATATGGTCTAGTCAGAGTCTACATAAGTAGATGTTATTTGTTTACTAAAGTTACGGAAGCGAAAAAACCAAGATTTCATTGGAATGGACTCTTGGTTAATGATATTTGCTTTTTGTACATTCAACTAATTATGTAATGACTTGCACGTCATTACAGCCTAGACAACCTGTAATTAGGTTTTCTGTCACGTTTGAGATAAAAACATCTTTCAGATCAACGAGACCAAAAACATCAAACATCAGTTTCATGAAGACCTAAGAGACAGATAATCTGGTATCAATACCGCTGCTTTTATCACCGAAAACAAACCATTACTAAAGGTGAATGCAAGAAAAACCACGAGGCACAGCCATAAACTTTGATTAGATTTTGTAACGGGCCACGGCATCGTACATTAGAATGCGTGAATCGCGACCAGCGTAATTGAATTTTCTAGGTCATTGCTCGAGATTTGGAGTTAGTTGGAAGATTATGCATAGCTTGAGGCAAGGGATTTTCTTTATCTACAAGGTGAGCACATCAAAAAGATTTTCGTGGTATGCTGAAATATCTCTTGGACACAAAATGGTTTAAATTAAAATGTTAACAAATATTCGAAGAAATCTTTTAAGTTGAATAATTTAAAAACAGACAAATTAAGTTTTTAATACAGTCCCTGAAGTCCTATAAACGAATATCTAAATATATTAAAATGAGCGATCTATCTTATGTATAAATAGGTAAAGCAAAATCTTTGTACCCCCTGTTTAGACAATTACGCTGGAGTATGAAATTTGGTACAGTTAAAGTTTTCATTATGGAGGACTGCGGAAACATAATACGTAAATAATAATATTAAATAAATGATATTCACGGGACAAATTACACTAACTGATCTAACCCCAAAGTAGGCAAATTATTTGCTTGTGTTATGGGTGTTAGTCAACGATACTAATACACAGAAATACATAAAATTCAAAATTCAAAATTCAAAATGTCTTTATTTCGTAGGTAAAATTTTTACACTTGAAATATGTCAGTAATTAATAGTTTATGCAAAATAAAAAAAAAATACAATAACATAATACAAATAACAAAATACAAAACATACTATATAAATATTGGAATATATTTAATAAACACCCAAACCCGGAAATACAAACATTTATGCTCATCACACAAATGCTTGTCCCCGTCGGGGATCGAACCCGAGCCCCGTCGATTGCGTAGTCAGGGTCGCTAACCACTCGACCAACGGGGTGGTTAAAATAAATATGTTTAAATTATATGCGATAAAAATACATAAATTATTAAAATATATAAATATTACACACTCTACAGTCATCTGACACATAAACCTTAAAAACAACAAAGAAAAATATCGACACGCGGGATTTGAACCTGCGACCATTTCCCTAAAGCCGGGACGCTCTTCCACTGAGCTAGTGTCGACAGACTCGAGACGGCGAAATTCTTCTTTGCTATATGATCGTTTACGTCGATTGTACTGATCGCTAGCTACACATACGTATAACTAGTTAAATGAGTTCATCGTTACAGATGAAATTCACATTTATAATTTTATTTCCCTTCACATCTTAAGTACATGATCTACACAGCATTCGCATAGCAAGCTTTAGCGTGACTACAGTGCGATACGAGAGCGACAGCATACATGGCATAGCGTCCGCATACATGGCATCTAAATTAAGGGTCGTTTGATTGTTGAGTTGAAGAGACGACCCTCGTGATTGTGTGTCTCTTCCTACGCTTGTCAGCTAAAGTCTGAAACCAGTAACTGCCATGAGTTTTGCATCTTATAGTCAGAGACTTTCTCTACTAGTTAGTGTCGCCAGCAATATCGCGTTTTGTACAGTCATTGAAACGCAACGTAGGCCTCCCTACCTTTTTTTGGCGAAAGCAACTTCTCTCAGTACTCTCAGTAGGAACGTCTTGGTAAACGATACAGAAGAGTTAGAGCACAAATACAATCTAACCTTTTTTTCAAAAATAAGCCTCGAAGGAGATGAACTAGGGCAGGGATCGGCAAACTTTTGAGTCGGATGAGCCAAAAATTACAATTTACAATATAGCAAAGTTTTAAAAAAGCTACAAACAAAATTTCTTGCCAACCATAAACAATACTTCTAGAAATCAAGACAGTGACGATGTGTACCGGGGGAGGAGTAGAATATTTGCGAATATAACTAAAGAGCCGCAGGTTGCCGACCGCTGAAGTAGGGGATTAAAATTTGTATAAGAACTATAGTTTCTTATACAAATTTTAATCGATATTATAGCGTTGACATATTAATCTCCGCCGTGTTGGTCCCGGCCTCCTTTGTAGAATAGGCCAACTGCCGTTCTGCCAGGCAGATCGTAAAAGGCGATCGATTGGCTATCGAGTCACTACCACCGTGGCTACTAGGTGGTAGAGTTCTGTATTGTCTCGCCCGGGTCTGGTACCACCGCCTTACCTATTCCTGCCCAATAGCGTCAGTGCTTGTCGCTGTCGTCTTCTGGTTTGGAGGGTAAGGTAGCCGGTAACCTTATGCATGTGGCATTAGACCTCGCCACAAGATAGCAACGCACCATTAACATCTTTGGTGTCTATAGGCGATGGTTGACTCTTTCCATCAGTAGACCCATCTGCTTGTTTGCTATCTTATGATATATAAAAAAAAAATCTGCTTGCGACAAAGCAGCTTGGGTCAGCTAGTAATTATATATTTATGCAAAAGTCAGACTGTCTGTCTGAGGTAACCCGTTGGCCCGAGCCTCTATGAAGATTACACCATTTGCAGTTGTGCCAAACGGTTCGTTAGAGGCGAACGATTGCCTATGCGAGTCACTTCTATCATGGCTACTAGGTGGTAAAGTTCTGCATTGTTTCACCCGGGTCTGGTACCACCTCTTTACCTATTCCTGCTGCAATAACGCCAGTGCTTGTCACTGTCGTGTCCCGATTTGGAGGATAATGTAGCCGTTAAACTTATGCATGTGGCCTTAAGACAAGGATAGCAACATAACATTAACATCTTTGGAGTCTATAGGCGACGGTCGTCTCTTACCGTCATGAAAACTATCTGTTCATTTATCATCTACTATAAAAACAAGCAAATAAAAAAATAGTCAAATTGAGAACGTCCCTTTTTTTAAAATTCAGTTGCAAATAAATTACATTCCCATAAGATAAATAGTAATAGAAAATGTATTTTCTAACAGCTACAAAACTTATTGATACGCAAATAAGATTCACGTCACGGCGCCAGAATATATATATAAATAAAGATGGCTTTCTGTTTATTACACTCGCGTGCAATTTGCTCCACCTGTAATGTAATGTATGCCTGGGAGAAGAGAATAAGTAATATTCATTTAACGGTTTACGGCGTTTGTTTAAGGGCTATTATTTACTCGGGAACTAGTCATAAACTCATTGTTGGTAGTAAATAACAGTTTGTTGTTTTACTTTATTACTAGTGACCAACATATGTTGCAAAATTTATGCTTTAAACACAATTTGGTGTAAAAACGAATATATAGTAAACTAAGATATAGTGTTCTACAAAATGTTGTACAAAGTGTTTTCCCCCGTGCTGATCCTTATCTTTTGAAGAATAGACAAACTGCCGTTCTGCCAGGCAGGTCGTGAAAGGCGACCGATTAGCTACACGTGTCACTACAATTGTGACTACTAGGTGGTAAAATTCCGCAATGTGTTGCCTGGGTATTTGGTACCACCACCTTACCCCTATTCCTGCCGCAACATTAGCAACGCACCATTAACATCTTTGGTGTCAATAGGCGATGGTTGCTTGCTATCTTATGGTATAAAAAAATAACGTGTCACGTTTGTCAGAACGGACTCCGAAAGTACTGAGCTGATTTTAATGAAATCTGCTTGTTTGTTATCTAATGATATATAAAGAGTCTGACCTGACGTTATGACTAATTTCGGCCTTATATATATATATATATATATATATATATATATATATATATATATATATATATATATATATATATATATATATATACGTTATATATAACACAACTGGGGGCTCAATTGATGTATCGTTTACGCTATCTCCTGGAAGTTTACACAGTATTCGGTCATTAATTTCGTTAACACTACTATTTCTAGCCGCCATTATTGCCGTTTGACACATCCACTGGTAATTTTTGTTTTCTACTTCGACAATATACGGCATGATATCTCGCAGAGCAGGCTACCGCCTGACCTCGCTACCACGCATTCTCTCCACGCACGCTCACCCCGCGCGATGCTTTATAATAATATTATATCTTAAAACTGTGATGTCACCTAGGTTATTGGCAAAAATCAGATGAAGCAAAGGACAATTTCATTCAAAATTAAATACTTAATTTTGAATGAAATTGTCCTATATATATAATGTATAATAATACTGAATTACTAATTTATTAAGATAAAGATTAATACCATGTTTATTAATATAGTTTTCAAGTATTTCGTGGATTAATTAAAGAAAGTTACAGTTCCTCTAGAATTTAGGTCCCTATGGCCCACTCTCACGTGACGCAGACGAACTTGCGTGGGTCATCTAGTATTTAATAAACACCCAAACCCAGAAATACAAACATTTACGCTCATCACACAAATTCTTGTCGCCGTCGGGATCGAACTCGAGCCCAGTCGGCGTAGTCAGGGTCGCTAACCATTCGACCCACGGAGCGGTCAATGTGGTATTATGTGTCTATACGTGAAGCAAAAACTTTTTACGCATTTTTAAGAAAATTACGCGAAAGGTAGAGTACAAAATTTGGCACATTTAAAATGTATGTTGCGGAGGACTACAAAAATTCAATATTTTTAAATTATATGCTTTAGAAATACATTCAATTTAAAAAAATCTACACACTACCTTAATGAAACAAACATGATAATATACACACATGCTTACTATTTTTCATATGGCTACCACCGTGAAGTATTGATATAATACAGTTTCATGGCTACCACAGCTATGAACGGCGCGAACTGCGAGGTGAACATATGAAAATGTAACTGCGCGGCGGGTAGCGCAATGTTTTGGGTATGCCCAGCAAAATCAACCCCATGTCGATGGGTTTGCCACAATTCGATTAGTTACGACCACGGATTAAATGTATACGCCTTTCAAGGCAATTTTCTCGTTTTTTAGTGTAGCTTGCAATTGCACACAAAAACAAATAGTTATAATACCTACTTATCGATGAAATAATATCACTTCAAGGGCAATTCTTAAGCCTTGTTATCTTATTCGGTACGATAAAACAGTGCAACACGGTTTCTTTTTATTTTTTTCACGATAAAATATATCTACAAATGTATGACACTTTTTGACAGTAATAGGAGTATTTGTTCGTTTGCGCGGCGATAGGTTTCCTTCCCAAAGGCGAATCTGTTAGTATTCATGTAGCCTGAGGTCACGACCGAGGCAGCGGTGGTGGACGTATTTAGAATTTTTACAATTGCAAAGTAAAATTTTTTTTTCGTCGCACGATGTCAAATGAGTCCCTCGATTTCGCCGATCATGCCGCTCTAAGCTGCGGCCACCTCGATACTAGCTAGTACATTAAGGCGAGGCATCAGAGACAAACGGAAAAAACTGGTTTGCTTGATAACTTTTTTATGTATTGATTGTTAAATAACGGTTTTACAAAAATTACACGATATACCTGAAGATATTATCTAAGGAATGTACTAACTCATTACATGACAGAATGTAATGAGTTAGTACATTTTAGACTTTAGTCGATCATATAAAATTCCGAAAACAGACTTAAAAAAAAATCGGTTGTCTGTAAAGTTGGTTTACAGACGATAGTTGAACGTGACAACGTCTTAAGCTCTCGCTTGTACTCCAAGCCTTAAACGGAACGCCTCAGAGCGAGGTAACGCCGCGTGCGTGCAGCCAGCTCTATCGAATTATAAGACGTTGTCACGTCAAAAAATCTCTAAAACAAGTTATTTGTCCATAATATTTCTAATTTTCCATGTGATTTTTAGTTTTAAATACAAAAAAGAATGTACTACATTTTGGTTTTTAGCTGAAGTCCTATATTTATTTATCCGAAAACTAAAGCATTTTCCAGCGATTTCAGAACATATCGCGCCGCCCACTTTCTTAGTATTGGCACGCGTCGAAATACCTTGTCTTTTGTTTTATTCTCTCATACCACGTGTCACGATCGTGCCTCACTCGGTTTTTTCTACGTCGCAGGTCGCGCCACGCGTAATTGTGGTCAAGCCGTAAAGATTGTTTTAAAACTTAAAAGAGATTTTATTGTTTAAAGTATGCTCGAAATTCGACCACATGCCGATCGCTTATAAGATATAAACCCATCTAAGCTCGGTCTCTCAACTTTATTAATTTTGTTAAAATACACAAACACACATTAAAGTCGAAACGCACTTAATAAATCCTAAAATTTCAAAGCATTCACTTAAAACACTTTCATAATTTATATGTAACAGTCCCTTGGGTTAACAGTAGAGTTACGTAAGTTTAATAACGTAAAACCCACAACATTTAACACCTCACTGGCTCGGTGTTTCAGTTGAAATGAATAAGGCTAATCCCTCGTGCTATTTCTAAACTTTAATTAGAACCTTGAAGGTTGGCTCAAAACTAGCTGGCTGTGTTTTGGGACTCTTGACGAGGGGTTCATGCCAATTAATAAATAAAGGACTCACGACCAATGATTAGTTTTAATGGAATTATACATACTAGCGATCACTCGCTGGTCGAAAATCGACCCTATAGTTTATATTAACAATAAAATCTCTTTCATGTTCGGTGCGCCCTCTACCGACTGCCACAAGCAACTAACGACACGCGCGAAGCGAATTTTTTTTTCTCAGCGAAACCCAAAGCAAAATTTCAGTTATTCATTTCAGTTATTATATTTGGTGAATCCCGCGGGATCATCTAATTTTCCGGGAAAAAAGTAGCCTATGTGTTGTTCCAGTTCATCATCTACCTGTGTGTCAAATTTAGTTTAAATCCGTTCTGTAGTTATTGCGTGATTGTGTAACAAACATCCATCCATACATCGAAACTTTCGCATTTATAATATTAATTAATTAATATATTAATTAATATAGATATAAAATGTAAATGATGCGTTGATATCTTTCTAGCGGGTTCCTAATGACACATGTAAAGTTGTTATGTTTAATATTTATGTTTATATTGAGTTTGCATTCTAACAGTTTTAGTTGTTACCTAAGATATCTGTAGGATAGTTCCGAAAACTCTAGTTTTTGGACATAAAAATTTAAAATCTGTATTCCAAACCCGGTTACAATACAATACATGAAAATTCGAAAAAATATCTATGTCCGCTATAGCCTGAGAGCCCGTGAACTTTTTATCATAGAAAAATATCCTAGTCTGTGAATTTTAATCTGAACTAAAGAATTAACTTGGGAATTTTGTACTCGTAGTTATGACATTTTAACATAAGCAACACAACTCATAGTTCATAGGAACGTGGCCAATATCCATAGTACTTTATGGAACTGTCAGATGGCTTTAACTCGAGAATACTATAAAATATATGATTACTAATGAATATAAATATTATGATTTCCGGCGATATTCCCCAAAAATTCTCAATAATAAATACTTTTTTCAAACCCAGAGTTCTAACCTGGAACCTCATAATCTAAGATAGAATATGCTAATCAGAGATAGAATATGCAAATAAGAGATAGATAGAATATGCAAATAAGAGAGAATATGCTAATCACTAGACTGTGTGAGGGTCACTACCGTTTAAGTCATCAGATTTATTTATTTTTATAGAAGAAGAAGAGGCAAACGAGCAGGAGGTGTACCTGACGGTAAGTGATCACCACCGCCCATGGACATCCACCACTAGTCTTGCAGTTTTTTTTTTTATATCATAAGATAGCAAACAAGCAGATGGGTCTCCTGATGGAAAGAGTCAACCATCGCCTATAGACACCAAAGATATTAATGGCGCGTTGCTATCTTGTGGCGAGGTCTAATGCCACATGCATAAGTTTACCGGCTACCTTACCCTCCAAACCGGAACACGACAGCGACAAGCACTGACGCTATTGCGGCAGGAATAGGTAAGGCGGTGGTACCAGACCCGGGCGAGACAATGCAGAACTCTACCACCTAGTAGCCACGATGGAAGTGACTCGATAGCCAATCGGTCGCCTTTTACAACCTGCCTGGCAGAACGGCAGTTGGCCTATTCTTCAAAGGAGGCCGGGACCAACGCACCACAGTTGCGTTGCCGGCCTTTTAAGTATGAGTAAGCTCTTTTCTTGAAGGCCCCCAAGTTGTATCCGTTTAGAAACACCCCTGCGGGTAATTGATTTTTTTTTTATATAGAAAAAGGGGGCAAACGGACAGGAGGCTCTCCTGATAGTAAGTGATCACCGCCGCCAATGGACAACTACACTATAAGGTAGGTACACTATAACTTGCAGTTGCGTTGCCGGCCTTATAAGAAAAAGTAGGCTTTTTTCTTGAAAGTCCCTAAGTAGTATCCGTTTGGAAAATCCCCTGCCAGTAATTGGTTCCACAGAGAAGTAGTGCGGGGAAAAAAGTACCTCGAGAGTTGCACAGTTGTGGATTTATAGACATCGAGATGGTGAGGATGATATTTTGAATTTTGTTGTGATGTCCGATAGTGAAACTCTGCGGCAGGAATTAATCCAAACAGTTTCTCGGAACACTCCCCATGATACATCCGATAGAAGATGTTCAGCAAAGCCACATCTCTACGTAATTCCAAAGAAGCTCCGCTTATTGTGGTCAATAGGAAGGAGCTGGTATTGAGGAGGCCCCGCCGACAAGTGAGAGCAGTACTCCGTATGGAGTCGGATTTGTCCCTTATAAAGTTGTAAACGATGGGCCGGTGTGAAGTACTGGCTGGCCCTGCTGAGAGCACCCAGTTTTTTTTAGGCTCATTTGGCCTTGCCTTCCGAGTGACCGCGGAGTTGAATTATTCTTCGATTTCTGACCAAGTTTGTTCCGGCACTCGTTGACGTGTTGTTGAGAAGCTCCACTGCAGCCGGAGTACAAAACATCACCCGCATTGCAATTTTTAGATATAATAATTAATTATTATATCTAAAAATTGCAATTGATTAAATATATACATATATATATATATATATATATATATATATATATATATATATATATATATATATATATATATATATATATATATATATATATATATATATATATATATATATATATATATATATATATATATGTATATATATATACATAATAATCAGGCGAAATCTGGCTGGAATCATGGAATTTGCACACGTATTTTTCTTATGACGTAGACATCCTGCATCCGCTAAGGAAGCATTTTTGAGAATTCAACCCCAGAGGGGATGAAACAGGAAACAGATGGTAAAAGTTTGTATTGATCGATCGAACGATCTGTAAGTGAGTAAAATAAGGAAAGTAGCTTATAAAGAAAGGTTAAATAAGTGCGAAAGTTAATATGCGCGAGCGAAGCCGCGGGAATCAGCTAGTAAATTTATAGTTGCTGTTGCTAATACAATATTGTATTAAAAGTTTCTGATAACAATCACATGCTTTAAATACAATGTAACTTAATTTTGATTAAAAACAGTGACTACATGCACGTACCTATGTAACGACGTTTTATTCCACTTTCTATAGCAAAATTTGTAATATACGAATTTTCTTATGTCTCAGAATTCCAGTATACCCAAAATATAAACTTAAAAATTCAGTGAAACCCCCTCAAATTAAATAAAATGCGCAACTGCTTTATAATAATATTCAAATTACTATTACGGCCATATGCATCTTATGTCAAAATTAGTTCCCGAGACACTCGTGGGTAGCGTTTCAAATAGACATGAAAATTTGCTGTTATCTGTATGGGAAAGCCATAGTTCCATGGGAAAGCCTGTCCAGTGCTAATAAATTAGACGTCAGTGAATCGCTCTCACAAATAAACCACGTTCTTTGCATACTAAGTTTTCTTTCTGCTTCTGCTTTAATAATTATAAAACAACATACTTACATTAATACATAAAACTCTATTAGTTTTTGCTACGATTTTCTTAAAATTCAACAAAATAAAATATTTCCTTAAAGTACCAAAGAAGATTACTCTATGAACGTACTGCTGGACAAGAGCTCTTTGACTAGTAGGAGATAGAAACGAGGTTTCTGCTCTCGATAAGGTGAAAAAATTCAATTACAAGCCACCCAGCAGGTGCATTCTGATTGGACAGAAACGAGGCGGGCAGAATTAATCTTACTTCCCGTACAGATTTTTTTTTTACAATATTAAAGGTTATTATTTACTGGGAAGTTTTGTTTATTTAAAAGTATTTTCAAATGACCGATTTTTTGCTTGTGTTGGTCTCGGGCAATAGGCCAACTGCCGTTTTACCAGGCAGGTCGTAAAAGATGACCGATTGGGTAACTCGTCACTAACATCGTGGCCACTAGTTGGTAGAGTTCTGTATTTTTCAACCAATCATTTTTTGGTATTCAACGATATTTTATTACTAAAAAAACTACGTCAAGTGCGTTTCAAAAATCATAATCTAATCTAATTTTCCGAATTTATAGCTTTTCAAATATTAAAATTACGTTATTTTTAGCAAACTTACTTAATTTGCTAAAAATATATTTCAAGTTACTTCATTGATTGACTTAAAAATCTTATCAGCTTTTCTCCTTTAAAAACTGCGTCAAATACCGTTAATTTAATCAAAATCGGTCAATCAGCTTGGGATTTATCAGTGAAGAAAATTAAAAATAAAATGTTTTTTGACATTGCATCTATGCACTACAGCCGGGGGAGCCAGCGGACTGTAGATCTGGTTCTTCTTCGATGCCCCACCAGCCGTAGTGCCTTTGGTGAGCCGGATGTCGGGAAGAAGAAATCGAGACCACGACTTTCGTTTACAAAGGTGCTTTATTGTAACGAAACAGAATACGGCAATAAAGCCAGCACAGTTGCAAATTTTCTGTTCTACGAGAGCCACTACTTTCCCTATCACTGCCCTACTCTAATGCTTTTATCCTTTAGGTGTAATGAAGCCCAAGAACTTGTCTGGGAAACTAATTTCTTAAGTCGTAACGAAACTGAACGGAACTGATTGTATCGATCATGTAGTCCTCACGCGCCTCCCGTCAGAGAGGTGGGGAAATTGTTTCAGGGCTGGCTGCCCCCTGACAATGGTTTCTTGCGCTGGCCGTAAATACGGCCAGGTCATTGGGATGGGAAAGGGTGGACCCTATGTCCCTGTAGTTATCGCATTGGATAGTGGTTTGCCTTTGGGTTAGGGATAGATCAAACGGGATATGGATTTTCCGGAAAGCCCCCCCCCCCCCCTTGTGTAACGCGCTTCCGCGTGCAATCCGCCCCGCAGGCCGAGTCCCCGCGGGGGATTAAACACGCGGTGGCAATTTGGCCTGAAACGGGGTGGGAGGGGTAGGATTTGATGGGATCTATTGGTTAAGTAGGATGTCCCTAGGATAAGACTTGGCGTCAGGGGGACGCACATGCCATGGTGCTAGTTTTTGTAAGTGGAAATGATGTGATGCAACAGCGCGCTGGTACATCCTTTTTGCGAGTCTCCGGATAAACTCTTCGATCGACTCGATCTACAGGTCCCTTGTGATTACCTTGTTGGTAACGTACCTGAGTGCGTCTACGATCTTTCTCAAGACTGCGTTCTATTTTTGCTGTAGGTTTTTCCTGAGTCCTTTTGCTGTTAGGTTGTACCATACAGCGGCAGCGTAGGTGATTCTAGGTCTGATGTATGTTTTGTAGAGGTATGTTTTGATTTTAATGAGCAATTTGGATTGCAGTACAGGTCGAAGCACAGCCATTGCTGCTCTGGACTGATGCATGACGTTCTTGACATGTTCTCTCATGTTGAGGTTGGTGTCTATCGTGACACCCAGGTACTTTACCGTTTTGGACCACTTGATGGTTTCGTTGTTTAGTTTTAGTTTTAACGATGGGTTCATCTTGTGTAAGCCCGATCTGGGGAGGAGAGCTTGTATTTTCTCCACGTTTACGGACAACCGCCATTTGTTTAGCCAGTCGGGAAGCATGTCCAGGGTTTCTTGCATTTTCTTTTATCACATGCTTTGCAGACATTGAAGTGGAAGTGAATGCTGCATCGTCGCGAAGAGGGCTAATGAGCAGTTTGTCTCCCACCGGGATGTCGTCAGTATAGAGCAAATATAGTCTGGGCGAGAGACAACTGACCTGGAGTACTCCAGCTGTTATTTTGTGTTCAGTGGATGTGGCGTATTCTACGATTACTCTGAATGTTCTCTGGTTCAGAAATGAGGCTATAATCTTCACTAGTCTCCTAGGTGTTTCTGACTTCGCTAATTTGTATAGTAGTCCGTCGTGCCAGACACGGTCAAAAGCCTTCTCCATATCGAGTAGAACGGCTATCGCTTGCTTGTTCTTATTCCGTGCTGCGATGAGCGTGTGCATCACTCGTGATAATTAAAGAATGGTTCCATGTTTAGCCCGGAATCCGAATTGTTCAGCCCGGGGTGTTATGTGGGGTTCTAGTTGTTGTAGAAGAAGTTTCTCGAAGACTTTAGATATGGTGGGGAGTAGGGTTATGGGCCTATAGCTGCAGGGTTTGAGCATGTTTTTGCCTTTTTTGAGTAGCATGATGATTAGGCCGGTTTTCCAGGTTTTGGGGAATTCTCCCGAGGGCAGGATGCCGTTAAAGGGTCTCGTAATGGTTGAGATGGTTTTATCTGGAAGATGGCGAAGTGCCTTGTTTGTGATGGCATCTGCGCCTGGAGCTTGGCGAGGTTTAGCTTGGAGGATTTTCCGTTTCACCATGTTCGAATTAAAGAAGATGGGGTGGTCGTCTGATGTCAGTACCGGAGTCAGGTACTCTTTGAGAAACTCCTCTACTTCTGTTGTTAGGTTGGGATCGTGGAAGGTATTCGGGCTGAACTGGTTTTCCAGGTGTCTCGCGAAGATCTCCGACCGGTCCGGCGCACGGTAGCGTGGTTTTCCGTCTTCGTGGAGCAGTAGACGAACTAGGGTAAGCGTACTGGTTAATTGTCTACATAATTTATGTAGTGATGCCCAGTCTTCTTCGGTTTCGTTCAGGCGGGTCCCCCAAGTCTCTATTGCGTTGCGTTCAAGATCCTCCTTTACCTCTGCTGTGAGCCTATTTAGTTGGTATTTCAGAATCGGGCATCGTGAACTTTGCCACATGCGGCAAATTCTCCTTTTTTGTTGATTTCCTCTCCTTCTCCTTTTCTCGCCGTGTTGGTCCCGGCCTCCTTTGCAGAATAGGCCAACTGCCGTTCCGCCAGGCAGGTCGTAAAAGGCAACCGATTGGCTATCGAGTCACTACCATCGTGGCTACCGGGTGGCAGAGTTCTGCATTGTCTAGCCCGGGTATGGTAACACCGCCTTACCTATTCCTGCCGCAATAGCGTCAGTACTTGTCGCTGTCGTGTTCCGGTTTGGACGGTAAGGTAGCCGGTAAACTTATGCATGTGGCATTAGACCTCGCCACAAGATAGCAACGCACCATTAAAATCTTTGGTGTCTATAGGCGATGGTTGACTCTTTCCACCAGGAGACCCATCTGCCTGTTTGCTATCTTATGATATAAAAAAAAAGATTTTCTCCCGTATGTATCCGGGCAGGAGTGGTAGTAATCTAGTGGCAGTGGCCGTTCTAGATGCTTGACTCATGGCTTCTTGGGCGCACGAATTCCACCTCGTGCCCGTGCTCAGCCAGTTCCTGGGTGATCTCGTCCGGTTGGGTATCTGCTGGCAGCCCTCTGATGGCAACCTTGATGCTTCTATCTAAAGAGTAGAGAATAGCAAAACCATGAAATGGCCTCTGCCTTCTCTATCTCCGTCAAGTACTTTTGGATGGTGTGGTATTCTTCTTCGTGTTTGGGTGTAAAGCGCACTCCTTGTCCGTAGGGTCATGCGTTTGGTGTGTGTCCTAGTCTTCTCTTTAGCTCCTTAAAGTGCGTAGTTCAGTTTGGAAAATATTCAATGACAAGGGGGGGGGGGGGGGTATCTTCTTTTGTTTTGGCTGGTTTCCGTTCCGGCGGTTTTCTTGAAAGGAGAATTCTCCTTTCTTGATGGGGATGTTGCTACCATGGTTGCAAGTGAGAGTGGTGGTGAGGGTTCCACTTGCCGCTTCTCATTGCCGCTCATTGCCGCTTTGGCTCCTCGGCTCCTCATCTCTCCCGTTAGCTTCTTCGGTACTTCTTTTCCATCGCGTAGGGGTTGCGTGCGGAGAGAGGAGGATGGATGCTGTCTCCATTCTTTCAATAGCTGCAGCTCCGCTGCAGAGATTGGCTGGTTTTTGCCTTTTGCCTCCAGCGCGGCACACCTGTCGTTGAGGTGTTGAGCCATCGCCTGTTCAACTCCTTGTCGAGAAGATTAGCTTTCTCTAGTCGGGCCAGGATAACGAAGTTTTATTCCAAGGCTGACTTTGGAAAAAGCTCTTTGACTACAGCACTTGGAACGAACTTGGGTTGTGTCCCCACAAAATCTTCATCTGAAGAGGCATCATTTTCGGTAGTGGTGGTGGTCAACGTCGCACTGCCTTGGTCGCGGTCTAGGTCGCGTGCGCGGTCACGGTCTAGGTCACGAGCGTTCGCGTTCGCAGGGCGTGGAGGAATCGCGTGAGCGCGATGATCGCGGTCCGGTTGCGGACCGGTCGCGTTGAGCGCAGCGTTCCGCAGTCCGGTGGTGAGTGCGGGGGTCCCACGGGGGACTCCGGATTAAGGCCGTCCTCGTTTCGGACGGCCCAGGTTGTGCCGCCTCTGGAGTCGCCGCTCCAAATTGTGCCGCCTTTGACAAGGGAGCTCCAATTGGGGCCGCATTCCCAGTCGGCCGCAAAACCTGCGCCGCCTTTGGCGAGATTGGCTTAGTAAAACCCTCCCTCGTGAGGTCCCTCGGAAGACTTACTTGTGTTAGGTGTGTTAGGTGTTGCCGTCCTTTTCTTAAGGTAGTAGGAGGGCGGCAGCGCTGGGGTCGCGGGTGAGTGCGGTTTTGGCGGTGGTACCTGTTTCCAATCGGACATCTCAGAGATGTCCGTGTCGGAACATGCTCTCGCTCGTGGAGTAGGTGACCTTGAAGATGCCGGTGAGGTCATCTTTTTCTGGCTCTGTGACGAGCCTGGCACGGGTTTTTGAGTACCCTACATGTTCTTAATATTTTTATTTTTCAATGTGGGTACATTAAAAAAATAAAAACAGTAAGAAATGTTATACTCGTCCTGCTCTCGCGACCTTTGAGGAGAGAGAGCGAGAGAGAGAGAGAGAGAGAGAGAGAGAGAGAGAGAGAGAGATAACTACGATTGACCCATTAAGGCGTGTAGGCCACGTCGCGCAACCAACGGCAAGCTTTGCAGGCTTTTAAGACTGCAAGCGGCTGTCGTCGCTCTTTTTCTACTTGACAAACGGACTTAAGTGGCACGAGTGGAGTTAGCTGTACTGGTTCGGGCATTGATAGTACCTTTTTTCTACTCGACGTGGAAACTGAAACCACAGAAAAGATGCCTGCGTCCTGAGTATTTTTTCAGCCAAAACGGGTGCTTGTTTCTTCTTCGAAGAGTCCACTGGCCACTAAGCTAAGTCTAAGACCCGTCAGCTCATTGCGTCACCGGCCTATTAAGGGTTCTTTCTTCGAATTCCTCAATTTTCGCAAACATTTTTCGTTCTAGTCAAGTTAACAGAATAATTAAATATTTTTTCTACATAAAGTGTAGTATTTTTTACATACCGCAAGTGATCCCACGACATAACGTCCGAAGATGGTGTCAAGCGTCTTTGCAGCCGTATTTGTATGATTGTGGAGGAAGCAAGAAAATCTGTAGGGATCCTTACAAATATAACACACGGTTTTGTCTGCCTACGCTATAAGGGATCTAGCATAAAGACAATACAATGATGATGATGACATATCTGCTTTTCGTAAGGTTTATTTTTGGAAATGAACAAAAATTGGGTTACAAAAGAATCATGTTAGACTCAAGTAAAAAATCCTAACGTATAACAATTTTACTTAAATTCCTTTATTGTTCATTTATATTTCAAGTTTCCAAAACGTTGAAGCGTGCGGTTGAACCTTCTACGGCACTTTTGCTGAACCTTCAAACTTTTCTTTTATTCAAAATGAATCATCAGGCGTATTTGACCTTTATAAATTATTAATGTACTCTTTAGGAAGCGTTATGAAAGAGCTGTTTTGACTGGTGATAATTTTATACATTTGCTTATCTATCTAATGGAATTGTATGTAAAATCTAGCATATTTTGTATTAAACTAGAAAATGTCTTTTAAAAGGAAATAGTAAGTTATTGTTTGCTTGAATATGTGTCTGTAATTTATTACAAGTAATTCAACTAGTATTGCTAGTAATAGTACTCAAGCTTAATCGAACGTATCGATTACAAAGCAAAAAAAGAATTTTGCCACCTTGAACCAATTGATTATTGCTCAGCTGGTTAAAGCGTGCCGGCCAGAGGCAAGATCGCAAGTTCAAATTCTTTCGTGACAAAATATTGCTTTGTTAAGTTTTTAAAGTACTAACTAGCACACTCTAACATAACCTCTGTGGTCTAGTGGTCCAGCGTTGGCGTTGACCACATGAGGTCCCGGGTTCGATTCCCGGGTCGGGCACATAAAATTGTTTTTTCAGTTTTCTGAGAAACAACAAGGTATCCGGGATTGGAAAGTGCCCGGTTGGCGATAGGCTTGCCACCTATCACATTTGTGGGACCAAGCATCTTCGGCTAATCGTGGGTGCACTTGTTGTACCTCTGCCTACCCCTTCGGGGATATGGGCGTGAAGATACTACTACTACTATTCTAACATAACACATTCTAAATGGTCTTTCAAGCGTGCGTTGACGACCCATTCTCTTAGCACTTAGCTTTCCGCGTTATCTATCAACAAAGTATCTAACAGAATTGCAATTACCGACAGACAAACATTACTAAATACTTTTGTTATACTTACTTGCATATTAAAATATTTTGTTTATTATAATATGTGTTGTGTGTGTGTACGTAGTCTATTATGTGTTTATTAATATATGTTTATGTAATATGTTACATGTGTCTATTTATATTTAATATTACCTAGTAATTATTATTATTTTTTGTTCCGTTTATCCCATTATACTTTTATTTCCATTTAAATATTTATTTGCACCCCCTATTGAACTTTTTCTACTTAACTTGCTAGTTAACAGGTAGAGAATGCCTTTTTTATTATTTTTTATTTTTTTATAGAAGAGGGGACAAACGAGCAAGAGGTGCACCTGATGGTAAATGATCACCGCCGCCCATGGACATCCGCAATACCAGAGGTCTTGCAGTTGCGTTGCCGGCCTTTTAAGAATGAGTAAGCTCTTTTCTTGAAGGTCCCTATGTCGTATCCGTTCGAAAATACCCCTGCCGGTTATTGATTCCACAATAAAGTACGCGAGGCAAAAAGTGTCGGCAGAATCGCACAGTTGTGGATTTCCAGATATCGAGATGGTAAGGACGGAACTTCAAATTTTGACGCGATGTCCGATGTTTTTTTGCATTAATTTTAACCATTGTAAAATTTTAGTGCATAAAATTATTTAAATAAATAAATAATATAGTGAGTAAATATATAAAATTCATATCCTTTCATATTCAAAATTTATGTTGTCGTTTTTAACACTGATCAAATAAATTTCACGCGTAGTCTTTTATGTAGAAAGCGGAGGAAACAATATGTGGTTAAAACATTTCTCATTATCACAATTTACTAGTTTGATGGCTGGTAATATATCTTCAAATATAACCGTTTATTTTTGCGACAACTAAGACCGAGCTTACCTTTTCATGCTCGCTGAGACACAAGAGTGAGTATTAAACCTATAATTCATTCGTTTTTATTTATTCGAGTTCGTATCACAATGTAATCTGTTAATCATTCGTAGTACGAATTTCGATCGAAAAACTAGAAATCGTTTTAAATAAGGACTTGTGGCCGTAGAGTACGGTGTTTTTTTTTATAATCGATAGGGAAGCGCTTGACCACGATCTCGCCTGACGGGAAACTAAGATGTGGCCTAAGATGGAACGCGCTTCCCTAGAAGGCACCTGTTCACTCTTCTCTTGAAGATCCCCAGGTTGTATCCGTCGGGGAACACAAACTCAGGAAGTATATAGAAACATAATAGAAGGTCAAGAAGCTCACATTCCATTACACGTATATTAATACGCCATTAACATGTTGTGTTAAGACGATACTTTTCTTTTTCAACAAGGAAAACTGAAAAAAGGTGAAATTAATTAAATTTGCTATTATCCGCGAACTGTTCTATTATCCTCCATATTAATAATGGATTTCCGCAAAGTAACGCCTGAATCAATATAATAGCATAATAGAAGGTCAAGAAGCTCACATTCCATTACACGTATATTAATACGCCATTAACATGTTGTGTTAAGACGATACTTTTCTTTTTCAACAAGGAAAACTGTCTGAAAAAAGGTGAAATTAATTAAATTTGCTATTATCCGCGAACTGTTCTATTATCCTCCATATTAATAATGGATTTCCGCAAAGTAACGCCTGAATCAATATAATAGCAAATTTAATTAATTTCACCTTTTAAATAATAGATTTCCGCAAAGTAACGCCTGAATCAATAAAAAAAGAAAACTGCTTTTTCGCATCTTGTAATATACTAGCAGTTACTCGCGACGTCTTTCGCGAAACTGAAAATCGTTACTTACTTTTGACCACTCGAGTGAAAAAAAGCGTGTCACTTTTGGATAGTGTGAATTTCTAATGGTGAAAGAGCTTCTAAAATCAGTCTATTAGTTTTTTTTAAATTGATTCGTTACAAACACGGATTAAGTAAATGACCTTTCAAGACCATTGCTCAGTTTGTCAGTGTAGCTTGCAAAAACATACACAAATACAGAGTTATAATACTTATCAGTGACATTAAATCATTTCAAGGGTAATTTTTAAACCTTTTCATCTTATTTAGTGCGATCAAACAGTACAACACGGTTCATTTTATTTTTTCACAATATAATATAAACTACACATGTATGAAATTTTTGACAGTAATTGGAGCTTTTGCTCATATTCACGACGACACGTTTCCTTCCCAATGGCGTGTCTATTTGTATCCATGTGGTCTGCGGTTATAAACAACAAAAATCCAAATATTTTCTTATTAAAATATTAGTACAGATTTATATCATAAGATAGCAAACAAACAGATGGGCCTCCTGATGGAAAGAGTCAGCCATCGCCTATAGACACCGAAGATGTTAATGGTGAGCTGCTATCTTGTGTCAAGGTCTAATACCACATGCATAAGGAAAGAAAAACCTTATCTTTTAACTGCTTAGGTAATTTTAATTACTAACGTTGACAAAGGCTAGTGTAAGTACGTACTGATCCACAAAGACGTTTCAAGTTTACTTACTGATACACGTTTGTAACCAACAAAATGTTACGAAAATGGAAAATAATTCTTTTGTCATAACTAGTTACAAAACAACGAAAGAAAAATCTTCTCTTGTAACCGGTTAGGTAATTTTAGTTACCAATGTGGACGAAGGCGTTTACTGGCTACCTTACATGTCGTGGCATGGCCGGGTTTTTAAAGGAGATGCTTTTCGGAATCCAAAGAGACCTTCTTCTGTCCGCATTTTGATCCGGACCCGCTGCCGGTTTAATAAGAGGTACGTATATATAGAAAATAAAATGAATGAAGAGTTAAGAAACTACTTTATGGTAGTTATTGCAAGTAAGAGTGTTTGTTTAAGTTTTCGAGGTGAAGATGGTAAAACTCCCCGTTTCAGTCTTTTGTATTTTTCAAAGAAATATAAAAAAATCGTAATAACATATGCGCCCGATCCAGAATTCAAACCGTGATTCATGACCTTAGCAGAATAAGCTAAGCTTTAGAAGACAGACAAAATAAAAATTCGTTCAGAAATATCAAAATCCACTAAGTCCGAGCACAACACCATTAACAATTGAACGTTGTGAGTTCACGCCAATCACCGTTCGCGTGAGCAATGGTATTAAACATTCAAAGGCTTTCACACGTCGATCAGGTAACTGACGTTTGTATACAACTGTGTTTCTCATTTTTTATGTATAAGCACCATGTATTCATCGACATTAACTATGGCGTTTGAATACTACATTGTTAAACACCATGTACAATTTACATTTTCAGAGCTAAGGGTGCGTACACAAAGGCAGGTTTACCTACCTTGAATTAACAGGTCATTTCTGTTTATAATCCTTACACTTGAAAGGTAATCTTTATCGTCCCTTATTGGTTTTATAAAAACCGACGTTCAGAATTTGACCTAAAGTAATATTTAGAGAGGATTGATGGAATTGGCATACAGACCAACAAGAATATAAACTGAACCAAAATAAAATTATTTAAAAAATTTAATGTACTTATAAGAACCCATATTAGAATTCAATTGAGGCGTTTTAACAGTAAACACATTTTAAAAAGGAACGTACTTGCAATGTGTAGAAAATACTTAGACTTGTGTATATGATATAATAATGATAATTTTTTTACTTTTAAATCAGGCAAAGACTGTTGTATTTTGCTTTGTTTTGTTTATGACAAACCGAATAAGTTAGAAAAATATTGGATACGTCAGATATTAAATGTGTTACAAACTTTTATATAAAATGTAATATTAATTTACTTATTATTTCTATAGTCGAAACTTACAACACCCTAGACTGTATAAGTAAGGTAATTTTAGAATCTTCTTAAGAAGAGAAAAAAAAAAACAAGTGTCATATATTTAATCTGTAAATGACTGATATTGTATACTTAGCGTCGTTACTATAATTGTGTCCGTGATACAATATCCATTTAAGAATAAACTAATAATTTGTTACAAGTGAAAAACATCTATCAACATGCGATGGATTCTAGGCGAACTTTACATGAACACTCTTCATTTTTCGTTTAGCTTTCTGTCCTTTTTATCTAGATAACCTTTATGCGCAGACTGCTCAATTTACGCAATATCCCTTAAAATGGGTCAAAAGTGTTTGCATTACGTATTAGTAAAATATCAGACTAGCGATCGCACGCATGTCCATACCCGACATCTCTTCTAAATTTGAAAATAGGCATTCTCCATAAACAAAACATATTTACTAATATGTATGAACTGCAAACCATGCAATATTAATATCGTGCAAATTTACGCACCTACAGCATGATATTCAGAAGATGTTATATAAACTGTTAGAAGAAACACTTGAAAAAATTCCAAGTCGGGAAATCACACTCATGCTTGGAGATTTCGAAACTAAGATTGTAAATAAAAATACTGATAATCACATCACTTGGAAACCCCCTGGCGACTGATACCGTAATCAAATTGATTATATTCTGGTCAGTTGTCACTGGAAGTCGTCAGTGTGGAACGCAAAAATATTTCCTGGTGCGGAACGTGGCTCGGATCACAAACTTCTTGTCACGGATTTTTCCTCCATATGAGAAAGCGCAAGAAAGACAAAACCAATTCATTTGAAAAATTCCGAATTACTGGATTTTGGGAACACTGTTGGGGCGATGCAGACAAAACATCTTCCGTCATCAATAGCCGACACCAACTTTCAATGGTCGCAACTTAAAAGTCACATCGTAACTACGCTAAACAAGGTAAGAGCCAGAAGAACATCTTGCTCCCAAAGGAAAAGGAAATGCTTTCTTTCCGAAAACACTTGGAAGCTCATTTAGCGAAGAAAGGAACTAAAGATAAAATGACTTCAAAACAGAAATTTTTAATGAATACTCCAGTTTATGTATATGCATAAACTCAAAGCGTGTGGCGGATAAGAATAGGTATATAAAGAAAAGCAGCAAGGAAGCTGAAAAGAAAAAGCGTACAAGTTTGATTAGTTTTAACTGGTAGCTTCAGGCTGGTGGTTCGAGCTGGTAGGTCCACGACTTCAAATCTATTGACTTTTTAAATTATATTACTAAGGCAATTGATACTAAAATACAAGTGGATGTAGCGTACTTTGATTTCCGTAAAGCCTTTGATAGAGTCGATAATGATATATTGTTAGAAAAAATGGCTTTGATACGGCGCTTTTAGGTCTTTTTGCTAGTTATTTTCAAGGCCCTGCACAGTATGTTCAGCTTAGGAACAGTAAGTCGAACCTATATTTCACGCGATCTGGTATAAGTTAGGGCAGTAATATGGGGCCGTTAGAGTTTACGATACTTATTAATGATCTCCCATCAAAGGTATCCGATTGCCAAATTTTGATGTTTGCAGATGATGTAAAGATTTTTAGAATTATTGAAAATGTAACAGACTGTACTCATTTTCAGGAGAATATTAATAATATCTATACATGGAGTGTGGAAAATAGGTTGGATCTAAACACTAACAAATGTGCAATCATGAGCTTTTCCCGAGCACGTATTCCAATACAATATCCGTAGGTATTAACCGAGTCGCAATTAAATCGTTACCATGATGCAGTTAGGGATCTAGAGGTTATATTCGACACTCTTTAACGTCGGCACTTGGTGAAACTTCATATTCATACAATATTTTATATCGATAACACTTGTACTGTTTCACAATAAACTTTTATATATATTAATTTAACTGCACACCTGTGTAAAAATCAAAATGATTTTATAAAAAACCTGCAACTGTATAACTTTACAAAGAACTACTGACTTAACGTACTTAGGTATTATTCTAGACCATAACCTTAGCTTTAAATCACACGTAACTTCTCTTGCCAATAGAATAAGAAAGCTCATTGTAGTCTTTAAAAAACTTAGAGTCGTACTTGATCCTGAACTATTAAAAATTACCTATCTTGCATTATGTCAATCCCTATGCACTTACTGCATTGCAGTTTGGAGAGGATCTACAAAAAACACATTGAAACCTCTAGAGGTAGCTCAAAGGGCTATTCTCAAAGTTTCAACCTTTAGGCCTGTTTTGTACTCCACAGCACTACTTTATCAAAACTGTGAGGTTCTGACCATTCGCCAATTATTTATACAATCTATAATTCTCAGACAACACTCCGAACTAAGATATGACCCATTAATATTAACAAAACGCAATATTCACAAGGTCTGCAAAGATATTTACTTTTACCGAACCGCTTTCGCAGGCAGATTTTACGGATATTTAGGCCCTTATCTTTATAATAAAACAAATAAACTATTATCAATATACTCAAATTGCAAAATTCACTGCAAAAATAAAATTAGAACATGGTTACTAACATAAATTTATGACCAAACTGAGAACTTGATGGCTATTATTCGATAAACAATTACCTTCATTAACACTTAATAAGCAAATTAATCCTTTTTGGCTTAGTTCATTTATTTTTAAAATAACTTTCATTCTATTACTATGTTGATGCTTGTATACTAGATAGATGCGTACATTTACAAACTGACACAAAAAGACAAAATTATAAATATATACTCTCACTATATATATAACATCCACACATTAGGTCCAAGAGAGTGCCTGGAGCTATGTAGTACAGGTTTAGACCTAGTTCAGACTCCAGACGCTCACAAGAAACTTCTCATTTTTAAGTGTGTACTTATCACACCTTGATTAATGTGTTATTAAATAACTGTCATACTTTCCTCTGTATATTTTCCTCGTGAGCAGTAAATAAAGAATTATTATTAAGAATAATTATATCCGACCGGTTTCACTTATATAAGCATCATCAGGGCAATTACAAGTTTAAACTTGTTAAACTTGTGAAACAGTACAAGTGTTATCGATATAAAATATTGTATGATCTATCTACTCCGGATATGAGATTTCGTTTCCATATCACAGAAATTTGTAAAACTGCTAGGAAGACTTTGGGGTGGGTATTACGGCAGTCTAGTCACAAGAACTCAAAGATCCACGCACCATATAAATACTATATAACGCGTATGTACGAAGTAGATTGGAATGTAGTGCAAAAGTCTGGGATCCAACAGAAACTAGTTATGTGCTTATGGTAGCAAAGGTGCAAAGACTATTTTTGCGCTGTCTTTTTAAATAAATGTATGGATACTATCCACGTCTCTACCCTTCTATGTATGTTTTGAGTATGACGGGCTTTGACACTCTATTGTTGCGAAGAAATATAACACTATTACTTTATATTTGGCGTATACTGTCAGGCAATATTAGCTTGCCATCAATCCTGGAACGTATATTTTTTAATGTGCCTAATAGGGGATGCAATATACGTATAAGTCGCTTGTTCTGTTTGCCTTTGGCCAGAACAAACATTAAGTATAATAATCCAGTTTCGCGTACTTTACGAATGATCAACGATATTACTCGCTCAGTTGAAAGCGAAGTGGATATTTTTACCTCCAAAATGCAGGTAGTAAAGAATTGTGCCATAAGACACTTGGAGCTGTCACCATAAAACATTTAATTAATTAATTAATTACTTCACACATGTATGACTTGGAATTTATATTTTCTGTTATGTGCATGGTGTGTTTTATAAATAAATAAATAAATAAATGACTTCCCAACTAAAATCCTTTCAAAATTTACTTGCTTTTAAAAAGTGTCCGTTTAATTCTAATATTGGCTTATTGTACATTATATTAATTTGATAATTTTGGCTGACGCTATATTCTTGTTGCACTTTGAGGCCGATCTCATCAATCTTCTTTAAAATTAAAAAAATAAAGTTTCCAAAGATAAACCGTGTCACATATTACATGCAAGGGCTTGTTATTCGAATCTAAACTAATATTATAAAGATTTGATATTTAGTTTGTTTCGATTTTGCACAAAAATTATTAAAACAATTTAAAAATTATTTCATCTTTAAAAAGCTACACCTTTTACCTATCCAAGAGTGACATAATATTTTACTTTTTTACCGAAAACTAAGTAAAGTAATTACTTTTGGTCACGCTAACGAAGACGAAAATCACTGCAAGTCTCAAATATATTTGAGATGACGAGATGACTTTTAATGAAAGATTTTATGACCGTATTTGTAATATTTAACATTTTACTCTATCAAAATTATAACCAAAGTTAGTTCATAAACAAAAGCTGTATTTTGATGATGCCTACTAATGTCCGAGAGGTAATTAAAACTTCTCTTAATTATACGTGCTTGGATTAAGATGACTCTTTTACAACCTCATCTAAAGTATGAATTTTTAAAAAGTTTGCTAATAAGAATTAAGTGTTAGAAAACATTAAAATTTTCAACCGTCCAAAAAACGGAGCCTATCAGTTTGACATACGTATGTATGTAGTTTTAATGGAATTGGATGATATTTGAGTATGATGATATTTAAAATATTTGCACACCATATCATGGTAGAATGTGTTTGTAACTTAATCAAATTTTAATAACTTGTAACTCCCATATTCTGGCAAATAAATGATTTCTTTCTTTCTTTCTTTCTATGGTGTTTGTACGTTTATATCTACATTTGTCCACAAATTTATCGGGACTTAAAAGTGATATCGAGATATTTTTTTTGATTTAAATCAGGTATATTTAAACTCGAGATACAGTCCAACTAACAACAAAATCGGTGTAGTAGTTTTGAGATATGGGTATAGTTGAAAAATAATCGTGTTATATATATCAAACATAGCAATTAAACTGATAGTTATCCTGATAAAAAGATATATACATATATACATATAATTATTAATATATATATAATTATTGATCCATCGCGGTGTCAGACGAGCACATTGTTGATCGGATTGCTATTGTTGATCCAGACCGCTATTCTTAATCCTTTGCAACAACTGGCAAACATAATTGGCTCCGGGTCGGTTTTTTTCGGAGCCTAGATGTACGGTTTAATATGTAAGGTAAAAAGGGCTATTGTTGATCACATATACAAATCCGTCGTTGATCCGGCTTATGACCAATCATGACCGCCGGGCATTTGATGGTCTAATGCGACGTTGCCAAACTTATCTGCCAATATTCGCTCTCAAATGTTCACAAGACTATTGGATATAAATTCTTTTGTGGAGCGGTAGGAGCGAAATGACAGAAATCGTCTCGCCAACGAAACTGAAATTCGTAATCTGAACTGAAATAATATACATATAATAAAATCGTAGGAAAGTCAAAACTGTACATTGAATATCTTTTTAAAAAAATACTTGAGGCGTGATCTATAATCGATATAGAAGCCAAAAATATATGTATATAAAAATATATATAAACATATTTTTAGATTTTTTTTGTCTGTTTGTCTGTTTGTATGTATGTACGGGGTAAACTCAAAAAGTACTTCATGGATTTACTTCAAATTTTGCATGAATATTAGTAACAGGTCGGGTCAACATATAGGCTACATATTTTAACTCTATCACCTACGGGGGAGGTGCAGTGCGGAGTAAACGAAGTCCGCGCGGACGAAGTCGCAGGCAACAGCTAGTTTAACAAATAAAATGTTAATAATACCGACCTTTCGGTTTAAAATCGATCGTTAAAGTATAGACCCCCGTGTTGGTCTGGGCTCCTTTGAAGAATAGGCCAACGACCATTCTGCAAGGCAGGTCGTAAAAGGCTGGCAATGCATGTCACTACCGTCGTGACTACTAGGTTGTAGAATTCCGCAATGTCTCGCCCACATTTGGTACTACTGCCTTACCTATTCCTGTCGCAATAGCGTCATTACTTATCATGTTAAGAGGATAAGGTAGCCGTAAGATTTATGCATGTGGTATTTGCCATCCTGCCACACCGGAAGCAATGCACTATTAACATCTTTGGTGTGTAAGGCGATGGTTACTCTTTCCATTATGAGGGCCATCTGCTTATTTGCTACCTTATGATATAAAAAATACCACACACCAAAGTATTTAGTATGTACTTATAGGTATAGTCTTGCATTTTTGTCGGAAAGCCTTTGACCTTGGGAACTGGGCAGTTACCGCCGCGCGTCGACACGCGCGCCCCGTTCTGTACAAGTGGCCGCGCTAATTTTGATGTAATTTTGACCGTGAGAATTCAAACTTAACACACTCATATATATGTTTCACAAATCATATTCATCGGCCATACGCCAACACAAAGACCTAAAAATTATTTATACTTACATTTCGTTATGCGCTTGCAAAGTACGAGTATGTAAGTAATACCATTTCAAAAAATCGCAATGATTAAATTTTTCAATAATTTGCCAAATGTAAAGTTGGTGTCGTACTTTAGAATATACAATAGGACCATAGAATATTATTCAAATGTAAATTAAGGTCGATTAAAGAATATACCTTATTTTTTAGTTTTCTTTATCGTATCACACAACAAATACCTATAATAAATAAATATTGGATTATATTTGAGTATGATGATGTAATTAGGCGTCCAAGCACATGTACCAAATTTCGTAAGTGTATATTATAGAAACATATTATAACATGTTTGTATATTGGTATGTTTATCCACGAATTTCTTGGAAACTAAAAGCAAGATCGAGATAAACAGGTAACTTAGGCAACGGTCCAAGTTCCATCAAAATCAGTTTAGTAGTTTTTGAGATACAAGTATCCATACCATTTTAATATTATAAATGTGAAAGTAACTCTGTTCGTCTGTCTGTCTATCTTTCTTTTGTTCACGCTTAAGCCACGAAATCGATTTGAATGAAACTTGGTACAAATATAGTTTGAGACCCGAGAAAGGACATTGGATAATGTTTATCCTGATAATCCCACGGGAACGGGAATTATAGGGGGAAATCCCGGTACTGTCTATCTTTTTAACCGTGGTAATAAGAAGTAACTTAGGCTACTCTTATTTTATAATTTTTTCCACGCGGACGAAGTTGCGGGCACAGTCAGTAATTAAAATTAAAAGTAAAGTATCTTCACGCCTGTGCAACCACGATTAATCGAAGATACTCTGTCCCACAATGTTACAGGTGGCAAGACTATTGCCAACCGGGCACTTATCCAATCCTAGGCAATCATAATAAGAAAACTGAAAAAAACACATTTTTTGAATTGCCCGACCTGTGAATCGTAATATCGACCTCATATAGTCAACACTGATACCAGACCACAAGACCACAAAGGCAATATTATGGTAAACTAACTTTATAAAGAACACGTACGTGTTTATGACTACTTTTTTGATAGAATAATCACTACATAGTATAAAACAAGTCGCCCTTTGCCTCTGTCTGTCTGTTTCTAAGCTTTCGTCATTTAAACTGTAATATTTTTATTCTTCCACAGTAGCTTTCTACATTAATTTTGTTTTTACATCCTGAACCCTATTCAGTTTCAGGAAACAGTCACCAATCCACATCTAGGAAATTTGGAAAAAGGAAGACGAAAGAAAAAACCGAGGATAAAAAATAAAATATTTTCATGTCAAACCTTTTTTTCTTCGTGAATTCTTTTAATTCTCGCATAATTTTAAGGGTTTATATAATCTGATTGAGTATTAGTTTATTTTATTGCTCATATTTTTATTTCCAACAAATTTACGTTATTTATTGGACCTAACACTGACATTTTTTATTTTTTAAATTTTTCCCAATATTTATAAGTTATCACATTATTCCTTTACGTTATCGCTGTAAATCATCCCAGAAGTCCGCTACAAAACCACCCAACAGATCTGTCTATCGTCGAAGATATTAGCGTGCTAAGGCACACCCATCGGAGTGTATGCGATAATAGCCGGTCACGTCTGCCTTTATCGTATCATTGCATGAAGTTTTGTGACGATAGACGCAAGTGCGGCCGAGGTATAATATGAGATGCATTAAAATAATATATTACGGAAATGTACCTATAATATCATGAAAAGACTTACAAAAAAAGTCCGCGATAGCATACCTACGTCTATCTCCTAAGGTTGACTCACAGTTACCATTTTAATCCCTAAATAATAATTACTTTATTTGCAAAAGCTAATTTTTCCTAATCAGTATTAATAAAAATAAAAAAATTTTTTTTTTTTCAGTATTAATCCTTATCGTAATAAGTACATTTGTTACCTTGGCCGTTTAATGTGGATCAAAATTTTCCTTTCCTTTTTTCATTTAAATGAGCACTTTAGAAGTAAGTACAGATTTATAATTACACGCAACCAAAAAAAATTGTACTGAACTGGCTGGCGTCGCTCCACGGCCCCCCGCACCGCGGTGAATAATTTTTAATTAACCGCGGTAATTAATTTTTTTGACGCAGTAAAACTGCAGCAACCGACTTCCCATTTCCTATTTCTCCGGAACCGGAACGCGGCGAGTATACTCTCTCGAACAAAAAAAGAATTATCAAAATCAGTTCATAAATGACCGAGTTCTGAGGTAACAAACATAAAAAAAAAACATACAGCCGAATTGAGAACCTCCTCCTTTTGGGAAGTCGACAAAAAATGCTTATAGCACGTGGCGCCTAGCGCTATATAGCAAATTTTATATATGCAATATAGTGTTTGTTAACAGAACAAGCGATTGCACGTAGTTCGGAGCCAAAAGCCCTGCTTTTCAGTGCGGACCAACAAACCGTGCTTTTTAGCGCAGCATTACCACCAACGCATACACACGCATACTAAAGCACAAATAATTGTTCAAACCGGGCCGTGACGCTAGTATATTTATAACTAGCTGTTGCCAGCGACTTCGTCCGCGCGGACTTCGTTTACTCTGCACTGCTCCTTCCCCGTAGGTGAAGCGATTAGCTGAAGGTGAAGAAATAAGGTGAAGGCGATAGGTGAAGAATTCATACAAAATTTGAAGTAAATCCATGCAGTACTTTTTGAGTTTACCCCGGACATATATACAGACAAACAGATAAACAAACAGACAAACAGACAAGAATTCTAAAAATTATATTTTTGGCGTTTTGACTTTCCTACGATTTTATTATATGTATTATATTATATGTATAAATAATAATATAATATAGATATGAACTTGATAGAATAATAATATATATATATATATATAACATGAATCGCCTCTGTGGTCTACTGGTCCGATGTCGGTGTTGACCACACGAGGTCCCGGGTTCGATTCCCAGGTCAGGTAAATTAAAAAAAATATGTTTTTTTCAGTTTTCTGATAAAAAACAATGTTGCTCGGGATTGGAAAAGTGCCCGGCTTGCGACCTATCACACTCGGACTAAGTACTTTGGCTAATCGTGTGCACATGTTGTACCTCTGCCTACCTCTTCTGAGATATGGGCGTGAAGATCCTTTTTTTAATTTGTTATGAATATGATGAGACATGCACTAGTGGTCCGAAGTCTACTAGGAACCCTTATAACTACAAACTTTGTCATGAATATCCGTCCGTCCCGCAGCCTAACTCAGAACAAAAATACTTCGTACTAGAAATATCTAGTAAAATAATCGGTTTGGTAAAATAAAATATTGAAAAATATATTTTTGTACACGTAGTGTAGCTAGTAGCTACTTATTTTTAACTTCCCGCTACGTATGTAGATAAGGATAGTTACTGATTTTGCCCCGATTTTCGAAAATCAAATCATCTCCATGTTTTGAGTTCCTAGGAAACTTTTCTGACTATTTTCACGATGACGTCAGTCTGTCTGTTTATATGCGTATGTATATATTTGTATGTAAACATCTCATAACTTATGGCGGTCAAGGCGTTAAAAAGTTATGGCAAGCTTATACACACATACCTACACACGCACTTAACACCCATTCATACAGATATTCATACAGACATACTGTCGTCGTGAAAATTGTCGGAAAAGGTTCCTAGGGCTTCAAAATGTGGAAACCTCGTAATAAAACTCGATTTTTTAAAATAAGGTTGAAATCAGCAACTTTCTTTAATGGGAAGTTAAATTAAAAACATTATGAAGCATGTCTAATACCTTAACATGCCTAAATGTTTCTAAAAATTTTTCGATTCATTATTACTTTTTTTAATAATTATCTAATTATTGATACTGAGATAAAGTCTAATTGATCGGTTAAGAATTAATATTGCGACAAATTTAAAAGTAAATTCAAAGTATCTTCACGCCCATATTCCCGAAGTGGCAGGCAGAGGTACAACCAGTGCACCCACTATTAGCTGTAGATATTCACGGCCGGTTTCCGAAACGCAAATTAATTTTAAGGCGAGGTATTTTGACCCGCGTTAATTCTATAGAAAATGGGTGGCGGCGTATGTTCTGAAATCGCTGGGAAATGTGTTAATTTTCGGATAAATAAATATCAGCTAAAAACCAAGCACATTCTTTTTTGTATTTAAAACTAAATATCACCATATAAAAATCATGTGGAATATTAGAAATATTATTAACAAATTATTTGTTTGAGATATTTTTTAGCCTGTTTTCGGAATTTTATATGATCGAGTAAAGTATATTCTTTCATATAATAAGTTAGCACAATCCTTATCTTCAGGTATATCGTGTAATTTTTGTAAAATTGTTATTTAACAATCAATACAAAAAAAACGTGATTTAGCAAACCAGTTTTTTCCCGTTTGTCCCGATGCCTCGATTAACAAGATATTAATCGGTGTTTAATAGATCGCTTGCTTGTTACAATTATGTTAAACACTGCTTGTTAAAATTGATTTGCGTTTTGGAAACCGGCCATTAGTCTCACAATGTGGACAGGTGAAAAGTCTATCGTCTACCAGTCACTTTAATCCAATCCCGGACAACGTTGGTTTTATCAGAAAACTAAAAAAAATATTTTTTTAATCGTTCTACCCGGGAATCGAACCCGGGGCCTCTTGTGATCAACACCAACACCGGACCCGGACCACAGAGACGATTTAGGTGAAGGAAATTTAAAATAGATTATTTAGTGTATTTTTATGGATTTTTTTTAATGTTTAAAGAAAATCTAATCTAACTAGTTTTTGAGTTCGGAATGCCTATAAAAGTTTGAGCTCTCTAAAATGTTGGTGCCTCTAAAACTGAGTAAAGTGAGGCCCACGCAGGCTTCTCGGGCCTCTGAATACAATCTGCCACTGCGTCTCGCCGATTTCAGCGGTGTTGTGCCGTATCGCTTGTATGTATTTTTGTCCGTAGGAGTTATGAAAAATTAAAAATTACATAAAAGAAAATAAATTAAAGCGTTTTCGAATCGCACTAACAACAGGTCGCAACGTCAGGAGTCACCATCTGCGTTCACTCCGCCGCTATCATCTACTGTAATTTTAGGGTTCCGTACTCAAAGGGTACAAACGGAACCCTATTATTAAGACTTCGCTGTTTGTCTGTCTATCACCAGGCTGTATTTCATGAACCATGGTAGCTAGACAGTTGAAAATTTCACAGATGATGTATTTCTATTGCTACTATAACAACAAATATTCAAAGCAGAATAAAATAAATATTTAAGGGGAGCTCCAATACAACAAATGTTTGCGTTTTTCAAAGACAATGGTACCGAACCATTCGTGCGTTATTCTGACTCTCAATTGACTGGTTTTTCTAAACTCATCCGTGCCAAGCCGTGGCGTATCGCTACTTTGTATAAATCATAGATATATATAAGTCCAGACCAGACAGACTAGTGGTGTTTGAGATCTGTCTACTTTTCTTTTTCGTGACAAGTAGGTAGAAGAAAGTTCTTAAGTAAAGTGTTTACCTTATTATTTCCTGCTTATTTTATTAACTAGCAGAATACCATTACAAGTAAAACTAATAAATTAACTAAGTAACCGTCATTTTCATTCCCATCTTCCAACATAATCACATACGGCAGTACACGTAATCCGTGGCACAAAAAGTAACCGGCGGCCCTTATCCACACGTAATCACACAATTAGATGCAAAAGCAGTAAACATCCGACCATCAGTTTCGTTTGTCTTGTGGTTTCGATCACCACCCGCGCCGTCAGTACAATGACTAACATAGCATAGCTACTTTCTCTGTTCATCTACAACATTTTGTATAGGCTCATCCTTGTCTAGATGGAAACTGTGCGAAGTTGCCGCTCTGTTGTAATAAGTTAGCGTAAATTGTGAATCCGAATAACTTTATCTCGCGATCTGTAAATACTATATTCAGGATCAACATTGAGGCAAAATTTTGAGGTAAAATGTTCACGAGTATATTGAAATTCGATCGAATTAGATCCTCCGTCATCGCAGTCGGATGTAACATATTCCGGTTTAGTAGCCGTACAATGAAAAGGAATCGAGAAAACACTGCATAAAGGTGGATCAACATCTATCTATGAGAAGAGGAATATATATATATATATATATATATATATATATATATATATATATATATATATATATATATATATATATATATATGACGGCGTCCGCGTCGTCAAATGCAAGAATATTGTAAAGTGTAAACGACAAATGCACGGCCTGGGCCGGCAAGCGCATCGTTCGATATCCCTACTACTCAACTTGTTTTGCTACCTGTATAAAAGGCTCGGAGCGCGCGCCGATAAGGCAGTCTAGGCTCTGGCGTGGCTCGGTACACTTGTTGTATCTTGCTAGTAGCTTATCCTTGACTCTCGGATAATTAATTTGTGCAAACAAGTTAATTATTATTGTCAACTATAAATTAGTCGCAGTACAATTTATAATTGACTATCTATTGCTTAAATTATGACTTATTTGTAATAGGGAATAATTAAGTTACTTGGAATTGTTAAACCAGAACTAGTCATTAGTGATGGAAAGCTTTAATAGTGATCTAATGTTATTCTGATCTAAATATAAGGAGTTGTTATATTACCACATCCGCATTTTATTTATCATATCTGACCCACTTCCTACATCAGAAGTGGGATCGGATTCACTCCCACTTCAGCATCAAACTATTTCGGTTAATTATGTAGAACAGTAAAATGTCTCTTTTCACTTGTGGTATGGAAACTATTCTTTGAAAAATAGCAGAAAATATTAATTCACGTTCTGTAAATGCATCTACTCCCCTTAAGTTGATATACTTTGATTCTGATGAAGCAGACGATATGACTAACTGGTGTCCTCCTCCTAGCTTCGTATTCTTCATTACTGAGGGTCGTAACCTCCTCATTAGATTGTTCTTGATAGCACAATATTTTGCCATTGGACTCTATCTTCAGCGGCGTGCAGAGCATCATAAAACATTTTAGACATAAGATTGGTGCAAACCTGGTCCGACCATCGCATAGGAGTACGACCACGTGGTCTTTTGTCTTCTACTTTTCCGGTCACTATTAGCTTTTCGAGATTGTCTCCTTGCTTTCTAGAAATGTGGCCGAAGTATTATAGAATTCTTTGAAGGCACGTAGCAGACAGTCTGGTCTTTACTCCAAGTTGTTTTAGTATGAAGGCGTTGGTCCTGTGTGCTGTTCAAGGGATACGTAACATTTTCCTCCAGCACCACATTTCAAACGCATCAATGCGACGTCTGTCTGCAGCTCTTAGTGTCTATGACTCTACGCCGTACGTAAATATGGAGAACACCAGCGTACAAACCAGCCTCTGCTTTGTTTTTAATGAGATGCTTCTGTCGTTCCAAAGGCCCTTCATCTGACTCGTAGGATTTTTGTCGTGTAACTTACTAGCTGGTCGACCTCAAGTAAAATAAATATAGAAAAGAAAAAAATAGACGGGGTTGATCTGATCATTGTAGCTACTCACTCACTTAAGAGTCATGCCGTCACCTACTTCACAAACTGCTGTCTTGGCAAACTATATTCTTTTAGACGTAGATATGAACCGATTTAAGAGCACCACTGCATTTCGAGGAAGTAGAAATTTTTGTGATAGAATTGAACATCGTGACAAATTGTCGTGATAAACAGAAACTTATCTCAAATAATTTTTGCTTGCAGCGAAAGCAGGTCATCTACCACTATCTCTGGTGGCGTACCCAGTGGCCGACCACCAGTGGTCTGCTATGTATGTTGTGACCCCGGCCCAGCCACAAAGCTTCCATTTGTCCTATGCGCTACAAGAAGAAAGAAGTTGCCACTTCGAGTTCCGAAAAACAGAAAACCAGTCAACATCTGTTCCAGAGCGTTACATGGTGTATTACACTAAGTAGAATTTAATTATCTTTTATATTTGAGTCTGGTTTAGAATGTAGCCATATCAAACAAATCTGTTGTGATTCCTTTGTAAGAGAACGGTTTTATGAACAAGAATCTCTAAATAGTCGCTTGTTTTGATGTAGTTTCCACTGAACAAATCAAATGCTTAACCACAAGGCAAAATTTAAATTTGAAGGTAGTTTCACGTTTGACCTGATAAGTCTTAATGTTTCATAGGAACTAAGTGACAACAGGATAATGCTTAGCAATACTTAAACACAATTCTGCTCAGTTTCAAAATCTGTCACCGAGAGTATGGTAAACACTGACCTTGTAGGTAAAGATAGAGAGCGCTTGGTAGATATTTTTAAAAACAATTGACAACCAATTGAATTAAATCCAGCGAGATTAAATTGATTTAGTGGACCCTTTGAAGACCGTTAATAACGATCTTAAAGTTTATTACCAACTGTACTCAAATTAATATTTAAAAAAAAAACAGTACAGATTTACATCTTCTTGCGACAGGCACATATAGAGCTAATAGTCAGTCCCAACGTGTTACGCGAATCTTGTAGGGTTGAATAATGATAGCGGAGTATAACTCTGACAAATCATGGCAAGAGCGGTTAGGTAATATTCAACACGCGCTCAACAGCATTAAGGTATAGGGTCTCTGGATTTGCCTCGATTGATTTGACATTCGGTATTCAAGGCAACTAACTAAAAACTCACAAAAGTATCTACAAGCTTTGAAGATCCAGTGTATCCAATAGAATCAAAAAATCAGCCCAATCGGACATTTTACGGTTGAGTAGAGGTAATGAAAGGTTAAACCTTTTAGTGTAGGTGACTTTGTCTTTGTTAGGAATGTAGAACGACACTAAACGAAACTTGACTCAAAATATAAGGCTCCTTAAAAGTTACCGCAATTTTAGAAAACAAGTGCGCCCATGATAGCCTCTGCGAAGTTCCCCATATTCCTGTAGGGTTTCTTGAGGTACCTATATGAAAATTATAACAAGGATGACGTGACGGCGTATACTCATGATAATGATCTTGTTCATAAAACTGGTCCAAACAATATTGATAGAAATGCAGTGTATATTGTAAATAGTTATAACAGTCAGAGTTTTTAATATCTTCGAACTACCTGTGAAGGAGATTCTCTAATCTTGTAATAACTAATGCCACTGTTCATGAGGTTGCATCATCAGCAAAAAAATACGATATAATGTAAACGAAAACAAAAATTTAGTAAAATGATGATAAAAAAAAATATCACTAAAAATGTAAGTAAAAAAAAAGCAAAAAAAAAGTAATAATAAAGGAAATGGGAGTCTTATAAAACTATGAGAAGAAATCAATGTAAAAAAAAGTAAAAGAAGTAATAAGTAATTTAACTAAAAAATTTAGGATTGACAAAAGATGCAGGATTGACAAAAAATGTAGGAAGATGACAGCACAGTCCAGTCTCCAGTTTTGAACTGATGAGAGGGAGCTTAGTAAACTCCAGTCTCCGGTTCTAACTGATGAGAGGGAGCTTAATACACTCCAGTCTCCGGTTTTTAACTGATGAAAGGGAGCTTAGTACAATCCAGTCTCCGGTATTTTTAATTGATGAGGGATTCCTAGCTTAGTAGGATCCAGTCTCCGGTTTCAAAACTGACGATAGTTGTAGTTGCTGAAAGGGTTACCGGACCAGCACACTATTGTAACATTTCACTAAAAGATTACGCTAATTATAGAGTTGTAAAAAAAAAAAAGATTATGTTTAGTTTTCTAAAAGATATGTCAGGATGAACGAGGCGTTCCTTGTCCTCAGATGTATAAAGATGCGCACACGAGGACGTGTGCATGTCAGTATGGCCGTGACGGCGTCCGCGTCGTCAAATGCAAGAATATTGTAAAGTGTAAACGACAAATGCACGGCCTGGGCCGGCAAGCGCATCGTTCGATATCCCTACTACTCAACTTGTTTTGCTACCTGTATAAAAGGCTCGGAGCGCGCGCCGATAAGGCAGTCTAGGCTCTGGCGTGGCTCGGTACACTTGTTGTATTTTGCTAGTAGCTTATCCTTGACTCTCGGATAATTAATTTGTGCAAACAAGTTAATTATTATTGTCAACTATAAATTAGTCGCAGTACAATTTATAATTGACTATCTATTGCTTAAATTATGACTTATTTGTAATAGGGAATAATTAAGTTACTTGGAATTGTTAAACCAGAACTAGTCATTAGTGATGGAAAGCTTTAATAGTGATCTAATGTTATTCTGATCTAAATATAAGGAGTTGTTATATTACCACATCCGCATTTTATTTATCATATCTGACCCACTTCCTACATCAGAAGTGGGATCGGATTCACTCCCACTTCAGCATCAAACTATTTCGGTTAATTATGTAGAACAGTAAAATGTCTCTTTTCACTTGTGGTATGGAAACTATTCTTTGAAAAATAGCAGAAAATATTAATTCACGTTCTGTAAATGCATCTACTCCCCTTAAGTTGATATACTTTGATTCTGATGAAGCAGACGATATGACTAACTGGTGTCCTCCTCCTAGCTTCGTATTCTTCATTACTGAGGGTCGTAACCTCCTCATTAGATTGTTCTTGATAGCACAATATTTTGCCATTGGACTCTATCTTCAGCGGCGTGCAGAGCATCATAAAACATTTTAGACATAAGATTGGTGCAAACCTGGTCCGACCATCGCATAGGAGTACGACCACGTGGTCTTTTGTCTTCTACTTTTCCGGTCACTATTAGCTTTTCGAGATTGTCTCCTTGCTTTCTAGAAATGTGGCCGAAGTATTATAGAATTCTTTGAAGGCACGTAGCAGACAGTCTGGTCTTTACTCCAAGTTGTTTTAGTATGAAGGCGTTGGTCCTGTGTGCTGTTCAAGGGATACGTAACATTTTCCTCCAGCACCACATTTCAAACGCATCAATGCGACGTCTGTCTGCAGCTCTTAGTGTCTATGACTCTACGCCGTACGTAAATATGGAGAACACCAGCGTACAAACCAGCCTCTGCTTTGTTTTTAATGAGATGCTTCTGTCGTTCCAAAGGCCCTTCATCTGACTCGTAGGATTTTTGTCGTGTAACTTACTAGCTGGTCGACCTCAAGTAAAATAAATATAGAAAAGAAAAAAATAGACGGGGTTGATCTGATCATTGTAGCTACTCACTCACTTAAGAGTCATGCCGTCACCTACTTCACAAACTGCTGTCTTGGCAAACTATATTCTTTTAGACGTAGATATGAACCGATTTAAGAGCACCACTGCATTTCGAGGAAGTAGAAATTTTTGTGATAGAATTGAACATCGTGACAAATTGTCGTGATAAACAGAAACTTATCTCAAATAATTTTTGCTTGCAGCGAAAGCAGGTCATCTACCACTATCTCTGGTGGCGTACCCAGTGGCCGACCACCAGTGGTCTGCTATGTATGTTGTGACCCCGGCCCAGCCACAAAGCTTCCATTTGTCCTATGCGCTACAAGAAGAAAGAAGTTGCCACTTCGAGTTCCGAAAAACAGAAAACCAGTCAACATCTGTTCCAGAGCGTTACATGGTGTATTACACTAAGTAGAATTTAATTATCTTTTATATTTGAGTCTGGTTTAGAATGTAGCCATATCAAACAAATCTGTTGTGATTCCTTTGTAAGAGAACGGTTTTATGAACAAGAATCTCTAAATAGTCGCTTGTTTTGATGTAGTTTCCACTGAACAAATCAAATGCTTAACCACAAGGCAAAATTTAAATTTGAAGGTAGTTTCACGTTTGACCTGATAAGTCTTAATGTTTCATAGGAACTAAGTGACAACAGGATAATGCTTAGCAATACTTAAACACAATTCTGCTCAGTTTCAAAATCTGTCACCGAGAGTATGGTAAACACTGACCTTGTAGGTAAAGATAGAGAGCGCTTGGTAGATATTTTTAAAAACAATTGACAACCAATTGAATTAAATCCAGCGAGATTAAATTGATTTAGTGGACCCTTTGAAGACCGTTAATAACGATCTTAAAGTTTATTACCAACTGTACTCAAATTAATATTTAAAAAAAAAACAGTACAGATTTACATCTTCTTGCGACAGGCACATATAGAGCTAATAGTCAGTCCCAACGTGTTACGCGAATCTTGTAGGGTTGAATAATGATAGCGGAGTATAACTCTGACAAATCATGGCAAGAGCGGTTAGGTAATATTCAACACGCGCTCAACAGCATTAAGGTATAGGGTCTCTGGATTTGCCTCGATTGATTTGACATTCGGTATTCAAGGCAACTAACTAAAAACTCACAAAAGTATCTACAAGCTTTGAAGATCCAGTGTATCCAATAGAATCAAAAAATCAGCCCAATCGGACATTTTACGGTTGAGTAGAGGTAATGAAAGGTTAAACCTTTTAGTGTAGGTGACTTTGTCTTTGTTAGGAATGTAGAACGACACTAAACGAAACTTGACTCAAAATATAAGGCTCCTTAAAAGTTACCGCAATTTTAGAAAACAAGTGCGCCCATGATAGCCTCTGCGAAGTTCCCCATATTCCTGTAGGGTTTCTTGAGGTACCTATATGAAAATTATAACAAGGATGACGTGACGGCGTATACTCATGATAATGATCTTGTTCATAAAACTGGTCCAAACAATATTGATAGAAATGCAGTGTATATTGTAAATAGTTATAACAGTCAGAGTTTTTAATATCTTCGAACTACCTGTGAAGGAGATTCTCTAATCTTGTAATAACTAATGCCACTGTTCATGAGGTTGCATCATCAGCAAAAAAATACGATATAATGTAAACGAAAACAAAAATTTAGTAAAATGATGATAAAAAAAAATATCACTAAAAATGTAAGTAAAAAAAAAGCAAAAAAAAAGTAATAATAAAGGAAATGGGAGTCTTATAAAACTATGAGAAGAAATCAATGTAAAAAAAAGTAAAAGAAGTAATAAGTAATTTAACTAAAAAATTTAGGATTGACAAAAGATGCAGGATTGACAAAAAATGTAGGAAGATGACAGCACAGTCCAGTCTCCGGTTTTGAACTGATGAGAGGGAGCTTAGTAAACTCCAGTCTCCGGTTCTAACTGATGAGAGGGAGCTTAATACACTCCAGTCTCCGGTTTTTAACTGATGAGAGGGAGCTTAGTACAATCCAGTCTCCGGTATTTTTAATTGATGAGGGATTCCTAGCTTAGTAGGATCCAGTCTCCGGTTTCAAAACTGACGATAGTTGTAGTTGCTGAAGGGGTTACCGGACCAGCACACTATTGTAACATTTCACTAAAAGATTACGCTAATTATAGAGTTGTAAAAAAAAAAAAGATTATGTTTAGTTTTCTAAAAGATATGTCAGGATGAACGAGGCGTTCCTTGTCCTCAGATGTATAAAGATGCGCACACGAGGACGTGTGCATGTCAGTATGGCCGTGACGGCGTCCGCGTCGTCAAATGCAAGAATATTGTAAAGTGTAAACGACAAATGCACGGCCTGGGCCGGCAAGCGCATCGTTCGATATCCCTACTACTCAACTTGTTTTGCTACCTGTATAAAAGGCTCGGAGCGCGCGCCGATAAGGCAGTCTAGGCTCTGGCGTGGCTCGGTACACTTGTTGTATCTTGCTAGTAGCTTATCCTTGACTCTCGGATAATTAATTTGTGCAAACAAGTTAATTATTATTGTCAACTATAAATTAGTCGCAGTACAATTTATAATTGACTATCTATTGCTTAAATTATGACTTATTTGTAATAGGGAATAATTAAGTTACTTGGAATTGTTAAACCAGAACTAGTCATTAGTGATGGAAAGCTTTAATAGTGATCTAATGTTATTCTGATCTAAATATAAGGAGTTGTTATATTACCACATCCGCATTTTATTTATCATATCTGACCCACTTCCTACATATATATATATATATATATATATATATATAAAGCATTAGCAGAGTGTATCAGGCGTCTAAAGACTTTAGGGTTCACAATAATTCACCGGTTTGTGGCTTAGCGAAATAGGTGGTGATCCCCGTCGCCGCCTTTTGAAACTTGTTGACGATTATATTTCAAGTTATAACTAAGACCCACAGCTTCACATGCATATTCGAGGCATAAGGGCACTGACGAACTATAAGCATCAATTTTTAAGCTTTCTACTGAGGTTTGGATATTCGCGGAAATCCTCAACAAAACTTTGTTCCGACTCAGGTATTGAAAAATGAAAATGAAAAATGAAAAATATTTATTTGCAAGAATATGGGTGTCACAAGTTATTAAAATAAATTAAATTACCATCATATTCTACCATAATATGGCGTGCAAACATTTTAATTTAGGTCGATTTCTTTATAATTACTACCGGATCGGAACGCGGCCACGCACTGAGAAGATCCGGCGGAAGAAACTCAGCGGGCTTCTTTTTTTCTATTTCACGTATTACAATTGTATGTATTACAATTTACTAGAATTATTTCACATCAAAAGTTGTTTTTACAATTTACAAAATATGATCTTATGCTCAATCCAAATTTTTACAATTTACAAAAAATTTACCATTTTACAAAATTTGCCGTTCAGTTTTTATTACATTTAAATTTCAAGGTAAATTGTACAAGCTTATATTTCTGTTTATTAATATTTAATCTTATCTGCTAAAAATTCTCTAATATCATAGTATGTTTTATTTAACAGTAAATCAAACAATTTTTTGCGAAATATATTTATAGGTAATAATTTTAGACTATCAGGAATATGATTGTATATATTAATTGCCATACAATATGCATTTTTTTTATAAATATTTAGTCTTTGGCTTGGCACATGTAGCTTCTCACTGTTTCTAAAATATGAGTTCCCTAATACTTGAGCATTTGTTTTAAACAAATGTTGATGTTTTTTTACAAATACGCATACCGACAGTATGTAAAGACAAGGTAAAGGTAGTATTTTAAGAGTTTTAAATAGGGGTTTACATGAATGTAGTTGATTAACATTACATATTGCACGTATACATTTCTTTTGAATTCTGAAAATCCTAATTAAATCAACTGAGTTTCCCCAAATAGAGATTCCATATTGCAATACAGATGAGACATATCCGTGATATGCCAGCAATGCAGCATTTAAGTTGGCTACTTCTCTTATTCTTCTTATTGAACACAGGACCTCATGTTTCTGGGCCGAAACGGCGAACTCCAAAAGAATGAGTTCAAGTGCAAAAAATACTAAAAGGAAGCTCGTCATTCAGCTTACTCATCCAGTAAGCGTCCATATTGTTAAAGCATGTACAAATAATTTTATGTTTTAATTTAATACAATTTAGCTATACTTAGATAACTTTGTTAAATTTTGTTTATAATTAATGAAAAGTTTTCCATTTATACCAAAATAAACAAGGATTTGACATCATTTAAGCTCTTATAGAAACGTATACAAAACAATGAATTTCTCTAAAGCACATGTGAGCTCACACAAAAGCCGACCCCACCATAGCAGTGTTTACGTCACAAACAAACAACAGGACATTTTTCGTATCATTATCTTCGTAGTTCATAATTTCAGAGGCATAAGGTTCAGTTTGAGTTATAAGATAGAAACTTTAAAATTTAATAATTTATTTCAAATACTGTTACGTGAATTTCTGTTGAATAGGGGTTTTGTAGTATATTTTATAAAACGAAACTAATCTAAGTTTTCTTACATGACAACATATTACATACATAATATGTTAATAATATGTTAACGCCAAATCCCTTATTAAGGTAGAAAACTGCCCATATACTTTCTGTTCGAGACTCGAGACGATACATGGTTGCCGAAATTGTATTATAAGTATCATCACGATCGGTTCCCTTGCAGCTCAGGTAGAGTAAACCGAACGCCTATAGACTTTTCAGTTCATCGCGGTTCATCGGTTTGTCGTGCTTTACGTGCTCATCCGAGATACAGGAGTGGTAAGATTACAACAGACTCCGAGCTGCTACTGAGATTTTAGATTTTCAAAAAAAAAAACTTAAAAAACCTCAAAATTTAAATAGGCTGCTTCTAGACCACGAAGCAGTGAATTAAATCTATATGATTAATTAAATTTATATACAAAATTATGAATTGATACATTATATATACAATTTCGACAAGATGACTATGGTGTCAAGGTTTTCATGGTCTCCAAATGAAGACCTTGACACCATCACCTTCGAAAAGTAACCAATCAATTTGATCATGATTTCTTTGAAAGTTTATACAACTGTATAGACCATAGTCCCAAGAACAAACTTTTTTTTATTAATAAAGAGCTGAAAATTTTGTGAACAGCTTCGTTTTGACGAGACGCCCATATTTTCTATCTTCGAAAAATCTTAAATCGGGTAACTAATAAAGATAGATAAAAAGAAAACTTCACAATATAGGAAAAGGTTCCACTTTACGTATAGGACAAAGTAACCTTTAAATTATAATAATAATTAACAAGCTGTTGTGAGAAAATAAGGGTGTTTAATTAATAATTTAATAAAAAAATAATTTAATTAAATTGATTTTTATCAATAACAATTTTAAAAATATCATAATTACGAAACTTTAGAGTGGAGGACTCGTCAGAAAAACGATCGAATGTATAGGATAAAAGGTTTTCATGTTTTTCATAAAACAATCAAGCGATTACAGTTAAAAAATATTGTTAATACTTAATCAGTAATTTTCTACACCGAATTATAATTTTCCAAGTCCGTATTAGTTATCCGATTTGAGATTTTTCGAAAATAGAAAGATGGGCGTCTCGTCAGAACGAAGCTGTTTACAAAACTTCAGCTTGTTAATTTTAAAAAAAAAAATGTTTGTACGCCCACGGTCTATCACTATTATAATATCAAATAAATAATAATAACGATAAGATTTATTCAATTTGCCTCTTGTAGGTGGTGAAGAATAGACTTTCTGTTGTTATATAACTTATTTCTATATGGATATAAACATTAACTGCCAGCTTATGGTGTATTTAGAGAAGCATCAGCTGATTACTAGATTAGTATTTTACTAGGTGAGTAGAATTAGTCTTCCCCGTCATTGTCGTGTTCCGGTTTGGAGGATAAGGTAGCCGGTAAACTTATGCATGGGGCATTAGAACTTGCCGCAAGATAACAACGCGCCATTAACATCTTTGGTGTCTGTAGGCGATAGTTGACTTTTTCGATCAAGAGACCCATATGCTTGTTTGCTATCTTATAATATATATAAACAAAAACACACAAATATCTCTCCTCTCACGCGCAACACATTATAACCTGTTTATCCAGAGCGAACAGTGTCCCCATTTATATGTTTAAATCGAATTGAAGTGTATTTAGTGTTCTAACATACATTAACACAATAATAACGTCTTTTTAATAACATATTTTCTTGCACATTGTGCCACGTCGTATATGAAGACGTGGCATAGTGTGCAAGAAAATCTGTAAAAGCTTTAAGCGCTTAAATTCGATTTGAAACTTTGTTACTTAAATAAGGATACAAACATCTTTACGTATCGATCCGAGATGTGCGTGTTCATACAAAATTATTAGAATATAAGCTGCTACTATGACTTCCTTTTTTAGTATAATCAACAAAAAACCACTATAGCTGACTCGGCGATTAAATTCGTTAATGGTTTGGGCCCTCTTTAAAGAATAGATCATCTGCCGTTTTGCCATGAAGGTTGTAAAAGCGAACGATTACCTATACTATACGCGTCACCACTATGGTGGTGACGCGTACGACTACTAGGTGGTAGAGTTCTGCAACGTCGCCTGAATTCGATACCATCGCCTTACCTAGCCCTGCCGCAACATCGTTAGTGTTTATCATTGTCTTGTTCCAGGCTATTAGCCGGCAAGTTATTATAAGTGGCATCACCATCTCACCATATGGATAGAAACGTACCAATATCATGTTTGGTTTCTATATGCGATTTTTTTCCATCACGATAGCCATCTGGTTGTTTGCTATCTTCACTACATAGTATAAAATAAAGTCGCTTTCTCTGTCTGTCCCTATGTCCCTATATACGCTTAAATCTTTAAAACTACGCAACGGATTTTGATGCGGTTTTTTTTAATGGATAGATTGATTCTTGAGGAAGGTTTAAGATATAAACCTTTCCGATATTCGTACGGAAACAAAAGTTACGCGGGTGAAACCGCGGACAGGTCGCTAGTATAATATAAAACAATAATTGGTTAACAATTAGACTAATCTTATATATATATAAAAATCAATCCCTATTTTCCTTGGTCACGACATCACGCCTGAATGGCTGGACCAATTTAGGTAATTTTTTTTTGTTGTGTTTGTAATTGTAAGGAGAAGGTTCTTATAAAAGAAAATATTAAGAAAATTGCGCGAAAAAATAGAAAATTTAAGAATACTTAATCACCATATAAAGTTTAATGCAATTTTGGCTGCGTGGAAGGACAATCCCGTAGGGCGGACTTATATAAATTACGTGTCACGTTGTTTGTCCGCTATGGATTCCTAATATGAATGGCAAGACAACGTTTGCCGGGTCAGCTAGTTTATATATAAAGAGAAAATAGTGAGTTACCATGTGAGACTCGTTAGGCGGATTCGCGGATTCATTACAAAAATTCAGTAATGATTTTAAATAAACAATAATATGATGTCATAACGTAAATAGGTAGCAAAGTAAACATGTAGAATATGCCATTATCATTTGTGATGTCATAATACAATCTACAATTTACAATCAGAAAACCCGTTCGCTTGTACACCATGCTATATGTTTCAATTCAATGGTTCATTTTCAAATAATATTAAAATATATCAGTGAGTCAACAAATTACCCATTACATTTGATATTTTTGTTCATTTTTAACTGAATACGACATCACTGAAGGGCTTTTATCTTAATGTACCTTTACGTAAAGTCTCGTCACACAAACCCACAGTGACGTGTTACGAAACACCCATTTCTGCGTTTACACTGTAGCTTTTAGAGTTCCTTGAGAAAATATATAAAGCATTGACTGTTGTATTTCAATATACATATATTTTGACTGTGTACATGTATTTTACTGGTCCAACTTAAGATAATGGGGAGTTTTTAATTTAATTCACCCTTTCCCCTCCACTCTTAACTTCTTAAGTACTCCACCAAATTTTATGACCAATACTGGCTTGGTTGGTGAATGAATTACTCTCCGGAGGCATATTTTCTTTTAGTAAAATCAGTAGAGTATATGTAGTAACACCACTGCATAAATGGGTGATCGCCATGAGATGGGCAATTACAGACCTATAGCATTGATTTCTGTAATACTCGTAAAAGTAATGCATGAGCGACTTACGAATTTTTCTTAATAAGCATAAAATAATCAATATAATGCAATACAGATACCATGAAAATAAACAAACGATATCAGCAGTGTTTTCGTTAATAAAAAATAACAGAAAACATTAATAAAAAGAGTTAAAAAGTTGAGAGAGAGTTTGATTTCGTAGACTATAATAACTTGCTAGTCAAATTGAATAAATCGACGGGTCCTACATATACCGTTGCAACCCGCAAAACAACGGAAACCATTTTCTTCTACAAATTTTCAAATATTTCTAATGATTTATGTCAAAATTACAAGCTATAGAACGTTTAATCCGGTCTCCTGTAAAGTTGTGTCATTGCACTTGCACTAGTAGGTATACGTAGGACCCGCCGAAATATGGTATCAGAGGCATTGCTTTGCAGTGGATTAAGAGTAATTTGTCTGAACCGTACGTAGAAATTATTCAAGTCAACACGAAGTCTGAAATAGTTACGTATAAGCAATCATTTCTATCCTCTATGTACTAACATACTAGACAAATGCAGTCCATAGACCGCACCTTGGTGCCGATCACAAACTTTTACATTTTATTCTTGCTGCAAGGCGTCAGTGCTTGACACTGTCGTGTTCCGGTTTGTAGGGTAAGGATAAAGTAGGTAAACTTATGCATGAGGCATTAGATCTCACCATAAGATAGCAACGCACCATTAACATTTTTGGTGGTGATGAAATTTTTGACCTTTTTTAATATCATAAGATAGCAAACAAGCAGATGGGTCTCCTGATGGAAAGAGTCAACCATCGCCTATAGACACCAAAGGTGTTAATGGTGCGTTGCTATCTTGTGGCGAGGTCTAATGCCACATGCATAAGTTTACCGGCTACACTACCTTCCAAACCGAAACACGACAGCGACAAGCACTGACGCTATTGCGGCAGGAATAGGCAAGGCGTTGGTACCAGACCCGAGCGAGACAATGCAGAACTCTACCACCTAGTAGCCACGATGGTAGTGACTCGCATAGCCTTTTGGTAACCTTTTACGACCTGCCTGGCAGAATGGCAGTTGGTCTATTCTTCAAAGGTGCCCAGAACCAACACAGGGAAAACTAAAAACTCAAATCAATCAATCAAAAAATCAGTCACAAGGACTGAAATAGAGAATGGAATGTTGCTTGTAAAATTATTTCGCAAATATATTAATCTACTCTCGGGCTTGCTAGCCATAAAGGGCGTTTAAAGTGAAACTTATTTTATAGAACGGGGTTCCGTTGTTAGAAAACAGCTCTCACTTGACAAGTTTTTTATACAGAATGCCCGTTGATTCATTAGCAGTTGAATAATTGAATAAATCACGGTAATGGAGCCACATTTTTTAACCAAATGGAAGTGAAAAAACATTCATTTGTTGACTTTTAAGTTGATTGCATTCGTTCGAATATCACTATTTTATTCAGGTGTAATTACCTTGATTATTGATTCAATTCTTCCGAAAAGGGTATAATTAAACATTTGTTTTAAATAAAAAAATAACACCATACTAGTTCCCTTGAAAAATAATATTCTGTCAAGATAATCCCGGGAACTTCAATCTCAATCAATAAGTAATACACAAAATGTTAGTTATTCATCCAAATTTATTTATTTCATCGCCTTTAAAATATATTCCTGCAGCAACGATACACTGTTGCTAACGAATAATCTAATTTCTAGAATTGAGTTTAGTCATTACCGCGAATTCTCCTTTATGTTTTCAGCCAAATGAAAACGGGTGCCACGAAGAGGTAACTTGAGTTTTGGAAAAAGAAAAAAGTCAGCTGAACCCACATCTGGTTTTCTTTCCACAAATATGGATTTATTTATCGAATGTTCTCTTAAACGTCGTATACCACTTAAATAATATTCTTTTGTTTACAGTTTGCCCATCCGGCAAGGCTTAAACTGCGCAATACCGCAATATTCAAGGAAAACCGTCAACATAACTTTGACTTTTGATCAATGACGTGTATATTATACACGTCATTGCTTTTGATCGATTTTGGTGCGGTTTTGGTTCCGTTCCGCTTCAATTGAAAGGTGTTGCTCTGAATATTGTTAACTAGTTGCATATGAAACTCTTAAAACTCATATTTTGTTAATAGTTACAGTGTGTTTCATAAGTGTTGGGTCCGAATTGACTCATTCTAGTATATTCTCAGCGATCTTTATGTGATTGAGATTTTGGGGTAATTTCAGGCCTCTTGGGACTGCCCGAGCGGCAAGATGTTTCATAGCCAAGTGATTATTTAAAATTTTACGGATCAATTTGTGAGACGTACAAAGTTCAGCGACTATTTTTTAAAACTTAAAAGGGGACATTCAGTCACTTTTTCTTTTCTATCTTCGAATAATCTCGAATTGGGTAATTAATAATGATAGACAAAAAAGAAAAGTTTAGAGTGTTAGACTAAGAAAAGTTTCCACTTTATGCGTAGGACAAAGTTACCCTTGAATTACAATACTAATTAACAAATTGTTGTGAGAAAATTGGCCTGTTTTTAAATTGATTAATATTAATTTAAAAATCTCATAATTCCGAAACTTTAGAGTAGAAGACTCCTTAGAAAAACTATCAATGTTTAGGACAAAACTTTCATTGTGTTTTTATAATATAATCAAGCGATTAAAGTCGAAAATTAGTTGTTGGTATTAATAAATATATTTCAAAGCCCCATAACTTTATTAGTTACCCGATTTGAGATTTTTCGAAGATAGAAAAGATGGTGGTTTCGTTAAAACAAAACTATTTGCATAAAATCAGCTTGTTATTAATAAAAAATAACTTAGTTTGTGGAACCAGTCTATTACTGCGTGCAAAATGAGTTTGATCAACTGGAGCAGCGAGGACAATGAAATTTCAGTGATTTTGTACGGGTTTATGAGATATTATATAATGTAAAGCATAAAAACTACACAGAGACTTAGATGAAGCAAAAATTATGGTGTAAAGTCGGAGAGATTCGGGCAGAAAAGACAAAAGTGTTCCCTAAACTTTTCGTTGTTGTAGTGCAGACAAAGACGCACTAAAATTTGAAAAACACCTTCGATGGTACGAGCTTTGTGTAAATCACTGTCCTCCACATGAATATTTTCGTCTTTAAATGATTGTTCATCTTCCAAATATACGAGTAAGTAATGCTAAATCAAGATCGTCCATTTGCCATCGTTGACATGTATAGCACACGGCTTTGTGGTCTGTTCACCGTAAAAAGACGGCCATCGAAGTTTCTAACATTCCGCGTGGCTATAGTCGTCTCTTTACGGCCATCATAATACATCCGTTTAATGACGCCACCGCTTTTGGAGGAAATCAGAGATTTAGAGTTAGAGTTGGTTTGTTTGTCAAAATTCACTTTTCAAGTGAAGTAGACGCTCACGTTTGCCACGATTCCCGAGTTTGTCGGCTGACAAATTAGATCGTGTTCTCTGTTCCTGCATTTGTCAACTGTGAAGATTATTTATTATTAATTTCCATTGCCGACAGCAATAAGTTTACTTGATTTATTTACGTACAAGATTGGGAGCTTACCACCATCAAACCTCTGTCTGATTTTTGTCAAGCTGTCAATAATTTCTACCCCAAGGCGATAGAATTCTGCAACGTCTTACTTGGGTATATGCTTATATTATATATTGGGTATTGAAATAACAAAATAAAATAAACCACAAAAATATTTTTTTCGACCTAGATAATATTATGATTATTTTTTAATTGAGATAAGATGGTTATAGAAAGAATATCTTTCTTAAATAGATAACTTTACACTTTATATTTATATTCTCATAAGAGGCGACAAGTACAACTACCGTATAGTATAGGTAGTAAGGGACGGTCTACCAAAAATCGAATCCAGAGCTTTAGACCACGATTATGACGTGAAAACATTTGGAAACTTGTTTGGAAAATTTTTGATTTTTTGATGTGTATTTTGTGTATATTGATTTATTGTAATACTCTACAGTGCTTTTTAAAGAATAAATAAATAAATATTCACGGGACAAATTACACTTACTGATCTAACCCCAAAGTAAGCAAATTATTTGCTTGTGTTATGGGTGTTAGTCAACGATACTAATACATAGAAATACATATATAAATACTAGAATATATATAATAAACACCCAAACCCGGAAATACAAACATTTATGCTCATTACACAAATGCTTGTCCCCGTCGGGGATCGAACCCGAGCCCCGTTGATTGCGTAGTCAGGGTCTCTAACCACTCGACCAACGGGGCGGTTAGTAAAAAAAAAGTAATATTTAAGGAAATACACAAAATAAGTAATGTATCTTGCGTCAAATGCCACGCAAAATAAATGGCTGATTCGAGAGTTCCGCAGGCGCACCTACTCGATATATTAAGTCGGCGCAATGCACGCTTTACATTGCGTGGCATAAAAACAAAAAACATAAAACGCAAATTTTGCGATTTCCTCAAAAAAAGGAATTTGCCATCATGACCAGAACTAAGAAATAGTACGTTTCCTTGAATTTTGGTAGTAATAGTAAGTACATTACTTTTATAAACTATTTTTATAAAGATGTAAGAATTTATTGTTAGTTTTTTTGTAAAGAATTAACTCAAAAGTTATAACTAAACGCAAAACCAATTATTCGTCTAAATCCTTTGCATTTTTTAATATCATGAGTTTAGTACCAAGCAAATGGCTCTCCTGATAGAAAGAGATACCCAACGCCTATAGAAACCAAAGATGGTAATGATGGTTTTGTTGCCCTTGTGGCGGGATTTTACTAGCTACCTACTAGAGTAGATAGAGGTAGAGAACAGGGTGAGGTAGCTGGTACCTGGTTGAGTACGCTATTGCGGCAAGAGTAGATAGAGCGCAATGTAAGTGACTCGTATAGCTAATGGTTCGCTTCTTACAAACTGCCTTGCAGAACGGCAGATGATTTATCCTTCAAGGGGCCCGGTCTAACATGGGGAAACAATATTTTATTTTTATTTATTTATTTTATTTCATCAAAAAAATCTACATAAACTTACAAATATTTTCAACATCCTTAAACCTCGTTGTAGGTTTGTGTGGATGATGCACACTTTACAGTTTAAGTATTGTTGCTGTTTTAGCGAAGCTACATTACACAACATAAAATTTTACATTACCATACACTCTTATCAGTTGAAATAAACTAGTACCTATCTTTAATAACTTAACTCATAACTTGCTACTGGACATTCCACTCTGTGCCGTTTACGTACAGGCTAATATTCTATTGCTAACTGTAGTTAAAACCAGTTTTGGTCTGATTCATAAATACTTCCAATTACAATTACAATATTAAATTACAATTTTAAATCCACAATTCAAAAATTAGCGATAAAAGCTTGTCATGAATGAATGTGAACTAACGACCTTCGCTTAAAGCCAGTTTATATAATATAATTAAAAGCATTATGTTTAAATCTCAACTTTTTCTACATTAATAAATCAACAATTGTTGCCTTCTAAATGATCGCTTCAGTAAATTAAAGAAAAGGTTAAAATCAATTATAAGATGAAAAAGTTTATTACAATAGGTATTAAGAAAAAAATAAATTAGCTTTTAACAAAACGATTTCCTTAAGACGATAATTAAGAGATCTCAGGGTGTAAATAAAGAGAAAATAATAAACAACCTTTAAAATTAATATTATCTTAGCACTGGATAAATTAATACGAAAACAACGAACACTTAAACAATATCTGGATAGAGTGTTAAACTTGACAGCCTTATCTTGGTACTAGAGTTCAATTTGTATGGATATGCCCTTCCAATTTTATTACAACGAGCAACTAAATTGAAATATATTTAATCTGTTACCTATAAAGGAAACTTGAGTACTAAATGATCCAATATTGCTTATACAAGGTGCTTCTTAGTTGATACAAAAACCGAAACTGATTTGTTCAGAATCAGCAGGAGAATCAATAGAAACAGTTTTTAAAGTATATTATATTTTATCCCAAAAATCTATAAAATTTTGTTTATTTGGGTACATACACAAACAGCGTTGGCATAAAACTGCGTATACACATCCATAGATAATTATAATAATAATAATAATAAATATTCACGGGACAAATTACACTTACTGATTTAACCCCAAATTAAGCAAATTATTTGCTTGTGTAATGGGTGTAAGTCAATGATACTAATACGTAGAAATACATATATAAATACTTTTACATACATAATAAACACCTAAACCCGGAAATACAAATATTCATGCTCATCACACAAATGCTTGTCCCCGTCGGGGATCGAAACCAAGCCCCGTCGATTGCGTAGTCAGGATCGCTAACCACTCGACCAACGGGGCGGATAGGTATGTGCCTACAAGAGGTCAGGTTTATTTACGTGTATTGTAATAATTGCGCGAATTCATTAATACGTCTACTGATAAGTGATAACTCAGAGTATTTTTTATTTTTGTCTTCTTTTTATATTTTAATAATTGTTTAAGAAATATTACGCTTGGGGTACTTCGGCTTTTGTATCAAGTAAGAAGCACTGAAACGACTAAGTGAAAGAAAAAAAAAATTTGGGTCACGGTAACGAATTTGAAGGCATTACCTAGTTCTAAAGAAGTTCTCTTAGTGATAAGACTGGCTTAATAATTAGGTATGTACACAATTTGTTGATTGGTTGCCCACATATCAAACTATGGGATTTAGTGCCGTTGGCTACATTATGGCTTTACTAGTTGCATAATTTATTCGATTTTGGTATAAGGACCAATTGATTTATATATATATATATATATATATATATATATATATATATATATATATATATATATATATATATATATATATATATATATATATATATATATATATATATATACATATATATATATATATATATATATATATATATATATATATATATATATATATATATATATATATATATATATATATATATATAAAATAAATAAAATAAAATGAATACAACACTAGAATAAGCACATGGTGTTTTCTTTGCTATCCTGAAGCAAACTAAAAAGGATAGAAGGCGAATGTCTGGCTAAACTTGCCCTTACCATTGTGACTACTAAGTGGTACAGTTTTGCAACGTCTCGTCCAGGTATGCTACCACCGCGATCGCCTTACCTGTTACCTAGTTCTGCTACAAAAGTGTCATTGCTCGTCACTGTCGTGTTCCGGTTTGAATAGTTTAATTTATTTTTTATTTTTATTTTTTTATATCATAAGAAAGCAAACAAGCAAATGGGTCTCCTGATCAAAAGAGTCGAACATCGCCTATAGACACTAAAGATGTTAATAGTGCGTTACTATCTTGTGACGAGGTCTAATGCCACATGCATAAGTTTACCGGCTACCTTACCCTCCAAACACGACGGTGACTAGCACTGACGCTATTGCGGCAAGAATAGTTAAGGTGGTGATACCAGACCCGGGCGAGTCACTGCATAATTTTATCACCTAGTAGCCACGATGCTAGTGACTCGCATAGCCAATCGGTCGCCTTTTACGACCTGCCTGGCCTAGTCTTCAATGGAGCCCGGGATCAACACGAGGAAAAATTATTTTAAATTTATATATAGTGCATTACCATTTCGCTATACTAATAGTAACGCACCTGCGTTATCACATTTGGTGTCTATAGGCGATGATTATCTTTTTTTATTAGAAGGCCTAGATTTAGCAGGCTCTTCTTGTTTCAATTGCTGGTCGTTAGTCTCGCTAAAACTCGAGTCGATTTGACTAATTTTGATTTTGAATTAATTTTGAAGTCCATGGAAGGTTTAAAAGATGAGAAAATATAGAAAAAAATAAGAGTAGGTAGTTAAAAAGGCAGAATAACGTTTGGCGGGTCAGCTAGTATATAAAATAAAAAAAGCCTTTATTTCTATGCAGAAAAATAAGAAAAATAAAAATAAAATCTTATTCTAATCATAATTTTGTTTATATGTGTATTTAAGTAATTTAAGGGTAAGTTAGTTCATATGCTTTTATATATCTGCAAGAACCCCTCTCCGGGTGAAGGTCTCCTCCAAAGATATCCAGTCCTCTCTTGACTGGGCTATTTGTAACCAGTGTACACCAGCTGTTTTTATGATGTCGTCTTCCCATCTAGCGTAAGGTCTACCTAGTTTTCGTTTTCCTATAGGACCCTTCCAAGCTGTAACTTTCTTTGTCCATCTGTGGTCTTGAAGACGAGCTACGTGTCCTGTCCACTTCCATTTTAATGACATTGCCTGTGTTAATCCATCTGTAGCTTTGGTAGTTTGTCTTATTTTTGTGTGTCTTATTTTTTGTGTTTTTCTTATGTTTAACATACTGCGCTCTATACCTCTTTGACATGTTATTAATTTGGTTTTTACCTTGTTACTAAACTTCCAAGTCTGGCAAGCGTAGGTTAGACAAGGGATGAGGCAGGAGTTAAGTAATTTGGTTTTGATGTTTATTGGCTGGTTACTCTTGAATACCTCTTTTAAACTCCAATATTTATTCCATGTCAGTTGTGACCTGCGGTTGACTTCCCATTCGTTGTTTTGTCGATCTATACTTATTTGTTTGCCAAGGTATATATATTGATCTGTATACGTAAGTGTGTTTCCATTAATGGTTATTGCCCTCGTAGTGCTATTGGTCATCAACATTGTTTTTGAGTAGTTAATTTCTAGACCCACCAGTTTACTAGCCCTGTTTAATGACTCTATTATACATTGAAGTTCAGAACCTGTTTCCGATACAAGCACCAGATCATCTGCAAATCGTAGGTGGTGTAGGTATTTTTTGTCAACTTTTATTCCAAATCTAGATCGACTCCAGTCTAGCCGGCTTATAATACCCTCTAGCGCAGCTATAAACAGTTTTGGGGATATTGGATCTCCTTGTCTCACACCTCTTTCAACAGGAAACCATGGCCCGACTGTCTCCAGCTTTACTCTGCTTTTGCTGTTCTTATAAATACTTTGTATAACTTGTATGTACTCTTTTTCTACATTTTGTGTTGTTAGTGTTTCCCACAGGCTCTCATGTGAAATAGTGTCAAATGCTTTTTGGTAATCAATAAATGCAATATAGAGTGGTCTTTTCTGTTCTTGGTATTTCTCAATAATGAGCTCTAACGTATGAATGTGATCGATTGTAGAGAATCCTTTTCTAAAGCCGGCTTGCTCTATCGGTTTTTTTGCATCCAGTGTCACACTTAGTCTTTGGTTTATTATGCTGGAAAAGAGCTTGTATATACAGGGTAATAGGCTGATTGGTCTATAATTACCTATATCATTTGGGTCGCCTTTTTTGTATATAAGAATTATGTTAGATTCTGACCACTGAGTAGGTATTTCATCAGTTTTTAAAATGCGGTTATAAAGATTTGCTAAAGGTACTGCAATTGCGGTTTCAGCTGTTTTTAATATTTCGTTCGTGGTATTGTCTGCACCTGGACTCTTGTCTGCTTTTTTTTTTCAGTTCCCTTATGACTTCGCATACTTCTATCTGGGGTACGTTTGTAATATTACTCGTTTTTGTAGGACTTTGATTTCTGCTGTTTGTATTAATGGATTCTTTAGCACTGTATAAGTTTTTGTAGAACTCTGTTGCTACGGTGATAATCTCGCTGCGATCGTGTACTAATTTTACGTTTCGCTTTAGCCCATCAATCCATGTTTTATTAGTTATTAGACCTTTATAAGCTTTTTTGATACTTCCTGATTGGGTTAGATGTTTTTCAATAGTCCTATGTCTGTGAGTAGCATAGTCTTTCTTGATAAGTTTGCTAACCAGCTTGTACAGAGCAGAGATTTCATTTTTCATTGCTCTATTTTTATTTTTTGTCTTTTGTAGCTCTTGTCTTCTCTTTAGAAGTCTTAATGTGCGTTCTGATAATACATTATGAGTTTTGGTGGTATTATTCGTACTAAGAGCAGACTGTACGCTTATGGTTATGATTGAGATTAAGTTGTTATAGTATTTCTGTATGGACGTATTTCCATTCATGTCCAAATGGCCTTCTGATATATAGGACATAAGACATTCCTTGTATTTTGCTATTGCATGGTCGTTTTTTAAAGTAGTAGTTTGGTGTTGGTTGAAGTTACACCTACTTTTTTTAGAATGTGCAAATGTTACTGTAGCTCTGACTGGGCTATGGTCTGAAGTATGGTTAACGTTAAGTACTTCTATGTTTTGGAACATAAGTGGTCGATTTGATAACACAAAATCTATTTCATTTTTATATTTCCAATCTGGCGATCTCATTTTTTTGATATTTTTTTCTTAAAAAATGTGTTTAAAATTGACAACTTATTTTCGATAGCGAAGTCTATAAGTCTTTGTCCTCTTCCGTTTCTTTTGCCATAACCATTTTGTTTCATTACCAGATATTCTTCTTTTTTGGGTTATCCTATCTTCGCATTGAAGTCGCCCATCAATATGTAGTTTTTATGTACTTTTTCTAACGCTTTGTGGATAGTATCGTAGAAAAGTTCTATTTCCACATCACTTGCTTCTTCCGTAGGAGCGTAAACCTGTATAATAGATATGCGAGAGCCCTCTATTGTGATATTTAGTATTGCGACTCTTTCTGTAAGTCCGGTATAGCTTTCGATGTTGTTTTGTGTCGTTTATTTACTATAAAACCTACTCCATACATGCCGGGTGTGTAGCCTGTATGACACAATATGAAGTCTTCATATTCTTCTATGTTGTTTCCCGAGCGCCTAACTTCAGCCAATCCAATTATATCGAATTTGATTTCTTACAGTGCTTCATTTAATTCCAGTAAACGCTCGTATGAACAGAGTGTTTTGACATTGTATGAGCCTATATAGAGTTTAGTCGGTCGTTTTGTTTGTTTCTTTGGAAGGTTTCGGTCATGATCTTCCACGGTGACCAACCGGTTTGGAAGATTTCTTTTAATGTTTGCTAATGGTTTTTGTTCATTGTGCTTGTGAGAGGAGGGCGGTGGTTGCTATATATTTTCATTTTGGTTGTCCTGCTGTTTTGATTGAGTTGAGCTCTTGGTAGTTAGAAAGTTGAGCATTCCCGGCTTTATAACTCCCTCTGATAAGCTGGAAGTTCGTTTTATAGGTGTCTGTGATTTGTTTTTCTTTTTAGCCTGTGTGCCTTTTCCGTCGAAATTGCGATGACTATTTTCCGGAGATACTGGAAGCGTTCTTTTATTGTTGCTAGTTGTGTTCATATTTTTGTATAATATTATAAGTTTATCGTATTTGATAATTGCAATATTTCCTTTTTCTTTTTCAATCTTTTCTTGATTCTGTAATTCTTTTCTTTTTTCTAATATATGTAGAGGGTAATCTTCTTTTATATAATATATGGTATCTAGCAGTGATTTTTTCTGTTTAAATATGTTTATTTTTGTGCCAAGAGTGGAAAAAGTAACTGTAATTGGTCTAGGTCTTTCCCCTTTTCTTCTAATTCTCTTGATTTCTTGTAGATCTCTTCGTTCTATTTTTATATCGAAGTATTTTTTTATGAAATCTACCATGTAGTTCTCCAAGTTTGAGTACGAGGTTTCTTCTTCTTCTATTCCAAAAAATACAATATTTCTCCTTCTTTCTTGTTTCTCCAAATAGTATACTCTTTTCTCTAGATTTTCTTCTTTTATCTTGAGGTTATCGTATTTTTCTTCTAGAGTTTTGAACTTTTTTTCTAGCATTACGTTAATATTTTGCGTTACTTGTTTAGTCACCTTTTCGCTGCTTTTCCTTATGGTATTTTTTTTGCTCGTCGAGCTCTTTTTGGATATTTCGGAGTGCGTTCATAATTTCTTCCATGTTATATTTATCTCTAAAAATTATTCTTGAGGTGTGATTTTATGGTCCTAGTAGTGTCCTCTGTTAATTTTCATCGGAACTATTTTTATTTGACCGATCGTATTACGTTTAGACTCTTCGTTAGATGTGTGGTATCACCAAACGTCAACAGATGGCGTTAGTTTTTTCTTTAACACGTAATTTTTTGCAAATTCATCTAGTGTAATTAGGTTATGTATTTATAGATGTTTTGTAAAATATTGCAAATTTTTCATTGATAAACACAGTTCACAACTTTATTTTAGGTCGTTAAGTTTTCGTTGTTCTTTTTTCGTAGATATCAGCAATTTGTGCACAAACACTAATATTTGCACTTGTTTTTTATTTCACTGTTTATAGTTTCCTCACTCAATATTTCACTATGTCCACAATATATGTTGTAAACTAATTTTTATTTATTCACTTAATCGCTTTTTCACAAGTTATTACGCATTTGTTTTATTTTTAATTACACCGAAGTCGCAACTATTTAATTTATTTATTTAACGATTTGGCTAGTTTTGAATTAATTCTGAAGTTTTAAAAGTTGAGAAAATATAGTAGTTAAAAAGGCAGAACGTTTGCTGGGTCAACTAGTATTACATTGAAACAAAATCAACTTAAATCAGATTCTTGATGTCATAATGTTTATCGCTTTTTATGCTTAGTATTACGCTCCTGTTATTTTGATTTTTGTGCGTGTCACTAGTATGTGACCGAAATTATTCTTCACTATGTAATGTCCATATAAATCTTTCCGAAAGTGATACGGAGGTATTCCCTTAATTTGTTGACCGTCTCTCTGAATATCGGGTATAAACGCCAAATATCTTAAAGGACTGCCTATAACCCGTGAAATTAGGTCGTAACATCGGCTGTAATTCTTATTCTCGTTAGGTTTAGTGTAATTTTATGATAGAATTTATAGGAAATTGAAACATCTTGAGTATGAGATTATTACGGATGCTATGCGAATGGACTTGACTTTATTAATGAACTTGTATTTTGTACTGAAGATGAAAGTAATGATTACATTGTTTGACTTCTCGTGGTCTAGTATTTATCGTATTTGTCTCAAATCATGAGGTTTCAGATTCCGTATAGTTGGACGAAAATATTACAAGAGTTTCTTTGAAGAAAGATTAATTCCTGCCGCAGAATTTCACTATTGGACATCGCGGCAAAATTCAAAATTTTATCCTCACAATTTCGATGTCTGAAAATCCACAACTGTGCGATTCTCGAGGCACTTTATTCACCGCACTACTCCTCTGTGGAACCAATTACCGGCAGGGATTTTTCCAAACCGATACGACTATAGGGCCTTCAAAAATGCCTACTTTTTCTTAAAAGGCCGGCAAAGGCAAGAGCCTACTTTTTCTTAAAAGGCCGGCAACGCGATTGCATGTCTTCTGATAGTGCAGCTGTCCATGGGCAGCGGTGATCACTTACTATCAGGTGAGCTTACTGTCAGTTTGTCCCCTTTTTTCTTTAAAAAAAAAGAAAAGTTATGGTAGATAGCGGTCTCGGGGCTGGTGCTGACATTTTACTCGTGTGGCCTTTGTTAAGCATGTAAAGTTGCAATATAAAGTTGTAATAAATTCGATATGTATCACGTACTGATCCAATCCGCTGTTGATTCTGGTTTACAGAAGTTACAGTGGTGGGAACGAGAGGTGAGCCCATTGCCCTTTTAAGTACTGATCCAATTTGCATACAATTTGAGGCAATAGTTAATTATTATTTGTTGACAAAATACAAGTTCCCTGTAGCGGTTCAAGCAATCTACAAACGCTACCAGAAATAATAATAAAAAATATAAAAAACGAAATTTAAAAATAAAATCATGAATCGGTAAATCACAATTATTTATTTTGTACACACTATATACATGTTTCAACGCTTCTCAAATGAACTTCGGTCACCAGGCAGTACACCTTACTGGCTGGGAAGTTCTTCAGTTTCCCCTCCCTTGTCCTTGTGTGACGTCATCTACCTCCATAGTTATGACGTCACCTGACAATAGTCTGCCCGTTGGTTCAATTATATTGTTGGGTGGTCCTGTTCTACACAGGGAGACAGTTATTGGGGAGCTGTCTCAAAATCCCCAACACATTGTGGCTTGTAAACACTCTCATATACTTTGTGTTCGATTTTCTTAAGACCCTTCAGCGGTACCGACCAGCGGCGCCACAGTGGTCATCCCGACGTGATCAATACCACTAACAGCCATCAACGCACCACACCGCTTTGAAGAATATACTATTATTAGTCTTTCTACCAGGCAGTTGGTAAAAGTCAAACAATTGTTTTTAAAAGAGACAGCTAAGGAATAACGTTTTCTGTGAGCACAGCCAACATGCCAATAGGTAATCTATTGTTAAAACTAAACAAGGAAAATAAGTGTTCTTACGTATTGAAAGCAATTCGAATTGAGCGCTGCAGTTAAAAATACGATCATACTTCTTATAAACCAACTATAAATTTCATGCACAGATTTTGTATTCTTTTTAATTTTATCAGTTATGTTAAAAATGCAAGAACCCGCATGGCCAATGATAGTCTTCATACAAAAATTTCTTCAGTGTACCAGCAATTCACATCTTATGCCTGGTGATGTAATTTGCTTATTAAAATTTAATAAATAAATACTATCGCGCCCATATTTCCGACCAGGTAGGTAGAATTGCAATGCATCCATGATTATCTCATATTAATTCAGGACCCTTTTCGAAGAGATATCATACTTACATTGTCTCGCCCGGTTCTGATACCACGGACTTACCTATTTTTGCCGTAATGGCTTCAGTGCTTTGCATTGACGTATTTTGGTCTGGAGAGTAAGGAATCCAGTAGACTTAAGCGTGTATTATTTCTATCTCGCCACAAGGATAGCAACGTACCATTAACATCTTTGATGTTTATAGCCGACGGTTGTCTCTTTCCATTAGGAAAGCCATCTGCCTGTTAGCAGTCTTATAATATAAAAAAAATCAAATGCTTTACTATTAGGAATTTAATAAAAGGCAAGAGAAAGCTAAGGGTTGGATCTTATTTGTTAGGAACGAATCACAAACAGCATGCTATTGCGTACGTACGCGCGCTGTCTCATTCCGAGACATACGAAAGGGATTTGCGTGCGATCGCACGCCCCGGCATGCTGACGCGTTCTTTCGTCATTCGATTTAATCACATTACTATTAAACATGAGTTTGATAGGTTTGCGGAATAGAGAACAGCGGTTATAGCATGCATTTTGTGAGAAATGCAAAATTAAAGTGACAGGTTTCAAAGAAAATGCATTTAAAAAGTTAGACAAAGATACTGGGTTAGTGTTTTTTGGAAGAAGAGAGAGGTTTAGGGACAGTATGTTACGCAATTTCATGATTTAGTAGAATATCCACATCGACTTTTAGATTATAATGAATCAAATTTAAACGAATTTAATGATTTAGTTGACCTACTGCAAAACAAAACATAAAGTTCAGGAACTGTATATCAGTGAAACAAAGATTATGTATTAATCTAAAGTAAGTAAATTAAACTTTTAATTTTATCTGAGAAACAACAACTTTTTTCCGTAATCATAGTTATAATTAAAAAATAACGTTTTCTTTTTTATTCAGAAATAATTAATATTATTTTTGAATTATTGTCACAATATTTTTACAATCATAAGGTTAATATTATGACCACAAGCGATATTTGATGCGAAAGCATGCGGATGCGTGCGATAGCACGCGATACCCTTTTATATACCACGGAATGCAACAGTGCGTACATTGCGATAGCATGCATATAGGTATAGCATGCATATATGCATGTAATATAGGTAGAACATATGCGATGCGAACAACCCTTAGGATGGGACCTTATCAGTTAGCTTCGCATCGCCTTTTTCCGTCGTCCTATCTTTTTCTGTCGCTTAACATCACCATTTGCTAGAGCAAGAAAGATAGCGGAAACGCTATAGCTTACGTCAACATACTCAAGGCGATCGGTGACCGAAAAAATGTGATGGCTGTCAGATAGACGCCATAACGCTGACTTATGCTATAGCATCCTTTCACCACTGATCGCGTGCCACACAAATCGCGAGAACGCAAATCTTCGCCTTAAGGCGATGAAGTACCCACAGCATAAAATGTATTCCGAAAAGGTTGTTCAATGTATTATAGACAAGCGATAACTCTCTGGTTGAATTCTAATAATGAATGTGTAATTTCGTAGACTAAACAATAAAATCCCTTCGACGTTTGACAACAGTCTTTAGCCATGAACAAAATGTAATGATGCCTAAAATGTAAAACCGGTTGAGTAATAAACTAAAAAATATATATGTTGTGAAATGATTTAAAGTACAAGTACATTGATAATTGTGTTTGAAACTTAAACAATACATTTCTAATATTCCACAAGTAATTTTATATAAATTTTTGTGTAAAAACTTCCGCATTTAGTTACAAGAATTCTTAACACTTAGTCCACTACTTGGATTGTTATTTTGCGCTCTAATTTAAACCAAGTCAACAAACTGCGCTACTCATAATGTGCCATAGGAATATTCATTGCTAGTTTACCTCCAGGCAAGGAATACAATGAAGTGTTTCATAGTAGAACAAAAGCTGTATACAAGGCAGCTCGAAGAAAGGAAGGAATTCTGTTTATTGGTCAGAATCGTTTGGAGCTCGTAAAGCTTTTATGAGCTTTTAACAAAACTTTTAACCAGAATAACATTATGTGTTTTTGCTAATATTTTTCTTATAAATACCGCTTGAGATTATTGTAGACGAATAATAGTAATAATTTAAAATTTAAACCGACTTCAAATATCACCTATACTCAAATTTCAAAAACTGCTGAAATTTGATGAAAATTGAAATGTTCCCTAAGCTGGAATATACATAATTTTAATCATACAGCAATCTTGATATATATTTCAGTTCCCGAGAAATTCATGAACAAACATACATATATACAAACATACATTCACGTACTGGACGCCTAAATAAATCGTAATTCTCGAATATTATTCAATTCCAACTATACTGTATACGCACTTGTCAAACTGACAACCACCGTTTTTTCGTCGGTTGAAAATACAAGGTACTAGTAATACTGCAGCATGCAGCCCGCTGCTTTATAAAAGGTTTTGGTGAACCCCGCGAGAACAACTCATTATTTCGGGATAAAAAGTATTCAATGTGCTGTTCCAGATCGTCATCTACCTGTGTGCCAAACTTCACCCAAATCCGTTCAGTATTTTTTGCGTGATTAAGTAACAAACATCCATCCAACCACATATCCAAACATTCAAACTTTCGCATTTATGACACCAGCTGCAGCGTGAATCCCGCGAAAACACCTAATTTCGTAAGAAAGAGAAACCACCAAATATAGACAACACAGATGTTAATGATGCATTTCTATCCGTGTGACAGAATGGCAATTACAATGCATAAGTACCGGCTACCTTACCTTCCAAACCGGAACATGACAATAATAAGCATTTACATTGTTACGGCAAGATAGGCAGGCAGGAATAAGTACGGCGGTGGTACCAAATACCCGGGCAAGACGTTGAGGAACTCTACCACCTAGTATGTTTGTTTTGTATGTTTGATTGTATTACACGAAATTACACAAAACAACATGTTTGTTATAAAAAAAGCCCTATTTTTTATTTAGAGTGAATCAAAATTTTATGGAGTGAAATTTTAAGCACAAAAAGTCTTAAGTAGAACCAACAATACACTGAAAAATTAATACACATCGCTTGTGAAAAATTATTAACTTACTGTATTAATTTACATGAAAATATGTAAATTAATACAGTAAGTATTACCACTTAAGTAATACCACTTAACAAAAACGGATCAACAGCGAATCGGACCCGCCCACGAAAGGTTCCGTAGCATTGAAAAAACATGTATGTTTTTGGCGAATCCCACGGAATCACTTAAATTACCCGGAGTAAGAAGTAGCCTATGTGCTATTCCCGGTCATCATCTACCTGTTTGCCAAATTTCAATCAAATCCGTTCAGTAGTTTTTGCGTGAGTGAAAAACATCCATCCATATATATATATATATATATATATATATATATATCATCATCCATCCAAACATCCAAACTTTCGCATTTATAATATTACTAGCGACCTGCCCGCGGTTTCACCCGCGCAGCTTTTGTTCTCATGGGAATATCGGAAAGATTTATGCACTTAAACCTTCCTCAAGAATCAATCTATCTAATAAAAAAAACCGCATCAAAATCCGTTGCGTAGTTTAAAGATTTAAGCATACATAGGGACATAAGGACATAGGGACAGACAGAGAAAGCGACTTTGTTTTATACTATGTAATGAAAATATATAGATATAAATTTTTTCATTTGAAGTTTGTGTTGAATTAATTATATATTCATGTTTTGCAATTCTTACTCGAGGACTTAAAAGTTGGAGACGACAGTTTTTACCACCTCGAAATTTTTGCCACCTTTCACAAAATATTGACAAAATTAAAAACTTTTTAGAAGTCTTTATATGATTTACAAAGACCTATCCAATGATACTCCACACAGCGAGGTTTCCGGCAACTGGGACCGCATTAACTGGAACCGCGTTCTCAATTGCCGGATTAACTTAATTTTAATTTTTTTCTCCCGGCGACTCGGACCATGCATAAATTAATTTAAAAATATATAGTTCAAGCCAAAACTAGTACAGTCAAAGGAAAAAATGTATGATTTAAAATAAAAAAAAAACTGATTCATAAATATCATTTATTTATATAACTTCAATAAAAGCAAAATTTTTGTTATTTTGTATTAAACACGTAAATCAGGCTAAAAATATTTAACAATTTCAAAAAATTAACAATAACTAAAAAAATTGTCTGCCCCTTGGTCGAGTAGTTAGTGATCTTGACTACGCAATTAACGGAGCTCGGTTGCAATTTCTGACAGGGACAAACGTCTGTGTGATGAGTATAGATGTTTGTATTTCTTATTTTTTATTATACATATATATATATATATATATATATATATATATATATATATATATATATATATATATATATATATATATATATATATATATATATATATATATATATATATATATATATATATATATATATATATATATATATATATATAATATATATATATTACATTACATTACGGAACGGAATCCTATGATAAAAAAAACAGTTTTTTTCATCTTTTTTTTCGCTTGCACCAAAGTGTTCAAATACTTATCAACCTGCGTAAAAATGAAGGTTATCAGTTTAATATGTATGTATATAATGGTGTTGGAATGAGATAATATTTGATGGTCATGATATATTTAAGCTTCAAAAAAAGTGTACTAAATTTCTAAAGTATATATATATATATATATATATATATATATATATATATATATATATATATATATATATATATATATATATATATATATATATATATATATATATATATATATATATATATATATATATATTCCGGTATCTATATTTAATATCAAATAAATATTTCTAAATTAAAAAGGTATTTATTTCATTATTACTTTAGATATTTTTTTGTTTAGGTGTACTATATGAACTTGAATAATAGATTATTTCATCAATTTATTCGTGCTCCGTTTCGCCAGAAGAAAAATATTAAAATTAAATCATTCCGGCAATTGGGACCGCGGTTTCAGTTAATGCGGTCCCAGTCGCCAGAAACCTCACACAGCTACACTCTCTTACATCCTATGAAGAGTTTTTTTTTTTAATTTTTAAACATACAGTACCCATAGTCTCCGAATAAAATGACTGTGATATACAGACGGGCGGACGGATATACGGAACCTAAAAACATATAAATATTTTTATATTTTATATTAATTTATTATTTATCATAGTCACACAATAAATTTACGTGAAATTCCTTCCTAGGTACGTAGAGAGTTACTGAAAATAGTTTAGACTAGCGATACAACGGAAAGTTTTATAGTAAAAAAGCCGTACATGATCCATTTTGACGAAAAAAGGGATCCAGTTTATTGGTCAGAACCTTTTGAAGCTCGTAAAGATTTTATGAGCAACTGTAATATTGAAATGTAATACGTTTTTGCAAACATTTCTTTTACATTCGTTACAAATATAACAAGTTATGGCTAGAAATACGATACCGTGTTCACACCTGACGCATATTTCAGAACCGAGTCAATAGTCTTGCAGTTTTGAAGTGCTAGCGATTTTTTTTTTTCTTTTTATATCATAAGATAGCAGATGAATCTCCTGATGGAAAGAGTCAACCATAGCATATAGACAGCGAAGATGTTAATGGTGCGTTGCTATCTTGTGGCGAGGTCTAATGCCACATGCATAAGTTTACCGGCTACCTTACCCTCCAAACCTGAACATGACAGCGACGAGCACTGACGCTATTGCGGCAGGAAAAGGTAAGGCGGTGGTACCAGACCCGGGCGAGATAATGCAGATCTCTAAACCTAGTAGCCACGATAGTAGTGACTCCGTTAGCCAATCGGTCGCCTTTTACGACCTCCCTGGCAGAACGGCAGTTGGCCTATTCTTTAAAGGAGCCCGGGATCAATACGGGGATTGGCGTTGCCCGTTGGTCGAAATTCGATCGTAAATATGATCAAAGAATAAACAACAAAATATCTTTTTATGTTTAATTTTAACTTCCCGCTACGTATGTAGATAAGGAATAATGATTTGCCCCGATTTTCGAAAATCGAGTTTTCACCTGATCTTTACGTTTTAAAATCATAGGAAACTTTTTCGACTATTTTCGCAATAACATCAGTATTTCTGTATGTATGTGTGTGTGTGGTGTGTATGTGTGTTTGTAGACATAACTAAAACGTCTGAACTGATTGAAACGCGAATGACATTCGATTGGATTCAACTTAATTTAGACTTCTTCAAAATATGGACCAAGTCAGCCCTCCTGGGCTGATTTGGTCCATATTTTCTGATTTTGATTCTCCTGATATTGAGAAATTTTATAAAAACTCAAAAAAACCTCCTGATTTTGAGAATTTTTATACAAACTCAAAAAACTTTTAGCAGCAGCTCGGAGTCTGGCTGGTGATGTCTTAACACTCGCGTGTCTTAGACGTGCACGTTAAACCGTCGGTCCCGTTAATCAATAGAAATAGTCGATAATCATAATCAGATCGGTGAAATGCGGCGATGGGGATCACCACTCATCTCCCGAAACAACTAACGTGAATCGCGGTGAACTGAAAAGTCTATAGACGTTTGGTTAACTGTATCCTACCTCGCAAGGGAACAGGGTGTGATGGTACTTTTTTTAAATATACTAGAAATTTCAAAAAAAAAATATGATCACTATATTACGCTACATCGTTAATTTTGTAATCAAAGTGTTTTGGTGAATAGTGGGAATAATGTATTTTGTGTCGAAACCCAGCCAATGTGTTTAATTTTAACGTCTGTTATTATCTGTGTACCAAAAATCGAAACCCATTTAACTGTTGCCAGATTAAACAGTAATAAAAAAGTATCTCTAAACAAACATGCACAAAGTTTCAGGATTACACAAAATATTTAAAAAACTCAATTACGCAATTTCGGGATGTTGTGCAACGAAGAAAAAAGTGTTTATATGACAATGGTCTTATTTTCTACCTAAAGTGAAATAAAAGACACTTATGTAAAATTCACACCACATTTAGGGAATAAAAAACTTGAGAGGTGTCAAGGGACACCCGGATGGAACGAAGTTCCTTTTATTATTATTTACAAAAAAACCTGTATACACTCAACAAAATTATCGTCGCGACACCACACTGTTCAATGCGAAATAGAAATGAAAATATCTGGCTTGCTTTCTATAAGAGAGAGAGAGAGAGAGAGAGAGAGAGAGAGAGAGAAACATGCGCACGCCGCACAGCTTACAATAGCTTACTATAGCAAAAAGTGTCGTGACAACTTTTCGTAAGATTTTTTTCCGTCTAGCCCCCTTTCACAACGCGCGATAAGGAACTTCGTTCCAATAAAAAATATTAAGCTAAAACTTAACCTATATAGCCCGAGAAATTAATAATTTTGCTTTAAGATATACTTTTAGTTTTAATTCCTAACATACGCTTTACATGTATAAAAGTTTGTTAGACTTATCATCCGTTTTTAAACGTTTTTCGCTATTATTACGTCACATAAAATTATTACGTTACATAAAAGATGTAATCGTAGAGAAGCAATGTTGCTAAATTGTCTATATAAATTTATCACGATGTACGTTTATACGATATTAGCTTACCTGGTAAACTTCGTTCTGCCTTACAGTCAGTGAATAAGTAGATTTAGGGTTTTAAAAGAATAAGAAAATATTAGATAAATGTTTCATTAAGATGTTTAATAAATATAAATCTATACATATAATAAAATCGTAGGAAAGTCAATGTATGTCCGGGGTAAAATCAAAAAGTACTGCATGGATTTACTTCAAATTTTGCATGAATACCTTTTACTTATAGGTCGGGTCAACATATAGGCTACATATTATCACGCTATCACCTACGGAGGAGGAGCTGTGTGGAGTAAACGAAGTCCGCGCGAACGAACACGCGGGCAACAGCTAGTAAAATATAAATTAATAATTCAAGTATTTTAGTGACGTACCAGCAAGATATTTTTTATTAATAGCTTTAGTACATCAAGTGCACCCACGATTAGCCGAAGATACTTGGTCCCACAAATATGATAGGTGGCAAGTCTATTGCCAAGTGTGGCAAGTCTATTGCCAAGCCGTGCACTTTCCAATCCCGGGCAACTTTGTGTTTATCAGAAAACTGAAAAACACTTTATTTAAGTGCCCGAACCGGGAATCGTACCCGGGACCTCACGTGGTCAACGCCAACGCTGGACCACTAGACCACAGAGGCGATTGAAACACTTGGTGAAACTCCATTTTAATACGATATATATATTGATTAATAACACTTGTACTGTTTCACAATAAGTTAATTATATTTATTTTCCAACCGGTTTCGCTTACACAAGCATTCTTATTAGCATAAGTTATTGTGAAACAGTACAAGTGGTATTAATCAATATATATCGTATTAAAATGGAGTTTCACCAAGTGTTTCAATCGCCTCTGTGGTCTAGTGGTCCAGCGTTGGCGTTGACCACATGAGGTCCCGGGTACGATTCCCGGTTCGGGCACTTAAAGTGTTTTTCAGTTTTCTGATAAACACAAAGTTGCCCGGGATTGGAAAGTGCACGGCTTGGCAATAGACTTGCCACCTATCATATTTGTGGGACCAAGTATCTTCGGCTAATCGTGGGTGCACTTGATGTACTTCTGCCTACTCCTTCGGCGATACAGGCGTGAAGATACTTTTTTTCACCAAGTGCCGACGATAAAAAGTGTAGAACGGATAACTGTTTTATTAATGAACTTAACTTGCGAGAGGATTGATAGTAAGATTTATATTGTATTAAAAACACTTGCACTATTTTACTTGATTTTTACCAACCGGTTTTGCGTTTTAAAGCATCATCAGAACAAAAATTAGTAATAAATACTAATTTTCTTAAACGCGAAACCGGTTGGTTTGAATAAATAAAAATCAAGTAAAGTAGTGCTAGTACTGTTAATAAAATAAAAATCCAAGTGAACATGGATTTTATCAAGTGCCGACGATATTCAGTATTCAAAGTATTGCTTATAAGCGTATTTCTTAATCAGTATTAATCACAAATGCAATGTGTTAAGTCGGTTAAGCAAGATTCATTTTATATCTTTATTGATCTGTTACAGCTTTATTACTTAGTATAGCCGTTAGTGACTGGATACTAAAGAATGTAATGGCTGATAGCTAAACCAGGTTTGTGGGGATGTAAAAATGGTGTTTATAACGCTTTTAACACCCTTGGCTTTGGGTGTACATCAGACTGTATTTTATTCAGTTACTTCATTTTTTATCATAGCTTTTCAGACAAAAACCAGCTAAGAGTGAGGCGGACTCACTCAAAAGGTAGCAGCAAAACACATGTGTAGGCAAACGTTGTTTTGCCATATAATTATTTAATTAAAAAATAAGGGTTGGTGATAGAAAGGTAAAAATTTAGAGTTGTATGTATTTTTTAATGCTGAATCATAAAAAAAATAAAAATAAAAAATTTTGTCCATAAAACACAAAACCATTTTAGGGGTCCACAACCCTTAACATTTAGGGGGATGAAAAATAGATGTTGGCCAATTCTCAGACCCACTGAATATGCATCAAAATGAATACGAAATACGAAATGAATACGAAATACACCCACTGAACACGAAATTTCATCAAAATCGGTCAAGCCGTTTCGGAGGAGTACGGTAACTAAAATTGTGACACGGGAATTTTATATATGTCGCAGTGAAATTGTCAAGAGCCGTTAGATTATAATCTGCCTAGTTTATATATATATATATATAAGACTAGCTGTTGCCAGCGACTTCGTCCGCGCGGAGTCCGTATACTCCGCACTGCCTCTCCCTCGTAGGCTATAGCGTGATAATATGTAGCCTATATGTTGACCCGACCTATTAGTAATATTCATACAAAATTTGAAGTAAATCCATGCAGTACTTTTGAGTTTACCCCGGACATCGGACATATATACAGACAAACAGACAAACATTCTAAAAACTATATTTTTGGATTCGATATCGATTGTAGATCACGCCCCTAGTATTCTTTTAAAAATATTCAAATAATATTTTTATTCGACGTAGGTATACATAGGAACACTTATCGACGTCATTTATAAGCAAAATTATACATGACAAGTTATACAATAGTTATAAAATACACTAAGGTAAAATACAGAAAAATAAAGACAGCTAAAGAGAATTCTTTGTCTACAGAAATGACTTATACTTAAATATTTTTAAAATAACAATAAAATTTAAGTAAATATAGAAGCAAATCTATACATATAATAAAATCGTAGGAAAGTCAAAACAGAAAACTGTACATTGAATATTTCTTCAAAAGAATATTTGGGGTGCGATCCACAATCGACATCGAAGTCAAAAATATAGTTTTTAGAATTCCCGGCTGCCTGTCTGTATGTATGTCCGGGGTAAACTTTATAATAAAAATTACAATAATGTCAAAACAGGTGTCAAATGAAAGTCAAAAAAAAAAACTAAATTAAAAAAAATACAATTACTATATAACAAATTAAAGAGCAGAAAAAATATGTTTCATTCAATTAATACAAACTACATTCAATTAATACAAAGTCTATTAGTTATATCCATGCCTTCTTGTCATTAATAAAATCTTGTATTTTGTAATAACCCTTTTGACTCAATTTTTGCTTTACAAGTTTTTTAAATTTACAGTATGGTAAGTCTATAACATGATCTGGGAGTGTGTTATAAAAACGTACGCTTTGGCATAAAAAGGACTTATTAACTTTACTCAATCTGGAAAAGTGTGTAACGAACGTGTAAAAAAATATTCAATACACAGTTTTGACTTTCCTACGATTTTATTATATGTATATAGATGATAGCCAACAGCAGACGGCTCTCCCGACTGTAAGAGACAAGCATTAGATTCGCTTTAAACACTTAAGATGGCAATAGCGTTGTCATCCACGAAATATCACTTTGTGATGGCAGAAACTGTGTCAGCAATAGGTAAGGTAGTAGTACTGAATCCGGGCGAAACGTTGCAGAACTATTTCATCAAGAGTAAATATGTTTGATTAATCGTTCGCCTTTTTCGATCTGCTTAGCAAGAAAGCATGATATGGTCTATTCTTCTTAAATGACACAGTCTAACACTATGATTCTATTGTATACGTCTTTATATGAGAAATAAACATGAATAGGCTTGCCATCTATCACATTTGTGGGACCAAGTATCTTCGGCTAATCGTGGGTGCACTTGTCTGCCTACCCCTTCGGGGATACGGGCGTGAAGATACTTTTTAAACATGAATAATATTTTAGGTAATAAAAACGCTGAGGTTGTGAGGAATACTTGACGTACTGTATCGATTCTTTAACATGTTAATACAAATATGTATAAAACATTATACTAACGAAGAAATATATTAACCAAGTCGCTTATTCCACAGAAAAAGGGATTTTCTGAGAATTCAGCTGAATATAAATTTCTACATTTGGCATTTGTACCAAATATACGCTTAAAATAATTTCTCGTTCGTTCAATACTTTGAGAAATCACGGTAAGACCGAATAAAGTTTCCAAGTTTCTTGCTTCGAGGGCTGGACTTTTGTAAAATTAAATTAAAATGTTACAATTTATGGGTGGCCGGCAGTCATAAATTTCAGCTCCTAATTGGCTCCACCGACTTGCTGCCAGCGTAAACAGTTTCACAGCTCAATCGGGTGCTTTATTAAACAAGACCTTTGATGACATTTTCTTACAAATGATTTAAAATGGCTATATAATACTAACATTTTTATCAGTTGTTAAATATCAAGCAAGCAAAACACTATCCTATACTAAAACTATACTCCTCTACTAATACTCCTATACTAATACTGGTTAAAATACATATGTCACGTTTTAAAAATGATTTTTTATTACACTTATCAATTAATAAAGGAGATTTATTAAATCTGCTTATAGTTTTTTTTTTATTGCAGAGGGGGCAAACGAGCTGGTGTTGCACCTGATGGTAAGTGATCACCACCGCCCATGAACAACTGCAATACATGGGCTCTTGCAGCTGCGTTGCCGGCCTTTTATGAATGAATAAGCTCATTTCTTGAAGATTCCTAAGTCGTATCCGTTTGAAAACACCCCCGAGGGTAATTGATTCCACAATGGAGTAGTGCCAGGCAAAAAGTGCCGACAAAAGCGCACGGTTGTGGATTTCCAGACATCGAGGTGGTGAGGATGGAACTAAATTTAAAATTTTGACGCGATGTCCGATGATGGAATTTAGCGGCAGGAATTATTCCGAATTACTCTTTGGAACACTCCCTATGATACACACGGTAAAAGATGCAGAGCGAACCTACATCTCTGCGTAACGCCAAAGAGTCAAGCCGATTAGAAATAGTCTGATCGTCGACGATTCGAACCGCTCTACGTTAAATGCGATCAAGAGGAAGAAGCTGGTACTGAGGAGCTCCGGCCCAGAGGTGAGAACAGTACAGGAATACAGGAATATGGGTGTGAAGATACATTTTTTCTAGTTTTTTTAAATCAGAATACGTACAAATTTTAAAAATAGGTACATATATTGTCAATACACTACGAGTTACAATATGAACGGTTACAAATAGTATACAATAACTATTTGTAATTTGTCCAAATTCAAATAACACAAATCCTTGTAAGCAGATTAATATGTCGATGCTTGTAAGTTTTTCGTGAATTATCCAGGCTAAGCACCAACGGGGAATAATTACCCCGCGCCGTAGTGACGTCAGTAGAAGCATTAAAAAGGTGTCCGTTATACAAATTAAATTTTAAATGAAAATTCTAATTTATGGTAAGATGATAAGCATACATCAGTATACATTTCTAGGAGAACTCTGTAAGGACACTCCTTTTTGTTCTTTTATAGTATTAATTGCTCTTCATTCTTATTTCTTATACGTTTTGTAATATTAAATAGTTCTTGTAACATTGTAATTAATGAATTAATTAAAAAAAAGACACTCCGCTGAGTTTCTTCCGTCGGATCTTCTCAGTGTGAGACCCGAGTTTCGATCTGAAGTAATTCTAAACATGTCGACTCGTCAAAAGTGCCTCTAAAGTTTTATTTGAATAAAATACATTTTTATTTTGATTGACAATTTAAAAAGTAAAAGTTTTTGGTTTATAAACATAAACCAAAACTTTCGCTTTTTAAATTTTATACAAAATGTAGTGTTTTATATTTTTGTGCATTTTAAAAATGTAAAATTTGCGTATTTTTGACAACAGTAGATTTTATTAATAGCATATAATATAAATATTATAAATGCGACAGTTTGGATGTTTGGATGGATGTTTGTTACTCAATCACGCAAAAACTACTGAACGAATTTGAATGAAATTTGGCACACAAGTAGATGATAACCTGGAAAAGCATATAGGCTTCTTTTTATCTCGGAAAAATTAGGTGATCCCACGGGATTCACCAAAAAAATTTATAATGCAGCGGAAAATGATTTGTCAATTGTTTTTTGTCACACATCAAAGTTATACGTACGCAACGAAAATGGAATTAAGTCCAAAAGATTTTAGAGCGATGATTTTTTATGATTTTAAAAGTTCTCTTTCTCCGTAAGACTGTGCCGCTCGCCTTCAAAATGCTTTTGAGAGAGAAGCACCTTGTTTGAGCACCGTGAGGCGATGGTTTGCTGAATTTGAGAGAGGTCGAGTTTCTTTACATGACGAATTTCGTGAAGGGCGGCCTTCAACTGCCGTCAACGAAAATAATGTGGCTACTGTTAAGCGGTTAATTGAAGAAAACCCCTGGATTACCTACGAGGGCTATTGGGGATTGATATGAGGAAAATTCAGAAAGTTTTACATGAAGAATTGAAAGTTTGAAAACTTTGTTGTCGTTGGATCCCTCATGAACTGACAGTGAAGCAGAAGCGGGCTCGCGTAGAATGGTGCTCACAGATGCTACTGAAGTACGAACACGGACATTCTAATTCTGTTTATGCGATGTCACAGGAGATGAAACGTGGATTTATTGTTTTGAACCCGAAAAGAAAAAAACAGTCTTGTGAATGGGTGTTTGAAAATGAGAACAGGCCAACAAAAGTGAGACAGGCGAGAAATGTAGGTAAAAAAATGATCCCGTTTTTTTTCTCAGCTACGGCTTCCATGTGTACAAAGAAAAAAGTATTTTCACGCCCATATCCCCGAAAGGGTAGGCAGAGGTACAACAAGTGCACCCACGATTAGCCGAAGATACTTGGTCCCACAAATGTGACAGGTGGCAAGCCTATAGCCAACCGGGCACTTTCTAATCCCGAGCAACTTTGTATTTCTCAGAAAATAGAAAAAACACTTTTTTATGTGCCCGACCCGGGAATCGATCCCAGGACCTCATGTGGTCAACGCCAACGCTGGACCACTAGACCACAGAGGCGACATGTGTACAATGTCTCTAAAAGATCAAACGAGTGTTAATTTGTTTACCCAGGATGTTAGAAAAAGTTCGCGAAAGACGACCCAAAAGCCGCATTCTCCTACACCATCATAACGGTTCTTCATACACGACCAACAAAACAAAGTCATTTTCAGCTTCCGAAAAACATCTCGTCACTCATCCTGCGCATAGCCCCGACCTAGCACCCTGTGATTTCTGTATTTTCCCCAAAATCAAAGATTTGATGAGAGGTTTTACTTTTACCAACTCCGTAGAGGCAGTGATAGCGTTCAATCAGCACGTAGAAAACATGCCTTCAGATCTGCGGTCTTCTTGTTTTAAAAAATGGTTCGATCGCATGAAAAAATGTTTAAAATGTAAAGGAGATTGTTTTGAAAAGCAATAAACATAATATTTTGGTTATAAAATTTTGTTTTTTTTTAAGTTACGCAAAACTTATAGTGTGAGCTACGTATTTATCAATTTTAACACCTTTACTGTTTCACAATAAGCGGTAAATGTAAATACATTGACGATGCTTGTGTAAGCGAAACTACTTGGTAGTAAATTATAATTAGACACTATTAATATTATTGATTTCTTTGAATTTTTCTCTCAGGGAAACCCTCGGGCTAAGATTGTAAATTGCCCTAATAGCTCTTTTCTGCAACACCAATATAGTATTTATTTCAGCAGAATTTCCCCAGAGAAGAATTCCATATGACATAATGCTGTGGAAGTAACTAAAGTATACAATTCTTGCTGTGTCGACATCAGTTAACTGTCTCATTTTTTTAACTGCATAAGCTGCCGAACTAAGTCTATTTGCTAAATTATTAATGTGCAGTCACCATTGTAATTTCTCATCTAAAGTAACACCTAAATACACAGTGGTATCCACCAGATCCAGGTTGTTTTCATCCAGTTGTACGCTGGTATCTACGCAATGAAAATTTAACACACTTAGTTTTGTTACCATTTAATAAAAGACTATTCGTACTAAACCAGTGTACAACTTTTGAAATCGTATTATTTACTTCGTCATACTTACCAATTCGTCTTTTCACTTTGAATAAAAGTGAAGTGTCATCCGCAAACTGTACGATTCCATGCTTATCCCCTACGTAGTAAGGCAAGTCATTTATGTATATCAGAAACAGAAAAGGACCAAGTATGGAGCACTGTGGGACACCCATGGTTACAACAGCACCAGGGGACATTTTACCATTAATATCAACGCTCTGAATTCTCTCATTTAAGTAAGAAACCAGAAGATCGAGAGTTTTATTTCTAACTCCATAATGGTGTAATTTCCTGATTAAAATGTTATGATCGACATAGTCAAATACCTTAGACAAATCAAAGAATACTCCAAGGGCATCCTGCGAACTCTCCCAGCCTTCATAAACGTTTTTGAGTAATTCGACACCAGCATCTATGGTTGAGCGAACCTTCGTAAAACCGAATTGCTTATTACGAAATAATCTAAATTTATCAAAATGTCTAAGCATTTGATTTAGTATGATTTTTTCAAATATTTTACTTAGGGTTGGCAAAACCGAGATAGGCCGAAAATTGGAGGGATCATATTTAGAGCCAGACTTAAAAATGGAATAACTTTGCTGAATTTCATTAAGCCAGGAAAAACATCATATGTTACAAAACAATTAAATATTACCGCTAAATATGGTGCGATAACATTTATTACTGAAGCAATGATTCTAACAGAATGTCCCCATAAATCTAAGGTTTTTTCGGTTCCAATGTTTTAAAGGCATTTAAGATATCTTTGGTATCAATTAATGAAAATTCAAAAGTTTTGTCGCACTTGGTTACACATTACTTCAGTAATGATTCAGCAGTACTAACTGATGAACTGAGGTTTTCAGGTTGTTAAGACCGCAGACAAAATTCAATCGGTCCTCAAGTCAAGTCTTCGAGTATCGGCGAACATACATGGTGGTAGGGTTCTGCATCGGCTCGACCGGGTCTGATACCACCGCCTTACCTATTCCTACTGCAATAGCGCCAGTGCTAGTCACTGTCGCGTTCCGGTTTGGGGGGTAAGGTAGCCGGTAAACTTATGCATGTGGTATTAAAACTCGCCACAAGATAACAACGCACTATTAACATCTTTGGTGACTATAGGCGATGGTTGACTCTTTCCATCAGGAGACCCATCTGTTTGTTTGCTATCCTATAGAATAAAAAAAATACATTCCAACGAATTAAGAACCTCATCCTTTTTAGAAAGTCGGTTGAAAATTATTTGATTGTGATATGGCTGTTTGTCAACGATACTTATGCATAGAAATACATCGTATACATATACATATAAATACTGAAACATTTTCAATAAACACCCAAACCCAGACAATCAAACATGTATGCTCGTTACACAAAGAGATTCGTTGTTGGGAATCGAACTAGAGTTTCATTGATTGCGTAGTGTGTATCGCTAACCACTCAATCAACAGGGCAGATTCTGTTAAAAAAATGTTATGTACATTATAAATATATTGTTGTTTTAAATTGAAGGTAAAAATCACCTTAATAAAATATTACGGTGATTTTACTTAGGAATTTATTTTAGTTTTAACAGTTTGATGGATTGTAATAAATGAGGTAACTATCGATATCGTTCGTATCGTTTAAATCGAACTTTAGTTTGAAAGCCAGTAATATTCCTCTTGTTATTATAATTCTAGTACTGTTGAATTTCTTTTTAAACATTAGTCTTACATATTCAAGTAACGCGCTAATAAAATTTAAAATGGAGAAGACTCTATGTTTATTTGTGTACAGTTTGACTGGTAAAAGATTTGATATACTAATAAGGGTATTCAGTACTCGATTCTGATACCGAATATATAAAAAATATTGACCTATATATCCAATAAAAATATTAAATACAGACACCCTGTGTCGGTCCAGGCATGTTTTGAATTTGTATAGATAATCTGCCGTCCTGCCAACGATTGGCAATGCGATTTATTGCCATTGAGGCTACTAGTTGGTAGAGTTCGGCATTGTCTCTCTTGGGTCTGGTACCACCGCCTTATCTATATATATATATATATATATATATATATATATATATATATATATATATATATATATATATATATATATATATATATATATATATATATATATATATATATATATATTTATTCGTGCCGCAACAGCATCAATACTCGTCATTGTCGCGTTTTATTGTCATTTAAGGCGATAGGTAATGCCAAACTACGAAATAGACACCTCTTTGAAAGCCTACTACTGCTAACCGATTGGTCCAATAATTTAAAAAAAAAATGCATTATACATATAATATAATTAAGTTTAAATTTTAAGTTCGTTTTTTCAAATTTTATTGTTATTTTTGACGGAAAAAAATCGAATATCTTTCTTATTTTTACACAAAAAATTGCTTATAACTTCCAAACTACTGTAACGATTTTGATGGTTTTTTCTTTTTATTACAGACAATTTATTGCTTTATAAAATTTAAGTTCAAAATTTTACAAAATCATTATAGTGTGCTATTAAATCAATAAAAACCTTATTATTTAATTCGCGGACAGCGCTCGCGTCGAAAGTCAGTCTCCCGGTAGCGTTCATACGGGGAGGCTGTGTCGCATGTTAGCATGCTCCGCTCTCCATATTCGAGTCAAAGAGTAATAAGTACAGATAGAACGTTTGGCACAATAGTAAGATTGTGCCGTTTGGAAATTGAATATTTCGTTTACGCTTGGATGTTTTTTTATAGTAGATAATGAGCTTGGACCGAGAATGTTGTTCTTATGGTATAGACAAGGAATTAGAAAGGATTTTTTTAAATTCATCCCCTAAGATGGTGAAATAGGGGGTGAAAGTTTGTTTGAAACTCTGTCATTTTTGAGTTATTACAACTCAAATAGAATGATATGCCGTAATTAAATTATCCTTTAACTGAAAAAAAATTAAATATAAATTTAATATTTTTTGGAATTCTAGCCTATAGAGAGGTAAAAAGAGGCTTTAAAGTTTGTATCATAAATGAATTGTTTATTCATTGCATTACTATAAAATCTAAATTATTTTAATTTAGTATTTATGATTTTTAATACAATTAAGAAGTACGAATTTTTGGATTTTTTTAGTACTTATGCTCTTCAATCGAAATTGAAGAAACATGCATGTAATGTTCGAAGTTTCATCCATTAAAGGAGTAAAAGTGTGTGTTACAATTTATATGAAAAATCAAAGGTTTGTGGTGAAAATAACTTGGAATTCGGCACTTATAATCTTCAACACAATTTAAGAATCATATATTTGGGGATTTTTTTAAATTTTATTCCTTAAAGGGTAAAAAAGTATTGATGTTTGTATAAAAAATAGATTGTTTATTGTAGAATATTGTAGAAATTATTTAAAACTTAGTATTTATGATTTTTAATACAATTAAATGAATACGAGTTTAAGGTTTTCAAATGTCATCTCTTCAAAGGATGAAAAAAGTGGTAAAGTTTGTAGAAAAAATAAAATATGTTTAATCAAAATCTCTTTAAATTTATTAGTCATGATCTTTAATTCAATTAAATAAACGTGCATGTAAGGATGCTGTGAGTTTTATCTCTTAAAGAGGTAAAAGAGGGTATTAAAGGGGCTGAAAGCTAGTACTTTATAAATAGTTTTGTTTGCGAGTAGACGCTGAATAATATTTTGAGACTATTTATGTTTACGCTTTCCTACGTTTACGCTTGAATGTTTTATTAGCTATAGATAGATAAGTATTTTGCCAATATTTTGTATAAATGTACAAAAATAAATAAAAAATAAAACATATAAACAACGAAGATAATTCAAGCAAGCGAATAAAAAGCAAAACTCTAAAGAAAAAAAAAGGTACTATTTGAAGGTAGTAAGGACTTCGCAACTAAAAATAAATAAATTAAATATATTATACATACAAATAGTCAAAATAATCAACTTATTTAGTAGTTTCCTCTATAAATAGTAAATCAAATTATATATCTTCTTTTTTATTACGAGATTTTGAAACAAAAACTAAGAAGCTAGTTAGTTTTAAAATATTATTCAAGAGATTATATTTAACCAAATCAAATTTTGAAAGGTTTTGTTAAATATTAATTGTTGATTGTATGTATTAAAATAAAGTGCTACACGGGATGTATTGTATATTACAACACTTTCAAAGAAATAGGAAACGAAACTGTTATTATTGTGTAAATTTTTATATGATTTTTGTCGATTTTCGGTACTTTTTTTCTTTAGATATATTTTATCGTTTTTCTAAAACGAATGTATATGTAATCGATTAATGAGCGATTACTGGTTATTGGTTTTGAGTTTGACAACATTCAGTTGATTCATGATGATAAAAGTTCATATAGGTGAACAAAAATGTTAATACGTAGGTATCTGCTTTCACGGTAGATACTCTTTGACGTTGGAGCAAGCTCGCGCGCGATATAATTTTTGCGCTGCTCCTGTCAGAAACTCAAGGTCGTTCGCAGCTGTAATCGCCTTAACAAACGAGGAATCCACCAGCTAGTTGTCCTCTCACCGTACATATTTTTTGGGCGCGGTAAACAAAACCGATTCATAGAAACAGCTCGAGTATGTACAGGATGTTTTACTATATTCTTTAAAGATTTGTTAAAAAAGTCTTCTTTGAGTAAAACATACTTAAATCGTATTTGTACCGGCAGTATTTTACAATATCTAAAAAGACCTAAATCGTCATTATTAAATTGGAGCTTAATTTTTGGAGATACTATATTCTTTAATATTTTTAACTGCAGCCTATAAATTTGCTTAAAATAGGAGGTATACGTACGGCCATAGCTGCTGAGCCCATATCGAACATGAGATTCAGCTAAAGAATTATATAGCATTAGTTTGACCTTAAATGGAATACGATCCTTGATTATGACTAAATTTGCCAAAAATTGTCTTAGTTTTCTACTAACATATTCAATATGATTCGACCAATTGAACTTCGAGTCAATAGATAAACCAAGGTAATTATGTTTTGTTACTACGTCTACAGGTGGACAAGAGCATAAATTCATATTCGGTGTGAGCAAACAACCATGGTTATGGGCTATTAAATTTTTCACTGATCTCTGTTTAATGTAGGGGGATTTTATTATTACTAATTTAGTTTTTTTAGATTTAACACCATACCTAAATCGTGACACCATTGCATTAAGGCGTCAAGGTCAGATTATAAGAGGTCACAAGCAACTTGTGGGTCCTCATGACTCGCTAAAAGGCATGTGTCATCTGCAAACTGATAGCATATAGAGTTCTTAATGCAATTACTCATGTTAGAAGAGGGAAAAAAGGGGACCTAGGACAGATCCTTGTGCTGTACCTTGATGTTATAGGTTCACTGAATGCATTGCCAACTTTAACAACAGATTTCCGATTCATCAAATAATTTTACACCATTTGAGCATGGGGACTTGTATTCCACAGTTATCCAGACTAGTTATTAGTTGCTTATGTTCTAAAGCATCAAAAGCGCGCGAAAAATCAATAAATAAGGCTAATGTCTCTTCCGGGTTTGGACGGTAAGATGTCCGGTAACTTGTGCATGTGGCATTGCCATTCCAGGACATGGATTAACATCTTTGGTGTCTTTAGCGGATGATTTCTCTTTCCATCAGGAAAGCCATCTGCTTATTTGCTATCTTCTGATATGATAAAAAAATACGATAGTTAATGTTTTATATACACTTATACATATAATGTTAACTATCACATTCTTCAATATATAAAATCTGTTATCAGTCAACTTGTATATTTTACATATAAGTGCCTTAATGTGCCTTAGATTGATTCCACTTTTCTACCTTATATTGCTTCATATTTATATATAAGATTGAGTATATCGCCGAAAAGACATGCACAGAATTTTTAATAAATTACCTTATTTAAATAATTGGTTTATATAAAACAGACGTGGTTCCCGTGTGACTTACATTAAATAAATCTTTACATAGTTTAAAACAAAATCGCTTCCACATTGTGTTCACTTAAATCTTTTAAATCACACAATGAATTTTAATGCGGTTTTTATCAATAGACAGAGCGATTCAGGATAAAAGTTTATATGTATAACACATATGTATTATAAAAAAACCGAGAATTTGAAAGATTTTTTGTATATTATATATATATAGATATATATATATATATAGATATATATATATATATAGATATATATATATATATATATATATATATATATATATATATATATATATATATATATATATATATATATATTTTTTTTTTGCGCGCTTACATTGCACCCTTTCGAAGCCGGGCGGGCGGGATATTCAGCAGTTTTTTATGATGGAGCTTTCAAACATACAAATACAAACTTCTTCATTTAGAATAAATGTATTATATTTGAAAAGTAGGACAAAAACAAACTTATCTCTTAGTCTACCAGATATAAACTGTAGGAAATTTTGTGAAGTTCAATTTTGTATAGAAATTTTTGTCATAAAATGAATAGAAAGCGAGATAGTGTCGAAAAACAGTTATTAGGCGCCATTTTTACAATATGTCGGCGCGAGCGGCAAAGATGCAAGTTGGCAAAGTTGATATACGGAGAGAGCGCATCAAAATCTATAGCTAAGTATACTAAGTTTCAAATCTCTCGAAAAACCTTCCGAGTAAAATTACCAAATGATGGTACTATAAAGATAATTTAAAAAGCGAAAGTTTCTGATTTAGAACTCTCGAACCATCTATTTATTTTGTACGGTACGTGGCGCATAATACATTGCTTATTTTATGTATTACCTTAAATTTTACTATTTTTGTGCGGAAAACTTTTTATTAAAAATTTCCCACACAAATTTCTAACGGTTTTTATCTCAGAATCATGGTCGAATACTATTGTTTATATTTTGCGGCAAACCGTCCATTATATCCTATACACCTCGCATACGACTTAATACGTTTATTACAAGAACAGCATTAATTTTTTTAAAGCAAACTTTTATTTTTATTCATTCTATCGCGTAGACTATGTCAAATATGTTCATTTACCCCATGTGGGGCTGGGCCTCTTTAGAAGAATAGACCATCTGCCAATCTGCCAATCTGCCAGGCAGTTCGTAAAAGGCAATCAATTGACTATAAGAGTCACTACTATTGTGAGCACTGGGCGGTAGAGTTCTGCATCGTCTCGCTCGGTTCTGGCAGCGGCGTGCACAGGATTATGATACTGAGTATGCGGCGGAGTACTCGGATACAAAAACTTTTTCTTTTATAGATTTAAGCGGCGTGCACATGATTATGACACATTTTATTCATTTACTTACTATTAATTAAAATCATCTGAAACGTACGAACGTTTTATTAAAATATCTGTGAATGGCAAGTAAAGCACTGCTTTTCTGCCTACAAGGAGCGCACGCGCCTGGGTTCTGATGTCCTTGCCTTACGTATTCCTTCCGCAATAGCGTTAACTGTCGTGTTCCGAAGTCCTTGAAATTCTAAAGTGTCCGAGGCCCTTTTCAAAAGTAGACCATCTGCTGTTGTGCTAGAGAGTTTGTATGAGGCAAACGATTGGTCATGCGAGTCACTTCCATCGCGACTACTAGGTAGTAGAGTTCTCTATAGTCTCGCCTGGATATGGTACTGTAATACCTTTATGGTGTTACATATACACTGGCAGCTTTGTCTGCTTTCAAATGTAGAAGTGTTTTGTTTAGAAGAAAAAATGTGTTAGAATAAGAGTGTTCTTTTTGATTCGGCGGGAAATAGACAGATCCCCGAGAAATAAACGAAGATATATTATGAGAGTTTATTATTAAAAATCCTGAAAAATCCTGTCGATCTTCGGATCCTCGAGCAGCCAAACGAGTTAAAGGAAAACCCCCTGATAAAAGGCGGTACGATTGGTGGAGTAACACGGCCGGCTGATAGATCGCCGGATGGGTGTTACAAGTTGGTGGAGTCGCCGGGTAGGCGCTACGCGCAGTCGCTACGTGAAGTTACTACGTGCAATCGGCCGGCTGATAGATCACCGGACGGGTGTTACAGTACCATCATCTTACCTATTTCTGCCACAATAGCATCTATGTTTGTCACTTCGTGTTTTGGTTTGGAGAATAAGACAGCCGCAAAACTTATGCAAGTGGCATTAAGACCCCGCCACAAGGATAGCGACGCACAAATAACATCTTTGATGTATTTTTCTATTAAAAGAGCCGTCAGCTTGTTTGTTATCTTATGATATAAAAAAGTGATAATAAGTACATAACCAGAATGAGCGTTGACTATGCAAACGTTCCAATTTGCTAATAATGAGACCGTTACTACTAATTTATTTTGCCATTATAAAGAATTTGGCAACAAAAACAAATGTCTTAAAATATTACACCAATTTCAACTGAAGTTGCAATCTAAAACTCTAGATTCCAAACTTCTAACAGAATTGAAATTTTTCAACGTCTCATCAAGATGAAACACAATTTATCCGCTGAAATAACACCACCTCAGTTTCAAGAGTAATCCAATTATGTCAAAAAAGAAACAAAGAATCGTCATTGCCTTAGCGTGTGGTGCCCTCTGGACAGATATTCTTATTTTATTGTTCTTTGTTACAATGTTAACAACATTAATACAATATTCCAATCTTATCAAATACTTTAAAGAGGCTTATACTTGTTTAAAATTTATTGTTCTCGTACAACTTTTCAAAATGATTAAGTAAAAAAATACACCTTAATGTCCTCAAAACAAATACAATTAGTTTACACTACCAAAGTTTTGGCTGTACTCAAAGTTAAGAAGATTTTATAGTAATAAAGACGTTTTTATGGTAAATTATGTATCGTCTTCGAGAACTTTTTTGATTTCCCGCTTAACTAACTGATTTCACCCCGATTATTAAAGGTAGAATTTTCACCAGATCTCGTTTTTGAGATCCTAGAAAACTTTCATACTACTTTCACGATGATGTCAGTATGACTGTATGTGTAGGTATATGTAGGTATGTGTGTATATAAATTTATCATAACTTTTAAACGATTTGACCATTCAGAACGTCATTGACGGCATGTGATTGAGTTTTGCAAAACTTAGACTCTCTCTCTCAGAGAACTCTGAAAATTTAAACCGATTTGGCCTATTTCGAGAAATTTAAAAAATCTCAAATAAAATTTGGCAAAACTTGAAGAAATCGTGAAATTTAAAAAAATGTATACTTTATAACTTCAAGATTAATGTTTTGATTGTTTAAAAAAATTAATCAGCTCTTTCCCTTAAAAAACTACTAGACGTAGTGCATCGAAATCAATGCCGCTAATTGCATCAAAATCAGTTTTTTCGTTCATTCTAATTTGTCACTTTTCAACCAATCGATTTTATCTAAAATATTGAAAAATAAAAATCAATCATCGTGTTTAAAATATGCATCTGTTCAAAAATTAACATACTGTCATTTTTAACATACTTTGTAAACTCTTTGGGTTAAAATATCTATGATTTGATCTCAAAGAGTTAGGCAATTAATTAGGTAATTAATATACTGTCATTTTTAACATACTTTATAACTCAAAAATCTATGCAGCGGCATGTTTTTACTCCTTCGAGATTAAAATTCCGCAATTTAGTGGAAAGTCTTAGATATAGGCTGCTGGGTCAACGGATAGTAAATATAAGTTACAATCAAGTAAATTAGTTCTCCAATACAAAAATGTATAGGTGTTATATCTCTAGGCTCTAGACAGGAATTTTTATTTCATTGTTCTTTGTTACGAGGTTTGTAACAATAATACCATTTTTTAATGGTAACATTTATTTCAAGGAGACTCAAGCTAGTTTTTAATTTATTGTTATTACAATTTCTCTAAAGACTCGAGTTAAACTATACCTTATTCGTGCGAGTGATATTAATTTAAAGTTTAAACTTTGTAAGTTTTAAATTGAATACACTGCCTTTATGCAAGAGACGTCTTGATACTTGACGCAAAGTTATGAAAATAGTTTACATTATACTTTCACAATCTTTGTCTTAATAAGGATAATCCTAGTTTCAATTAAATATCTAATTGTATTTTACAATTTTTGCTCTCCGCACTTAGTGGAATTCCATTACTTTTAGACAAAAACTAAAATGCACTTCTATTTTTATTTCACTTTAGAAATACAGTTTTTCAGTATATTACCTAATGTTACATCTTTTAAGCTTTAAACTGCATGTCAGCGATCTGCGACGCGGCGGCGAGAGCGGCGCGATCTAACACATAGGGATCGAACTGGATTTCAGCGATCTGCGGTGCGGCGGCAAAAGCGGCGCGATCTAACACATAGATTCTTACGGAAGTAAACTGGATGACAGAGGCGCGACGGTGGCATGGGCAGCTGTGTCAGAGCGCTAAATCGCGCCGCTCTCGCTACCACGCCGCAGATTACCGGCATCCAGTTTAAAAACTTAGATTCTTATAGAAATGAACTGGATGGCAGCGGCGCCAGGGCTGCGCGGAAAGCTGCGTTAGAGCGCTAAATCGCACTGCTCTCGCCGCCGCGCCGCAGGTCGCTGACATTCAGTTTGTGACCCTAGATTCTTTACATAAGTAAGACTGCAATAACCGACTACTAGTCTCTAGTAATCCTGAAACCCCGGATCAGATTTTTACCAAATATTCCGTAAGCATTGCCCTTATGTCAAATTGGAAGAATAAAAAATAACATTTAACACTGAGGTACAACTTATTTTGAATTATGAATTGAGAACCTCCGCTTTTTTGGGAAATCGGTTGAATATAAGGGTTCTATTAGGAGATCCTCTCCCTCTTTTTTCTCCGGTATTCTTCGGCTTTTTTACCAAGTTAATTACTGTAGTTTCGTTTATAGGGTAATAAAGCTTGATAATGTACGCAAGTGGTATTATATACTTCTTTCACTGCAACATCATCGATATCACTATCATGATTTAGTTTGGAGAATAAGGTAGTCGGTAAAATAATGCGTGTGATATTATATTCCTGTCACATGTATAGCAACAACTGAATAAATCGACTAGAGATCTAATAACAGACCATTTTTTCTGTCTATACATCAGACGAAAATATCTTATACGTAATCCCAACCTAGTCGCAACAATTAGTACCGAACAATGCAGTTAGCTGTGAACACGCGGACAAAATACAAATACAAAATACAAAAACAAATAGGAACAACGTATAAGGAACACGGTGTTCCGTTTCCCCGCGCTTCGGATTATTGACTAAATTAATGTGGTGCATGAAATCAAATAAAATTAATATAATGCAATATTTTCACCAAGTGCTGACAGTGGAAAGTGTAGAATTTATAAGTAATCAATGTGGGTTGTCAATGGCATAATAAATCACTTTTATGTTTGTTACCTAAAAATGGGTTATTTTATCTAATTTGAAAAACACTTCCATTTAAATTAAGTGTGCTATATGCTTCCATAAAAGTGAGGATCTAATCTTTGTTTTAGAGATACAAGCGATTAGAAGACAGTTATTGCAGTTTCATTGCGTTTTTATTATTTTGTATCATATTTATGTAATTCTTTATTATACACAGTAATCACCAACATAACAACCATAATGTAAACACAACTACGATGGGAGATATGACCTCTAATAATAGATATTTCTTCCAGCTGACCCGTAATATTTATACAGACTGTACAAAATATAAACAACTAGCCGTTACTCTATAACTTCGCACGCATGATCCAAACTAATTTTTTTTGTGCAGTCAGATAAAAAAGTAGCTTCTGTCACTCTTGAATGGTATAGCTTTCTAATAATAAAATAATTTTTAAAATCGGTTCACTGGTTTTTGTGTTTATTCGTTACAAAAGTTAAAAAAATACTGTTTTTTCTTTATATTTTAAGTATAGAAAATATATTCGTCTTGCTCTGGTCGGGTAATAAAGTTAAAGAAATGGCGACGTTTTTTACCGTAAAGTTCACGGTAACAGGTGATAAAATAATGAAAAAGCAAAAAGGGTGAATGGAGCCATTGTGGCGGGAAAATACGTAGCGACGGCTTATCAGCTTATGTTGCATAAAATAAAGGTGTCAAACTGCTCATTCAAAGGCCGATGTTGTTTTATTTACTGTACAAAATGTTGACAAAATTTCGAATCGAAATAGATTTTTTAAATGTTTTATTTTATTCATATCAAAAGATAGCAAATAAGAAGAATAACTTTAAGATGTATTAAATAAACTAATTCTAATGGTAAAATTTTTACATGCCATACAGATTTTGTTTTCCGACATACATACTATTATTATTATAAATGCGAAAGTAACTCTGTCTGTCTGTCTGCCTCTTCTTCACGCCTACTGAACAGATTTGGATGAAATTTGTTATAAAGATAGTTGGAGACCCAAGAAAGACCATAGGACAGTTTTTATCCCGTAAATCCTACTGGAACGGGAAATATGTGGATAAAACCTCGAGACTATATCTTTTAAACCATAATAAGGGAACTTAGGCTACTTTATTTTAATTTTTTTCCACGCAGTCCAAGTAGCGGGTCACAGCTAGCACTTTATGATATAAATACAATAATTCTAGCTCAGACATAATTTAACCGTATACAGAATTTCTTAAAAGTCCATTCAGCGTTTGCGATGTGAAACACAATTTGTAAGCGTTTTATATAAATCTTCAGGCAACTTTATAAATGTTGGTTCTAATAAATTAATTATAATTAGCGCGTTCCATATTATGCCTCATCTTATCTTATTATTAGGCGAGATCGAGCGCTTACCTATCGATAAAATTTAAAAAAAGACTTGAGAGGTGTCAAGAGACACCCGGATGGAACGAAGTTCCTTTTATTATTATTTACAAAAAAACCTGTATACACTCAACAAAAATAATCGTCGCGACACTACATTGTTCAATGCGAAATAGAAATGAAAATATCTGGCTTGCTTTGAAATATCTATGAAAATATCTGCTAAGAGAGAGAGAGAGAGAGAAAGAAACATCCGCACGCCGCACAGCTTACAATACCTTACTATAGCAAAAAGTATCTTCTTGCTAACTTCGTTCCAATTACTAGCGATCGTTCTCAAGGCGAGATTCGACCATAGACTCACAATCAAATCTCTTTTACGTTTAACACCTTACTTTAGCCATTAACATAAGTCACCAGTTTCGTTGATTGGCGGGATGAATGGTGATCTCCATCACCGCATTTTTATTGTCCATTTCGCCTAGAAGGACCACCAGGACCGATATCTTTAATGCTCATCCAAAGCACGAGGAAAGCACTCACCGCCTGCCAGACTCCGAGCTGCTATTGAGATTTTGGATTTTAGAGAAAAACTACAACAACAATTTTTCCCGACCCGGGTGTCAAACCCGGGACCTCATAATCTGAGTCGAATAGGCTAAGCCCTAGAAGAAGTCAGGCACTATCTTTTTTTTTTCCACTTCTCGTCGTCGTCCTCAAAAATTACGTATTACGAAATAATTGGCGCGATATTAAATCAAGACTATTAAAAAATTCCAAACGGATGCTAAGAACGTGCTAAGTCGTCAAAAGTCCGTACTATGTCTTAGCTAAGTAATGGCTAAAAGTTACGTGCTAAGTAACTTCTAAATAGAAGTTACTTAGCACGACAGTTCAAGGAAGCACGACAGTAGAACGAAGTTCTACTTAATAATAGAAGCAACTATTTAGCCAACGAAGTTCTATTAAATAATAGAACTTCGTTGGCTAAATAGTTGCGGTATCTAAGCCAATGCTAAGCAACCACTATTTGTCTTTTGGCCTTAGAGTTCTGCCACATATAGACCGGTTTCGATAACACCCCCTTATCTAATCTATCTGATTTTTTACATGTTTAGATAGCAAACAGGTAGATGGGGAAAGACCATCGCCTATAACGAAGAGATATATTAATGGTACGTTGATATCCATGTGGCGAAATTTAAATGCCGTTTACATGAGTTTACTATAGAGGTGTGTAACTGTAGAGGTGTACTATAGAGGTACTGAATCAAAGGTACTGGTTCCGGGACTAGATACGATAAGCTTATGTATTCCTCCAAATCCTTATCGTCTCCGCGGAATTATTTATTCCTACCAGAATGGTGAGCGACTGAGCGTACTAAGATTAGAATAAAAAAGTGAGTGATATTGCAAATTGCGGATGATGTCTACACACTTCTAGTGAGACGCGACAAGCGATATTCAACATAAAAACTACTTACGTAGTACAACAGTCCGCGCGCGAGCTCCGCGGAATTTTGTGGAATGTTAACGTGCAGTGAATTAGTCGATATTACACAGAGCACACCCGCACCTACCTCAGTCCCCGATTCCTCGGAGCTCACGCGCAAACTATACTGCAAAACTGGTGGGAACGGGAAAAATATAAAGGGAAACGTTGATTTAAGGTTACGATCACAGAATATAATACGCTGCAGTAAAAAAAAGAATGAAGTGAACCAAAGGAATAAACAAATAAATAAGGTGAATCATATCTGTGCCTGGAGTCGCAATAAGTGAATAAATTCAATAAAGACTACCCACGGCTAGTTTAGTCGACACTGTCGTGTTCCGGTTTGGAGGGTAAGGTAGCCTACTTATGCATGTGGCAATAACACACCGCCATTAACATTATTTGTGTCTATAAGCGATAGTTGTCTGTTCTATCACTAGGCCCATCCGCTTGTTTTCTATCTCATGATGTAAAAAAATATGTACAAAAATTAAATTGTTAAATTTAGTAATAACATAACCAGCAAATGTGTTACTTGGAGACAGACGAGTAAGACTAAATTTAAACTTATTAACAGAACGCGAGCTAAGTGTGCTCTCAGCGCGAGAAACCGTGTCATCCTAAGTAGTATATGCTTTCGCAGGTTAAGTAAATTGTCTTACAATTAGAGTAAAATAAAATTAACATTTCCTTGAACAAAGGTGTTATACAAGAAACATATTTCATATAATATTCCTCTTTTCAGTACATAACCTTATAACATCTTTTCAGTCATCAAAAGTTATTAACTTAAGCCATTAACTTTCCCCTACGTATGTAAATGAAGTTACTGATTTTGCCACAAATTTTCGAAAATCGAGTTTTGAACAAATCTCCACGTTTTGAGGTCCTAAGAACCTTTTCCGACTTTCTCGCGATGACGGCAGTATGTCTACACGTATGTATGTGTGTGTGTGTGTGTGTGTGTGTGTGTGTGTGTGTGGATGTGTGTATGTAAACATCTCATAATATTAGCATTAGAACGACTTGACCTATCGAAACGTGTTGATGGCATTCAATTAGGTTTTACCAAACTTATACTTTCTGAAAATTTGGCCCAGAAGATATTCAGAAATTTTAAAAAATCTCCAAAAAATATTTGTTTTATAATTGCTTTCAAATTAAAATGCCCATTGATTATAAAACCTAATCAGCTAATTTAAAAAAAACTGCACTAAGGAAGGCAAAAACTGGAAACCGTTACTATGAAGTTTAATAAAAAAAAGCGAATTTATAATTACAAACTATTTTTGCGTTTGATGTAATAACTTATAATTGCAGTGTCTAGAAATTCAATGTCAAAACAAGGTTTGTTGTCCTTCAATCTAGTTAGTTTGTCTTACTTGTAAATTAAATGGAATCCTCGGTGTGCTAGCCCAACTCGCGCTTGATCATCATGGCTATACGAGTCACTACAATCGTGGCTACTAGGTGGTAGAGTTCTGCATTGTCTCGCCCGGGTCTGGTAACACCGCCTTACCTATTTCTGCCGCAATAGCGTCAGTGCTTGTCACTGTCGTGTTCCTGTTTGGAGAGTAAAGTAGCAGGCAAACTTATGCATGTGGCATTAGACCTCACCACAAGATAGCAACGCACCATTAACAACTTTGGTGTCTATAGGCGTTGACTCTTTCCATCAGGAGACCTATCTGCTTGTTTGCTACCTTATAATATAAAAAAATATGAGAATAGTTGATATTTGAAGTCGTTTTAAAGATATAATCTATACATATAATAAAATCGTAGGAAAGTCAAAACTGTACATTGAATATTTTTTGAAAAAATGCTTGGGGCGTGGTCTATAATCGATATCGAAGCCAAAAATATACTTTTTTAGAATTTTTGTCTGTTTGCCCGTTCGTCCGTTCGTCCGTATATCCGGGGCAAACTTAAAAAGTACCGCATGGATTTACTTAAAATTTTGCATGAATATTACTAACAGGTCGGGTCAACATATAGGCTACATATTATCACGCTATCACCTACGGGGGAGGAGCAGTGTAGAGTAAACGAAGTCCGCGCGGATGAAGTCGCAGGCAACAGTCAGTTTTTTATAAAGCTTAGATTTTGTAGTTTAACTACCTCGTGGTCTAGCGGATAGCCTATCCGGCTCAGATCATGAGGTCTCGGGTTTGATCCTTGGGCCAGTCAAAAGTATTATTTAAGGGGTTTTCGAGATTTTTCTCAAAAATCTAAAATCTCTGTAGCAGTTCGGAGTCTGGCGGATAGTATGTAATCGCTATCGTACCTTGGATGAGCTCGTAAAGCCGTCGGTCCTGGTTATTGCTAGAAATATTTTGTCTATACGACAATCCTACATACTATTATTTGTCTTAATTTTCTTGGTTTATTAATGTGAAAGTAGTAATCTGAGAAAAAAGAAAAATAAAGAAAAATCTCGGTTACAAATATCAGCGTTGGATATATCCACTCATCTCAACAATCGATAAATCGTGGTGAACTGGATAATCTATACACGTTCCGTTTATATTGCCTACCACCACGCAAGGAAATCAGGCGTGATACTTCTTAGAGATTTTTGTATATTTTCTAATATACGCAGGGGTTTGTAATACAACATACTTAATTTTTCTATTTGTTCGTTCGTTATCACCGGCGAGGGAATGCTTTTCCGAGTTCGTTTCGTATCACTATATTGATACCTAATATTTTTGTCGGATATTCTATATCCCATATACAAATATAATAATTAATATAATACTATATCAATACTCTAAATTTAAGAAGTTTCATTACATAACGTCATCGCCTCTGTGGTCTAGTGGCCCATCGTTGGCGTTGACTACATGAGGTCCCGGGTTCGATTCCCGGGTCGGGCACTTAAAAAAAAGTGTTTTTTCAGTTTTCTGATAAACACAAAGTTGTCCGGGATTGGAAAGTGCCCGGTCGGCGATAGGCTTGCCACCTATCACATTTGTGGGACCAAGTATCCTCGGCTAATCGTGGGTGCACTGGTTGTACCTCTGCCTACCCCTTCGGGGATACGGGCGTGAAGATACTTTCATTACATAACGTATCATCACAAAATGGTGATACTTGACTCAGGATTCAAATTTGGCATATTCGTATCCGAAGACGCGAGCACAATACATCCGATTACAGATTTTCTATTCGTTGACTCTAAAACCAACAAAATGTAGCGCTAATACCAACAAGTTACATATGTCACAACTGAGTAATATCGCGAATATTATTTGCACGAGAGAGTGACGCGTCGAGCGAAATGGTTGCTCGTTTTGTCATATCCTTAGAGATTAGACACATATTAGGCCATGAAGATATATGTGTTTCGTTTGCTGAATATTAAACACAGGCGTTTTGCGTTTATATATTATGTAAGTTCTTATTTATACAGAGAAATTTTATTTTTGATAAAGCCAACGTATTTTTAAAGAAGAACCTTTTGCAAGTAAACAGTTAAAATTGTTTTATGGAAATAAAGGTAGCAAGTACATACATACATATCTTCACGCCAGATCCCTTACGGGGTAGGCAGAGAGAACCGAGTGCCATGCATCACGATCCTTGCAGGCTTGTCTCGCTTCTTCCACATTCATCACTCTCTTCATACACACACGCCGGTTGCGAAGACTCTTGACACCACCTTCGGACAGTACTCGATCAATCTGATCGTGGTATGTCAGTCTTGGTCTTCCCCGGTATCTACATCCTTCCACATTCGCGTTGTATATCTGTTTTGTTAACCTTTCATCTACCATTCTTTCTACATGTCCGAACCAACGGAGCATGCCCTTTCTCATCTTTACACCGACACTTTCTTTCAAACCTAACCTCTCTCTCACTTCGATATTACGAACCCGGTCCGCGAGTGTCACACCACATATTTTTCTTAGCGACCTCATCTCGACCGCGTTGATTCTACTTTCATGCCCTTTCTGACATACCCAACTCTCACTTCCATACAATAGCGTTGGGATAAGCACATGATTATGCAGGGCTAGACGGGCACCCTGACTTAAAATTGTGCTATTAAGTAATCTCCCTAACGCTCCATTCACTCTGTTCCCTGCACACATTCTTCTTTCAACATCAGCGGTGTACCTTCCATCCCTGCTAAAAGCACATCCAAGATATACAAACTCATCCACCTGTTCCAGCACTACATCATCGACCACAACTCTTACATCCGTTCTGGTTGCTTCTCTTTCAAATACTAAAACTTTACTTTTCTTCGCATTCAAATGTAAGCCCATACTCTTACAATCCTCATTCATAACTGTGACCAGTGTTTGCAGCTCAGATGGAGTTGAGCCTAGGTTGAGCCTAGGTAAGGTAGCAAGTATTGTTTAATATTTTGAAATTTATATTAAATAAAGCCATTTTCAGCCGATTTTGAAAATTATTTTTTGTTTGAGAAGGTGTAATCCCTGTGAGGTCTTGTTTTAATTAAGTAAAGATCTGATAGGTGCATGGTTGCGGAGATACAGGAAATGGAAAGTCAGTTCCTGCAGTTTTATTGCGTTCAAAATTAGCACAAGTAAATTGTGTACTATTCTACACTACATCTTTTTAAAATGATGAAGTGAAAATTTCACTGACTTTTTTTGATTAAGACTCAATTAAACTTTAGCTTTTTTTTCTTATTAACTAACAATATGATTGCTTAAATTTATAACCGCAACTAATAGCGTAGTTACTAAGAATTACATTTAAAGTAAAATAACTCTACAATTGAGAAATTTGTGAGAACAGTCCCCAAAAATGTCATCTAACGTGTCGATTCGAGTCAAAAAAGCTACTATTTATGAACCAATTGACCTTAATTTTATTTATTACTAGCTGACCCGGCAAACGTTGTTCTGCCTTTTTAACTACTCTTATTTTTTTCTATATTTTCTCACCTTTTAAACCTTCCCTGGACTTCTACAATTAATTTAAAACCAAAATTAGCCGAATCGGTTCAGCCGTCCTCGAGATTTAGCGATTTAGCGAGACTAACGAACAGCAATTGATTTATATATATATATAATGCCCGCTTTGTGTTTCTATTTAGTATGTGCGCTTTGAATTATGGCTACTTCTATTTATTATTACTAATTTTTAAAAGAGGGGCTGATCCTACAAGCATCAAAGAACCTCAACGAATTTTATGAGTTATCTTAAAATCGAAATCGCAGCTTTGTTTCTCGCTTCACTCCAGACTACAGGCTTTTATAATTCATTGATATGTAGGAATGAAACTTAGTCTTCGGCCTTGCTTTATACTGGCAAATATTCATCATCGTATTAGAACACCTTCAAAGTTTTGTAATTTATATGAAAAGTTCTTTTATGGAAGAGACAAAGTAATTGTATTTTTCTGCTCATAATTATTATTTGTAATTTTTTTGGTATAAATTCATTGCAATGGATTTATCTATACGTATAATAAAATCGTAGGAAAGTCAAAACTGTACATTGAATATATTTTTAAAAGAATACTTGAGGCGTGATCTACAATCGATATAGAAGCCAAAAATATAGTTTTAAGAATTTTTGTATGTTTGTCTGTTTGTCTCTATGCCTGTTTGTCTGTTTGTATGTATGTCCGGGGTAAACTTAAAAAGTACTGCATGGATTTACTTCAAATTTTGCATGAATATTACTAACAGGTCGGGTCAACACATAGGCTACATATTATCACGCTATCACCTAAGGGGGAAGAGCTGTGCGGAGTAAACGAAGTCCGCGCGGACGAAGTCGTGGGCAACAGCTAGTATAAATATAAATTTACCATTTCTCTGGATATAAAAGCTAGCAACATTTTTTTTCGTCTCATGCTATGGCCGTTTTTGCGTCTATTATCCCGAAGTTGTATGCGCGCTAGAGCACATGCAGTCCGGAATGTATGCGACAATAGCCGATAATAGCCAGTCACATCTGCATTTATCGTGTCATTGCACGAAGCTTTCTGACTATAGACGCAAGTGCGGCCGTGCCATAACCGTCATTAAATATATCGTAATTTAATACCCTCTTATCATAGTCAAATTTTATGTTGATTATTGTAACCAAACAAGCCCGCTGAGTTTCTTCCGCCGGATCTTCTCAGTGTGTGGCCGCGTTCCGATCCGGTAGTAATTGTAAAAATCGACTCACAACATTTTTAGTTTCATGATAAATAATTATAATTTTTAAAATATTTGCACACCATATCATGGTAGAATATGTTGGTAACTTAATCAAATTTTAATAACTTGTAACTCCCATATTCTGGCAAATAAATGATTTCTTTCTTTCTTTCTTTCAAAATTTTCTTTTTTTAATTTAGTAACTATTATTCACTATAATGGGCATTCATGGGTATGGTATGGTATTCATACATGCAATTTTTCATTAGTTATTTAAATAAGTTATTTTCCATGTCTTGATTTGGGCACCCGTTGAAGTATAGACAATCTGCCTTCCTGTCAGGCATTTAGTAAGACGAAAAAAGGCAAAATTTGGCGCTATATTGCTGACTAATATATTATAAAGTTTTAAAACTTCTCATCTGAGTTTAATACCACCGAATTAACTTTTCCTGTCGTAGTAGCATCAATTCTTGTCGCTGTCGATTTCTGGTCCTAAAGGTAGCCGGTATTTTTTTTTGTAATATGTGACATCATATCTCCTAGTAATGCAATATTAACATCTCTGATGTCTATAGACGACATTTGTCTTTTCCATCAGGGGATCTGCTTGTTTGCTTTCCTACAATTAACAAAAAATCAGATTTTTTGTAAAATGACACTTTGTAATAATTATACAAATAGTTTATAAATAAAAATATTTAAATTATTAAAAATAAAATTTAGGTTTTTTAATATTTTTTTGACTTTATAAGGCATTCCAAATTACAGATCATATTAAGTTGAAGAAGATTTATCTGCCTCGTTATTTTAACGGTCAAAGACGGCGAAACTGTAAGTTATGAAAGTTTTGAATTCAATTCCTGACTCAGGCAAAACACCTGCTATCTTTCTACCAAGAAATATTTTTATAGCTATATATAGAATATTTTACACTTTCGATCGTCGACACTTGATGAAATTCCATTGTTATAAGTCCAAACTAGGTTATAATCACTTGTACTTTAATTTCACTACAAATATAGACATATAATTTTAGATTAATTGACCGGTTTCACTTTTTAAAACATCTTCAGGACGTAAAGAAAGAAAAAAAAAAGAAAAGCGAAAACGGTCGATTAATCTAAAATTATATGTCTATATTTGTAGTGAAATTAAAGTACAAGTGATTATAACCTAGTTTGGACTTCTAATATAGAATATTGTTGTGCTTTTTAGTATTAGACAATAAAAAAAGTATATCAATGCCGTCGTTGATTAAGAGTAAGTCAAACTATCGCTTTTGATATATTTAAACTCTATGTCGTCGGCACTTAGTGAATAATGTATGATGGCACTTGGCACTTTTAATGCAATATTCTATTTGATATAATATAAAACACTATAATAGTATATTAATAACGATATATATATATATATATATATATATATATATATATATATATATATATATATATATATATATATATATATATATATATATATATATATATATATATATATATATATATATATATATATATATATATATATATATATAGATATAAATCAATTTCTGTTCGTTAGTCTCGCTAAAACTGGAGAACGGCTGAACCGATTTGGCTAATTTTAGTTTTAAAATAATTGTTGAAGTCCAGGGAAGGTTTAAAAGGTGAGAAAATATAGAAACATATATGAGTAGTTAAAAAGGCAGAATAACATTTGCCGGAACAGCTAGTATTTAATAAACACCAAAACCCGGAAATACAAACATCAAATCATCGTACAAATCGACGGTCCCTACGCATAAAGGGACATGTCAAAAACTGAGGTTTACAGGAGAGCGTAATTAATGTTCAAATCTCTCTCTCTTGAAATAATTCTATGCATAATTATAAATATTTTTTTCACAATGAGTTATTATATTTAGAGAGTCTATAATAGTATTTAAGTTTTTAATTTTTTTAATATTTTCCCGGAAAAACTGATAAACACATTACTCATACACACGCAAAGTCAACAACTAAATATGATGCAGTTTCACCAAGTGCCGACGATGAAAGTATAAATTATTAAGAAAAATTTATGAACTTTCATTTCCTATTTTAGCCCCTTAGCGGTTGATTTAAAAAAAAGGAAAACTAAGTTTAACCACAAGCCTTTTACTATGTCCTTCTTAAATTTCATCGAAATCAATTAAGTGATTTAGCCAAATCAGCGATTCATCAATTAAGCGCAATCAATTAAGCGATTTAGCCGTGAAAATGTTACCGATAGAAAGACAGACCGGATAGACAGATTTTTGCATTTATAATATTAGTATGGATAGTATGGATATACCTATACCATTTTTTGTATCATAGCATAGCAAATAATGGTTTAAGATCCGAATATAACTTGACCTTCATCCATCTGTTTGCCGAATGAAATATTTTTATTATCACATTTCATACATAGACAAATAATACGTCTTGCATGTATTGCCTATCAAAATATGTTCATAGCTTTGACCGCCCCGTTAGTCGAATGGTCAGCGACTCTGACTACGCAACTGACGGGGCTCGGTTTCGTTCCCCGACGGGGACAAGCATTTGTGAGATGAGTATAAATGTTTGTACTTCCGGGTTTGGGTGTTTATTAAATATATTCCAGTATTTATATATGTCTTTCTATGTATTAGTATCGTTGACTAACACCCATGACCCAAGTAAATAATTTGCTTACTTTGGGGTTAGATCAATAAGTGTAATTTGTCCCATGAATATTTATTTATTATTTATTTTGTTAAGATAACAATATAAAAGAATGTCATATTTTATTTTATTCTACCAACTAATATTCAAGTATGGGTTGATACACTTTCGCTTTTTACGAACTGCCTGGCAGTCAGGATCTATTTTTAGACAGGTCTCAAGGGTTCTCATAATTGGGATTCAGTTTTCATCCCACACAACTTTAAACTAAACTAAACTAAATAGAATCCCTAGAAAGATCTCAGTAATAAATCAAAGTCTAGAAATAGTAGTATGCACTTATATTCAATTCACTTTTTTATAGGGTAAAAATGGCGAGCTTAATAACTAACATAATAACATATTATAAACATTTTTACATATGTATATACATATATATACATATGTAAAAATATAAATAAATAAATAAATAAATAAATATATATATATATATATATATATATATATATATATATATATATATATATATATATATATATATATATATATATATATATGTATATATAATATATGTTATTACAACTGAATGCATGACACATAGAGAGGTTTATATACTCAAAGACAAGACCGCTGAGTTTCTTCCGCCGGATCTTGTCAGTGTGTGAACGCGTTTCCGAGCCGGTAGTAGTTTTAAAAAATGTTGACGTGTCAAAATAACTTGTAAAAAATTATATTGAATAAAGTTCTTCTGATTTCCGACTTTTGAAAGGTATGACATTCAAAACATTAGCCATATGAAGTTAGGATGTGCAGTTTTAGATTTCTCTTAAATGTACTTACTCTTCAAACCTAGTTCTCTAATATTAGTTGGAAGAGCGAATGAATTTGACAAAAACTCTGAACTATGCATGGGTATAGAGAGAAGAAAATATTCTGACGAGCGCCTATGCTCGTAAATTAAAACAAATTAAAACAGAGTATTTATTAAGCTCGAGTTAAACGCCAGTATAATAAGAGCCAATAATAATATTTACTTATTTATTTTATATTAAAATTAAAAAAAAAATGCCTTTTCAACTTTTCAAATATTTTATGTAACGATGATAAATTAAAAAAATATGTTAAACACAGATAAGTAAAGGAGTTGATGTATAATCTTAAAGAATATAATATAAAACCTAAAGGCTTACACTTCAATTACTAAACCAAACAATTTACACAGCCTCATATAATATATTCTTTACGTTTATACTTTATACTTATAACATCAATAACTCATAGAATTGTAATTGTAGAAAAAACATATAACCTTTTTCTAATGACTTCCAACTAAGGAAGGGGTTTTCAATTCAAATGTTTATATATTACTAGCTGCCGCGTGCAGTCCGCTACATTATAAAAGTTTTTGGTGAATCCCGCGGGATCGTCTAATTTTTTCGGGATAAAAAGTAGCCTATGTGCTATTTCAGGTTATCATCTACCTGTGTGCCAAATTTCATTCAAATCCGTTCAGTATTTTTTGCGTGATTGAGTAACAAACATCCATCCATCCATCCATCAATACAAACATCCAAACTTTTGCATTTATAATATTAATATATAGATATTAGTATGTTCAGACATAATGACCGCCTCGTTTGTCTAGTGGTTAGCGACCCTGACTACGCAATCGACGGGGCTCGGGTTCAATCCCCGACGGGGACAAGCATTTGTGAAATGAGCATAGATGTTTGTATTTCCGTGTTTGGGTGTTTATTAAATATATTCCAGTATTTATATATGTATTTCTATGTATTAGTATCGTTGATTAACACCCATAACACAAGCAAATAATTTGCTTACTTTGGGGTCAGATCAGTAAGTATAATTTGCCCGTAAATATTTATTTATTTATTTATATTTCTGTCAAATATAGACAGATTTGCAAATTATTTTTTGTTTAAATTGCAGATTTGGTCCCATATGCATTTGGTAAAGATGTGATTCAGGGTTCCAGAGATGTAGGAGATTAGAAATCGATTGTCTAATTTAAACTGTTTTTAAATTATTATGTAAAATTTTAACCTCTATCCATTTCACTAAATTTTTGTCGAACTCTTACCATTTTCGAGTAATTGCGAAAAACAATATTTTCATCACTTTTCGGGATTATTTTTATAGCCTTTAAAACTACATTATATAAAAAATAAAAAGAAAAGTCAAAATTTTGATTTCAAACTTTATATAACTAAATTATTTGGAAATGTTTGGTTAAAAGTTCACATTTTGCAAACTGCTTATTATGAAAATAGATGGTCTATACTTCAAAAGAGGTTCAGAAATAAGCATACATTCTCATACATCAGGAATGTTTAAAATATGTACGATATAAATTCTTATAAAAACAAAGCTATGTAGCTAGTTCTAAACATAACAATTGAGAAAAAAATATTAAAGAAATTGCAGTCACAATACGCAACATAAAATGTTCTTGAAAAGGAAACATTACATCTTTTACTTCCAGTTCACCGCCTTTTATTCCATAATTCTCTTTCAGAATGGACGTACCGGATTCTCCCCCTTCCTCCCTTATTAACAATGTACTTTTTACAGTGACTAACACATTTCCAGGCTTTGAAAATTTTGATTGAGCAATTTGCGTCTCTATTGTCATTTTAATACCGGTTGGATTTCCGTAAACTTGTATAAATTAGATTGTATCTTTCATGATTGTACACCTACTGTGACTAGCACGTAGCTTACATCCGGTGACTTCTTTGCCAGGTATGCGTGTTCGCATTGTTTAAGTTATGTCCAGAGGACATTAATGTGTACATATTTTCAGTAAATATTACGCTGTGAAATATTCTACAAGTTAAACTTAAGCTAACTGGGATGATGTTTTTCATGTGAAAACGGATTAATACGCAGATGACACTTACTTAGGTCAATTTAATAGTACAATTTCATTTTTACACAAAATACTATCAAAATGGTTAGAGCCATTTCGGAGAACCCAATACATACAAATATTCGAAAATTGCTCATTACAAGTATAGACTTGGCGTCAGATGTTATCTATGATGGTAACTATTTTATGGAAATAGATAGTGGATTGTGTGTAATATTTCACTTTTTAGCTCATCAACTATCTCCACACAAAAATTCTCCTCAATTCATTCTGTGACAGAAAGACATACACTTTCACATTTATGACAGTACTGTTTTTTTCTTGCAGTTATAAAGACTAGCGACTAAGTTTAAAAACAGAGTTTTACCATAAATATACATATTTATATTCTATATTAATTATATTAATTAATATTAGTAATGCGAAAGTTTGGATGTTTGGATGGGTCTTTGTTGCTCAATCACGCAAAAACTACTGAACGGATTTAAATGAAATTTGTCACACAGGTAGATAATGACCTGAAATAGCACATAGGCTAGTTTTTATCTCGGAAAAATTAGGGAATCCCGCGGGATTCGCTCTTATAATGCAGCGGGCTGCACGCTGCAACCCATGTGTAAAATGTATTTCAAACAAATGTGGCGTGTGCAATATTTATTTTTAATAATTTAATGTATTTTTATACATTTATATTATCTATATAAATATAAAATATAAATGCGAAACTTTGGATGTTGGATGGATTCATACATTTTAGTTACATAATCACAACAAAACTATTGAAAAAACTTTAATGAAATTACCTGACCTGACCTGGAATAACACATAGGCTACTTTTTATCCTGAAAAAATTGTTGTTCCTGCGGGATTCACCGAAACTTTTATAATTCTGCTAGTGCTGGCAAGTAACATATAAAAATTAATTTAAATGATACTATAATATGATAGGTTTTTGCACTTCTCCGTTACCTAAACTTTAACCGTATCAAATTTCGCGTAAATGTCGTAATATGAGGTACAAAGTTTTTGCTTCTCGCATTATAGTATCGTATATATAAGGTAAGAAAATTATTCTTCCATTTACTAAATTGATTATTTTAGTTCGCTATATCTGAAAATAAATTAAATTTGAGACGTAGAAATATTTTATGTTTAACTTGCTGTTGCCCGCAACTTCATCCGCGCGGACTTCGTTTACTCCGCACAGCTCCTCCCCTGTAGGTGATAGCGTGATAATATGTAGCCTATATGTTGACCCGACCTGTTAGTAATATTCATGCAAAATTTGAAACAAATCCATGCAGTACTTTTTGAGTTTACCCCGGACATACATACAGACAAACAAACAAAAATTCTAAAAGCTATATTTTTGCCTTCGATATCGAATGTAGATCACGCCCCAAGTATTCTTTAAAAAAAATATTAATTGTACAGTTTTGTCTTTCCTACGATTTTATTATATGTATAGATATTAAGACGTAGAACAATGTTATGTTAAATTTGAAGAATCATCAATTTTTGAGTTTTTCCAATCAATTGGATCTTAGGAACATTCAAGCAAAAAGCTTACTCATAGCCAAAAGGCCGACAACGCCGACAAACTCTTTGTAGTTGCGAATGTCCATGAGCAGTAGTGATCACTTACTATCTCTGAGTAAAACGGCAAGACCTCTGGTATTGCAGATGTCCATGGGCGGCGGTGATCACTTACCATCAGGTGCACCTCTTGCTCGTTTGCCCCCTCTTCTATAAAAAAAAATCAGGTGCACATCCTGCTCGTTTGCCCCCTTCTATAAAAAAAATCAAACTTTCAGTTTTTCCGCGTTCTGATCCGATATTAATTCTAAAAATGTTGACTTGCTTTTAGAATTAATACCGGATCAGATATTAATTTTAACACAGATTTAAAACATTGAAGTATTTTTAAAGTAACCCTAAACACGTAGAGCGAGTAATAAACGGTGTTCAGGATATCCTTAAGGATATTAATTAAGGATATTAATTAATTAATTAATTAAGGATATTAATTAATTAATTAATTAATTAAGGATATTAATTAATTAATTAATTAATTAATTAATTAAGGATATTAATTAATTAATTAATCCTTAAGGATATTAATTCTAAAAATGTTAACTTGATTTTAGAATTAACACCGGATCAGTTATAAATTTTATTTTAACACAGATTTAAAACACTGAAGTATTTTTGAAGTAACCCTAAACACGTAGAGCGAGTAATAAACCGTGTTCAGGATATCCTTAAGGATATTAATTAATTAATTAATTAATGATATTAATTAACTAATTAAGGATATTAATTATTTAATTGTTAAGGATATTAATTCTAAAAATGTTAACTTGCTTTTAGAATTAATACCGGATCAGTTATAAATTTTATTTTAACACAGATTTAAAACATTGAAGTATTTTTGAAGTAACCATAAACACGTACAGCGAGTAATAAACCGTGTTCAGGATATCCTTAAGGAAAATGAATACAATATTAGACAAGATATTAAACCTTCATCGTAAAAACAACCTTCCGAACAAGACGTATTAACTTTATCATTTTTATTAACAATAAACATTTTTAGACATTTACGTGGATGAATAAAAAATATTTTTTGATATAAAAATTTGTCTTGTTGCGAATATTTATGTACAGTATTAGTATTTTAGTTCCACAGAAACTGAATGAAAAGCAAAAAACTAAAGTGAATTTACTGAAAGTCTGGAGAAAATCTAAGCGATACAATTTGTCCTTCCTCGTCCACTACAATTTCCACTGTACCAGGTTGATAAACAAAGCACAAAAACGTGTACTTAGTAATAAATTTACTTCGCAACCGAAGCACCCTCAGAAGCCCAGAGCAAAACTCCATTGCACTAAACAGAAATTGAGTAACGTACCCTGCCCTTATTAGATAGTAGTTGTTACTAGCAACTTAACTTCGTTCGCAGGTTCATAATAATTACTTCCTTTGGATTAATTCGGTTGAGTTAAAAAGTAGTCTATGTTAATTACCGTAAGTGTATCCTACTAATTGTAAAATAACTTTTTAAACCAGTTTAGTATTTTTTGAATATATTCATCACAAAGATACAAAAGCATATTTTTTTTATAAACTCTTTATATACATGATAGTAGTTTAATTATATTTATAATAGTAGTACCTAAATTCAAAAAAAAAAATCAAAGTACAAAACTGAAAAAAACTTGCACGAGAAATTTTTATCCCCTTCTTATTTTTCATTAATTCAAATTATGTAAGTGAATCGTTATTAGATTGTCCTGAGTATTCTTCGGTTACAAAGTGAAGTGCGCATTAAGTAAATATACTGTTTATTTTTAGTTGTGTAGTTGATATATGGTTGAATGTGAGGAAGACGTGAGGGGACAGCATGTCGCTGGGGTCTATTTTAATTTTCACATTTTCTTTGACAATAGTTATTATTTAACACTACTTGTTTAAGTGAAAATTTATAAATTAAGTCTCATTTCACTCTCTCTCACTCAGAAACTACCATTATGATACTTGACATAATTATTATTACCTCACTTAACCAATGCATTCCGTTTTGTACCAAGAGATAACAGTTTTAATTGTTAGCGTAGGTGAACTATATTTTACCAATATATATATATATATATATATATATATATATATATATATATATATATATATATATATATATATATATATATATATATATATATATATATATATATATATATATATATATATATATATATGGATATAATGTCGATGGTATGTATGTAAAGATCTCATAAATCTTGAACAGCGAGACCGATCGAAACGCGGTTGATGGCATTCGATTGGATTCTGCTCAACTTAGAGTTCCTGAACTGATTAAGTATTTTTATATAAAATATGGTATGAAAATGGAGTTTCACCAAGTGCCGACGACAAAGAGTGTAGAATATGTAAAATCAGACTACAAAATATTTTAAACTAAAATAATTTACCAATCTGTAAACCCCGTGAAACTTATTCTACCCATTTAATTACCAGCAGGCTTAGGATAAGCACCACGAGATATATATCGATCGAGAAAGTGACGTTTGCTTGACATTTATTAATATCTCGATGGACGTTATTAAGCAAGCCACGATAAACATTTAAAACGTCAGAGATAAATTAAACAAAAAGTTTACTCGAATAGAGAAATAAATGTTGTCACTAGAAGACATAGATATTATACTAATTCTGATTTTTAAGATACACCTTCGGTGCATTTAACTTGTGTTAATCATTATGAGCTTTTGTTTACATTTATAACTTCCTGTCATCATTTCTCTTCTTTGTCAGAGTCGAAGGAAATATAACCAAAGCCTAGTGTAGCCGTACCTATTTACAATTGTAATTAAAGATATTTTACAGGTTTTTGAATTATTCTCTCTTTTTAGTTTTGACCATCAAGACTAGTTTTTTATTCTATAAAACTGAAACAATGAATTATGATTCATAAGATGTTTTAATGTAAAGGGCAATTAAGATGCCAGCGTGTATTTATTTCTGGGTGTATAACTGCGTAACTAATTATGCGTAAAAGTGCGTAACAATTATTATTAACAAGCTATTTTTTTTCACTATAATTATTACTTTCAATTATAATTCTAACATTATTGAGTAAATTAACATCTTCTTTTAGACTAATCAATCAACATTTTTGATTAATTTTTTTGATGAGAAATTTCCATAGAATTGTTGTGATTTGACAATGACACGAAAATGCATTACGATAAACAAACATAAATGTATAGTATTATGCCAACTAGAAAATAAGATAGAACAGAATACAATTCACAGTATTTTATGTTACAAATAATGTTATCTATTAATAGCTCCAAAAATCAGACAGATGCAAGCAATCCAACGTAAGACTTACTGTTAGACCGTGGTCTCCAAGAACAAACTGAATTTTTGTGAACAGCTTCGTTTTGACGAGACAACCATATTTTCTATCTTTGAAAAATCTCGAATCGGGTAACTAATAAAGATAGATAAAATAAGGAAACTTTAGAGTGTCAGACTAAGAAAAGTTTCCACTTTACGTGTATGACAAAGTTACCGTTGAATTACAATAATAATTAACAAGCTGTTGTGAGAAAATTAGGTTATTTTTAAATTGATTAATATCAATTTAAAAATCTCATAAGTGGGATTGTCAGAAAAATCATCAAATATGTAGGACAAAAGTTTCATCGTAGTTTTCATAATATAATCAAGCGATTAAAGTTGAAAAATAATTATTGTTATTAATAAATATTTATTATTTACCGAACCCAATGTCTTCGCAGCATTAACTTTATTAGTTATCCGATTCGAGATTTTTTGAAAATAGAAAAGACGGTTGTCTCGTCAAAATGAAGCTTTTCACAAATATTCAGCTTGTTGTTAATCAAAAAAAAGTTAGTTTGTGGGACCACGGTCTGTGATTTACATCTCAAGAACGAAAAACATTTTTCTTCGACTTTTCAGTTTATCTCTCTTTAATTCAAAGACTTACTCAAAGAGTATATAAATTTTATTTTATTTTGTCTTCTTACATTTACTTCTAACGAAAAAACGAGTGTGAGCTACACTCGATTTTTTTGTTATTTTTGATTGATTAATTAATATTTTGATTATTATAATATGTTTTTATGTATTATTTTTCCTGAGTATATGTTATTAATAGTAACATTAAATAATACAAAATAAGCACCAGCTTTAAATTAACCTTTTATTATTATAATATGTTTTTATGTATTATTTTTCCTGAGTATATGTTATTAATAGTAACATTAAATAATACAAAATAAGCACCAGCTTTAAATTAACCTTTTATTTTACATCTCAAGAACGAAAAACATTTTTCTTCGACTTTTCAGTTTATCTCTCTTTAATTCAAAGACTTACTCAAAGAGTATATAAATTTTATTTTATTTTGTCTTCTTACATTTACTTCTAACGAAAAAACGAGTGTGAGCTACACTCGATTTTTTTGTTATTTTTGATTGATTAATTAATATTTTGATTATTATAATATGTTTTTATGTATTATTTTTCCTGAGTATATGTTATTAATAGTAACATTAAATAATACAAAATAAGCACCAGCTTTAAATTAACCTTTTATTTTACATTTAGTTTTCTACTGAATTTTGTAGAAAACTTTGTAAGTAGTTGTAATTTTGAATAGAGTTGGTAACACTGAGTGCTGAGTAGCACGAGAATTCGTAGAATTATTTTCTCTATACGAAAAATTAAAAGTTTATTTACATTACGTCAAAAAGTATTGTACTTTAACTAATTTGTATTTTGTAATTAATTATAAATTAATTAATTATCTAACCATTACATACAAGGAATTATTGATTTATACTGTTTGGTTCTCACATCTCTAAAATCATCATCATTCTTCCGATTCTAGTACAAAATTAAATTGTGTTAGGTATGTGAAATGGGAACACAAAATAAAACGTAAGTAGTGTACTTCTTTATACTTATATTTTTTAAAAGCCTATATAGGTTATTAAAAATAATTATGATTTTCTTTTCAGGATAAGAAGTAATAAGCATAAATTAACTTTGTCGCCATGGTGGATTCATGGACTAGACTTGTAGCACCAAAGATTAAAGTCTTTAATATTGGGAAAGCATAATATAACACCATATATTCTACAAATACTTCATACATTATTGTTTCTAGAGGAAGAAAGGAAAACAATGGAACACTGTGTAAGTATTTATTTACATACTCTACTCCTCTCTCCTATATCTCCATGACAAATCATCTAACAAGGTAGACTGAAAGAATCAAATTTTAAACATATTTTAATATATTTCTTTCATTGTAAAAGTTTTACAAGGTTTTTTACAAAATTAATATCATAAATTCAAGATTATATCAAAAACTTGATTCTTGTAAAAACATCCTGAATAATATGAGAAGCTTTCTCTGGAGAATAGTGTAGGCTTCTTTTACTACCTTTTATAAATGTAACCAATTGTTTTTTCGACCCCATAATGGGGTCGAAAAAACAATTGGTAATTTACAATGCAAATCTATATAACACTACACAAAATGCAACATGCAAGACTGGAGTCATAAGTCCTGAGTTAACTGACAAAAAAATATATTAAGTAAACATATATAACAACATTTTGATAAGATATATTTGTTTACAGGTTGACTAAACAGCGAGTAATGGAAATAGAATAAAGAAGCCTTTCTATTTATTACATTTTTTGAAATTGTTGATTAACAAGATTTATAAGTTAATGCTGAATATTATATTTTTCTTGCTGTTTTTAATGGTTGTGCAAGATTGAAAAATAAATTTTAATTTGTAGAAAACAATTAAATTTATAACATGATAGTCTTAATGTACCTAATATGTGTAATTTTTAAAATTTAAATTAATAGAAAGTTAATGTTACCTTAGGAAAAAATATTTTACTTGTTGATTTTTTATTTTCAAGTGAAATTCCATACTACTCATACTATATAGTAAACTAATTTTTGATATTGAATTTTCATTACTGATTAATTATGCGAGATAACAAGAGATATTTAAATTGTAGAAAACATTTAAATTTAAAATATAATAGCTTTAATATAGTGCGAGTAATCTTCTATAAGTTTGTTACATTAGTGAAAATTCAAAGATACATGTTAATAAATTTAAGTCATAAGGTGATAAATTGTGAAAATTATTTATCTATTCTGAGAAGTACAAACATTAATAATAATTGTTAGTTTAGTAAAGTAGATGTGTTTGTATATTTTTTAAAACTCAAATTTAATTTTCTTTACAAGACTGCTTCATATTACACACTTTTTATAATTATTCATTTTGTATTTTGTGTGATTTATTCATTTTGTAACTTTATTAAAGAAAATAAAAATTATTTCTCAAGACTTTTCCATATAGTAAAATCTATGTTTGGCATTAAAACATTAAATACTATGAATAGTGTGTCATTAAACTTATACTTAAAATTAGCCATTGATGACTATAAGTTTCATTTTTATTATATAAAATTATTTAATACTTAGATAGAAGGTTTGCCTAGAGTATATATTTTTTTAAATAAATCTTATACAACACTGAAGTATTTTATTATACCAATAATCCACTAAGTATTGTTACTACCAAAATCACTTCGATTAAAAAACAACAACAAAAGTAACAAAGTTAACACTTCTAAAAGAAAATACTTGTAATTATCATAACGAAGGGTCCTACGTATACTTGTGCAAGTGCAATGACACAACTTTACTGGAGGCCGGATTAAATGTTCTGTAGCTTGTAATCTATACCTTCATATAATAAAATCGTAGGAAAGTCAATGTATGTCCGGGGTAAACTCAAAAAGTACTGCATGGATTTACTTCAAATTTTGCATGAATATTACTAACAGGTCGGGTCAACATATAGGCTACATATTATCACGTTATCACCTACGGGGGAGGAGCTGTGCGGAGTAAACAAAGTCCACGCGAACAAAGTCACGGGCAACAGCTAGTTTTGATATAAATCAATAGAAGTATTTAAAAATTTGTACAAATTTTCAAATACTTTATTACATTAGGACAAATATAAGGTAATTTTAAGGCTTTTGAGGCAAGAAAATGGTTTCCGTTGTTTTGCAAGTTGCACCAGTATACGTAGGATCCGTCAATATCTTCTATTATGTAGTCTTCGCATTTCATCCATTTCAATTATGCCATATGAGGGCATCATTTGTTCTTCTAGGATATTTGTCAGTAATATTAAAAATTCTGCAGTTGAAGTCTTATCTGCAAATAATAATTATATTTTTTATTGACATATATTATTGTAATAAACAATAATAACAAGAACTGACTGCCTTTCTGTATGGTAAATTATCTTTAAATGTAGACATATAAAATAATAATGTTTACACATGTAGGTACCTAGGTAATTGAGAACTACATGTGTCATATTGGATATTTTAAGTTATGAATATTACAGAAAATAATTCATCATAGTAGTATGTTAATCATACATGGAACTTGGTCTGAAAACAACTGATTAAAACAAATACTTTTTTTGACTAAATATAACTTGAATGGGTAGTAAAAACTCCTTAAATACATAATCAATGCAAGCCTTAGAGGAATAACACATTTGCATCATTATTCTATGATGTAAGTATTGTTGTTGTTTGTTGGTATGTGGCTGTAAGTATTGTGAAAAGTTGACCACCAAGAAAAGGATTATTACTTGTATCCAGCTGAAATTTAACATACACTTGACATGTATATGTAACATATTAACTGTTTAAAAAAGAAACTCGAAAAACTACAGATAACTTTTGAAAAAATATAACTTTATTGAGTTCACCTAAGTCAAATTAGTATTTACTACAAAGATATTTTGTTATTACAGTTAATGAAGTTGGATGGCTGTCATATCTACTAGAAACTGAATTACAAGTCTCTTATGTTCACTTACCTTTAACTAAAGAGGCATGCCTTGATCGGTGTGTGGCTCTAAACCTCAAAATTCACAAGGGTCTATATTATTTAGAGAGCCATGGTTATTGGGTTTATTGAAGCGCTATAGTGATTGGAATGCTCCGTCCGTTGTGTAAAAAGATCACACAAATTTCCTATGTGCCTTCTTTGTATTTTGCAGGCTTGCCGTTAACCGTAGATATTTAACACATAATAGGTATAATATGGAACTGCCACCACTATTAAATACATATATGCCATACTGCCTGCCTGCCATACATACTACTGCCAACACTGGACCGAAATCTATATTTAATAAAATTAATTGAAATCAAAAAGTTTTGTAAAATTTATTGTATAATTAAAGTATAATAATATGAAATAGTGGATAAGGTTATCAACATTTTAACCAAATTTTAACGAAGTGTCAAATGACAAATCGATAAAATGACAGCAAGACGTTTCGATCGATAGAGAAAATAACTACCGTCGAGTAAAATTGATCATTTTCTCTTCCTTTGAAGTATCATGTCGAATCAAGTGTCAAATGCGTTAGCGAATCGAGAAAGTGACATAAAAGTCGAGAAAACGAGGTCGATAAAATTTTATCGTGTTGCTTATCCTAAGCCTGCAGGTAATGTTACCGCTTAATGTAGACGACAAAGTGTACTTTTGCTAAGAAGCATGATCGAACAGGTTATTATAGACCCATTATTCAACGACAGTAATAATGTTATGATTAATGACTATCTCGTAGTCTAGGATGTAATGTTCATTATTTTGCAACGCATAATCATAAATTAATCATATATATATACATATATGTTTACAATTATTAATAATACTTACATAAGACATTGATATTTATTTATGTATGTTAGAGAGCAACTACTGTCGGCTCGCTAGCTCATGTACTACGTCTTGCACTCTCGGCGGTGTAACAACAACTGAACTGAATAACTCAATGTTCGTTCGGTGCACGGCCGTCTTTTGACCGTCGCCCCACCATTCTAGCTTGTTTAAAGCTTGATTAAATATAATCAATATTTTATGTTCATCATAATTATATATAAATATAAGTATATTTTAATAATCATGATTTTTCATTCACAAGCATGATTTATATAAGATATAAATCATGCTTGTAAATGTATTCTATACAAATAACTATTAATTGATATATTAAGTTAGGCATACACGACATAGGAGTTAGCTTTTCGGGGCCGGCTCAGATCATAAGGTCTGAACTGAACTGAACTGAACCCGGTTCAGTTCCTGAGACGGTAAAAAAGTGTTATTAAGATTTTTTAAAGTTTTTTCTTGGAAATTCAAAATCTCAATAGTATCTTAGAGTCTGGTGAGTGGTCTGTTACCAACTTTCGGTAACAGGTAAGTTCGATAAAGCTTTCGGTCACGGTTATCGCTAGAAATAGGTCTTAATAGGTTTCAGGTTGGTAAAATGCTAGCGGTGAGGATCACGACTCGTCTGACCGACAAACATGAATCAAGGTGAACTGAAAAATCTATAGATGATCGGTTTACTCTATCTGCCCCTCGAGTGTTCCTGAGTGATGATATTTTTTTCCATTATCCATTCCATAATCATAAAATAGTTTTAATAATGTTCACAATAATTTAAGAAAAACGTGTTTTAAGAAAAAATTCTTAAAACGTGTTTAGTGGATGTTGTGAGACGCGAGAAAAAGTTTTCAATCGATACGTTTATTTTATTGTAAGCGAGCTGCACACTACAGGCCGCGGCGTTATATATTTTTTTTGATAAAGCCTACAGAAACAAATGATTTTCCAGGATAAAAAGAATCCTATGTTCTGTTCTTGGTCATCAGCTAACAGTGTATCAAATTTCGTTTAAAATATTTTAGCTGCCTTTGCGTGATTGAGTAACAAACATTCTAATATCTAAATATCCAGACATACAAACCATCACATTAATCATATGTATGAGATTAATGAATTGAGAAGCTTCTTGTGTCTATCCAAAGACTAAATATTTATAAATAAAAACGCATATTGTATGGCAATTAATATATACAATCATATTCCTGATAGTCTAAAATCATTACCTATAAATAAATTTCGCAAAAAATTGTCTGATTTACTGTTAAATAAAACATACTAAGATATTAGAGAATTTTAGCAGATAAGATTAAATGTTAATAAAAAGAAATATAAGTTTGTACAATTTACCTTAAAATTTTAAATGTAATAAAAATTAAATAATAAATTTTGTAAATGGTAAAATTTCTTTATAAATTGAAAAAATTTGGATTGGTCATGACATTTTATAAATTGGAAAAATAACTTTTTGTTGTGAAATAATACTTGTAAATATTGTAATACATACTAATTATACTTTTAAATTATACTTGTAATTGTATACATATAATTGTTATACATGAAATAAAAAAAGTCCATTGAGTTTCTTCCGCCGGAACTTCTCAGTGTGTGGTCGCGTTCCGATCCGGCAGTAATTATAAATAAATCGACCGAAATTTAAATTTTTGCACACCATATCATGGTAGAACATGTTGGTAATTTAATATATTTTTAATAATCTGTGACACCCATATTCTTGCCAATAATTTTTTTTTAAATTTTTCATTTTCAATTTAGGCATTATACCTGTGTCTTTGCGTAGTTTGGTTATATATTAAAAATAGACAAGCTACGTAAGAGAGACGGTAAATGATGTACTTAGCGTATTGTAAGGCACGATAGGCAATGGTCTTATGTAATCAGTAAAAATGTAAAAAAGAACATTATTGCTTAGCTTCTTAGTAAATCTCAAGAAAATTAGTGTAGTACAACTTATGCGCTTTAAGTTGGGACCTGAGCGCGACGCCGCGGTCACAGTGGGGCAGCGGATGGGCCGCGGACACCATCAGGGAAGTGCGAGGGAAGCGGGTCGACAGTTGCAGGGGTCGCTGGGGAAGCAGGTCTCAACATATCACACCCGGGTTATACCTAATATTCAAAATATATTACCACTATTATAAAAACTTACCAGAATTATTACGGCCCTGTACCATGCAATGTGCGTATCACATAAATATGTACTAACACTACTACATATGTTTTCCCATATTTATGTATTTTTATATATTTTACTACAAATTTAATTTTTATTTTTTGTAGCTAAACTAAAGCAGATAACAAGAAAATAAAAAAGAAAAAATGAAATTTTTTTCTCTAAAACTTTTACTTGAAACTTTTTTTTCTATTTCCTGTCGTTAGTAAGTTATTTTAAAAAAGGCATTTTTAACCTTTTTTTATTTTTTTCACCCCGTTCCCCTAAATTTAAAACAAAATTTCTTTCATAATATCATTATTTAAGTATTAATGAACACATTTTACTCTTGCGCCAAAACTGATCGGATCATGGTTTCATTAAACTTTTTACTGAACTAAATGTAGCTCGATATCTATGCGCAGGTATTCATAATATACAAACTGACTATTAAGTTACCTTCGATACTTCTGGAGAGTACTTGGTACTCGATTCTCGTTAAAATGAAATAATAAAAATAGGGGCTTAATTTTTCACCAATATTTTTCTAAAAATAAGTGAAATGTACCTCTAAGCATGCCGCGATGTTTGTTTTGTTCCTACCTATGTATTCTGTGTTGATAGCGCGCTACGCGACACGTGCATCCGCACGGTGTCCAAATATAGCGCATGTAAATGTAGGATTCTCAGTGTACTGTTTACTAAGTTTACTAAGAAGTAATTTAATATTTATTTTTAATGTTATTTTTTCTCATCATATATGATCGCTAACTATCACGTCCTTAAATATTGAAGGTAACTTATCACTCAGTCTGTATATTTTTATTGCTAACTTAGGCCAACATTTAAATTACTAATTTTATATATTCGGTATCAGAATCGACTACTGAACACCCTTCAGCTTATATAATCTTTTACCAGTCAACCTACATAACCAAAAATATTTCTTACATATCTTGTTTTCCACGACACCTTTAATTTATTTCGATTATCACCAAATGCAGGTAATCAGAAAATAAATTCACTCGTAAAACTACAAAATCATAGAACAAAATAATTAAGTAAGTTTTATTTTTTGTTTAAAACAGGCATTGATATAAAAATCCAAGATGCACAGTCCCGAACAAAACTGACACTCAAAACTGTCCCTAATTTCACACAAGTAGTTATAGATATGGCAAAAATGTATGTTTTTGCATATCCAACCTTAAGCGCAAGGCTGTTGTTTTTACAAAGCAATGTATGAAAAGTAAAAAAATTGACAGTGTCGCAACCGACGCGTGCACAATTTAAAATATTGCGCTCTTTTTTAGAGGACGTTTTTGAAACACTGATCTCCTGATATCTTGTGTTTTTTATATCAATGAAAACGGGCATTTACATCGCTCAACTGACACGTTACAACTGTGGTCGAACATGGAGTATTCAATTATCGTTGCTACATTCATGTCACACTTAATCACTGCAATCCGGAAGATTAAACTTTAAATTAATTCTCTGTGTGATCAATGACATTTACACAACCAGATTTGACTTTAATTTTCAACGTTTTAATAATTTAGTAAATTGTTTAATATAAGTTAAAGATGCACTTGTGTTGTTATTTCATTATAGGTTTAAACAAAGTTATTTTAAATTAATCAATCGGTTTCGCTTTTTAAATCATTTTAGGACGTAATATTTTTAGAGTTTAATTGTTTACTAGGTTTAACTAATAATAATAGAATTTCACCATGTGTCGACGATTGAAAATGTAAAATCTATAAAAAAATAATTAAGGCTACCATGTTGATTTGGACAACACGAGTATTTGTGAGAGGTATATAGTACCAGAGCGAAGGCAAGAAAAGTAGCCACCATATGATTTTATATGGATTCCAATGGTAGCATTTTATGTAATGATATATTTATTTTACAAGTAGAATGATTGCACTTTAAGGATTAGAGTTAAAAGTACACAGTTTTTCTGCTGAAAAAAATTACTTTTATGTTTTTTATCAATAGAAATAATTTAATGTACATACTACTTTTTGAAGCATATGGATCTAAACATAACATTTTTATCTTTCCTCTACGTAAGTTGATAAGGAAGTTACTGATGTGATTATACTCCGATTTTCGAAAATCGGGCTTTCACCAGATTTCAACATTTTGAGGTCCTTTTCCAACTTTTTTCACGCTGACGTCAGTATGTATGTATGTATGTATGTGTGTGTGTGTGTGTGTTTATATTTATGTATTTAAATAACTCATAACTTTTACATGGCTTGACCGATCGAAACGCAGAGATTTTGAGACATTTTAAAAAACCGCAAGCAAAATGTTGCCGAAATAGTATTTTTTTAATATAACTTCCTGATTTATGTATCGACCGAGTAATCTTATCAGCTCTTTGTCTCTAAAAACTGCATCCAATGCTTAAACTGCATCAAATACTCTATATACTTGTCGCCACCACGGAAACCGTACTGACGGTTACTAATCAGCTGGTGCTCAGCTTGGAGAACAAGGAGGTTATGGCAATGGGTCGGTAATTGGACGGATTTGAGTTATCAAATTTTTTAGGGATAGGATACACTATAGCTGTCTTCCACGATTTTGCTACCATGCCGAGTGAGTAGGAGAGCCGAAGCAGGTGCGTTAATACTAGCGTCAGCTCTGGAGAACACGCTTTAGGCACAATTGAAGGGATGCTATCCCACTGGACGTCCAAGGAAAATAGTGCTTTATGGACAGAAGACTGCAGGAATTTTAGTTCCGGCATAGAACTATCGCTAAGAAAAGGCTAAGAGAAATTCCCTAAGACAGCCTGGGCAAGAGACCAGAACGCACGAGTTTCCAAGGGAAGGTGAGCTCATTTCTCACCAATTCTGCCAATGTGTTGCTATTTTCCTAGGTGATAAGACTTATCTTCAAAATTCTTCCCCAAGGTTCTTTAACGCCGAAGCAGAATAATATACCGTTCATAGTTCGTTTATTTGTTATTTATTTGTTTACTATCTAATGATATAAAAAGTAATAAACATTATTTAACTACACGATTTTTTATAAAAAACAAATATACACTTTAAGTACAGACGGATGGACCGGGGGACAAGAATAACATTCTATGATTACATTGGTCGAATGATGGCCGCAGGTGCGGTCAATTTCTAAACCGTCGTAATTTTGTACGAAAATAAATTTCCTAAAATTTTCTTGTATTTGGTTTTTTGCCTCTATCTCGTATTTACTATTTACCAGAGTTTATTAGATATGCAACTGCACCTATGCCTGATTATAATTTCAATGGTTTTCTTATGTTTATTTTAAACCAAAGAATAAACCGGACTTTATAAATTTGACATGTATGTATTTTTGGGAGTGAATAATATTTGAGTTTTTTTATTATATTATAAGATAGCATCATAACATGCAGATGGGTTTCCTGATAGAATGAGTCAACCATCGCCAATAGACATTAAAGATAAGATAGATATAAGAAAGATAGAAGATAAGGTGTTAATGCTGCGTTGCTATCTTGTGGCGAGGTTTAATGCCATATACATTAGTTATGATGACCTATTTAGGCGTCCAAGTACGTGTACTAAATTTTGTAAGTGTAAATATGCTTATACATTTGTATGTTTGTCCTCGAATTTCTCTGAAACTATAGCCGTTTAGAGATAAATCTTTTAGATTTAAATTAGGTATATTTTAACTTAGGGAACAGTCCAAGTTTCATCAAAATCATTTTGTGTTTTTTTATATATATTTATATATTCCCCGTGATGGTCCCGGGCTCCTTTGAAGAATAGGCTAACTGCTGTTCTGCCAGGCAGGTCGTAAAAGGCGACCGATTGGCTATCGAGTCACTACCATCGTGGCTACTAGGTGGTAGAGTTCTGCATTGTCTCGCCCGGGTCTGGTAACACCGCCTTACCTATTTCTGCCGCAATAGCGTCAGTGCTTGTTACTGTCGTGTTCCAGTTTGGAGAGTAAAGTAGCAGGCAAACTTATGTATGTGGCATTAGACCTCACCACAAGATAGCAACGCACCATTAACACCTTTGGTGTCTATAGGCGTTGACTCTTTCCATCTGGAGACCTATCTGCTTGTTTGCTATCTTATAATATAAAAAAATATGAGAATAGTTGATATTTGAAGTCGTTTTAAAGATATAATCTATACATATAATAAATAATCAATCACAGGAAAGTCAAAACTGTACATTGACTATTTTTTTAAATAATACTTGGGGCGTGATCTATAATTGATATCGAAGCCAAAAATAGAGTTTTTAGAATGTTTGTCTGTTTGTCTGTATGTATGTCCGGGTTAAACTCAAAAAGTACTGCATGGATTTATTTCAAATTTTGCATGAATATTACTAACAGGTCGCGTCAACATAAGCTACATATTATCACGCTATCACCTACGGGGGATCTACGCTACGATGATATCTACGCTATCACCTTCAGTGCGGAGTAAACGAAGTCCGTGCGGACGAAGTCGCTGGCAACACCTAGTTCTTTATAACTTCGGAATGAATGCACCGAATCGGATAATTCTTTTTAGGGTCCCAAAGTAAACTAGTAACTAACTAGCCCATCCGCAGTCTAATTCAGAGGTCCTTAGTACTAGATAACTGTAATTTGGCACGAATAAACATATTAGTTATGACAAAAAAGTAGTAAAATAAAACCTTAAGAAATATTTTTAGAGTATCTCCTCTACGTATAAAAATGCCGTGTTGGTCCCGGCCTCCTTTGTAGAATAGGCCAACTGCCGTTCTGCCAGGCAGGTCGTAAAAGGCGACCGATTGGCTATCGAGTCACTACCATCGTGGCTACTAGGTGGTAGAGTTCTGCATTGTCTCGCCCGGGTCTGGTACCACCGCCTTACCTATTCCTGCCGCAATAGCGTCAGTGCTTGTCGCTGTCGTGTTCCGGTTTGGAGGGTAAGGTAGCCGGTAAACTTATGCATGTGGCATTAGATCTCGCCACAAGATAGCAACGCACCATTAACATCTTTGGTGTCTATAGGCGATGATTGACTCTTTCCATCAGGAGACCCATCTGCTTGTTTGCTATCTTATGATATAAAAAAAAAAATGTCAATATTTTTTTCTCGTGTACTCTATAGTGTGGGGTATCATTAGAGAGATTTTTAAAAAATATTGTAGGTTTGTGAAAACATTCCGATTAAGAGATTCGTTTGTAAAATATTAAGCTTTGAAATGCTAATTTTTGGTAAAGTGTGTTACTCTCTGTGTCAGTTTAGAGATAAAAAAATCACGATAGTAGTAAATATAATGAAATTAAAAGGAAATCTATCACGGCTGAGAAGGCTTTACAAGTTTTTAAGTAATAGTCGAACAACTTATAAAATGTACTTGGAGAAGCTTTTTTAGGCGGTGAGCCTGTGGTGCGGATATATCTGTTAAATAGGTTAAATGTTCATAGTATGTAACAATGAAAGCCCTCTTCTTAATCCGCATTATTTTAATGGGCAACTTCGGAATCGTACATTGGGCGCCTTTTACCAAATTATTTTCTTATGTTTCTTATTAAATATTTGAAAATCATAATATGAAACAGTTAATTAATCTCATATAAGGTAACTGAAATTAAGTATATTACATTCAGAAGATTCTTTAAAATATCTGACGCTATTACAGTAGGAGTAGTAGGTAGGTAGAGTGCAGTAGTTTGGTACCACCGATTTTGTAGGTGCTACAAAATCGGTGGTACCAAACCCGGGCGAGACAACGCAGAAATCTACTACCGAGACGTTGCTACGACCATAGTGACCCGTATAGTCAATCTTTTGCCTCTTATTATTTATCTGGCAGAACAGTAGACAGTCTATTCTTCAAAGGGAATATGGAGGGGGAAAGTTTTAATTTTCTATTTTTTACGAACTTCAAAATTATTCGATATATTACGCTATTAGAAATCGTATTCCTAGAAAACAGTGAGCTCCGAACCTTTTTATCTGAAATCCCGGTATTTTGCTGTGATGGGTTTGGGGACGTGACGGATTCTCATTCTTAACTAGGTCAGCCATCTTTTACTTTTATCTAAAGGAAATAAATGAAATTTAATTAAAAATAAATTACGGCTTATATAAACTTCTTGTGTGAGTCCCTAAATTTTCTACGTTTTAACTGGTTATTTTAAAATACTGGGTTCGGTTTTCGGGTTAAGAAAACATTAGTGATTATTCAATCTAAAGAAAATTTTGTAGAAGTGAAAGAGTTTTGAAAATGGTGACATGTCCTCAATCTCGAAATCTTTAAAAGCAATTAGAAAACAGAAATCAGAAATCAGAAGTACTTTATTCAATAAAACTTTTTACAAGTTATTTTGACGCGCCATCATTTTTTTAACTACTACCGGATCCAAAACGCGGCCACACAATGAGAAGATCCGGCGGAAGAAATTCAGCGGGTTTGTCTTTTTTTTCATAACATTTTTTAAATAAGATATTACATAATATTTAGTTAGTAAGTATCTAATTTTTATATTAATAATAAAGATTACCGATATGAGGAGCAATTAATCCCATGCTTTCCTGTCATCAAGGTATTCAGATATTTTATAGTAACATTTTTCACACAGTTTTGTTTTAACACATTTTTTCAATTTGTTAACTGGTAAATCTCTAATGGCATCAGGCAGCTTAATGTAGAAGCGTATAATTTGCCCCATAAAAGAGTTGCTTATTCTGTGGAGACAAGACACATGTAGAGCAAGATTGTTTTTGTTCCTTGTATTTAGGGAATGAACATCACTATTCTTTTTAAATAAGTAAATGTTTTTACGAACGTACATCAAGGTTTCGAATATATACAAAGAAATTACACTTAAAATATTGATTTCTTTGAATTTTTCTCTCAAGGAGGTCCTGGGGCCAAGATTGCAAATTGCCCTTATAGCCCTGTGTTGTAAAACAAATATTGTATTTATTTCAGCGGAATTCCCCCAGAGAAGAATTCCATATAAACTATGAAATTAACTAAAGTAAACAAGGCGTGCAGTGTCAACATCAGTAAGCTGTCTCAATTTTTCACTGCGAATGCTGCTGAACTTACTCTTCTGGCCAATTTCTCGATATGTGGTCAATTTCTAAAACTATCATTTGTACTAAACGGGAAATGTACTATATATTACCAGTGTTGATACATGTGGAGGCGAATTTACAACTCACCTTGCCTAAACCGACAATGAAAAGTGGAGATTTTATTGACTTTGCCTATCTAAAAATATTTTTTTGCCTTAAAAAACAGACTCATAAAACTAAAATTATTTATATATATATATATATATATATATATATATATATATATATATATATATATATATATATATATATATATATATATATATATATATATATATATATATATCTATTTGTGTGCCAAATGCATAACTTTACCGGCTCCCTTGCCCTCCAAACCAGAACACGACAGTGACAAGCACGACGCTATTGCGGCAGGAATAGTTAAGGCCGTGGTACCAGAGCCGGGCGAGACAGTTCAGAACTCTACCACATAGTAGTGACTCGTATACATAATCGGTCGTTCTTTACGACCTGCCGGATAGAATGATAGTTGGCCTATTATTCAAAGGAGCTCGGGACCAACACGGGGAAAATTTCGTGAAAAAAGATACAACAAGGTTACATTTTCGCTTCACGCTATCACCCTGTCGAAAGCCGATCACAATTGTATGATATCCTTTATCTATAAACAAAATTTAAGAAATTTTAAAAATCTTCTGGACCGAATTGGTTCGAATTTTCAAAAACTTTAAGTTGAGCTGAATCAAATCCAATGCCATCAACCGCGTTTCAATTGGTCAAGCCGTTAAAAAGTTATGACACACACGCACACACACCACGTACACACACATACGTATATACATTATACATACACACATACAGACGTACTGACGTCATCGTGAAAGGGTTCATAGAACCTCGAAACGTAGAGATCTGGTGAAAACTCAATTTTCGAAAATCGGGGTAAAATCAGTACCTTCCTCATCTACATACGTAGCGGGAAGTTATTAATTTAGAATATGGAATTTGACATGTATTTCATAATGGTATTGAACAAAATCTGTCACGTAATTTGCAAGACATGGGATAATTTCGATAGTTGTATAAAATCTTTTGGTGGCTGTTTAAAATAAAATTTGTTCTTATAGTGTTTTTTGATAAATCCAAAATTGTTTTTGCTACCATAGAAATACTCCGCTACAATAAGTATTGTAAAAAAGTTGACCAACCTTCATAAGCGTGTCCAACTCGCTCTTGGCCGTCTTTTTATTCCCTTGAAATTAATTTGATATTTTATGAGTCATATTGATTGCAGTCACCTATATGCAAGTGTCTTTACCATCCTGCTACACGGATAGCAACGTACCCTTAACATCTTTGGGGTCTATAGACGATGGTTATCTCTTTCCATCAGGAAAGCTGGTTTATTAAATAAATTCAAATATGTTTAATAAATACCCAAACCCAGAGTACAACATCTATGCTTAACTAACATCATGATTGTACCTGTCAGGAATCGAACCCGAGCCGTTTCGATTGCGTAAACTGTAATTGAGATTTGGCTAGACTTCTGAATTATCTCGCCCGTTACCACCGCCTTATCTATTCTTATCGCAATAACGTTAATGCTTGTAATTGTTGTGTTTTTGGGTCCCGGGTTGGAGGGTAAGGTAATCTTATGCATGCTGCATTAAAACGCCGCCACAATGATAGCAACGCACCATTAACATATTTGGTGTCTATTGGCGATATTTGTCTCTTTCCATCAGGAGAGCCATCTGCTTGTTTGCTATCTTATGATATAAAAAAGAAACACTCGACCGACGACAGTATCTGAAGATCTGTAACAGAAGTTTTTTTTTATATAGCATAAGATAACAAACAAGCAGGTGGGTCTCCTGATGGAAAGAGTCAACCATCGCCTATAGACACCAAAGGTTAATGGTACGTTGCTATCTTGTGGCGAGGTCTAATGCCACATGCATAAGTTTGCCGGCTACCTTACCTTCTAAACTGGAACACGACAGTGATAAGCACTGATGCTATTGCGGCAGGAATAGGTAAGGTAGTGGTACCAGACCCGGGCGAGACAATGTAGACCTCTACCACCTAGTAGCCACGATGGTAGTGACTCGTAAAGCCAATCGGTCGCCTTTTACGACCTGCCTGGCAGAACGGCATTTTGCCTATTCTTCAAAGGAGCCCAGAACCGACACCGGGGAAAAACACGGGGATAAGTGTAAGTTTGTTTTTTAGTTATCTGCTTGTTATACCGATAATTAGCATGATAGTTTAACGTACCCCTTGAAGCGGTGAGCACTCATATATTATGTAAACCAACCATGTTATCTATTCAACGTTTGATTGTACTGAAGGTTGTTTAATTACCTTAGGTTGGGGCCTGCCATAATAACTTACGGGAGAATTATTTTGAATTGTTTCGAATTGAATTCCTTATTACCTACAATAAGGATGACAAAGTAATTATTAATTATATTTCGAATTGTTTGGATTATTAATGTTTTGTTTTGGAAGAAATATTTTAAATTGTTTCGACTTTGGTTTCTCTATTGCTTAAAATAAGAGTGATAAATTCAATTTAGTTGAAACTGAAATATTCAAGTAGTTTTGACTTTGAATTCCTTGTTATCCTGAAATGGTGAAGATAAAGTAAAAGGGATTACTCGTAATCGGTCCCAAAAACCAAACCCTATAGCGGGTTAGGTTAGTAAAAGCAAAAATAATATTCCTAACCTAACTTTGTTCCTAACCTTACCCCAAATACTGTTGAGTATTATAACTCTATTCATAAACTTACCGCAAATACTGTTGAGTATTATTCCTAACCTAAATCGACAATGGCTTAGATTAAGAAATGCGCCGTCCATAGTTTCAAGCCTCGTAGTGGCGGAGAGGGGGCGACGCAATATCTGGGGTGCAATCCGAGTGATACGAGGAGGCTGTTTTGTCATTAGAGGAGGTACAGATACGCAATGCGCTTTGTGCACAGAAGGGGTATTTGCTCAGTGGACCTTTGGATCATGGGATGGCGGGCCTCCAAAGCCCGCGGTACAAAGGCTGAGTTTGTGTCCTCGCCTGCGCATAAAGTGTGAGGAAGACCATCCCAGTTAAAAAATGGTCAGAAATCCCGGTTCTAGATGGATATAACTATATATTATATCGTCGTCATCGTTGAAAAACTTTCGTACTATCATAATGATACGTTATTAATTTAAACTCCATTTTGGAAAGATCCACCTGGAAAGAGTCACTAAGTTTTAAAGCACGTTTTAAGAGAAATGTCCGTATTTTAAAAAGAAATATAGTAAATAAGTTTTCATTTACTTTATTTGTTTAAAAAATACGGACAAGAAAAAATTCATTGAAATATCCTTGTCTGAAAATTGGAACTATGTTACTTAATGAGTTAATTACACACTATCCAAAACTTATACTTAGTGAGTCTCACATGTCAACTAACGATATTAAAAGAGGATATATTATATATATCTAGACTTTGCTATCACTAGGATTTTCTACCTCGAATATCTCAGTAAAAATTCGGAATTTGGTGGTGACATATAGGCCCGCCGAGCCTTGGAAAAGCACGAAAAATGTTTGACCCAGTTATTGCAAATAATAATCGATAATTGTTAACTTTGTCTTTGCCTTAACAAATATGGAAATAGTCATCTGTATAACTGGATCAGGTAGATCAAATTTAGCCTGAGCTTCAGAATATATAAAAAAGTAAGCCTCGGATAAAAGAAGTATTCTCGTCTTTTTTCGTCAGATGTTCTTAGAGTAGGATCAAGTTTTAATTTTTGTCACCATCAAAACTGTAACAGAAAATTTAAATTAATTTTCTAAATCTTAACTAAGCTGACGTCACCAATTTTAAATTGTAACAGTACGCTAAAAGTCGAAAAAATGTTTTGTTTCTAATATAAGACAGATTACCTAAATAAATATTTATATTGTTAGTGACAATATTTAAAATAGATTTTCTAATTTTTACCCAAGCTGACTACAACAATTTCAAATTATAGCAGTAAAGTAAAAGTCGAAAAAACAATTTGTTTCTAATATAAGACAAATTAACCCAATTAATATTTTAAATTGTTTATAATAGAAAATTAAAATTAAATTTTCTAATTTTTACATAATTTAAAAAGGAAGTATCTTTACGTCTGTATCTCCAAAGAGGTAGACAGATATACAACCAGCACACCCACGATTAGCCCAAGATATTTAGTCCCGCATTGTGGTAAGTAGCAAAACTGTCGCCAACCGGGCATTTTACCAATCCCGGACAAATTTGTTTTTATTAGAAAACTGAAAAAACACATTTTTGAATTGCCCGATCCGGGAATTGAACCCGGGACCTCACTGACACAACACTGACATGACACAATACCGACACCGGAACAAAAAGGCGACAGGGACTGAAGACACCAATTTCAAATTGTAACAATATAGTGTAAGAGGTAAAGATATTTTGTCTTTAATTTAAGACAAATTAATTGGATACATATTTCATTTACTTGTAACAGAAAATTCAAATAAAATTTTATGATTTTTACACAATTTGAATAGTAAAAATATACTGAAAGTAGAAATACAGTTTAATGTAATATTAGACAGATCAACTGAATAAACATTTATATATGCTTCTTCCGAGTTATAAAAAAGAAAATAAATATTTTCATTTTTATAACTCGGAAGAAGCAGTAGATATTCCATATTTGCCTTATTGGCTCGTTAACATGAAGAAAGCTTATTAAATATCAATACAGAATTCGCACCGAAACTGTCTACAGAATTACCATTTCGAGCTGACACCTGCGAGTCACTCGTCGCTCGACTGTCGTGCGCCGTGGACGTACCGCTAAAAGCCGTCAAATCGTGAGTGCGTGTAACGTGTTTATGTTATGGAGTGATTTATTTGACTTTTTTCTGGAGAACTCGAAAACGCCTATGGAATACAATAAATGTAAGAATAATTTATATATGCTTTTCTTGATTTTGTTAAGATACTAACAAAAATATGCTACGAAACAAATTTTAATAATATCAAAATCTAATTATATGGAAAAAAATATTAAGAAGATATAGTAGATAATGTAAAATATTCTATTATTTTAAAATTTATATACTGGTAAAAAAATATGTTTTATAATATATTACGGGAAAAAATTAATTGACAATTTATTGGATACTATTTTTTATTCATAATAAATTACGTAAAATTCTAAGCCTAATATTTACTATTAGTAATAGTATAATATTTCTTCGTTTTATTATTTAAAAGTCAAACTAAACTTGATAGTTATTCAGCTTTTGATAACCAAATCTTTTAATGTAGCTTATGCGCGTACGCTATCGTAGCATCTACGACGTAGCTGATGTAGAATGCCTTTTACTACGTGTTTCGTAAACTTTCACCCCGATATTGATCGTTATTTTTTAAAATAGGATATTGACAGATTTAGATGATATTTTCTCTTACTCAAACAAGTAATGAAATATTTTCACACAGATTTCCTTTTGGGTTAGATAGAGTGACTCAAACTTCATTAATCACTCTATTCACTTCAAATAACTAATTTCTTGACAATATAAAAATGAAATAATTCTTTTTAAATGATTTTCGTAAGAGTCTTACGTTTTCTTAGAATAACTGTTTTATACGCAAGTCGGTGTTTACCAGGCTAGCAAATTCAGAGTTTTTGTTGAGATTTTTAAATTGTATAATCTATTAATTTAACCCTAATCTATTAATTTAACTCTAAAGATACCTCTGATATAAATATACATTATGGCATAAGTATCAAACAGATGAAGAACAGAGATAACTGACGCCCATGGACACCAAAAGGCAGATAATAATACCATATGCATTAATTTGCTAATTAGTAATTATCTTATCTTAGAAGCCGAAACGGAAAGACAATCGTTGACGATATTTTGGCAGAAACAGGGAAGACGTGGACGTGGGCGGGTTGTTACAAACTGTATCACCTAATTGGTTTGTTTCTTCGTATTGGTCTGGCCCCCCTTTGAAGAAAAAAAGAAAGGCAAAAGATTGTTGATTCTCTTCACTGTCATCGTCACTACTCGTTGGTAGAATTCCGCAGCATATCGCCGTGGTCTGGTATCACCACTATATCCATTCCTGTCGCAATAACGATGGTGCGTATCAAGGTCATGTCCCGGTTTGGTGGATAAAGTAACCGGTAAACTTATGTAAGTGGTACCTTACATAAGTTTACCGGTTGCTTTACCACTCGCTACTTCTTCTTTAGGTGATGGTGCTCTCATTCCATCAGGAGAGTCATTTGCTTCTTTGCTACCTTTGATATGAAAAAAATTAGCTTGAAAGTATCTAGTCTTGCCAATCTATCATTAGTAACGAACTACCTCTCAGAAACAGTTGGTCTATTACTTTTCAAAGCGGTTTGAACTCATAATTAAACTCGTGAATTTATTATTTACAGTAAAATAGACTGAAATCAGAAATCAGAAGCACTTTATTTAATAAAACTTTTTAAAAGTTATTTTGACGCGTCAACATAATTTTAAACTACTACCGGATCGGAAACGCGGCCGCACACTGAGAAGATCCGGCGGAAGAAACTCAGCGGGCTTGTCTTTTTTCATAACATTTTTGTAAAATAAAATATTACATAATATTTAATTAGTATCTAATTGTTACATTAATAATAAGGATTGCCGATATGAGGAGCAGTTAATCCCATGCTTTCCTGTCATCAAGGTATTCAGATATTTTATAGTAACCTTTTTTACACAGTTTTGGTTTAACACATTTTTTGAATTTATTAACTGGTAAATCTCTAATGGCATCAGGCAGCTTATTGTAGAAGCATATACTTTGCCCCATAAAAAAAGTTGCTGACAAATACAATAAAGAAATAAACATATTTTTTAATAAACTTATTATTTTTCGTCTATTTTAATCAAATATATATTTATATTTTTTTATATTTCATATCAGCGAACGTGTTTTTTTACTCAAGTTCAATTAAAAATTTTCGACTATTTAGTAATATTTTTCACTGGTAAGAGTTTTGACCGCCTTTAAAAATGTTAGATTTATATTTATATGAATTTATTTGTACCACCTATGTAACTTGCTATACCACGGCGCCTGCTATAAAGTAAATATTTTTGATGATACTACGGGAAACTTTGTTTGTTTTTGACATACAAAGCAGTCCATGAAAATGAAATTTACAACATTAGCAATTCACGTTATCATCTACGAATGAAGTTAATCAGTTTTTGTTTTTTTTTTTTCTTTGAAGAAGTTTTGAAAAAGAATATTCCTGTACTTTATAATTCACATATGTATTTGTACAATTTTATGAACTGTACTGCATATATCCTTTTACTTTAACAGAAAAAATCTCTATAGTGTTGTGCTTAAATAATATGTAATGATAAGCTGCAAAAGTGACCAATCAAGTGCCAGTTAAACTAGCGTTACGAGGGTTCCGTACGTAATTAATCTTTTATGTTGTTTTAAGCACCATAGCATTTTTAAAAGTTTCCTTGTAATTATTTTTGTTTATATAGCATTCACTTCGTGCTTTTAAAACAACAAAGATAAACTTTAAAAATAACAAAGAAAAATGTCGACACGCGAGACTCGAACCCACGACCATCTCCCTGAAGCCGGGACGCTCTGCCACTGAGCTAGTGTCGAAATTCTACTTTGTTATATGATGGAGATGGTCGCGGATACGAGTCTCGCGTGTCAACATTTTTCTTTGTTGTTTTTAAAATTTTTCAAGTTTCCTTGTAATTTGTAGATAAAGTTCAGGAATACTCGTTTTTAAAACTTCTTCAAAAAAAAAAAAACTGATTAACTTCATTCGTAGATGATAACGTGAATTTTCAATTTTTACTTATTTCAAATAGTAAGTTATAGGGCGCATTTTTTTTGTATGTTTAAAGTGAAATAATCTTTTTATGATCTTCAAGCTATTTTTGTTCCTTCACGTTTGAACATTTTCACCAGCTTGATTGAATGTCCAGTCAGGGTTGAAATGGAAACATAGAATTTCAAATATATATTAAAAGTATTAGTATCATTACGCCCAGTTGCTTTGTGGGATAGACAGACTAAACCAAACGTCTATAGTTTTACCGATTTACAACAATTCACCAGTTTGTCGGTTGGTGAGACGAGTGGTAATCCCCATCGCCCATTATATGATAACAAATATCGACTACTTCTAATGACAACTGGCACTGACGGCTATACGTGATCACCCAAGGGACGGGAGTGGTAACACACCACCTCACAAGAAACCAAGCTGCCACTGAGATTCTGGGTTCTCAAGAAAACCTCGAAGAAATCTCAATAACGCTTTTGCCCAGCCCAATAATCGAACACGGGATCTAATAATCTAATAATGTATAATTAAATATAGTTTTGACTATACTTAAATATTTTTTCGTATATATTACAAAAAAGTTTGAAGTTGTGGTGTGTTGTATGTTTTTTTATTATTGTCGATAGAGAAGCGCTTGACCACGATCTCACCTGATGGTAAGCTAAGATGTGGCCTAAGATGGAACGCGCTTCCCTAGAAGGTACCTGTTCACTCTTCTCTTGAAGATCTCCAGATTGTAGTCATCGGGGAACACATATTTAAGAAGTATGTTCCAGTCCTTTGCACTTCGAATGAAGAATGTTGAAGAATGTTTAAGAATGTTTGTATATATTTTACCGTCTATACTTTTAAAACTCTCTCCTCACTAAGTTAAAATACTCGGTCCTAACATACACAGAGCTACTAAGCTAAGAATAATTTATTGAAAACTAGTTGACCAGTGCAGCTTCGCTGGCGGGGAAATTTGCAGATTCATAATTTAAGAATTGTTTCTGTGGTCTAGTAGCCCGGTGTCGATACTGAACACATGAGATCCTGCGTTCAATTCCTAGATCGGCCAATTAAAAAAAAAGCGTTTTTCAGTTTTAAGATGAAAACCTTACCCGATATCGGATAAGTGCCCAATTGGCGATAGGCTTGCCACCTATCACATTGTTGGACTAAGTATCTTCGGTTAATCGTAAGTACATTGGTTTTATTTCTGCCTATTTTTTTCAGAAATACGGGCTTGAAAAAAAGATGCCGTTTTTTATGTCATAAGACAGCAAACAAGCATATGGGTCTCCTGATGGAAAGAGTCAACCATCGCCTATAGACACCAAAGTTTAATGATGCGTTGCTATCTTGTGGCGAGGTCTAATGCCACATGCATAAGTTTACCGGCTACCTTACCCTCCAAACCGGAACACGACAGCGACAAGCACTGACGCTATTGCGGAAGGCTAGATAAGGCGGTGGTACCAGACCCGGGCGAGACAATGCAGAACTCTACCACCTAGTAGCCACGATGGTAGTGACTCGATAGCCTATCGGTCGCCTTTTACGACCTGCCTGGCAGAACAGCAGTTGGTCTACTCTTCAAAGGAGACCGGGACCAATACGGCGAAAATTATTATTATGTTCTTATAAGGCGGCTTATGTTCATTCAAAGTCTACAACTATTTCACTATAAAAGTCCGTCAAAATTATTTTAGCGGGTGAAAGTGTAACAGATAGAGCGTAAGAAACTTTTGCATTTATAAAACATATCAGTATAGATATAGATCTTCTCAACTATTTTCTTTCTCACTCATTTACTTAGTTTTCATATTATGATATGTAAAAAATACCGTATGATTTTTAAACATTTTCTTTCATGCCACACTAACGAACACACTTTAAAAAGAGTTATCTTATTTGGTGAATTTATTTCGAAGTTATGAGCGTATAAATATTTGAGCAATTCATTTATATATAAATATATATATATATATATATATATATATATATATATATATATATATATATATATATATATATATATATATATATATATATATATATATATATATATATATATATATATATATATATATATATATATATATATATATATATAGATTTAATTATAAACAAATCGTTTTCTTAGTGGCTTTAAATTGATAATATATTAAAATCCGAACAAACCTGTATATTAATCTACAAATATTATTACAATATTATAATTTATTTTAACTACACAGAAAATTCTAGATATAAAAAAAGACTAATGAAGCAGTCAATTATTACATGAAACATACGTAATACATACGTAATATTTATAACTTATTATAAAAACTTAGATTATAAAAAAAAAAAATTTGTAATAAATTTAACCTTACAAAATACTTAAAAAGTATCGAGTTATAATAATTATGTAAATATAAATTTCTTTAACCTTACAAAATACTTAAAAATTATCGAGTTATAATAATATGTTTGTGGCTAATAGCCCAAGCAGTAAAGCTATTTTGAATAAAATATGGAACTAACGAGAGAAGTGATATGAGTAAAAGATACTTAATATCCTAAAATGTCAGGGCTCTGATCAATTAATTAAGCTTGCTGAAAATTGCTAAATCCCCCAAAAACCCTTTTCGAGAATATCTCCTAGACAGACAATAATATCGAAATATATTTCAATTAAAATTTGTAGATATTAAATTTTCCACAAAAAAATATAGTATAATTTTGCAAAAGTGCAATAGTTTTCGCAAAGAACATTATTTTGTTACATAAATTTATTATTTTTTTTCCAATAAAATGTAATATGAATTGATTTATTTTTGTACAGTAAAATAATTGAAGTAAACAAATACTATTTCACCTGTTTAAAATGAAATAAAAATACAGCGAATTTTTTTAAGAAATATTTATTCTATACTAATTAACATTACTATTATTGACGTTGTCTTTTGTTTCAAATATTTGTTTTAGTAATGGTAATTCAGCTCTAAATATCCCTAACCGCTTCCACCACACCACATGGACGATTTACTCGAAAACTACTAAAATCCTTCGAATTTTATAACTTAAGCAACCCATTTCACTTCAAGAATTTGCCTTTACAGATCAGACGTCTGAAATTAATAACACGTGAAAAATAGTATTCCCAAAGCTTAGTGAATAAGCAAATAGTTGTGCTACTATAGAGTTATATATAATTTAACTGCACATAGTATATATACTATATACTATGTGCAGTTAAATTTTCTTTATGAAAATTGTTATAGTTGAAAAAAATAAAGTTTTCTCTGAAGACATGTGAACAATGGATTTCCTCCGCCATAGCCGGAGCTCCTTTTGAACTGGCGTGGGTGTCCGAATTTAATATTTTTGTTGGAAAATTAGGTCAAAATTATATCCATACAAATAATTTAAATGCGAAAGTAGTTCTGTCTGTCTGTTTCTTCTTTACGCCTAAACTACTGAAATGATTTAAATGATATTTGATACAAAAATAGTTTTAAACCCGAGAAAGAGCATAGGATAGTTTTTATTCCGCAAATCCCACGGGAACGAAAACTACGCGGGTAAAACCCCGGGACTGTATCTTTAAACCACGGTAATAAGGAGTAACTTAGGCTACTTTTATTTTAGAAAATTTCCCACGCGAACGAAGTCACGGGCACAGCTAGTAAATAATAACTCTAAATATGTCCTGTTATAATTTTTAACCAATATAATTGCAACAAACAACTAATAACGTACTGTATCTTTAAAACTCTGCATTTTTTTATATCACAAGATAGCAAACAAGATGAGATGATGGGACGAAGATAGGTCTCGTGATGGAAAGAGTCAACCATCGCCTAGATGCACCATAGGTGTTAATGGTGCGTTGCTATCTTGTACCAAGGTCTAATTCCACATTCATGCATGTGCACTTACCGGGTGCCTTACCCTCCAAAACGGAATACGACAATGTAAAGCACTGACGCTACTGATAAGGCGGTGATACCAGACACGGGCGAGACAATGCAAAATTCTACCAACTAGTAGCCACCATGGTAGTGACTCGCATAGCCAATCGATCGCCTTTTACGACCTACGTAGCAGAACGGCAATTGACCTATTCTTCAACGGAGCCCGGGCCAACACGAGGGAGAATAACTTAATTTATGTAGGACCAAACAGGAAACATATCTTTCCATACAAAAAAAATATCAACGTTGGTCGACAACTAACCAATTTTACTCGGCTTACCGAAATTTTACTGGGCCTGATTCAATGTCACAAAATGGCGAGACAACATAACTTTTATTCGTAGCTACAATTTTTTATTATATACAGACAAAAGACAAAAGTTTAACTTTTTCAAATAGGTAAGTGTATATTATTAATGTCATAGTTATTCATATTAAGCTGCTTCCTTTCGCGCCTTTAGTTTGTGCGCCGTTTTATTTTGATTACTTGATTACTATATTGTTTTATTACCAATTCGCCGCCGGTAGTGGTGATATTGCGCCATGGATAGCAACGCACCATGAACGTTTTTGTGTTTATAGGCGATAGTTTTTTTTCCATCAGGAGAGCCATCTGCTTGTTTGCTGTCAAATGAGATCAAAAAATGTTATATGCATAAAATTATATTATGGTATTCTTAAATTCACACAAACATTCATAAAATAATGATTTATTCGTACCCTTCTTATCTCACTTAGAGAAATAAACTAAAAACGAAACTTGTTGGCTTTAAAATAACATATATTTAATTACTGTAAGGTTTTAAACAGTACAAGAACGTATTCTAAGAAAAATTAAATGATGCGATTTCACTAAGTGTGGTCAATATTATTTTTCTGTTATTGTTTGTTTAAAGTGCTTTGATGGAAAAAAGCATTTGATTGAATCATCGTATTCTTTTATAGTTCTCGTATTTAGTCAAGCTATATAAACAATAACTCCAAAACTTAAATTCAACTAAAAATAACTTTGCAGTCCAGGAAAACTATATGCAATTTTAAGAAGCGACATAAAATGTTTATTTTATTAAATAATTCCGTTACAAAGGCACTGGCCTACTTCTACTTTAATAAGTTTAAGATTCTTCAAAGATAGTCCCGCTTCGCAGATAGAGTTTATTTTCACTTTGTAGCTCTTTGTTATAATGTTAGGAAGTACCCTTATTTTCGATTAATTATATAAACAAGGTATCCTACAAATAAAGCTATTTAATTAGTTTTAAGTAAATATTTCGCATATATTTTTGGATCAAGGGCAAACAATTTGTTTAAAATGGTGTAGATCGTTTTGCCAATCCGGAATAAAATATATTTTAAGGTAATAAGTTTTTTTTTACATTATAATAAAATACTTATTTAATATTACACGATACATTTCTTACCTCTATCCATTTCAATACGGAGGGAAACAATTTGCCGTCGCACATCAACAAATATTTTTTCAATAACAAATACACTGGAATAGAAACAAAAAATGCCCTTAAGACATTGATATAAAAATCCCAAGATACACAATCAGTGTCTCAAAAACGTCCTCCAAAAGTGAGCGCACAATTTAAAATTGTGCGCTCGCTCATTTCAAATAGAATCGCTTCGATCGCGACACTGTCAATTTTATTTCTTTCTGTACATTGCTTTGTAAAAACGACTATAAATCTTGCGCTTAAGGTTGGATTTGCAAAGACAATTGTTTTTGCCGCATCTATAATTACTTAATAAAATTAGCGACACTTTTGAGTGTCAGTTTTGTTCGGGACTGTGCATCTTGGGTTTCTTATATCAATGCCTTAAGAGAATAGCAGAAGTATAGTACACCTGCTTCCCGTGTTGGTCTGGGTCCCTTTAAAAGAATTATATACTACCAGGCAATTTGTAAATACAAATGATAGGCTATATGTGTCACTATCATCGTGACTTCTTGCTGGTAGAGTTCTGCAACGTCTCGCACGTGTTTTTAATTCCACCTCCACAGATTACTAAATAGTTACTACGTTACTGCCTTACGTACCTATTTCTATCGCAATAGCGTCAGTGCTTGTCACTGGCATGTTCGAGTTCAGACAAGGCTAGGGAGCCAGTAAACTTTTGCACGTAGCAATGAGTAATAACGCAGTTACATATTTATCTATAGGCAATCGTTTGTCTCTTGAGATATAAAAGTATATTTTACAATTAGCCCAAGGTAGTGTAGTTGGCAAATCGGATAAATTAAATCAAATCTTGGACAAATTATGTAACTCACAAAAATTGAAGAGTTATTAATAACGTTTTGCCCGATCTTAAGATTCGAACCCGAGTATAATGTGTCTGTTTTGAAGTTGGCTCAACGAGAACACTGAAGTCTGCTTGAAATTAAAAATGTTGTTAATGATTCTACCGATAACAAATGAAAACAATGCCACATACATACTTACTGAAGACTTAAAACCAAGTTTGTCTGTTATAAAATAGAAATTTTGACAACGTACGCTGTAAATACTACAGATTGAATGTTACATATTGAATATATACCCACTGTTACTTGAAACTAGGGACTTTGAAATATTAATTATTAGTTGCTAGTGTTGTAAGCGACCCAACTTTATATGGAAAGTGACAAAAGGGTCCAAAACATACATAACTAGAGCAAAGTTGTTCAGCCTTGCTTAAATAAATTCAGACTGTACTATTTGAGAAGATATATAAAAGGGACGAACTTACTGAGAATTACAATTATTAATGGTTGGTATAGCGCAAAAACATATAAAACTGAAAATATCTAAACATATAATAAAATCGTAGGAAAGTCAAAAAGTACTGCATGGATTTACTTCAAATTTTGCATGAATATTACTAATAAGTCGGGTCAACATATAGGCTACATATTATCACGCTATCACCTACGGGGGTAAGGCTGTGCGGAGTAAACGAATACGCTGGCAACAGCTAGTACTCAATAAACTTCTTCTTTACCTCCCTTCAAAATAGTTTAATGTTCACCTCAAAGATTGTTCGTCATTCTCTTCCAATTTCAGACTTTTCTTTCATACTTATTTTTGACCAATCAACATTCCTGAAATCTTAAAATACATCTTAAATCACAGTAAAATATCAAATCTCACCATTTAATTATGAATTTGCTTTGAAAGTAGAATAAATTTTTGGTTTCCTTTAAAAGGAATTAAAGATCACGAGAATTCTCCATATTCAAGATTATATCAAACAATAATATATATTTCAGATTTTTATTTTCCATATTATAACAAAAAAGCCAATCAAAAACTAAAGGAGCTCCGAATGATTTACAGAATTACTCTTGAACGATGTATATGGAATATGGAATGGAAATGGATGGAATAAAAAGTAGCATTTGTGCTTTTGTGCTTCTTCAGATTATCATCTACCTGTGTGCCAAATTTAATTTAAAAATCTTTCAGTAGTTTTTGCGTGATTAAGTAACAAACATCCATCCATCCAAAAATCCAAACTTTTATATTTATAATATTAATATACACTGATCAGTTTCTAAAAAGCAGCACTTACATTTGTTCGTTTTATTTTTGTTTCTTAGGATATTTTTCTGGTTGTTCGAATCGCTTTATCTGCACATAGTAGTATTTGAAGCATTAATTATTTTTAAAATTCTTTCGGCGAAACGAGCCATCGGTAAAAAAAAGGTATCGGTTTAAAATGTTTTCTTTGTATCAATGAACGGTGAACAGTGATTTCTATGTACAGTTAAATCGTTCAAGAGTAATTCTGTAAATCGTTCGGAGCTCAAACTAAAGCCTGCTTGAAAGACTCTTAGAACTGGGAAAAAGTTGAAGCAACAAAAGGTACATTATGGGACATGAAGGCAGTGCAAGAAATCATGTCAAGGTTGAAAAAATGGGTCTTCGTGACATTGTTAGGTTTCTTTAGAACAAAATGTTTCTGGCTCATTATTTTATGTTATCAGTTTAATTTTACATGATATGTATAATTCACGCCACTTTTTTTAAATTAAAATGAATAAATACATTCACGCTCATACCTCGAAGTGGTCATCGGAGGAGTCATTACTGCATTTGTGATTGACGAACAGTATTAAGTCCAGGTAAGTTGTGATTTCAAAAGAATTGTAAATGTTATTCAGACCTAATTGCCTGACTTAAGTTTTATACCTCATGTATTTTTAACAAAACTGGTACCGATAGGCGATTGAGGCGACTTCTCTTCATAAACTACAAGTAGATCCTCGCAGCTTTGCCCGAGAGTAAATTAATATATCATCAATATAAAAATTGTCGTACAATCTTTCATCCCCTGTTTCACCCCCTTAGGGGTTAATTTTTGAAAAAAATGTAGCATATATTTGACCCCGGGTTCCAACTATCTCCTTGTCAAATTTTATGAAAATCAGTTCATCGGTTTAGCAATGAAAGCTTCACAGACTGACGCCGAACGTCTACTGTGTACTTGTTCTTAACATTCTCCTCGTAACAAACTACGTGGCAAAAAAATGGATAATCTATTCTTATCAAGAAGCCCGGCTATCTGAAGAAGCCAAATATATTTATAATATAATATAAATATCGCTGGACAAATAACATGATTTGATCTTCCCCAAAATAAATAATTTGCTTGTGATACGGATGTTAGTCAACAATACAAATACAGATATTTGATTTATTCACTCTGATCACTCAATAAATATAAACGTTTATGCCTCAACCCTGTTTATGTTTGTCCCTGTTAGAAATCAAACCCGAGTTGAATACCCATCGAAAACGTAGTCAGAATAGCTTGCTATTATATCAATGGGACGTAAGCTAAAATATATGCGTAAAAACTAATACAAAAAAATTTAATCAAGTTTTATAATAACGACAAGTAAATTGTTTACTAAATATCGTAGGCGCGTTTATATCAAGTGAATAAAATAAGCATTGCTAAAAGAATAAAAAATCGGAGTTTCTCTTTGAGATATGTTTATGGAGTTTGTTTTTATTTTCTACACTAAACATTCAAAGGCAATGAATAAATGAAGTTGCTTCAATGTATTATATATTTTCCATCGTCGGTACTTGGTAAAATTCCATTGTTTTTAGACACTTTTATTGCACTTGTACATAAATTTTACTTTAACACATATATTTTTAATATATTACTCGGCCGGTTTCACTTTTTAAAGCATCTTTAGGATGTAATATAATAATAAGTTAAGTATATATTACATCCTGAAGAAGATTTAAAAAGTAAAACCGACCGAGTAATAAATTAAAAATGTATGTCAAAAGTGTTTATGTAAAAAGACACCCCTTGTCGTATAACCTCGATTTGAGAATACTCTCCTAACAGCCTCAGTCAGTGTCGGAATCCTGGGAGTCGACATATCGAATATCGTTCAATTTCGCGGTCATCTGGAAGGCAAGGCGAAACTAGCCTCCAAAAAGCTCGGTGTGCTCAGCAGAGCGAAGCAGTACTTCTTGCCGGCCCATTGTCTTCAACTTTATAGGGCGCAAATTCGGCCTCACATGGACCGCACCGCATTCGACGTAGAGCGGTTCGAATCGTTGACGATCAGGCTATTTCGAAACGACTTGACTTCTTCGCATTACGCAGAGATGTAAACTCACTCTGCGTTTTTTATCGTGTCTATCATGGAGAGTGTTCCGACGAGTTGTTTTAATTAATTCCTGCTGCTAACTTCCATCATCGGACATCGCGTCAAAATTTGAAGTTCCACCAACACCATCTTGATGTCTGGAAATATACAACTGTGCAGTTCTCCCTGCACTTTTTGTCTCGCACTACTCTTTTGTGGAATCAATTACCGGCAGGGGTTTTTCCAAACAAATATGACATGGGGACCTTCAAGAAAAGAGCTTGCTCATTTTTAAAAGGGCAGCAACGCAACTACAAGGCCTCTGGTATTGCAGATGTCCATGTGCGGCGGTGATCACTCAACACCTGCAGGTGCACCTCCTGCTCGTTTGCCTCCTCTTCCATAAAGAAAAGTGCAATAATAAAAGTGTCTAATTGCTTCAATGTTTTTTCTGTATTATTTTAATTACTCGTAGTGTTATATTAATAAATAGCATCACGCTAATTTCCTTTTAATGAAGACAGGGAACCGAAGAACCATAGATGTTTCGGTTAATCAGATTAACTGGTTTCAATTGGTGGAAGATTGGCGATTTCTATCGCCGAATTCGAGCGACTTTATAATGGTTATGATCTTGCGCTAGCTGGGACTGTTCGTTTTACCACAGATTATACATACTCGTACAGTACTCGTAGTTACTATTGTAAGCTTTAGGTTCTTATCCAAAATACTGCGAAAATGCATATTCATGCTAATATTGTACATTTATAAATTACTCCTTGTTGGTTTAGATTCCTTTAAACAAAAGGCCGTCTGCCGTTCTGTCAGGCAGCTCGTAAGAGGCAAAAAATTGGCTATATGTGTCACTATCGTCGTACTTTTCGTTGTCTCATCCAGGTCTGGTGCTACCTCCTTGCCTAATTCAGGCGCAATTACGTCAGTGCTTTTCACTCACATACATAAGGCTCCCAGTTACTTTACGCAATTATGGCAGGAATAGGCAAGACGATGGTACCATGTACCCGAGCGAGACGTTGCGAATCTTTACTACCTAGTTGTCTCAATAGTAGAGACACCTATATGCAATCGGTCGTCTTTTACAACCTGCCTGGCATAAGGACAGTTGGTCTATACTTCAAGGAAGCCCGGATTAACACGGGGTTATGCTTTTCCAAAATGTTGATTTAGAATATCATAGAGTTTACTGGAAAATAAAGTCTAAACAAATATTAAAAATCTTGTAAGTTAAAGTTTGGTATACCTGAATTTCAAGTTTTATGCAAATTCCCATTGATATAAAAAACCCAAGATACACAATCGGTGTCTCAAAAACATCCTCTAAAAATGAGCCCAATATTTTAAATTGTGCGCTCATTTTAAATAGAATCGCGTCGATCGCGATATCTACTCATGTGGCGATACTGTCAATTTTATTACTTTTCGTACATTGCTTTGTGAAAACAACTATAAATCTTGCGCTTAAGGTTGGATATGCAAAAACATATATTTTTATCAAATCTATTCTTCTTCTTTTTTATACGAATGGCAATTATCAGAGAATTCTGCCAGTGTCGAGTAAACTTAAGAAGTCATACGTGTTAACCATTCTTGAAGTGGAATTAAGGAGGCTTCTTTTTGGACTGTAGGCTTCTTCTAAGAAAGTTTAATAAAAACAACACAAAAAAAATACGGTAAGACAAAAACAACAAAAATCTACATACTACAACCTAATGTTGTTAGAATCAATAAAGTTAAGTAACAATTAAGCAACAGGACTGAATACAAGTGACAATAAATATTTTAGGTTGACAGGACGAGGAAGGTCATCCGGAAGAGAATCATGAAGTGAAGAAGAAGTATTAGGGCAACTGAAAAATATATGATCAACTGATCCTTCATCTAACCCACATTCACAGGCGGAAGTGTCCTTAATTTTAAGTTTATGTAAAAAAATAGCAGAATAAACATGTCGAAGTCTTAATCTACAGAGAACAGAAGGTTTTATGGGAATTGATTCTTAAATCTATAACTACTTGTATGAAATTAGCAACAGTTTTGAACAAAGAGGTTTTGAATGTAAGTTTTATTCGAGACTGTGCATCTTGGATTTTTTATATCAATGCAAATTCCTTTTGATGTCAAGGTAAGGTTCAATAACAAACACAAATATTATCATACTATCTTTAGGATTAACAAAATAATAGGATGATAGGATGGCTTTTAAAGTAATATATTTAATTAAGTGTTAAATCTAAGTAATAATCCAGTACAGCAGGACACAATAGAGGACTATTAGCTTAGTAATTCAATAACAAAGTTCGGAATAATTTAAGCCAACAATGCGGTCCAAGTTACTTAATTAAATCTTCTACGTCATTTATTTAATATTTCACTCCTTTTTGATAACATTTCATTACCATATTTTATTATGTTTACTAGTTTTGAGCAGTCATTGTTTTGACTTTTGGAATCCATTCATATATAATAAGGCGCCTGTCTGTGCGTTCATTGTTTACAAACAGCTAGCTCGTGACTACACTCGTTAGCGTGCCTCGTGGTGAGCATGCGTTTTAAATATATTCCTTTTATTTTATTATTTTAATTGACCGATGTCCATTAACATAATCATTATCATATTAATATCCTTCAATATGTACATTTTATCGATAAAGTATTATCATATTATATTATAATCAGTCAATCTGTATATAAAAATTGGTGATTATAAATATTAATCAGTAAGGGATGGACTACTGAAGGTCGAAACCACGATTTTGAGATGAAAATCATTAGAACTTTTGCTGGATTTTTTATATAATTACTCTTTCCATTGTCGACATCGGCATCGGCACTTCATTAAACTGCATCATATTGATTTTGTCAAATAACTAGTTGTTTTCTTTGCGTGTGCTTTAGTAATGATTAAATAATATATAAACTAAAATTCCCGGTGATGCTATATTACGCAAAACTGATTGGTTTTAAAATAAATAAAAGATAGTTGTGAAATAGTACAAATGGTTGATAAAATCAATTGGATTTTATATTTTTGGCGTTTTTTTATTTCTCATGTTTGATTTATTCTATATAATACTCTATTGCAGTGTTAGTTAAAAAAAAATATGATAGTAAAATGTAAAAAAAGATTTCCGTCAGTTGGTTTCATAAAAGGCGAAAGTTTGGCTATAACAAGTATAGCCAAACTATCAGCTATCACAGTGACTACTAGGTCGTAGAGTTCCTGCCACAATAGTGTCGACGCATTGTTGTGTTCCGTAGGCGTATCATCTAACGTTTGCAATTCGCCAGCGATCAGCGATCACTCTTAAACGTAATGAAAAAATCATCAAAAACGTCGCCAATTACTTGCTGGTCACTAGATGCACTTTTTGCAATGTCACAGCATCAAAACTAATCAAGCGGCAACGACTACCACTAATGTACAAGGCTGTTATGTGTCTTGCAATAACTAAACAATCACGATAATTTCCCATTGCGAGTTACGTGATCACCCCGCCGGTTTAGATGATGTTTCTAACCTTACCATCCAAACCGGCTAATAAACTTATATTATGCATGTGGCATTGCCATCCTGCCACACAGATAGCAACGCGCCATCATCTTTCGAGTCTAAAGGCAATTTTTCTGCTTGTCTGCTACCTTACTATATAAAAAATATTCAAAATAAGCAACGTACCTATTATACCCCGTGTTGGTCTCAGGCTCCTTTGAAGAATAGGCCAACTACCGTTTTGCCAGGCAGGTTATAAAAGGCGACTGAGTGGCTATGCGTGCCACTACCATCGTGACTACTAGGTGGTAGATTTTTGCATCGGCTCGACCGGGTCTGATACCACCGCCTTACCTATTCCTGCCGCAATAGCGTCAGTGCTGTTCACTGTCGTGTTCCGGTTTGGAGGTTAAGGTAGCCGGTAAACTTATGCATGTGGCATTAGACCTCGCCACAAGATAGCAACGCACCATTAACATCTTTGGTGTCTATAGGCGATGGTTGACTCTTTCCATCAGGAGACCCCTCTGCTTGTTTGCTATCTTATGATATAAAAAAAATGCACTATATACCCGCAAATTAATCGACAAGTTCGAGTGATTTTCATAGGCTCGACGAGTTCAAGCAATATTCCTACGCTTCTCATTTCGTGGCGTTAAACTAAGAAAAAATCATAACAAAGATATTACTTTGTCCAGTACAAAAGGAAATTATCATCATGAAAATAATGAAAAATGGCACATTTTTATAAGTTTTCGGTGGTTACACTGGCTCTTACAGGCCTTATAGATTCATTGTGCTACCTACGATTAAAATTTAATTAACTATAGTGTCGGGCAGGTCCAGAAAATATCACGGCCATACTGTGATAAAAAAGTTTTGAATTATGAACGGGAAACTGCATTGCGCAAAAGTTATGAAACTTTACCTGTAGTGGATATGATACGCACCTGGCAATTACTTTGGAAGATTCATTATTAATCTTTCTTAGTACTTATTTTACGATGATTACTGCCTTATTGATACTTTTTATTGATATTTTTTTATTGATACTTTTACTTTTTTATTGATACTTTTATTAATCTTAATATTAATCTGGTGAACTTCGTTTCACCTAAAAGTCAATTAATAAACAGATTTCGGATTTTAAAATGAATACAAACTTAAAGTTCAAATTTTCGTTACGATGATAAATACGTGCAAGCAAGATAAACTTTTATTGATATTTTTTTAATCGATGGATATCATATTTTATTTCTTATTATCCTATTCCGGAATCAAAAATCAAAAACAAATCCAAAAATACAAAAATCACAATTAATGTAAAAATTGATATAAAAATTATTTAACCACGGATTATTATTTCTTGATTTATCCCAATACTACATGATTTTTTTCATTCTTTCATTTTCAATTTTTATATATTTAAATATATTTTTTGTTGCTATATCAGATTGATACATCGCGCGCGGAAGCCAGACTATTCATTTTCGGCTCTATTTTCAGGGCTCTGTAAAAATTATAAATATTAGAGAAACAGTTCCAGGAGTTGAAACTTATGTTTAGAAAATTTGATGATCTTTTTGGATCTTTTTTAAAATTTCGATTTTTTTTTAATATTTTTCGATCTATTAAAAAAAAACTGTCTACGTGACGGTATGAATCGAATGACACTTTGGCCGTTATTTTCAGAGACTATGTAAAAAAATTACAAAAAAGTACATGTGAACCAGGCTAAAATACTTCATATTGTTTACTTACTTCATACTTGTATAGGAGGCGTTCATAAATATTTAAAAGTACAGTCGCGTTGTAAATATATAATCTTATACATACATATATATATACCATTGCATGTAGACGCCAAAGATGTTAATACTGCGTTGGTAATGCCACAGGTGTAATATGTTTACCAAATACTTTTTCCTCCAAACCAAAATAAACAAAGCGGTGAGACTAAACTCGGGCAAAACATTACGGAACTCCACCCAGCAGTCACGATTACAGATACATGTTTACCCAACAATTGCCTTTAAGAAATTGCCTGGTAGAATGGCGGATGGTTTATTCTTTAAGGCGAGGTATTTCGACGCGCCTCAATTCTATAGGAAATGGGTGGCGCGGTATGTTCCGAAAACGCTGAGAAACGTGTTAATTTTCGGATAAATAAATATAGGCTATCACCTGAAAACCAAAATTTAGCACATTCTTTTTTGTATTTACAACTAAATATCACCATATAAAATCACGTGGAAGATTAGAAATATGATTAACAAATTATTTGTTTTAGAGATTTTTTTAGCCTGTTTTCGAAATTTTATATGATCGAGTAAAGTACATCCATTATGTAATAAGTTAGCACATTCGTTAGATAATATCTTCCAGTATATCGTGTATTTTTTGTGAAATTGTTATTTGACAATCAATACAAAAAAACTTGAATTAACAAACAAGTTTTTTCCCGTTTGTCGAAATGCCTCGCCTTAAAGAATATTCGAACCAATACAGCGTACTTGGTAATGGAATCGATATGATTTTTCAAAGGACTTTCAATAAAAGATGAGTTAGCATTTCGCCGGATTCTCTTTTTTGTATGTTCACTGTTTACTTGAACGCACTTCTGCCGAACTGATTTGTATTTTTTTTTGAAGTTATACTTCTTTTGACGCTTTAGGGAAAAATATGAAAGTAAATTTTTACGGTGCGCACGCACACCGTCACGAAAACCCGACTCTATGAAATGAGCTAGTCAACATTTTAGTTTTTTTTTTTAATTATGGACAAATAATTCTTTTATGATATTTAAATAAATTTATTTAACTAGATAATGCGTCATATTAAAACTTTCTTTTAATGTATTTAATACCTTTTTTTCTATTATAAGATTTGTTTTCTCTACAAACATATTATATATAAAAAAAATAACTTTTTAAATCACAAGTATGTTGATATATAAAATTTTATATTAAAACATGCAATTTATGCACCATATATGGTAGAACATGTTGATAAATATACAATAAATTGTACAACTTGTGACACCCAACTAAATTGTTACAAATTAATTATCTATTATATCTATAAATGTCTGTATAAAATGTGTGTTTTTAAAATTTTAATTAAACAAAAAATAAAGTTTGTAAATTATAGAAATAAGTGTTGTGATATGATATAATGTTTGTAATAATTCGTATTATGTCATACACAAGCCCACTGAGTTTCTTCCGTCGGGTCGTTCCGATCCGGTAGTAATTGTAAAAAAATCGACTCACAACATATTTAGTTTAATAACAAATAATTATAATTTTAAAATATTTGCACACCATATCGTGGTAGAATATGTTGGTAACTTAATCAAATTTTAAAAACTGTAACTCTCATATTCTGGCGAATAACTAATTTCTTTCTAAGAAAGATTTTTATTTTGTTTCGCCAAAGAAATATAACTTTTTACGTGTGTACATAAGCACCTACACAGTTTTTTTGGTTAAAGGATATATCTTCCCAGTTGTCTTATTTTAATTTAATGAAGATTTGATGCAGGAGCGTGTAGCCCGCTGGATTATAAAAGTTTTTGGTGAATCTCGCGGATAACCTGATTTTCCGGGATAAAAATAGCCTTGAATAGCCAATGTGCTATTCCAAGTCATCACCTACCTGCATGCCAAATTTCATTCAAATCCGTTCAGTGGTTTTTGCGTGATTGAGTAGCAAACATTCATCCATCCAAACATCCAAAATTTTGCATTTATAACAATAATAAAGATAGTAGATAATTTTCTCTGAAGGATTATATTATTAAGCGCATTTTTTCCACTCTTATTTGAATGGACTCTAACAAATTTATCTTAAATAAAAGTGTTTTTATTTCTAGCACTTTTAATTTAAAACAAATAAAATACTTGGAAAATATATGTTTCGTTTTACTAAAAGATTAATTTTACGTAACGTAGTAATTAAAATTAATAATTTCTCTTTTTAGTACGAAACATTATTTATCTTGCTTTGCTTTGAAAGCGATAATTAATTTAAAATAAAATAATGCTTTGTATCCGGCTCTCATATGAAAATGCTAGTAAGCTCCGTATGTAACTAAAGAGATGTTTTCAAAACAGCTAATTCTCATTTGGAAAAAGCTTTATTTAAATATGGTTCGTTCTTAATACTGTACTTTTAAAAGTTTTCAACGATATTTCTGTTTAAAATATTTAATGAAGAATTTTTAAAAAAGAATAGAAAGTCAAAGAATATAAGTAATCTCTTTTATTAAATATAAGCTCGCTTATTGCACTTTCATTTAAAATATTTTTAAATGTATTTTAGTAGTGTATAGTAAATTTATATTAATATTATAATTGCGAAAATGTTGGTTTTATGATGTATGAATATTTGTTATACAATTACGAAAAAATGACTAAACTGATTTAGATGAACTTTTAAGCTAACTCATTCTACTATCATTTTTAAAAATATATAAACGGGTCGAAAACGCGTACATATATAGAACTTACTTGTAAAGCTCGACGTTTCGGCCATGTTACATTGACTATGGTTACGAGGAGACTGGAGCAGCGACACTATGTTCCCCGTATGGTACGGGAAGCTATTGAAATTAGAAAATATAAAAATTTCAATAGGGAAGATGGATTCAAGTTATCTCCTGCTTGGAATCCAGTGATTAACAGAATAAAGCTTTTGCACCTGCAAACAAATAAAGTCCAAGATACGATTATTGTTGTGTGTAGGCTAAATTCGAAAAAACAAGACCAGTAGGGGGTAAATGAAAATCGATGCCGAAAATCGTCTCATTCAGACGGAGCAAACTCGCTGCTCCAGTCTGCTCGTGACCACGGTCAATGTAATTTGGCCGAAGCGTCGAGCTTTACAAGTAAGTTCTATATATGAACGCGTTTTTGACCCGTTTATATATTTTTAAAAATGATTTAGATGAAATTTAGCACAGAGAGTTTTTGTCCTGGAAAGTAAGTTGTTCCTATGGAATTCCATATTCCCCAAAACTTCTTACTTTTCTTGTTTTCTATAATGCATCGGACTGCAGGATACAGCTAATAATAAACAAAGAAATATATTTTTAAATATAAATAAATATAATTGGGTTGCATACTTTCAATTAGAATAAAATTTATTTTTTAACTACACCGGTGAAATATTTAAAAAAATATTTTTTCAAAAATTAATTAAAAATATCCTGGACTAAAATTTGATAGGCAACCCATATGTAACATATTTTTGATATATTAAATTGCATAAAAAATATATATTTTTTTTTTATATCATAAGATAGCAAACAAGCAGATGGGTCTCCTGATGGAAAGAGTCAACCATCGCCTATAGACACCAAAGATGTTAATGGTGCGTTGCTATCTTGTGGCGAGGTCTAATGCCACATGCATAAGTTTACCGGCTACCTTACCCTCCAAACCGGAACACGACAGCGACCAGCACTGACGCTATTGTGGCAGGAATAGGCAAGGCGGTGGTACCTGACCCGGGCGAGACAATGCAGAATTCTACCACCTAGTAGCCACGATGGTAGTGACTCGATAGCCATTCGGTCGCCTTTTACGACCTGCCTGGCAGAACGGCAGTTGGCCTATTCTACAAAGGAGGCCGGGACCAACACGGCGAATATGTTTGATTCATTAACCAGATCGGTGAAGGTCGATCTCTATCGGGATCCTATATATATCCTACGAGCACGGCCTTGTAATCGCCTCTGTGTCCGTCGCCATCTTTTGTCCCGCATTTTGTGTGGCTATGCTTCATATTTGAAATATCATTTAAGATTAATTATTTTGATCAGCGAAAATTGGTCTGTCTGTATCTGCAAAATAATCACATATATAAGATTGTATTAAGCTAGCAAACAACGCCTTTTCGAATCGGATCGGGGATCGGATATAATGTGACAAAAGTTTCGGAACAGGGATATTTTGTCCGTGTGGGTCCCGGGCTCCTTTGAAAAATAGGCCTATTATCGTTTTACCAGGCAGGTCGTAAAAGGCGACCGATTCGCTATGCGAACATCGTGGCTACTAGGTGGTAGAGTTCTGCATTGTTTCGCCCGGCTATGTTACCACCGCCTTACATTTTCTTGCTGAAATAGCGTCAGAGCTTGTCCCTGTCGTGTTCTGGTTAGGAGGGTAAGGTAGCCGGTAGACTTATGCATGTGGCATTAGACCTCGCCACAAGATAACAACGTTAACACTTTAGTGTCTAAAGGCGATGGTTAATTCTTTCCATTAGGAGACCCATTTGCTGGTTTGCTATGTTATGATATAAAAATATGGTATGAATATCTAGGTATGTATATATGTATGTATTCATGCAAACAGGTGCGGATTAATAAATTTCATGTACGTAATGTCTTACTTTTCCGTATGTACTTAGTAAAACGAATATAATCTGCATGCCGTTCAGTTAACCCACTTACAAGAACATGCACAATCACGTGTATAATAACGTTACATGTGCGATATTGCTACGCGACTTACCCGCGGCAAACATCTGTAAAGTTCAACATAAATAATGTGATTATTGAAATATTTTCAATTTCCTGGATTTCCTGTATAAAACTGCTAGTAGTTAGTTCTAAAAAGGTTTATTTAAAACTAGCTTTTCCCATTTCAAATTATGTTTATAATCACATTGTCTAAATAAGTAGAATTAAGTAGGTACATGTAACACAATTATAATATAATAATAATAATAATAATAGTGTATATGGAACCCTAATATTATTATTATAAGTACTAGCTGTTGCCCGTGACTTCTTCCACGCGGACTTCGTTTACTTCGCACAGCTCCTCCCCCGTAGGTGATAGCGTGATGATATGTAGCCTATATGTTAACTCGACCTGTTGTTAGTAGTAGCAAAATTTGAAGTAAATCCATGCAGTACTTTTTGAGGTTACCCCGGACATACATACAGACAAACAGACAAAAATTCTAAAAACTATATTTTTGGCTTCGATATGGATTGTAGATTACGCCCTAAGTATTCTTTTAAAAAAATATTCAATGTACAGTTTTGGCTTTCCTACGATTTCATTATATGTATATAGATTGTATGAGTGTTATTTGTTTTTCAATAAATCAGCCCTATTTGTTAAACTTTTTTTTTGTTGACATTACTAACTTCACACTTATGAAATTGACAAGTGGGATCCTATTCTTAGTTGGTACGTATGGATATGAAATAGAATTCGCTTCATAGGGTCGGACACATATTAAAAATTGCAAATGATCAAACAGATCTACATTATGATAGTACAAAGATATACAGACTGACTGGTGTGTTACCTTCGATACTTCTTGAGAGTGCCTGGTACTTGATTCTCGTTTAAATTAAATAATAAAATTAGGGGCTTAATTTTTGACCAAAATTTCTCTAAAAATAAGTGAAATGTGTAATCTTATAGGTTAGTAAAAATGAACAAAATTTTTACTTACCTATGAAATAGAAAATACATACATACATATATATCTTTACGGCAGATTCCTTATGGGGTAGGCAGAAAAAACCGAGTGTCGTATGTCACGATCCTTGCAGATTAATCTTGCTTCCCCCACATTCATTACTCTTTTCATACAAACACACTGTTTGCAAAAATTCTCACCACCTTTAGACAGTACGCGATCAATCTGATTATGGTATATAAGTCTTGGTCTTCCCCGTTACCTTATTCTTCCATATTCGCATTGTATAACTGTTATGTTAACTTTAATCTACGATTCTTTCTACATGGCCGAACCAATGGAGCATGAGCTTTCTCATTTTTATGCAAACCCTTTTGTTTCAGGCCTAATCTTTCTCTCACTTTAACATAAAGAACCCGGTCCGCGTATTACGCCACATATTTTTTGTAGCGATCTCATCTCAATCGCATTGTTTTTACTTTCATGCCCTTTCTAATAAACCCAATTCTCTCTTCCATACAATAGAAAGTTACTTTTTTATATAACAACTTCATAGAGTGAAGTGCTTCGACTCTCCTGAATATGCTTCGGTTGTGAAGTGAAACGTGCGTCGAGTACATAACTTGTATTTTGTTGAGTACATAAATTGTATTACTGCCTTTGCGTCTGATGTGGAAGAAAGTATCGTGGAAGTGGGTGGACTATTGTGTCGCTGTGGTCTTCTATAATTTCAGACTTTGGAAGTTGTCCCTATTCCTTACACTACCTTTTATTTCTGTTGCATCACAGCAGTTCCATATAACATTTCCCGAAAAATTTGCCCAAAATTTCCCCAAATTAAATACCATATTCTAGCAAAATTAATTTATTCCTTTTTAGTTTGAGTCTAAACCAATTAATAAATTAATTTAGTAATATTGAGTGAAGTACTGGAATAGAATATAAAATAGTTTAAATGCTTATTTTCAGCTTATTGTTCTCTTTAATGAGATGAAAGTGCTATACGAAATAGTTTATTAAGAAGCTTAAATTTCTAAGAGAAATTAATTAACTTTGTATTTTATGTGCTTCTTGTACTCGCTATTTGTTACTAAGATATAATAATACTACATTTCTCTTCGAACTTTCCAGGAGAGTCAGCTTCTTTTTTGTTATCATTTTCTGTTTTGTTATTCTAAGACACATAAAAAATATCCACATCACCTTGTAAAAAAATTACATGAAGTGACAATGGTCATTTCAGAAAAAGTACTCTTAGCAAAAGTACAATATTTCATTTCATTTTTATCATAAAGTATAATAAATATGAAACGAAATGACAAAATTTTTCTGTAACTATGTCGTTAATATATTTGGCTCAGTGTGTAATCTTATGACACAAAGAAAACATTAATACAGCGGATGAAATCTTATAAACAAAAATTCGAATTAATGCCCTTAAGCAATCCCTTGCACCCCAACGTAATAGAGAAAATAAACACGGGCGTAATTCTACTAATAAATGAGAACACAATAAAACTTACGTATATACACAAACATAACCATCCATTATTAGATTGAATACAATAGGAATAGAAAGCCTAAAGCAAGCGAAACAATATTTATATATATTTTATATTAGAGCTAACAAGTTCTAGGGGAAGTGTAAAGGGGTGAGAGTTATATTTTCTTGTGGTAAAACCTATTTCTAATGACGATAATGTATATATATATGCCACATGCTGTGCATGTTTATATCTATGTACATATTATGTTCACGATTTTGCCTTGGCGTATGGTCTTACACAACTGGTAACTTCGCCCACGTAAGTTCCCGATGTGCATGACCATACGTCTTCACTGTTGGACCTTCTGCTGACCTGTCATCCAGCAGGTATCTGTGGATGTCCCACTTGGTTCGTCAGACCACTGCTGATCCGGAGTAAAGTGCCGGTTTCGCGCCTATCACGGCCTCCTTTAGCAGGCTGTCGTCACGTTTGGAACTATAGGTCAGCAGATTTGGACGGGATGCGGTTTTTTGGCGTCCTACCCAGGGGGCGGTTGTGCTTCCCGTTGGATGATTCGAGTTTCTTCGCTGACTCTATTGCCGGTGTAATGCTGTAGGGCATGGAACTTATCATTCCATTTTCTGCTGTACCAATTGGTAAGTCTTAGCGTTGGTTTGGTCATTCCTGTAAAATGGCCTCACGTCGAAAGCAGGAGTGCTACCGGGCTCGGGTTGCAGCGTCCGCAACTTGTCATGAAAAAAACCAGCGCATTACGTAAGGAGTACAATTCCGCCTAGAGGTACTTCAAAAGAGCTATCGCCAAGGCAAAATATGAACACATAAGCAGAATTGGTGAGTTCCGTCACGGCTGTTCAGTTGGTGACCTTCTATACCTAAGTCTTAGTATACCTAAGTCATCGGTGGGCGAAAGCAGGCAGTTGAGGCCAAGAGGGAGGCATTGGCAGTTAGTTTGGACATAGCGAAGGCCTTTCGGGTATGGCGCAAAGCGCTTCTCGTGAAGCTGTCTTCCTATGGGCTTCCTGAGAAATTATGAGAGAGGATCACCAGTTTTTTGGTTGTTACCGGTGCATCAAGGTCTTTGTCGACGGTGCGTGCTCCGATCTTAAATCTGTCAATGCTGGTGTTCTCTAAGGCTGCGTGCTATCACCGACACTGTTCCTTCTGCATATCAATGACATGATGCGAATCCACAACATACATTGCTATGCGGATGACAGTACTGGTGATGCTACATACTCCGGCCGAAGCAGTATTTCTCGGGAACACGTCGAAGAGTGCCGAAACAAGCTTATGTCTGAAGTCGAGAATCGACTGTCCGATGTCTCTCAATAGGGTCGCCAAACCTAGTCACTTTTAACCACAAGAAGACTCAACTTGCGTGTTCACCGCAAAAATGACACCCTTTGTCGTATCACTTCGATTTGAAGATACTCTCCTGACAGTCTCAGCTAGTGTCGGAATCCTGGGAGTCGACATATCGAATTTCGTTCAATTTCGCGGTCATTTGGAAGGCAAGGCTAAACTAGCCTCCAGAAAGCTCGGTGTGCTCAGCAGAGCGAAACAGTACTTTTTGCCGGCCCATCGCCTTCAACTGTATAAGACAAATTCGGCCTCACATGGAGTACTGTTTTCATTTCTGGGCCGGAGCTCTCCAGTACCAGCTTCTTCCTTTTGATCGTATTCAGCGTAGAGCGGTTAGAATGTTTGACGACCAGGCTATTTCGAAACAGCTTAACTCTTTTGCATTACGTAGAGATGTAGGTTCACTCTGCGTCTTCTATCGTATTTATCATGGGGAGTGTTCCGATGATTTGTTTCGATTAATTCATGCCGCCGAATTCCACCATCGGGCATCGCGTCAAAATTTAAAGTTCCCTCCTCACCATCTCGATGTCTGGAAATCCACAACTGTGCGATTCTCCCGTCACTTTTTGCCTCGCACAACTCTGTTGTGGAATCAATTACCGCCAGGAGTATTTCCGAACGGATACAACGTAGGGACCTTCAAGAAAAGAGCTTACTACTTAACGCAACTGCAAGACCTTTAGTATTTCAGATGGCCATGGGCGGCGGTGATCACTTACCATCAGATGCACCTATATATATATATATATATATATATATATATATATATATATATATATATATATATATATCAGATATATAGATATATATATATATATTATATATATATATAGATATATATATATATATATATCAGATGCACCTATATATATATATATATATATATATATATATATATATATATATATATATATATATATATATATATATATATATATATATATATATATACTAGCTGTTGCCCATGACTTCGTCCGCGCGGACTTCGTTTACTCCGCATAGCTCCTCCCCCTTAGATCCCCAGTTAAACAGACAAAAATTCTAAAAACTATATTTTTGGCTTCGATATCGATTGTAGATCACGCCCCAAGTATATATATTTATTTGAAAATTATACGAAAAGAATGATGTAAATATTATTTTTATTAAAACTTTTTAATGAAAATAACATAATATTTTTTCCGATTGAAAAGCTTATATTTATAAATATAAAGCTTTAAATTTATATATAAAACTTTTGAACATTTGATTCGATTTTGATTCATGAGTTTTCTAAGTTTTAACGTATTGCAGAATTTCAAACAACTTACCTTTACCTGCAGAGGAGGTTTGGACTTACCTTTTTATGCAGTAATCCCATTTTTACTTAAGGAACATTTATGAACATTTCATCAGTAATGATATAATGTGACTGTATGTTCAAGAAATCATCCCTATTTTGTAAATTAATTGTTTGCTTATTATTGGAAAATGATTTGAATTAAATTAACTCAGAACTTTTAAAATATTAGTACGTTTTTTACAAAATTTATTTTTAGTTTAAAATGCAAAGATTCCGCAACATTATTTATATGGTGTCTTTTACTGAACACATACAAAATATCAAAATTTTAATTCATACAAGAGTATGTTATATACTTGAACTCGCACACTGTGGATTCTTTTCAAAGTGCGTGAAATGATTGTAATTATTAATGTTGTAAATATATAAACTTAGTCAAAAGATAAACGTTCTCAAAAGACAAACTTAACTTTGCTTTTTAATCCCTAAACACGATTATAGCAGCAATTACAAATAATTTTTTTAACAGTAAATTCGCTTTTTTTATTACAATTTCAAACATTTAACTTTCCTTCCATACGTTTAAATGCGAAAGTAACTCTGTCTGTCTCTTCTTCACGCCTACACCACTTAGCTGATTAATATGAAATTTAGTACAAAGATAACTTGAGACCCGAATAGGACATAGAATAAATAGTTTTTATCCCAGAAATATTTTTATCCCAAGGAACGGGAACTATGCGTATAAAACTCCGAAATTGTCTATCTTTTGAACCAAGGCAATAAGGAGTAACTTAAGCTACTTTTATTTTAGAAAATTTACCACCTAGACGAAATTGTGACCACAGCTATTTTCAATAAAAAGTTAGTTTTTGGCAAATTTTACGGTACTATATCAACGGTAAGTAGCCGATAAATTTTTATTCCCTTGTGAAGTCGCAAAATATTTTTTTGTATATTACGACGTAAATGTCCATATCTTTTGATCACTTTGATTTACAATTTTGATATTTTCGCAGATAAATAAGACCATAGACACAAGTATTTAATATAAAAATCCACTTGACACTTTTAAACGTAAGTCCTCGCTCAAGAAGGGCGGGTTAATTAACGCCATGATCTCCTTGTTTTAAAAATACTTTCCTAACAGTCTGAATTGAGTTGTTTTCCCTCGAATATGTCCGAACTCCTGTAATACTTTACAGGAGTTCGGACATATTAAACCAACTAAAGTCTAGGTTACATTTTAACCTAGGTAACTAGGTTAAACTAAATGCTAGGCAAGTCGTAATAGGCGGCTATATGTGGTATTACGACCGTGACTACTAGATGGTAGAGTTCCGTAACATCTCAGCCGGGTATATAATATCAATACCTTATTAATTCTTGTCGCAATAGCATCAATACTTGTCATTTTCGTATTCCAGTTAGTAGGGTAAGATAGCCGATAGAAATATCCCGCTACACGGATAGCAATGCACCATTAACATATTTGATGTCTATTGGTAGTATATTCTCTTTCCATCAGGAGAGCCATGTGCTTGTATGCTGTCTAATAATATGAAAAAAGCAACTTTCCATAGCTTTAGAGTGAGGTTGATTAAATTTCAGACCAGTGTTATCTCAAGAGGCCACAAATTTGTGAATTTAGTGTGAAAAATCATCTCTGGTCAGGTCTCCAAATCATGTCTCCGAAAAAGTGCGCAAATATACCGAATATCTTATCCGTCAAGTCCGGAATATTTGTATGTAATGCGTCATCATATAACTTTCTTTTGCTTATACAAACGGGCACTAAAACATAAGTTATAATATTATGTCCATGAATACCAAAGTTTCCAACAACTTGTAACTAAACAACCAAGCGAGCTAAGTTTCAAAAGACGGACTCCATACTATGTGACAATTTCCAATGTCAATATTTGACACTAAGTGCTTGCCTTGGAGAACATCGTAAGCCTTTGATCTTGGTTTCTCGCTTCAGTACTCTTATTACATGACAGTTACTTGGCGCACGTTGCCGATATGCTGAGTTAATTTAAATCAATTTTCCTTGAACTAATAGCATTAGTTAACAGTGTAAGACTAATTTGAATGTTAATTTTGAAACGCTATTTAGTTGAATTTAAAGTTCCACTTGAAACATACTTTGTGTACCTTACGTATCATCGATATTATTATTGGTAAGACAAGTTATTTTCATTGTATAATATGCATAGCTCAGCGTTAGCGTTAATGGAGACTTTAGTGTTTTTAATATGCTTTTTTGCTTTTAAAATAATAAAAAAAATACAGTAAGCCGGAGCAAGATAGTAAAAAACTCTCGCACTATCGACACATCTGGCAAAACATTCACTTTGTATGAATTGCCTGATAAAAGAGTAGAAGGTGTAATCTCTAGCATGAGATGGAACCGCAAACGATAAGCTTTTAGTGTTCTTTAACAAAAAAGCTTAGTTGTTTACTCTTTTTTTTATATCATAAGATAGCAAACAAGCAGATGGGTCTCCTGATGGAAAGAGTCAACCATCACCTATAGACACCAAAGATGTTAATGGTGCGTTGCTATCTTGTGGCGAGGTCTAATGCCACATGCAAAAGTTTACTGGCTACCTTACCCTCCAAACCGGAACACGACAGCGACAAACACTGACGTTATTGCGGCAGGAATAGGTAAGGCGGTGGTACCAGACCCGGGCGAGACAATGCAGAACTCTACCACCTAGTAGCCACGATGTTAGTGACTCGATAGCCAATCGGTCGCCTTTTACGACTAGCCTGGCGGAATGGCAGTTGGCCTATTCTTCAAAGGAGGCCGGGACCAACACGGCGATTAATTTAACTATAGAATTGTTTATTTTAATAATTAGAGAATGGTCCATATTAATCTTTTAAATATTCCTCTGAATGTATTATCAAGTCCCCGAAACTGTAGATGTGTTACATCTATTCCACCGTGTTAGGCCGGACTCCTTTGAAGAATAGACCAACTGCCGTTCTGCCAAGCAGGTTGTAAAAGGTGACCGACTAGGTATACGTGTTTCTAACGTTATGACTATTAGATGGTGGGGTTCTGCAATATCTCGCTCTGTTATTTTGTACCACTATCGTATCTATTACTTCCGCAATAGTCTTAATGCTTGTCATTGTCATGTTCCAGTTTGAAGAGTATAAAAGCCGGTAGACGTAAGCATGTGGCGAGATAAGTTTTTCCATGATCTTATGTACACATATTCATGGTAGCATTATAATTTTGCGAATTAGTCAGAATTACTAATTCTTCCTTCATCATAACATATATATACATTTTATTTCAGCACTTTTCAAACATTAAATACAAGGAAAAAGTCTATCTGTACGAAAAACAACGAAAATCAATTACATAGCACGCTTCGATATCAATTTTACGTGACGTAGACTTTCAGTCCCTCGACACAAAAAGTACGTTAGTTCAATCAATTTATACTTTGGAGTTTACCACAAAATCACGCTTCGGCTAAGCGGATCTGAATGCAATTTCACATGCATATAGAGTTGGTTCTTGGTTAACCAATACCCATGTTTTTATCTCGAAAAGTTGCTTGCTTCTTATAACTTTGATGTTGGTTTAATAACTGTTGCTTTAAGACAAGAATAAAATTTATATGTTTTTGGTAGCGCTTTTCAATGTACCGTTACCACAAAGATTTTCGCGTGAGGTAAAAAAGAGAAATTATTATTAAGAAGTACTTAGGTTTGTTATAATTGACTGTTATATCCTGGTAAGATATTTAGTTGCTGCGTTTTATCCATTACTACTGGCGTTTTATCCATTACTGCGGCGTGCAGCCCACTGCATTATAAAACTTTTGGCGAATCCCACAACATTCGGACTCCCCGTGTTGGTCCCGGGCTCCTTTGAAGAATAGGCCAACTGCTGATCTGCCAGGCAGGTCGTAAAAGGCGACCGAGTGGCTATGTGTGTCACTACCATCGTGACTACTAGGTGGTAGAGTTCTTCATCGGCTCGACCGGGTCTAGTACCCGTGGAATCCTACGGGATTCCACGGGTACTAGACCCGGTCGAGCCGATGAATCGGTGAATCCCGTGGAATCCTACGGGATTCCACGGGATTCACCAAAAACTTTAATAATGCAGTGGGTTGCGGGCTGCGGGCTGCAGCTAGTATGTTATAAACGCTTCCACATTGATTCAACTCGTTGTGTAACATCGTAAAACATTCTGTAATCATCAGTTTGAGTCTGCCTTTTGAAGAAGCTTTATAACTGGCTAGCTCTAAATGGAGAAAGCGCTTATTTGGTTTACTTTTATTTTTTCTTTGCAAAAATAGAAACCAATTGCTTTTGTTACATGAAATTGTGTATCACTAACAATGTAAAACTTTTATTACAATTTATTTAAATAATTAGACAACAAATTTAATGCAACAATCACTAACGTTATATAACTGCTGTGTACTGGGATGAGTAAAAATACCTGTTATCTTACCCACTATGGCCAAATCGTGTTACTTTACCATTTTTTCCAGAATTTTGACCGTTACTAAAATCTTAAAAGATAGTAGTAAAATTGTCAAAGTAAGTCAATCAAAGAGTAAACAATACTATGTAAGTCAATTAAAGAAATACAGACCAAAAATCGTTTATAAAAAGGTTCTGCCATAAATTTGGAAATTAATATATATACACCTTGCAGGTTTCTTTGCGAAGTAAGTAAAATGGATATCAATAAACGTTTTACTCCGACTCCTTGGTCCTCCGATTTTCGATTTGAGGGGATAAATTATTGTGAGTTGACTCCATCATCACATAATTGCAGGTCACCATAAACTCTGTCTTATTTATAATTAAGGTTAGTGGCCAATTGCATTAACATTGTCTTTGCTTATGACAATTCTAAATATTATGCTGTTACTTTGTGTCTTACATGAAAAGTATGTCACAGCATACTATTTAGGATTGTCCTTAGCAGACAATGTTAGTACAATTGGCCATAGGTCTCACCTATATATTTTGTTTTTTTAGCCATAAAAATATCAACACATTAAACCAGATCTGCTCTGATCTTACTAAAGTTTTGTCTCAATAGAATGTTTAATCATTTTCTGCTCAATCCAAAAGTCAATATGGGGAGTTCATGATCTGGCAAAATTTAAGCTTATTGTTAGAGTATGAGGTTGTCAAATTTGGGACCTTCAAAAATTAGAAAATTCTTCTAATTTTTTTAAGTATTTTAAGCGGCGAGCTATATAAAATACTAAATTGCAAGTTATTTATAGTACGAATCTGCAATATATGTATCGCACATTTGGAATTTTCAGATTCCATTAGTTTATTATGCTCATTGAGTTTTGAGTTTCACCGTTAATTTTGCGAAATACGCATTTAGACTGTTACATTTCGAGAAATCATAATGTAATTTCCATTGCGCATTTGATTTAGTTTGTAGTTTTGCACACATTAGTAAAGATATTTACTACATAGTTGGATTTTATCGTAACTGTTAAACCACAAATAAGAGATTATATGAGTAATTCAGATCAATCTCATATATATGTTTTATAATTTTGTAATATTGTAATTTTGTGAAAAAAAAGTATCTTCACGCCCATATCCCCGAAGCGGTAGGCAGAGGAACAACAAGTGCACTCACGATTAGCCGAAGATACTTGGTCCCACAATGTGATAGCTGGCAAGCCTATCGCCAACCGGGCTCTTTCCAATCCCGGGCAACTCTGTGTTTATCTGAAAAAAGAAAAAAAAACACTTTTTTAAGTGCCCGACCCGGGAATCGAACCCGAGACCTCATGTGGTCAACGCCAACGCTGGAGCACTAGACCACAGAGGCGAATCGCCTCTGTGGTCTAGTGAAAAAAAAGTATCTTCACGCCCATATCCCCGAAGCGGTAGGCAGAGGAACAACAAGTGCACTCACGATTAGCCGAAGATACTTGGTCCCACAATGTGATAGCTGGCAAGCCTATCGCCAACCGGGCTCTTTCCAATCCCGGGCAACTCTGTGTTTATCTGAAAAAAGAAAAAAAAACACTTTTTTAAGTGCCCGACCCGGGAATCGAACCCGAGACCTCATGTGGTCAACGCCAACGCTGGAGCACTAGACCACAGAGGCGATTCGCCTCTGTGGTCTAGTGGTTTCCCGATTTTTTATGCGCCCGATTCCCGGGTCGGGCACATAAAAAAGTGTTTTTTCAGTTTTCTGAGAAACACAAAGTTGCCCGGGATTGGAAAGTGCCCGGTTGGCGACAGGTTTGCCACCTATCACATTTGTGGGACCAAGTATCTTCGGCTAATCGTGGGTGCACTTGTTGTACCTCGGCCTACCCCTTCGGGGGATATGGGCGTGAAGATTTTGTGAAAAAAAATATTTAAAAAAAAAACAAGCCCGCCTAGTGTCTTCTGCCGGATCTTATCAGTGTGCGGCCGCGTTTCCGATCCGGTAGTAGTTTTAAAAAATGTTGACGTGTCAAAATACCTTGTAAAAAGTTTTATTGAATAATGTTCTTCTGATTTCTGATTTATTTTTGCACATGGCTATCTGTTGTCAAAATTCACTACTTTATAAAAAAATAGATCATCTATTATTCTGCCAGGCAATACAATACTATCGTGACTAATAGGTGGCAGACAACGTCTCGTCCAGGTTTTGGTTCCACCACATTACCTATAACCTGGTACAATTGAATGCTATTTACTGTCGTGTTGCAGTTAGTCAATAAATGTGTGCATATGGCATTACCATCCCACCATCGATCAATGGCAACGCACATCGATCGTATTAATATAAACCTGGATGGGTGTCTTTTTTATCAGGAGAGCAATATTTTTGTTTGCTATCTTATGATATAAAGAAAATGTTATGAAATTTTTAAAAGTTCTATTTAGCATTTTTTCCAACTTAAGTAGAAAGTCATAGGCAATATAAATGGAAATGCAATTACATTAGAATAAAGAAAAAAGACTTCATTACTTTACTCATCAATTTAGGCAAGTGATCGTGGCACACCTTACGTAATTATTCGTCTTGACTACTTTATTAGCGATTGCATATGAAAATGCCGGATACCAAAAGAGTTATAATTACTAACATTTTATACTTAACTTATTATATGCATTGATTTTTAAGAAGTCGTTAGACAATAGGCGAAGAGGAGTTAGATCAAAATAATTAATATTTTTTACATATAATTTCTACTTTAACTTTTACCCTAAAAGCTTTTAGCTGTACGAATTACTTAAGTAAGATTCGCTTCCGTGGAAACTAAAATATTATTTGGTTCTCGACTTTTTACTATGCAGTAATAAATTCAACGATCAAAGTCGTTAGCATAATCAGAATGGAAGATTTTCTTTGTATTATCTTCCTTCGAAATAGTTTTACCGTCAGTTCAACGTGACTTAACACAGAGAGCTGTTTGGTTTCCAATCGAGATATTTTCTTTTAGCGCAAACTAAAGACTAAAAATTGTAGGTTTTCGAAAAATAGGTTTTTTTTTATTGTAAGAAACGATAATATTAAAAAGAAGAAAACTGTCTTTTGTCTTTGAATCTTAATGAAAAAAAGCTTATTATTTTGCAGCCCTCACCGCATTAGAATTAATAAATCTTATGTTAATTTGTTAACTAAACCTTAAAATTATAACGCATTTCTATCGAACCGTAGCATTTAGGGCTCTAACACATTTTTTATATCATAGAATAGCAAACAAACAGACGGCTCTGCTGAGGGAAAGAGAAAACCATCGCCTAACGGGCCCGAAACTGCGTTGTGCTCTCATGCGTACCAATTTCATTTTAGTATAGATTATTTTTCCAAAACAGAAATGCATGAGAATTGTCCATTATTTAGTGTAGTAACTACACACGTTGAATTAATATTATTTTTCCAAAATTAAACAAATTGGAAAATCCAACTCATTCAATTTTGTCTGTATATAAGTCTCTCTCTCTCTCTCTCTCTCTCTCTCTCTCTCTCTCTCTCTCTCTCTCTCTCTCTCTCTCTCTGTGTGTGTGTGTGTGTGTGTGCTGTGTGTGTGTGTGTGTGTGTGTGTGTAAACATCTCATAACTTTTGAACGGCTGGACTGATCGAAACACGATTGATGGCATTCAATTGGATTCCACTCAACTTAGATTTCCTGAAAATTTGAAACAAGTTAGCCCAAGAGATTTTGAGAAATTTTGGAAATCCAAAAAAAAATTTAGCGAAACAGTATTTTTTTAATATAACTTTCAGATTTATGACCGATTGAGTACAAAAATAATTCCTCAAAAACTACGTCTAATGTAAAAATTGCATCAAAATCGGTTTATCCGTTTGGGAGTAATCATTGACTTAAATTGTTGAAAAAAGTATTTTTTCGACATAACTTTTCAACCAATAATTTTTTGGTATTCAACGATATTTAAGTTTCAAAAACTACGTCAAATGCCATTTCGAAATAAAAATGGAATCTGATTTTCAAAAGTTACAGCTTTTAAAATTGCATTATTTTTAGAAAACTCACTTAATATTTTTGAAATAATCATCAGGATAATACGCTGATTTACTTAAAAATATTATCAGCTTTTTTCCTCTAAAAACTGCGTCAAATACTGTTAATTGGATCAAAATCGGTCAATTTATTTGGCATTTATAAATGACGAACGGTTTTGAAAAAAATGTTATTTGACACTGCTTCGAAATTTTAACCCTATCAGTTATTTAGCTAAAGCAATATCTTACATCTCAAAAATTTAATTGAATACCATTCGAAAGATCAAAGTTGATCATCATTTCCAATATTTACAAAAATCCCCGTGTTGGTTCCGGGCTCCTTTGTAGAATAGACCAACTGCCATTCTGCCAGGTAGGTCGTAAAAGGTGACCGATTGGCTATGCGAGTCACTACCATCGTGGCTACTAGGTGGTAGCACTCTGCATTGTCTCGCCCGAATCTGGAACCGCCGCTTTACCTATTCCTGCCGCAATAGCGTCAATGCTTGTCACTGTCGTGTTCCGGTTTGGAGGGTAAGGAAGCCGGTAAACTTATGCATGTGGCATTAGACCTTGCCACAAGAAAGCAACGCACCATTAACATCTTTGGTGTTTATAGGCGATGGTTGACTCTTTCCATCAGGAGACCCATCTGCTTGTTTGCTATCTTATGATATAAAAAAAAAATCAATATACTGCCATTTTTAACAAAATAGATGTTTGAACTGAAAAAAGCCTTGCTTATACTGCTAGTTTTTACTCTTTTGAGTTTAAAATACCCATGTTTAGCGGTAAGTTTCAGGGATGGTCTTCAGGGTCAAACGTTTACAGATTTTTTAGATTTTCTTCTTCCCATTGTATTAACTTATTTTTTAAAAATGGCAGAAATAATTTTCACATTATTTTTTTTATATCATAAGATAGCAAACAAGCGAATGGCTCTCCTGATGCGAAAAGGCAACTATCGCCTATATATATTGAAAATGCTATTGGTGCCTGGCTACCTTATCCTCCTAACCGGGACATGACAGTTACAAGCGCTGACGCTATTACGACAGGAATATATAAAATGTTGGTATCAAACCCGGGCGAGACTATGCAGAACTCTACCACCTCGTAACTACGATGGTATTAACTCGCATAGCCAATTGTTCACCTCTTACTAATTGCCTCACAGAAAGGCACTGGTGTGTTTTCAATTGGAGCCTGGACAAATTCCAGCAAGAGTATTACAGTTGAAATAGTTGCATAAAGCCAAGGCGTAAAAAAAGCATTCGACCGCAAAGCACTCTCTAAAGCGTTGCATTATGAGACATGTAATAATTGGCTCTTCTTCATTTAAACGCACAAAATCTTGAATATGGATTTTCTTAATAATTTTATAAATTCAAAAGTCTGTTTGTTTGTTTGTTTGTCTGTTACGCTTTCATAACTTAAACCGTTAAAGCGATTTCGATTAATAATCATGGAGGTAGCTGAAAATTTAGGGTCACACACAAGTTATCTTTTCTCAAAAATCAAGCTTAAATAGAGAATTAATTTGTATGAAACCTGTATGAATAACACGTTAATTCATTCGCAAGAAATGCTACGCGAATCAGCTAGTTATAAATAAAAAAACACACAAGCATTGAATGAATTTCATAAATTCGCATGTGAATTGACAGAAAACGAATTAGCCCGCTGACTCTCGATTTCTGTGTTAAATAATTCTATATGTGAAAGCGAAATGCGTCGTGAAAGTTGACTTTTGGTAATTAATGGATCAGTTTGTAAATATTAAATATTTTTCAAAACAGAAATTCGGAACTTTTTAAATTTTCCGCATAATAAAAAGCTCCCCGTGTTGGTTCCGGGCTCCTTTGAAGAATAGGCAAACTGCTGTTCTGCCAGGCAGGTCGTAAAAGGCGACCGATTGGCTATATGAGCTATCATGGCTACTAGGTGGTAGAGTTCTGCATTGTCTCGCTCATTGTTAGAGCTCGCTCGGGTCTGGTACCACCGCCTGACCTATTCCTGTCGCTATAGCGTCAGTGCTTGTCACTGTCATATTCTAGTTTGGAGGGTAAGGTAGCCGGTAAACTTATGCATGTGGCCTTAGACCTCACCACAAGACAGCAACGCACCATTAACACCTTTGGTGTCTATAGGCGATGGTTGACTCTGTCTTATCTTATGATTTAAAAAGAAAAAATAAAGTTACTGATTACTGATTTTCGAAAAATCGAAAATTTTATCAGATCTCTAATACTTGTAATCGTAAAACTAGTTGCAAAAGCCTACTACCTACTATACAGGAATCTTTTATCACTATTTTTACGATAACTTCAGTATCACTGTATGTATGTATGTGCGATTGCGTATGTATTTGTGGGCCCTTAGTAACTTTTCAGTGATTAAACCGTTTCCACAGCGGTTGACGATATTAGTTGAGATCCTCCAAACATACATTTTCTAAAAAATATGTACATATTCGGCCGTGTCAACTTTGAGAAATTTAAAAAAAAGCCTCCAAATCAAGTCGTAGAAATAATACTTTTTTTAATATATTTAAGAATTTTGACTTAAAATCATATCAGCTGGTTTCCTTACAAAATGCATGTTGCATCCAAAATCATTTTCGGACCAATCATTTATTGATGATTTAACGTTAACTAAAAATAATTTGATATTAAGTATTTTTGGATATTGCCTTGAAATTTTCAAACCAATCGATTCTGAGTCTCTTACAATATTTTAATGTTCAAAATACTGCATGGGATACCTTTCGAAAAATCAAAATTGAATCAACTTTTTTAAAATTATAGTTGTTCAAGCATTAAAATAATGATGTTTTCAACAAACTTATTTAATATTCCCTAATACTTAAAACTTACGTGTCAATTTATTCCCAAATCTATCCAGCTCTATTAGTATAATGTATAGTGATCTTACTTTTCAAATATTGCTTCACTATACAAAACAGCACTCTCTTTTAATCATATATATATATACATGGGGCACACTAAAAGATTTGCACTTCTAGCTAATCGGAACTATTTGAATTTCGAATGTTATATTTTTAAAACGTTGCAACCTTCTTAGTAATAAAAAAAACAATTGGCGGGAAATGGTTAGTCAATTGATTTTTTATCACATATCAAAGTTCTACGTACGCAACGAAAATGGAATTAAGTCGAAAAGATATTAGAGCGATGATTTTAAAAGTTCTCTTTCTCCGCAAGACTGTGCCGCTCGTCTTCAAAATGCTTTTGGGAGAGAAGCTCCTTGTCTGAGCACCGTGAGGCGATAGTTTGCTGAATTTGAGAGAGGTCGAGTTTCTTCACATGACGAGTTTCGTGAAGGGCGGCCTTCAACTGCCGTCAAAGAAAATAATGTGGCTACTGTTAAGCAGTTAATTGAAGAAAACCCCCGGATTACCTATGAGACAATTCGAATCAAAAGATTGGTATGAGCCAAATTCAGAAAATTTTACACGAAGAATTGTACGTTCGGAAACTTTGTTGTCGTTGAATTTCTCATGAACTGACAACGGAGCAGAAGCGGGCTCGCGTGGAATGGTGCTCATAAATGCTACTGAAGTACGACCACGGACATTCTAATGCTGTTGATGACATTATCACAGGAGACGAAACGTGGAAAAAAACAGCAATATTGTGAATAGGTGTTTGAAAATGAGAACAGGCCATCAAAAGTGAGACAGGCGAGAAACGTTGGTAAAAAAATGATCGCGTTTTTTTTCTCAGCTACGGGTTCCATCTGTACAATTCTACTTGAAGATCAAAAGAGTGTTAATACCGAGTGGTATTCTACCATTTGTTTACCCAGGGTGTTAGAAAAAGTTCGCGAATGACGTCCCAAAAGCCGCATTCTCCTACACCATGATAACGCTTCTTCACACACGGCCAACAAAACAAAGTCATTTTTAGCTTCCGAAAAGATACATCTCGTCACTCATCTGCGCATAGCCCCGACCTAGCATCCTGCGATTTCTATATTTTCCCCAAAATCAAAGATTAAATTTACCAACTCCGAAGAGGCAGTGATAGCGTTCAATCAGCACGTAATATATATATATATATATATATATATATATATATATATATATATATATATATATATATATATATATATATATATATATATATATATATATATATATATATATATATATAATATTAATTTCTTATAGTAAATGTGTGCAAGTGTGTCTAGATTGTAATGTCACGCCTTTATGCATCCTTTTGGTTATTTACCATTTACTACTCACTCTTGCGTTAAAAGTGGATAATTTTATGCAAAAAGGCGTAAATTATTATGAGAAAAAAATTTTTTTTTGTAGAATTCAAAAAGTTTTATTCCGTTGAATCACATTCTTTTTTGGCTAGAATATGAATGAATGAATGATGACTACCGTTGGAAATTTGTGTGGGATTTTTTTTGTCAACTTATTTGTACCTTAATTTTGTATAATTTCATTTATTTAAATATTCTACAGTGCTCTACAGTGCTACAGTTCTATTCTACAGTTGCCATGTTTTCTTAATTTTTTGATAGACTGACCGTATATTTATATATATTTAACCCAACCAAACCAGACCCAACAGAGTCCAATATGATGATCTAACCAATATTTTTAATTTAACATGTATATGTGGGTGCACTGGTTATACCTCTGTCTTCTACTCCGGGCTTACGGGCGTGAAGATACTTTACTTTATATCTATTATTTGCACAATGATGAACACATTTTTTCGATATCGATCTTTCAAGTTAAGGCACTTTTGCTCCCATTATGTTTAATTTTAAATGGCAAAGAATGTGTATCGAAAGGCTAAAAGCTTTCGCTCAATATCTTTCGTTTTAATGTGTTAGATACATCGTTAAAGTGCATGCATTATTAAAAATGCTTCAGAGAAAACGATTTCAGCATTTTCTCACTAAACCATTTTTTACTTTTTTCTTAAAGCTATTACAAACATTTTGCAAATTAAACTTTCCATTTTAAAACGATATAGATTCACAGTATTTTATTCAATTGAATTTGTTTTGAACTTAGATTGCTTTATCCAATGCATTTTATATCAATCACTTTTTTAAAATACATGTATTTTCCATTTATTTTGATGCAGAAAATACAAATTAAAAACGCACAAAAGCGAGGATTTCAGCCAGCTTGTTATTATATAAATATAAATAGGGTTTTTAAGTTGCCTTTAGAGCATACACTTAGAAAAACGAGCCTCGCTGCGCATTAAAAAAACCTTTCCTGATTTGTTACAAAACACACATTTAGAACTTGTACTCTATCCTATTATAAAATGCAGTAGGTTTGTTAGGTTACCTTTCAGTCATACGCCTAGAAAAAGGGGCTTCTGGATGATTGCACCTGTGTTGTCACATAACACACATGTAAAATAAGTGCTATATTCGACTTGTTACACAAATATGCAGTAAGTTTCTTAGGTTACCTTTCGGTCATATGCCTAGGAAAAGGACCTGCTGGATAATTGCACCTGACTTATTACATAACATACATTTAAAATTAGTACTCTATCCCACTTGTTACACAAATATGCAGTAGGTTTGTTAGGTTACCTTTCGGTCATACGCCTAGAAAAAGGATCTGCTGGATGATTGCACCTGACTTGTTACATAACACATTTAAAATTGGCACTGTCTTACTTGTTACACAAATAGGCAGTAGGTTTGTCAGGTAAACTTTTGGTCATATGCCTAGAAAAGGACCTGCTGGATGATACATTAGATACATTTAAAATTAGTACTCTTTTTTTATATCATAAGATAGCAAACAAACAGATGGGTCTCCTGATGGAAAGAGTCAACCATTACCTATAGACATCAAGGTGTTAATGGTGCGTTGCTATCTTGTGACGAGGTCTAATGCCACATGCATAAGTTTACCGGTTACCTCACCCTCCAAACCAGAACACGACAGTGACAAGCACTGACGGCCAGACGGACCAGATTAGGGCGCAACAACGCAGAACTCTATGCAACTTGTTATAAAAATATGCAGTAAATTTGTTAGGTTTCCCTTAGGTCATATGCCTAAAAAAGAGCCCCACTGCGCATCAACTAGGGCTTTACCTGACCTTTAACATAACCCACGTTTAGAACTAGTACTCTATGTGACTTTTTAATCAATTACGTAGAAGATATTTTAGGCTACCTTTAGGTCATATGCCTAAAAAGTCAGCCTACTGCGCGTGAACTAAGGATTTACCTGACTTGTTACATAATAGACATTTAGAGCTAGTACTTTGTCTGACTTGTTATACAAATATGCAGTACCTAGGTTTGTTAGGTTGCCTGAAAAGCCAATACCGTAAATTATTAGTGAAACTGCAATAAAAATACTATATTATGGCAAGTTAAACTATAATATTAATTTGCCATAAGCAATGTGTACACGACAACAAAACTATATTAGACCCAACAATAATCTTAATAAAAGAAAATTGAAATTCCGAAAAGCCTCGTGAATAAACATGACAAACAATCCACAAATAAATCCTTAAATGTTTACATATAAAAGAAACTTTTATCTTTTAAACAAATAAGCCCTCCAAACTTCCTTCGTTCCGATCAAATTAAATCTTAACAACTTCGTAACCAATTACGTACAAAACAAAAATAAACTTGTTTATAGCCAATCCCTTGCTTTCCATTCTTGATATTTGAGTTTGTGATCGTTACGAAATACCAAGTATACGCAAGACAGTATACAAACTGAAACAACTTTAGATTTAATTTTAATCTCAAAGTTTGTATGAATAATTAAATGTTTTTCTAAGGGTGTAATTAATTTTTGATACAAATGCTTGCAGCTTGTTTATATGATAGGAATAAATGAAATGAATATGAAAAATATTTATTTGCAAAAATATAAGTGTCACAAGTTATGAAAATTAATCAAAGTTATATGCATTTTCTACTATGATGTGGCATTAGGATGACAAACAATGGCCTATAAGGAATGACCTATGGACTAATAAGATAATGGTGCGTATAAAACTTGGGTTAAACAAAGTGATGTTGAATTTTTTTCATCTCAGCAGCATACTGTATCCTGTTTATAAACAGGATACAGTATGCTAATGAGATGAAAATGTATTATGTTTATACTATAGTATGTTTTTATTCTAGTTTCTCTAACATAAAATCTTGCTAGTTTTTGTTTTAATTATTTTCTTGTTCCATATATATCAACCCTCTGAATTATTGAATTTTACTAAAAAATTAAAAGAGCCTTGTTGTTTATAAACAGGATACAGTATGCTGATGAGATGAAAATGTATTATGTTTATACTATAGTATGTTTTTATTCTAGTTTCTCTAACATAAAATCTTGCTGGTTTTTGTTTTAATTATTTTCTTGTTCCATATATATCAACCCTCTGAATTATTGAATTTTACTAAAAAATTAAAAGAGCCTTGTTACGAACTCCATAATAGTGTTCTCTATAACTCCATGAACCTTATAATAATTGTGCGTTGGTCCAGTCTCCTTTGATAAAGAGGCCAACTGCCGTTCTGCCTAGCAGGTCATAAAAGGCGACCGATTGGCTATGCGAATCACTACCATCGTGGCTACTAGATGGTAGAGTTCTGCTTTGTCTCACTCGGGTCTGGTTACATCGCCTTACCTATTTCTGCTGCAATAGCATCAGTGCTTACTACTATCATGTTCCGATTCGGAAGGTGAGGTAGTCGGTACACTTATGCATATGGCTTTAAACCTTTTCATCATCTCTTCATTTCATCAACATCTTTGGTGTCTATAGGCGATGGTAGTCTCTTTCTATCAGGAGACCCATCTGTTTGTTTGTTAATCTTAAAATAAAAAAATCGTGTAGCTTCCTGATTAAGATGTTATGATCGACGACAGTCAATTGCTTTAGGTAAATAACAGAACACTTCAAATGCATCCTGCGAATCCTCCCATGCTTCATAAACATTTTTAATAATATTACATAATCAGGACTATGTAAAATTTATATTAACAATTAAATTCTACATCATTGTGAAATAAGTTGAACCTATTAATTATGATCTAATAAAACATTTTGTAAAATTAACAATTTGTAATTCTTTTATGTGTAGTTGACTTCTTGAGTCGTTTCCCGCGGTAAACCCTGCTTAAAATCTCCAGATCCCGCGAAAAATGGGATAACATGTAAACCATGATACTCAAGAATAATGTAACTTTCTGTTGGTAAAAATATTACCACAGATTGCTTCCTACAAACTAAGTCACAAACCTAAAAACTTTACCAATTACCAATAGGTAATAAATATAGTACAATAGTAGCTGCCTACCACGTCTTCCCACGGGTTAGATTTGTACTGTCCCATAAGTTAATTTAAAATTTACTTTTATAAAAACCTTGTCCTGATAATAGTTCATCACACTTCAATTCAATTTAACAAAAAATTAACTATCTAATTTAGTTCATTTATTCTAAAGCTATGCGCGTACCAATATTTAAGAGATTCATTTTTATTCATATAGAAATTAGTACAGATTGGTTGCTTTTTCCCTTGAATATTATTTATTTTAAGCGTTTTTAGTGGCTTATACTGTAAATCGACTAAAATACATACTGTTTCGAAGAAAACTTTCATTTGTGCGTTTCCGTAACTAAAAACAAAATTAACGGACACATTTTTCACCTGCGACCAAGCACAAAAAGTACCCCTGAGGAAATTGCACGGGTTGAAAGGGTCAATAGCCCTCATAAACATTATGTAGTAGGCATTCTCGGAAGGGCGGAGTAAACGTACTATCGTTACTGTAGCCTTAACATTAATTCTATTCCTTATCATTATTTAATGTGGATCAAACAATGAATAATTTAAGCGAAACGCTTAATCCTCGAGCATAGTTTATGCTTAGAAGTTTTTATGGCTTTATGAGAAATTGTAGTTTCCCTTAACTGTTTATTTAATTTTTTTTATATCATAAGATAGCAAACAATCAGAATAGAAAACGGTCATACGAAATTGCAGCTAGGGCAGCGTCTAAACGCCTTACTCTAGGCTGCCCTCAGGGATCAGTACTTTCACCATATCTATGGAACTTAGGATTTGACGATTTATTCTCATTAGCCTTGCCGGAAGGATGCTCGCTTATAGGTTATGCAGACGACGTTGCTTTAATGATACAAGCTAACACACGAGCACAGATAGAGTCGCTGGCTCACACTAGTCTTAATTTGATCATCAACTGGGGCTTGAGAAATCGTTTAAGCTTTGCGCCCCATAAAACGTTTTACTTAATATTAAAAGGTTCGCTCCTATCATCTCCCAGTATAAAAATAAATAATAGCACAATAAAGAGAAAAGAATCGGTAACATATTTAGGTTTGGTCATAGAAAAAAATTATACTTTTATAAATCATATTAACTATATCGGTGAAAAGGCTAAACGGAATTTCTTATCCTTTGCGGGCATATCTACCTCGACATGGGGTTTAACGTTTAACACTTTAAAGATAATTTATAACGCCACGTATTTAGGTTGTATCTGTTATGCTTGTTCAGCGTGGGCTGATAAAGTTACGAGTGGTGCGATCCGGCGCAAACTACTTCAAAATCAGCGTCTAGCACTAATATTTCTATGCAAAGCATATCGCACTGTAAGCTCCGAAGCTTTACCCGTTTTATCAGGCGTCTTACCATTAGATTTAGAAATTCAGCGTCGGGCTTCAATGTATTACAATTCTAGGAATTTTACTAACCCAGAATTTATCAACTCGCAAGCCCAAACAAAAATACGTCGCCTTTTTAATCCCGTAATCGACGTTACTAATGAATTAATTGATGAATGGCAGTCGCGTTGGTCTTGTTCAACTAAAGGACGGCATTTATATAACTTTTTCCCGTGCATCCGGGATCGCTTAAGTAAAACTTGGATAGAAATAGATCATTGTGTTGCACAGTTTCTCACTAGCCACGGTAATTTTAAAGCTAAATTATTCTCGTTTAAATTAGTTCCTTCTCCCTTTTGCGAGTGCTCTACATTAAACTGTAAATATGAACAAACTGCACATCACATTCTTTGGGAGTGTAATCTTTGGCAAAACGAACGTCGTCAAATGCTTGATAGTATCCAATGTATATCCGGTGTAATTTATTACTCCGATCTTGTGGGTACACGTGGGAACTTCCGTGCCTTCAAACGATTTTGTCACACTTACTACTGGAAGCAAAATTAAGTAGGCCATTCTGGTAGGTCCCTAATTTCCAAACTTCCGTGGTGCAATAGCAATCAGGCTTAACCTGATTGTAAAAGTCTCATTTCGTAGCATTTTTATGCTTTTAACATTTTGCTGTCTCCTGCTAAAAAGGGAGGGAAACAGGATGTATTTTCCTACTCCTCCTATATACTTCTGATTAATTTCGTTGCGGGATCCAAGACAGCTTAGCTTTTCCCCAGAGCACCCTGAGCTCGCAACTCAGAGGTTATCAGGACGGTTACCGCTGTTGATTCTGGTTTACAGAAGTTACAGTGGTGGGAACGAGAGGTGGGCCCATTGCCCTTTAAAAAAAAAAAAAACAATCAGATGGATATCCTGATGGAAAGAGTCAACCATCACCTATAGACACCAAAGATGTTAATGGTGCGTTGCTATCTTGTAGCGAGGTCTAATGGAACAAGCATAAGTTTACCGGCTACCTTACCCTCCAAACCGGAACACGAAAGTAACCAGCACTGACGCTATTGCGGAAGGAATTGGTAAGGCGGTGGTACCAGTCCCGGGCGAGACAATGCAGAACTCTACTACCTAGTAAATATTTTATTGCATTTATATTTAAAACTGCAAGAACTGGTTTCCAAAATCCTATATCACTGGAACTTTGGATCATATCTTCACCTAATTAATATGGAAAGAAATATACGAATAGAATAGAACTTTATTTTAAAATTTCTTTGACCGCTCCGCTAATCGAGGGGTTAGCAAACTACGAATCGAGGGGTTTGAGACAGGGACAAACATTTTTGTGTGATGAGCACAGATGCTTGTATTTCTAGGTTTGGGTGTTTATTATGTATGTAACAATATTTATATAGGTATTTTAATGTATTAGTGTCGTTGATTTACACCCATAACACAAGGAAATATTTTTTTTATAGAAGAGGGGGCAAACGAGCAGGAGGTGCACCTGATGGTAAGTGATCACCGCCGCCCATGGGCATCCACAATACCAGAGGTCTTGCAGTTGCGTTGCCGGCCTTTTAAGAATGAGTAAGCTCTTTTCTTGAAGGCCCCCAAGTCGTATCCGTTTGGAAACACCTCTGCCGGTAATTGGTTCCACAATAAAGTAGTGCGAGGCAAAAAGTGTCGAGTGAAACGCACAGTTGTGGATCTCCAGACATCGAGATGACGAGGATAGAATTTCAAATTTTGACGCGATGTCCGATGATGGAATTCGGCGGCAGGAATTAATCCAAATAACTCGTCGGAACACTCCCCATGAAAGATACGACAGAAGACACAGAGTGAACCAACATCTCTGCGCAATGCCAAAGAGTCAAGCCGTTTCGAATTAGCCTCGCTGAATGCGATCAAGAGGAAGGAGCTGGTACTGAGGAGCTCCGGCCCAGCGATGAGAACAGTACTCCACGTGGGGCCAAATTTGAGCCTTATAAAGTTGAAGGTGATGGGCCGGCAAGAAGTACTGTCTCGCTCTGCTGAGCACACCGAGCTTTTCGGAGGCTAGTTTAGCCTTCCCTTCCAAATAACCGCGAAACTGAACGTACTTCGATATGTTTATTTGGGGTTAGTCAGTTCGTGTAATTTGTCCAGCAATATTTATTACTGTTAGTAGAAGTTTAGTTTATAATATATAGATAAATATAATTAATTCTCATATATCCTCCCAAACAAATGAAAAACTTTCCAAATCGCTTGATGAAAGAGTTTTAGTTAAGAACCAAATCTTAGAGTTTATTCGTTACAAACATACAAAAAATACAAATATTTTCTCTTTACATTAATATAATTAAGTCATAAGAGGGAGACACTAAGGATAAAATAAGAACAGTAAGGATAAAAAATTACATGTATTATTTGTGCTATTCCAGGTAATCATCTACTTGTGTGCCAAATTTCAACCAAATCCATTGAGTAGTTTTTGCGTGATTGAAGAACAAACATCGTTCCATCCAGACATCCATACATCCACACATCCAAACACCCAAACTTTCGTATTTATAATATTAATATAAATTCACCAAGCTACATCTAATTCATTGCATTCAAATTGCGCAAAAGGCGGAGACAGGAATTACCGAAATTTAGTAATTAACTGATATAGATGATGAGTGATTGTTTAATCTTTAAAATAAAATCGTTATTTTTATTCATAATTTATAAAAAATTAAATATGGGAAATATTTAAACTTTTAAATTAAGCCATTAAAAGCTAATTATTATTTATAAATACCTACGCCAAGAAAAACTGTTGGACCTTTTTTTACAGACAATTGCGAAGAACGGTAGAGTGTGAAATTTTGTACAGTTAAAGTTTACTACAATGCGCAGGGGGGGGGGGGGGAAGGACTGCAGAAACGTAATATTTTTAAATAAAGATACTTTATTGTTAAGTTTATGGTTGAATTTCGGCCGTAAGCACCCCTCAAAATACCTTCGACTCCGACCTTTTTGATATGAAGGCCGAACCAACACGTGCGAGTTAGTGAGAAAACTCTCACTGAAAACCACGTGTTAGTTCGGCCTCCCTTCGAAGGAGAGACCAACTGCCGCTCTCCCAGGCAGGTCGTTAAATGCGACCGATTGACTAGTACAATTGAAAAAATTGATACGTGGGTGTTTTTACATTGAAATTCATATCAAACAAGTCCGAGATACGAGTACATATTAATATGCTGAAAATAAGAAAAGCGAAAAATATTTTGATATATAATAAATATATAATAATAAATATTTTGATATAAATATATATAATAAAATATAAGTGTTTTATGAAAAACAACAACTTATTTTATTTTCAAAACCGTACTTTAAACAACCAAAGATATAAAAATATAAAAAAAATAATTAATAAAGTCATCTCTCTTTATACGGGGTTTTAAATTTTAAAACGCCCATTTTCCTACACCGTACAGAAAGATATGAATAGATATCTGCATCCACGACACCTATTTTTTTGAAGTGAAGTTTTAAGTTGACTTTTAAGCACGCTACTATTTTACGTCAAGTTTCACGTCAGTTTCACCTTTAATAATACTACCTTTTATAATACTCATAATATTGGAAACTTTAGGTATACACTATTATTTCCAGTAAGAATTATATTATGCTAAGTGCTAAGTTTAGGGGAGAGGAGAAATTCAGAAAAAAAGAGTCTGAAAAATTTGGGCTAATAACGTTTTAATACATAATATCTGGTTGACCGAGCTTTGCTCGGTTTTTCACATACCCATATCTTTGGAACCGAGCTTTTCTTGGACCTGGAACCTTGATAAATCGATTCCTTGACCTTGACTTATATATATATATAAGAATTGCTCGTTTAAAGGTATTAGATTACAGCTGTTTCTAGTAGCCCAAATATCTAATCTTATTTTCATATCTGATACCGTATTTAGCAAAATTTTCCATGATATATTGATGTTGATGCAATTTATGTATTGGGCGCAGTTTTTGGGAAATAGAGCTGATTAGATTTTGTACTCAATCGGTACATTAATTTCAAAGTTATATTAAAAAAAATCTGTTTGGCCAAAATTTTTTTAGGTTTTCAAAATTTCTCAAAATCTTCTGGACCAAATTAGTTCAAATTTACATATAGACATACTGACTTCATCGTAAAAATATTCGAAAAATGTTCCTGGGTCCTCAAAACGTGAAGATCTGGTGAAAACTCAATTTTCGAAAATCGGGGCAAAATCAGTAACTTCATACGCGGGAAGTAAAAAGAAAACATGTACCCGATTAAATAATCTAATAAATTAACATTAAAGTTACTAATCATATATAATTTATTAAATATAAAATTGAAATATTTATTTTAACATTTTGTTCTTCCTTTTATCTCTCATTTCCATTAAATTGTCAAAAAAATTTTGTAATCGAGATTGGTCAATTTTTCTTTTTAACTTTTTTATTAAATAATAATGCTAACAAACACTCATGCAGATTTATTGACTATCCCTGAATTTCGAGGTATAAATCTTACGGCGCTCCACTATAGTATAATTAAAATGCTAGTTTTAAGAAGCATTTTTATATCACACGACTGTATTGTTTTTGTTGATCATTCAAACAGGGCAACATCGTGCTAGTGTAATATAGATGTGTCGCCCCAGGAAAACAATTTGTCTGTGTTGACATTTGAAAGGTATGACATCATGGCCTCCCCTTTTAGCGGAAGCGTGACGCTCCTCGTTATTTCCCTACATAAGAATAACCGTAATAACCCTTTATGATACGAAGATAAAACTGTGAAGGTTTTTAAGCCTTGGCGTAAAAGGACTTTATTTTATAAATTCTGCACTAACATATTTTCTTTGGCTTAAAAACTGATATTTGTTAGTCCTTTTAGGGTTCTGCACCTACAAGGTAAAACGGGACCCTATTACCAAGCCTCCGCTGTCTGTCAGTCCGTCTCTGTCTGTCACCAGGCTTTATTTCATAAACCGTGATAGCTAGAAAGCTGAAATTTTCACAAATTATGTATTTCCGTTGCCGCTATAACAACAAATACTAAAAATAAAAAAATAAAAATATTAAGGGGGTCCCCATACCATAAACATGTTTTTTTGTATTTTTTGAAGATGGTACGGAACCCTTCATGCATGAGTTCAATTCACACTTGACCGATTTTTTATACAATTTTTAATTTAGGTTTTATTTTGATTGAGTTGACCGTTGACTCTTTGGTTTATCAAAAAACTGTATTCTACATTCTAAAGGATTCACTGTTCAGTACTCGACTCTGATATCGAATATGTAAAAAAATTGGTACTTAAATTTTAACTTAACTTCTACATACAAATAAAATTAATGTGTTATATGATTTCAAAATAAATAGGTTTTTTAAGTACAATATGTTATTTTTACGATACTAATACCTAAACAACAACTTTGAAATGTCTGTCCGTCTTTCTTTTTATACGAGGTAATCTCTGAAAATGCTGGACCTATTTTGATGAATATTTCACTGAAAAATAGAGGAGTTTATAAGATGCAGTCTTATAAACTCGGCTATTTTTTCGCATGCGAGCAAAAGGAAGTAATGATTTTGGAACACGCGAACGAATTCGCGAGTAATAGCTAGTTATCCAATAAAATTGTTTAGTGCGGACAACAATGAACTTCATTGTTTAAAAAGACAGACTTACCGAACTCGCGACTAGACGCGTTAGTACAACGTGTGGTAACCATAATTTTTGAATATTACTACATAAATTTCTTTGAGATTTTCTTTATAGTTTAATCTTATATTCTCTTTTATTTATATTTTTATTGTTTACTTATGATTATCAACTATCGTGTCTTTGATACATACAATTTTTTATCAGTCAACTTTTACGGTGACCTTTTTCAGGAGAGCGATCTTGTTTGCTTACATAGCAAAAAAATATACAAGACGATTGCTCTTCCGATGGAAAGAAAGGCTACCGGCCACTTCACTACACTTAATCAAGACTAATTGAAAAACGACTATGACAAGCAATAATGTTCTTACAGCAGTAGGTTAAATACACCCATACACATACATATTACGCCAGATCCTTTACGGGGTAGGCAGAGAGAACCGAGTGCCATACATCACGATCCTTGCAGGCTTGTCTCGCTTCCTCCACATTCATCACTCTGTTCAGACACACACGACGGTTTCAAAGACTCTTGACACCACCTTCGGACAGTACTCGATCAATCTGATCATGGTATGTCAGTCTTGGTCTTCCCCGGTACCTACATCCTTTGCACATTCGCATTGTATATCTGTTTTGTTAACCATTCATCTACCATTCTTTCTACATGTCCAAACCAACGGAGCATGCCCTTTCTCAGTTTTACACCGATACTTTCTTTCAAACCTAACCTTTCACTCACTTCCACATTAAGAACGAACGAGTAGGTTAAGTAGTAGTATTAAATCTAGACTTTATAAGTCAGACCTAGATAAAACAAAACACTACTATTTACTAATTATCTAGTTGTTATGTTAATATTGAGAAATTCAGTTAATTGCTTGCCTTTTACAAACTATCTGGCAACAAAAAGATATGATGTAAATGTGTCCCAAACCGGCGGGAGATTTCCTTGTTCAACTAAATGTAATTTGACGGTGTTTTACCAATCACTGCGCCGAAGAAGGTTCCAGAAACCATCAAAGAAGAGAGAAAAGGTTCCCATTACTCAAACTGGGCCAGTGTGTAAAGAAGTTAAAGATGTCAGTGAAGTTGCAGAGAAACAGGAAAAAGCGGAGAAAAATACACTTCACAGTGTATCGAAAGTGAAGTTTTTTAGTCTTTAACTTCATTAAAACATGGCAGTGCCATAAGACTGATTTCTTAATATAAAAAAATAACTTTCCCCGTATTGGTCCCGGGCTCCTTTGAAGAATAGGCCAACTGTCATTCTGCTGGGCAGGTCGTGGAAGGCGACCGATTGGCTATTCGAGTCACTGCCATCGTGGCTACTAGGCGGTAGAGTTCTGCATTGTTTCGCCCGGGTCTGTTACCGCCATACCTATTCCTGCCGCAATAGCGTCAGTGCTCGTCGCTGACGTGTTCCAGTTTGGAGTGTAAGGTATCCGGTAAACTTATGCATGTGGCATTAGAACTCGCCACAAGATAGCAACTCACCATTAACACTTTGGTGCTATAGGCCATGGGTGACTCTTTCCATCAGGAGACCCATCTGCTTGTTTGTTATCTTATGATATTAAAAAGAATACTGGACTTAGTATTCTTTTTTAAATATGGATATGGCCAGCCTATCGCCAATAGCACTTTTTCCAATCCCAGGCAACGTTGTTTTTGTCAGAAAACTGGAAAATACATTTTCTTGTAATCAAGTCCGACACCGGACCTTAAATAAATAATAATGGTTTGTAAAGTATCTCCTTTACTAACCGTAAAATGAAACTAATTGAGCTCCATTGTGTACATTTAAGGTATGAGATTACTACCGTTTGAACTTGTTTAGCGGGGTCTAAATGTTACCAAAATTCGACGAATGATTTGGACTCGTATTAAATGATTATTGCCAGTGTTTCGTAGTTGTTCAATATTTCTTATATGTTGTGCTAAAACCAGTTGCCGTGTTGGTACCGGGCTCCTTTAAGAATAAGCTAACAGCCGTTCTGTCAGACAGGTCGTAAAAGGCGACCTATAGGCTTTGCGAATCACTACCATCGTGTCCACTAGGTGATAGAGTTCTGCATTTTCTCGCTCGGTTCTGGTTCACCGCCTTATCTGTTCCTGCCGCGTCAGTGCTTGTCACTGTCGTGTTCCGGTTTGGAGAGTAAGTTAGCCAGTACACTTATGCATGAGGCATTAGTTTCCGCCACAAGATAGCAACGCTTTATTAACATCTTTTATGTCTATTGGCGATGGTTGACTTTTTCCATCAAAAGACTCCATTAGAATTCATGTTTGCTATGTTATAAAAAAACTATTTCAACCATTGATATAATAATCCAAGATGCACAGTTTCGAACAAAACTGACTCTCAAAACTATCACTAATTTCACACAAGTAGATATAGATATGCCAAAAATATATGTTTTTGCATATGCAACCTTAAGCGCAAGATTTATAGTTGCTTTTACAAAGCATTGTAAGAAAAGTAATAAAATTGACAGTGTCGCGACCGACGCGATTCTATTTGAAATGAGCGCAAAATTTAAAATATTGCGCTCATTTTTAGAGGACGTTTTTGAGACACTAATTGTCTATATTGGGTTTTTTTATATCAATGATTTCACCACAGTTTGAAGTTCGACACTTACATAGTGATTTATGTTTTCAAGGTAGGTTTCAATAATAATATCCATTATTCTATGTATCTTTTGCTCACTTTATTTGATAGAAAATAATAAACCACCTCTGTCATTATTTGACATTACCTCCATTAGTTTCGCATTCTAGGCAGCGAATCTACCGTTCACGTTCCCTATATATACTTACATAATTATTTTTCTAAACGAGGTTAGTTTAATATAGTTCTTTAGAAAAAAATATACTTTTATTCCATAAAGAGATTTCACGTTACAAGAAATAAATATTCGTATGATTTTGATGTACTTTTTTGTAAATTTATGTGAAATTTGTCGCCTTTTATGAAAAATCTGGCAACAAAAAGAGATGATTTATTCCATTGATATAAAAACCCCAAGATACACAATCAGTGTGTCAGAAACGTCCTCCAAAAATGAGTGCACAATTTTAAATTGTGCGCTCATTTCAAATAGAATCGCATCGGTCGCGACACTGTCAGTTTTATTTCTTTTCGTACATTGTTTTGTAAAAACAACTATAAGTCTTGCACTTAAGGTTGGATATGCAAAGACATATGTTTTTGCCATATCTATAACTACTTAAATGAAATTAGGGACACTTTTGAGTGTCAGTTTTGTTCGGGACTGTGCATCTAGGGTTTTTTATATCAATGATTTATTCATCAAAAAAAGAAAGCACTAACGAGGGATATTAATTACTTAAAAGTATATATCCAGCCCGGATAAACTTACACCACAAACGTTTGTCAAAGGGGATTAACTTTGTAGTTCCGTAGATAGAGGAAAAGTTAAACCCTTTAGTTCCATAAAGGGACCTCATATTACATGAGTAAAGTTTTCTTAAGACTGCGGTGTACTTGTACATATTTGAACCCGTCATTTCAAAATTATCAAAAAATGTCACGCTTTTTTTAAATCACTTTTTGACGTCATCCTATTTTTGAAGCATTTAATATATTCTCTGTAAAAAGAGCATATTTTCAATCAACTTCCTGAAAGAAGGAGGTTATCAATTCGGCAGGCGTACCGCCTAGAATTAACCCGCCAGCGATCAGGCAGCGATGACTCTTAAACGTAACGAAAAAATTATCAAAAACATTGTCAGTTGCTTTCTGGACACTGGATGCACCTCTTGGGATGTGACAGCACCATAAATATTCAAACAGCAACGACTGTCACTAATATACAACGCTATTATGTATCTTGCAATAACTAAACAATTACAATAATTTCGCAATGCGTTGTTACGTAATAACCCCGCGGTTGCATGTTTATTTTAATGTTTGTTACCTCAGAACTCCGTCATTTGTTAGATTTTTTTAAACGGTATACTTATTATACTTATGAAAGAAGGTAAGTCCTAAACAAATACTGGACATTTCATTTTTCTCAAGTCTCAACCAGTTTTGTGACAATTCGCACATCCATAGATTGTTTAATCAGATATGAATTCTGGAATTTAGTTAAAAACTGACGGTGGCAGAAAACTGGACAGTTATTACAGAAGGCTGACCTAACCAGACAGTAATGTTCCTACATATGCCTGTAATGGTGCTAAAGTGCCAATCTATGCAAAGTAAATGTCATGTTTGTAAAAGCTAGAAAAATATATCCCAGATGAGTATTAAAAGGCTTTGCATGGCCAACAACTTTAATTATAAGTATGAAGAAAATAATGATGATTAACTAACTAAATTTGCACACCATATAATGGTAGAATATGTTGGTAACTTAATTTATTTTTAACAACTTGTAACACCCATATTCTTGCAAATAAATATTTTCTTTCTTTCTTTCTAACGTTTCTCAAAAAAAAATCTTTAGTATTGGTATGTACATTTCGAAAAGGACACAAGTCCAAAAAATCATAATACCTCTATAATTTTTTTTGTATTGTTGAATTATTTTTTTACACATAAAAATTATATATTTTTTCGTTTACATTTATGTCCATAATTTAGCGCCGTATACATCTTTACAAGAAACATATTTTGTAAGTTCTGAAAATTTTTAATTAATTGATTCATGCCGTTTTAAAAATGACAGTTTAGTTTGTTAATCTGTGAAAAATGCCAAATGTTCAATGTTTACTTTTTGTCGAAATGACCTTAAGCAGTTGGACCAAATGACCGTTACTGCGAAACCGGGAGTTTCGGGTGAGCCGAGTGTCAACTAGAGTTATCTAATTGGGATAAGAGCCCATCCTAAGGGTGTCTCTTATCTGGGCAGTATCTTGATGATTAATGTTTACTCTGTGTTGTTCAGGGCCCGTTTTTGAAGTATAGATCTACTGCCTTAATACTAAGCATCTTATAAAATATTTTATATCCAAAACACTTGTACTATTTCACAATAAATTATTATACATATTATCCAACCGGTTTCGCTTCTATAGGCATCATCAGAGCAATGTAGATCAGGGCAATTATACTATAAATTGTTATTTTATTTATACTATAAATGTTATTTTATCTTACACTATTAAATGTTAAATCATGACGGTTAGATTTTGTTTTGATTTAGTTATAAGTTGTAATTGACCTGATGATGCTTATAGAAACGAAACCCGTTGGATAATATGTATAATAATTTATTCTGAAACAGTACAAGTGTTTTTGATATAAAATATTGTATGAAAATGGAGTTTCACCAAGTGTCGATGACAAAATGTGTAAAATATACATCTTATAAAAGGCGAGATAAGGCTAATACATACCCGTAACTAGGTGGTCGAGTTCTTCAACTGAGTCGGTGGATATAGTACATAAGATACTACCCGAACCCGATCACAATGTCACCTTCCTTCTCAAATTATGAAACTATTCATGAATCCACTCGAAAACACACAAAAAATTCATATAAAATCAAATTTAAGAGGAGTTCAAAAACGTACGCATGCACAGAAGAATCCATAGCTATTTGTGTTACCATGCTAATATTTGAAATATCATTTAGATTATTTTGATTGGTGAAAATTTATATATTTTACCTATACATATAGTAACAAAAATCCTTTACGATGAGATCTAAATAGATCGTAAAATTTTAACGTCAAATGCTCATTTGGGTTGTGAGCATGCCCATCGTGGCCACAACGGTGGATCCGCGCCTGGGTCTTAATGCTACATGCATAAATTTAATCGACTACTTTACACTCGAAACAGGAACGTGATAATTACAAACACTGACGTTATTGCGATGAAAATAGGTAAGGTGATGGTTCCAGACCCGGGCGAGACAATGCAAAACTCTAACACCAATAGCCAATCATTTGCTCTGCTGAGCACAGGTAGTGGAGGTTGGTTTAACCTTACATTATTATTACATGACACTGAACGTAATTCGATATGTCGACTCCTAGAGTCCCGACACTAGCTGAGGCTGTCAAGAGAGTATCCCCAAATCGAGGTGACACGACAATGTATCATTTTAGTATCAATAGTAATCAAGTAATATATTATTTTAGTATTAACAAATAATATCACAGGAAAACCGTCATTAATTTTAGATTTTACACGTTTTTTATCAATCTCACCATTCCTACTGCTTTAACTGGATTGCAAAATCTTTCAAAGAAATATTATACGAGATAAGACCATAATTGTTTCATTTTCTGAGTGTCTACAAATCCAATAAAAATACAATCGAAAATCAAAAGATCTCATACATTTCGCGAAACACAATTTGCCAAAACCCCTTAGACTTATATTTTGGTCTTATTAAATTCAATCACGTTTTGTCCACCCCGTAACGCTGTCCCCTATAATGCGTTTGTTCCACACTCTGGTTTTGTCACTTTCATAGTATTATAAAAGGCTATATTTCTTCGCTACACTTCAATCTTTTGTAAACATACGTATTATGTTTCGTTATTTATTTTAGATAATACGTGTATATGCTATACTTTCACAAATACTACAAAGAACCCGAGGACTAAAACCTAAGAGATATCTATGAATTTATTTAGAAGAAAAACACGGTTTTAGTTCTAGGGTTCTTTGTCGTATTCGTAAAAATAATATATTAATATATCAGAGGGGATCATGGGCAAGATGTGTTTACTGCGATTTCTGGCAGTTCACTGGACAGCAAGTCTGGCCCAAAATTGTTTCATAGTGCAAGCTAGGGCATCTCATAGAGACGAATAATTATAGAATGAATAGAAGCGCCTTTTTTTCTTCTAAATGCGGCTAATTATAAAAGAATTTTGGGCCAGACTTGCTGTTCAATAAATTTCCAGGGATCGCAGTAACCACATCTTACCCATGATCTCCTCTAATGCATATTATTTACTTATTAAATATATTAGTATCTTCAAAGTAATTATTCTAATTTTCAATATATTATCTCAATATTTTATGTATATTTTTGAAAATGATATCTGTAAGCATTTACCGCGAAAATCAAGTCAAATAAAACATGGTTGCTATTTAGTCTGTGACAATTTCCCCTCTTTAACAATTGAGATATTAAAAGTATAAACCTAGGACATATACAGAAATTCAACACAAAGCTATGTAAAATATAATATACAATTAATGTTCCTAAGTTTCATTTTCTTCAAAATATTGTCCCGTATATTTCTCTCAATGTAATAGCGCTGACGATGCCCGGCTTACATATAACAGCTTGAACCCATTATACCGTACTTACGTAAATACTTTTAGCTTGAAACACTACATTAACTTACTTTTGTACTTATGCAACTTTGTCGTCTACTGTAAAAAACGTAGCTGTAAGTTAAATGAGACTTAGAATAAAGTATTTTATAGCATTAAGATCGCCTTTGTCACGTTTTTAGCTGAGCAGAAGCAAGAAAAAACAAAAGAAAATATCATAGTGCCAATCTCAGACTAAAATGCCGTTAAACAACATTCCACCGATTTAAGTGTTTTGAAGCCTACTAAATCATGCGATCAGTGACTTATGCCCGGTTCCTATATTAGGAAAACGACTCATTTTAGTTACAAATAATAATAAATTCTACGGCGCGCTATATATATATATATAATAGTAACTATATTATCTATAAAATATCAAATTACCATTCAAACAAACAAATTATGGAACGCCTTATTACTATTAAATTGGTTGCTAATGGTTACTGTTACGAATGACGGATCGCTTAATATAATTGACATCAGTCAAACGTATCGTATATTATTTTGTAGCATCGTGAGACTTACACCGATACTTTACGCACGTTTGTCGATGTAAAAAATATTTAAGGGACGGCAAGGTGTATGTAAAGTGCGTGTTTACGTCACAGTGTGCAATAAAGGCTTTTATGGAGTGTTAAAATAAAACTACTTACATATTGTATTCTATAAAGAAGAAACATTGTTTTCTATTAAACCGGTTTTACGGGTATAATTCAACACCATCGCATGAAAGGTACGGTTGGGTATCTCTGAGAGTATAAGCAGGATTAACGCCAAAAGTGTGTCAAAAGGAGAGATTAAGGAAATCTGTGATGTAACACTTGCAAATGGTGTGTGTAATAATCTACATATTATTTATTCAATAATATTTAAGTAACCATAACTTATAAGTAAACAACAAGTATAAATTTGTGGTAGTACTATTAAGTAAAAAAAAACATCTCTCCAGGTTTTTTAAAAACCTATCTTTCTAAAAAAACTAAGCAGAACGAACGTCCAAAGTAGCTTTGTTTAATTAGGATTCACTCGTAATTTTATATACGGTTTTCCCATGTTGATTTAAATAAATAGAACATCTGCTTTCTTTCCAAGTAGTCTGTTACATGTGCACAATTGGAGAAACATGTGACTACAACCGAAATTACTACGTAATACTATATTCGTATAAGCCTTATATTTAAGCTACTTTCTCTCCATGTTGGTCCCGGGCTCCTTTGAAGAATAGGTCAACTGCCGTTCTGCCAGGCAGGTCGTAAAAGGCGACCGAGTGGCTATGCGCGTCATTACCATCGTGACTACTACGTGGTAGAGTTCTGCATCGGCTCGATCGAGTCTGGTACTACTGTCTTACCTATTCCTGCCGCAATAGCGTCAGTGCTAGTCACTGTCGTGTTCCGGTTTGGTGGGCAAGGTAGCCGATAAACTTTTGCATGTGGCATTAGACCTCGCCACAAGATAGCAACGCAACATTAACATCTTTGGTGTCTTTAGGCGATGGTTGACTCTTTCCATCAGGATACCCATCTGCTTGTTTGCTATCTTATGATATAAAAAAATACCGCATTAGTGTCCGTGCTTGTGGCATGTGCAATGTCCCTGTGACATTTTATTTACGCCATAAGAACGGGAATGCTTCATTTTCATCTTCCATGTAGATCAGTTTGTTTTCAGTACTTCTCCTTATTTACCTCGTGTTAGTCCGGAAGTCGTGATGTTAATGATGCGTTGCTATCTTGTGACGAGGTTTTATGCCACATGCATAAGTTTACCGGCTTTCTTACCCTCCAAACCCGAACACGACAGTGACAAGAACTGACGCTATTGCGGTAGGAATATCAAACCCGGGCAAGACAATACAGAACTCTACCACCTAGTAGCCACTATGGTAGCAACTCGCATAGTTAATCGGTCTCCTTTTATGACCTGCCTGGCAGAACAGCAGTTGGTCTATTCTTTAAATTAGCCCAGACCAACACGAGGAAAACGGGAGGTTCACGTAACTGTTTCAAAAAAAGGAGTGCAAAGTTTTTCTTAACGTATTAATATTGTTGCGCAAAATCTAGAAACGACAAGAGTTGGAACGCTTGAGAGATCTATAAATAAAAGAAAGAGATAGCTACTTCTATTGATAAACAAATAATTAACCGCTACCCGAATAGCTATGCCATAATGGATCTTCTGTTATGGGCCATAAGGGTGAAAATAGCGTGTACTAGGACTTGTTTATCATAACTTGTTTACAGTTAGAATTATTTATTGTTTACGCGATAAATTTATATTTTTCGGGAACCAGGTAGAACTTTACCCTAAGTATAAAGAGAGATGTGTTGACAAATAGAGAGCAGTTTTATACAGTGATCGAAAGCGATAGAACGAGCGAACAGTGTGAAGCGGAGTGACCAGTGTGTAATACAGTAAATAAGAGAAGTGTTTTATTGTGTAGTCGGTTAAGTTTAGTGTTAGTACAGTGAGTGACTAGTGTTAATCAGAGTATTTGAGTATTACATTGTGTTGTGTTGTGTATTTGTGTTATAAATACACGGTTTAACATAAGTGGCGTTTTCTTGCAAATTACGAACCCGAAGCACGTAACAATATATAGTTAAAACAATAGGAATACAATGCACACTTCCCTATAGTTACTATTATTTTTCTGTATGTTTTTTACTTAATTCATAAAAACACTTTTTATTTACAGATTAATTGAACTGTGTGTTCTTTAATATAAATAAAAATCTTTAAACCGAATTCAAACTTTATCAATTTCAAAACTTGGTTATATCACGATGGTATTGTAAGGAAATAAACATCCTTGGTCGTATAATAAACACTTAAAATATATTCAATCCAAATTTGTTCAAGTTCTGATAAAGACATTGAGAGATACAAAGAAAGCTTTGTTGTCTAATCAATTTAAACGAATTTACCGTTCGTGAATTCGTCTTCGTTACTACACATTCATTAATTATCCTCTTTTGAACCAGTGAGCCTTAACAATTATTCCAATATTTGAAACTGAAAACAATATAAAATGGCCGACTTGTAGCACATACACAAGAATGTGACAAAGCTATTTATTCACCGTGCAGATAAGCGGCCTGGATCGAGGGTTTAGCAATTATTTAAAGTATAGCGTTATGATATCCTATTAATTTTCTTACAATTTGATTACGTATTTTCGAGTTGCTGAATTTCTTATACAATATTTCTAATATCTGTTTAGTGCCTTTTTGAATCTTTATAAAGTTAGCGCTTAATGTTTTTTTACATTATGGTAAACAAGAAGATGGCTCTCCTGATGGAAAGGGAAACCATCGCATATAGACACCAAAGATGTTAATGATGCGATGCTTTTCGTGTGGCGGGATGGCAATGAAATGTGCATAAGTTACAATGACAAGCATACAAGTACCAAATACCCGGACGAGACGTTATGGAAATCAGCTACCTTGTAATCACGATGGTAGTAATGCCTATAACCAATCGATCACCTTTTATTGTGGTGGGCAGTCTATTCTTCGAAGGAGCCCGGATCTACACCAGGGGTTCTTTTTTATGCATATTTTTGTGCTACCAAAAATTTCTTAAAAGCTACAGTTTATAATAAATAGCCCAGTGCTTATTCAGGCTCTATCTAAAGAATATATCATATGACGTCCTACCAGGCCATCCGCTGGCCTTATTATTAAACTTGTCACTATTACAATGCCTACTAGGTGCCAAAGTTTGGTACCACCATCTCAAACATTCTGGCTCCAAAAGTATAAAAGTTTATTACATTCGTTTATGTACCAAAAGGTAAGGTAGACTATATGAGTCTATAAAATAAAATGCAGATGATATTACACTTCGCAGCAATACAACACCATCTTTGATGTTCCTAGACGATGTTTGTCTATTTACGTCATTAAAACCATATTAGTGTTTACGATTTTTTTCTTAAAAAATATGTTTATTATTCATAAAAATAATATATTACAAAAAATATCGTTCATAAATTCCTACTTTAACTCAAACATCTGATAATTATTTCGATGAAAACATTGTAAAATGTCCGACTTACATCACATATACGTGACAACGCATTTCGCCATTAGATAAGCGAACACACATGATACTTCGCTAATTATATAAAGGATAGCGTCATTACGAATCCCTACGAAATTGCCCACAATTTTAAATTACATACTTAAGGCTAAGAACTCACGGAGTGGAAATCTCATGAAAACGCAGGCATATGCGATCTCGCGCGTTACGAGAGTCGCGGTTACGAGAACGCCTGTAAACTAAGCAGAAAAATATCGCACAGCGGTTGGTTGCGTCAGCTGTTATAATGGATGTAATTATTATCTTATTTATTTATTTATTCGAATTAATACATCCATAAGCCTATAAATGCAGGTTTGTGCGATTGTTGTACACTTCACATATTTAAAACATTATCAACAGTTACATTATCAGGTAAAATATTTTTTTAACTAAGTACACAATGACAATATACCACTTACTAGTATTTAGGTTTATGACTTTATAGTTCCGTCTTCCACGCTTTCCACTTCTAGAACGGGGCCTTGCGTAGGGTCTAAATACAGGTTACTCTTGCTGATAACTCATTAAAATCATAATTTTTTTGGGGAGTTTTATTATAAAAGTACACTATATATATATATATCTATACGAAAATCGCTAAGCTGCGGTTGAACACTCAGGCGGGTCTCAGGAGATCTTACTAGTTGCCTGCCACTGCATTGGGTGCCACCATAGATTACTTATGTATAAGGTGCCACAAACAACCGCACGCACAGCGGGCGCAAACTGCTTTGTTAAATTTGCTCATATGGATTTATCTACAATTTCGCATTCTACGCGAGTTGCAATCCCGCCGCCGTGGCGGACGCGGATAGAAATAGCTCTGTGAGCTTTTGGCCTTAGAGTTTCCGTAATTGATGTTGTTAGAATTTTTCATACAAATTGAACATAAAAGGCACGTTTTTGTATTTCATTAGGATTTTATTGTGTAACTTGGAAATCCTTATAATTTTATTGTGTTTATTTTTTTGTGAATATTTTTAAAATTTTATTTTAAATATCTAAATCTACAATAATATTATAAATAAAGAAGACTAAGCACTTTTGCTTGTAATGAGTAAACTTTATAAATACTTTTTAACGGATTCTAAAAATTCTTTCGTCAAAGTTAAATAATATCCGGAAGTTACAAAGGCAAGTTTTGAGCAGCAACGCGAAAGAAAGTAATGTTTTTTGGTCATGCTTACAAATTTGTAATTAACACTTTGTTACAGATTTTTGTAATCCCTTCCAGAAAATAATGTTTGTAAAAAAACTCAAAAATATGAGTTATTTAACATGACTGTTTGTGACATAAAAATTACGGATGTGTGTGAGCATGGTTGTTTAAGTGTGACAACTAGTGTGTGTAAGTGATTTCGTGAAATACGGTAGGAGCGTGTAACAAGAAACTGAAGAAGTACGAACTATTGAAATTGCCCGATTAGCATGTGCTGTTTGAATCGACTAATGGTGGCACGTGGTGGTAGAATTGGATAACAGATTAAACCCACTTACATAATTAAGATATCAGATATTACACATCATATGCTGTAAGGCTCTGTAGTTTTTTTTTTATATTTACATCGTGCATTTTTATATTCAGCGTATAAAGGACGGACTACCGAAAAATAAAGAAAAAATACAATTTTTACGTTCTTATCATGATGCCAATTTCTTTTTTTTGTGCTCAACTCTCACTCAAAATCGTTGCGCCTGCGGCAGTCTCAAACCAGCCGTTTATTTGCGCGGCTTGTAGCGCTACACATTGCTTATTTTGTGTATTTTTTTAAATTGTATTATTTTTTGATAAAAAAAGACTTCAGAGTTACTATAAATCAAATTATAATATCGCTGGACAAATTAAACAAATCGATCTAAAAAAAACTGAGATATATACATTCTTTAATTTAATTTTATATTGTTTTATACAGAGATATCCTTTCATCCTCGTTGGAGCACTTAAGTGAAGAAATCAAATTAGAAGCAGTAAAAAACATCTCATATGTCCTCGGGCATACATTTCCTAGTCAATTTGTATTTCTAGCACTGGGACATAATGACCCCCCGCCGTCTAGGAAGTCAGTTGACATGTGGATGCAATGGCTTCCTACAGAGGCGTTATTGACTTTCGAGACAGGTAGGTTTTATCATTTAAACTAGCAATGAAAAAAAACCAACAAATAAATGGTACTCTTATTTAAAGCTATCTTACTTTTTTTATAAAGATAATTGAGGCAACAGCATATAAGGGTTAAATATGTGTGGCTTGAATGTAAATATAGTTAAAGATAAAGTTAATCATGCTAAAGTGATAAAGAGTAATATATTCTTAGATATAATAATAAGTATTGCTGGACAAATTACACGAATCAATCTAACCTCAAAGTAAGCAAATTATTTTCTTGTGTTATAGGTGTTAGTCTACGATACTAATACATAATATATAAACACTGTTACATACGTAATAACACATAAAATCAGAAATACAAACATCTATTCTCAACATATAAATGTTCGTCCCCGTCGAGAATCAAACCCAAGCCGCATCAATTCGTAGTTGGTAAATCAATTTTTGTTCGTTAGTCTGAACGACTGAACCAATTTGGCTAATTTTGGTTTTGAATTAATAAAGAAGGTTTAAAAGGTGAGAAAATATAGAAAAAAATAAGAGTAGTTAAAAAGGTAGAACAACGTTTTTCGGGTCAACTAGTCATAGGATAAAAAATATATTGTTGTTCCGCATCCCTTTGAAGAATATAATACTTCTCTTTATGCCAGACGGTCGTAAAAGTGAATGATTGGCTCTTCATGTCACTAGCGTCGTGACTACTAGGTGTTAAACGTCCACAACTTCTCGAATGACCTATTTACCACTTCCTTACCACGCGCAATAGCGTCTATTATTGTCATTAACGTATTCCAATTTGGAAAGTATGGTAGCCACTTAACATATGCATGTGGCATTAACATTTTGCTATATGGTTGGCAAAGTACCACTAACATTTTTAATGTCTATGGGCGATGCGACATTATTTCTTTTCATCGGGAGTCTTGTAATATAAAAAAAAATTAACAGTTACTTCTCTCCGTGTTGGTCCCAATCTCTATTGAAGAATAGGTCAACCGCCGTTCTTCCAGGCAGGTCGTAAAAGGAGACCGATTAACTATGCGAGTCACTACCATTGTGGCTACTAGGTGGTAGAGTTCTGCATTGTCTAGCCTGGGTACCTGACCGCCGCCTTACCGATTTCTGCCGTAATAGCGTCAATGCTTGTCACTGTCATGTTCCGGTTTGGAGGATAAGGTAGCCGGTAATTTTATGCGGGTGGCATTAGATCTTGTCACAAGATAGCAACACACCATTAACATCTTTGGTATAGACGATGGTTGACTCTTTCCATCAGGAGACTCATCTGCTTGTTTGCTATTTTCTATATATATAATAAAATAAAAGTAAAGTCAAAACTGTACATTGAATATTTTTTTAAAAGAATACTTGGGGCGTGATCTACAATCGATATCGAAGCCAAAAAATATAGTTTTTAGAATTTTTGTCTGTTTGTTTGTCTGTATATCTGTATCCATGCAGTACTTTTTGTACCCCGGTATGTCCGGGGTAACCTCAAAAAGTACTGCATGGATTTACTTCAAATTTTGCATTAATATTACTTACAGGTTGGGTCAACATATAGGCTTACATATTATCACGCTATCACCTATGTGGGAGAGGCTGTACGGAGTAAACGAAGTCCGCGCGGACGAAGTCGCGAGCAACCGCTAGTATAATATAAAAAAGTTACCTTTATGTGCACACTGTACTGTTTTCAAAAGTTCTATTATACTAGTTTTATTAGCTTAGTTTGTGTCCTTCCTCTAGTTATTTCGTCTCATACAAAGTGCAACTCAACCCCGAGTTGGTAAGAAAATATTTGTTATTACTTCCTTCACCGCAATTTGCAGTAAAGTTCTTATTACTTGAAAGCGCTCGGTTCACTTAGTGTTTACGTTTATATAAATATTCCGTTTTGGGTCACAGTGTCTAGAATAATGAATGTAGCAGGTTTTAATGACAGCTTTAAAAATGATTATAATACTAACTGTACCGTACAGTTCGCTGTATTATGAAAGTTTTTAGTGAATCTCGTGGGATCACATATTTTTTCGGGATAAAAAGAAGCCTTTGTGCTAATTCAGGTTATTATCTACTTGTGTGCAATATTTCATTCAAATCCGTTCAGTAGTTTTGGTGTGATTGAGCAACAAGCATCCATCGATCCGAACATCCAAACATTCGCATTTATCTAATACCTTTAAACGAGCAATTCTTGTATATATATAATTGGAATCTCGGAATCGGCTCCAGCGGTTTTCATAAAAGTCACAAATTAGGGGTTTTTCGTGTCAAGGAATTGATTTATCAAGGTTCCAGGTCCAAGAAAGCTCGGTTTCCAAGATATGGGTATGTAAAAAACCGAGCAAAGCTTGGTCAACCAGGTACAGAAAAAAAATATATTTATTCTATAGGAATCGATTCATCAAGGTTCCAGGTCCAAGAAAAGCTCAGTTCCCAAGACATAGGTATGTGAAAAACCGAGCAAAGCTCGGTCAACCAGATATTAATATTAATTAACTAGCTATTGCGTTTGTGACGATTAAAAAATATTTCTTTTTGTTTATATAAATAAAAAAATAGTTTAAAAAGCTGGACTACCTTACTCCTCAAAGTGGAACACGTCAGTAACAAGTATTGACGATGTTGCACCTGGAATAGGTAAGGCTGTAGTACTTAACCTGGGTAAGACGTTGGAGAACTTTACTACCTATTAGTACACGTATTGGCCTGATCTTGTCTTTTACTAGACCTGTAGAAAAAGATCAGTTTATCTTTTTTCTAAAATGAGGTCCAGATCAACGTGGTGTAACGTAATATATTACAATACCTTAATTTAAATGTTACAAATATTTTGTTAAAATTCCTTAATTCCATTGTTATAATTTTAATGTAATTTAAAATTTTATTCTCGATCGAATAATAACATCTGGAGTCAAAACTAGCATTTAAAAAAAATGTTATTTCTAGACATTTAAAGTAGTTTTCATGTGGTCTGTGGTACTATTAATAAACATATCCAAGCATGCGTGCAGATTATCTCCCGTGTTGGTTTCGGGCTCCTTTGAAGAATAGACCAACTGCCGTTCTGTCAAGCATGTCGTAAAAGGCGACCGATTGGCTATGCAAGTCACTAACATCATGGCTACTAGGTGGTAGAGTTCTGCATTGTCTCGCCCGGGTCTGGTACCACCGCCTTACCTATTCCTGCCGAAATAGCGTCAGTGCTTGTCACTGTCGTGTTTCTATTTGGAGGGTAAGGTAGCCGGTAAACTTATGCATGTGGTATTAGACCTCGCTACAAGATAGCAACGCATCATTAACACCTCCGGTGACTATAGGCGATGGTTGACTCTTTCAGTCAAGAGAACCATCTGCTTGTTTGCTAACTTATGATATATAAAAAAATGATTAGCCATTATTACGACTTAGTAATACGTGATCATAAACGAGTCTTACGCAAACAATCAAATATATTTATTAACAAGGCCGGAATTCAGGAATTAGGGAAAGGGACTTAGACCCATATTCCAACAACAAATGCCCTCACGTTAGCCCGGGGCCACATCGAAGAAAGTTACTCAATCACGCAAAAACTACAAAACGGATTTGAATGAAATTTGGCACACAAGTAGATGATGAACTGGGATAGCACATAGGCTACTTGTTATCCCGGTAAAATAAGGTGTGGCGCCGCTGGTCCGTGCCGCTGGAGGGTCATAGTGATGGAACCAGCGGGCCAGCTGCTTGTCAGGTGACGTCATTACTGTGGAGGTTGATGACGTCATACAAAGACAAGGAAGGGAAAAGGAAGATCTTCCCAGCCAGGCAAGGTGTACTGCCTGGGGACCGAAGTCCATTTGAGAAGCATTGAAATTTGTATATAGTGTTATTTTGAATTTCATTTTTTCCATTTGTTATTGATTTTTGTCCATTTTTTATTTATTTTTTTTTCTTGTAGCGTTTGTGATTGTTTTTGAGCCGCTACAATGGTGATCCCGCGGGATTCTAAAAAAACTTTGATAATGGAGTAGGCTGCACACTGCAACTAGTTATAAAAAACGACTAGCCCGTATTCTATCTTTTAAATTGGTAAATAATATTTTTAGATTCTAAGGTGAGCAATTCGATACCAATTTGAATTCGGCCGAACGAGCAGGATTCTCTGGGGGAATTCTTCTTAAGTAATTACAAAATTTACATAAAAAAAATATGTGAGGGCAGTTTGCGATCAAAGCTCAAGAGACTTCATGAATAAAAAATAAAGAAATCAAAATTCTAAATATAATATCGCAGAATGCTAAACAAGTCTGACTTCTTCATAAGGGAACTGGTGTAATTTTAATATTTATTTATTATTACTAACGATTACCCTGTGTTTGAGATTCGACCATTATATTTATATTAGAGTGTATTTCAAATGAATTTAGTGTTAGTAATTTTTATTTTTATTAATTTATTTTATATCCAAAGCATCTGTATTAATTATTATTAATATTAATATTATAAATGCGAAAGTTTGGATGATTGGATGGATGGATGGATAGATGTTACTCAATCACGCAAAAACTACTGAAAGGATTTGAATTAAATTTGGCACACACGTAGATGATGACCTGGAATAACACATAGGCTATTTTTTATCCCGGAAAAATTAGGTCATCCCGCGGGATTCACCAAATGTTATAATGCAGCAGACTTCACGCTGCAGCTAGTATTATATATAAATATACTAACTGTACCCGCGACTTTGTCGACGAGGAAAAAATTCTAAAAGAAAAGTAACCCGCATATTTCCCGTTCCCATGGAATTTTTGGGATAAAAACTATCCTTTGTCCTTCCACGCATCTCAAAATATTTTTATAATGAATTTCATCTAAATCGATTCATTGGTTTAATTGTGAAGAAAAAGCAGACAGGTAGACTGACAGAGCTACTTTTACATTTATAATATTAGTGCATTTTTTCCAAGTCATATTCTATATGATCTTCTCATTGTGTGGCCGCGTTTCCGATCCGGTAGTAGTTTTTAAAAAAATATGTTGACGTGTCAAAATACGACTCGTAAAAAGTTTTATTGAATAAAGTATTTCTGATTTCTGATTATATTAAAATACTAGCGACCTGCCCGCGGTTTCACCCACGTATCTTTTGTTCCTGTGAGAATATCGGAAAGGTTTATATATTAAAACCTTCCTCAAGAATCAATCTATCTATTAAAAAAAAACGCATCAAAAGCCGTTGCGTAGTTTTAAAGATTTTAGCATACATAGGGACATAAGGACATAGGGACAGACAGAGAAAGCGACTTTGTTTTATACTATGTAATGATAGTTTCTGTGTGTACGCCTCTGTTCGTGTGATTGTCTTAAAATGGGCATGGGCGTATATAAGGGAAGCGTTTAGACGGTCTCCCCTCTTATTGGAAACATATTCGCGGAATAAGTATCTACAATTTTTTAACGCCATAGAATTTATTATACCCTTAACAAGTCCGGGTAAAACTAGTTACTTATATACATATCTTAATGCCAGATCTCTTACGAGGTAGGTAGTATGTGTTTATAAATTTTGGACCCCTTAAACTGCTCCCTTTACAAATTTAGGTGGTAGAGTTCTGCATTGTCTCGCCCGGGTCTTGTACCACCGCCTTACATATTCCTGCCGCGATGACGTCTGTGCTTGTCACTGATGTGTTTCGGTTTGGAGGGTAAGGTAGCCGGTAAACTTATGCATGTGGCATTAGAACTCGCCACAAGATAGCAACGCACCATTAACACCTTTGGTGTCTATAGGCGATGAGTGACTCTTTCTATCAGGAGACCTATCTGCTTGTGTACTAACTTATGATATAAAATAGCTATAGCTATTAAAAACAGGCTATAAGTATTTCTTCCACGTATTAATAATATTCATCAAAATAAGTGAGAGGTGAACCTTTATACGAAAATGATAAACTGAACATTTATTTGCTACTGCTTGTGAGATAGACCGACGACCAAATCTTCAAATAATCAGAATCCTTATCGAGGGTATGAAATAATATAAAAAAAGTAATTTCACGTTCTTATCCCCGAAGAGATATGCTTTGCGTATCTCTTACAACCAGTGCACCCTCGATTAGCCGAAGATACTTACTCCCACAATGTAATAGGTTACAATCCTATCGCCAACTAGGCACTTTTGTAAACATCTTTTTTATTAGAAAACTCTTTTATGAATTGCCATACCTGGGAATCGAACCCGGGATCTCACGAGGTCATGTAGTTAACATCGATACAGAACCATAGAGGCAATATAAGGATACAGATTAATATTATGTCCTTAAACAATAATGGTGTATAAGCCATTTTGGTTGTTGATAATTTTGTACGCATATTCATGAAACCGTCTATAGATAGATGTTTTTCTTGAAAATATGAGTGGTAAAATGCTAAACTGATATTTCCTATTTCTCCTGAACCTTGTGTCCAATTTTGAACAAGATCCTCTCATTACTAATGAGACGAACTTGTTCAAAATTGGACTGTCGATATATAGAAACTTTAAAAAACTTAGCAAAGAAAAACTTTGACATCACTAGCTCTTAAAAACTGCTTTACCGATTTTGATAAAACTTGCACGGTTCCTAAATCGACGTAATTTTAAGCCAAAACAAAATATTCAAAACCATAATTTTGTTATTTGAATAGTTGTAACTTTTAAAAACTTGATTTGTTTTTAATTTTTGAAACAGCATTAAGCACCATTTTATTAAATTCCAAAATATGAAATACAAAAATTGATTATAATAGTATCGGTGGACAAATTACAAAAACTGATCTATCCCAAAATTAAGCAAATTAATTGCTTATGTTATGGATATTAGTCAACAATACTAATAGATAGAAATACATATATATTTATATATATATATATATATATATATATATGTATTTCTATCTAACTGTAACTGTAACATATATAATAAATAGCCATACCCATAAATATAAACATCTATGCTCGTCACACAAATGTTTGTTCCTGTTGGGAATCGAGCCCGAGCGCCATCGATTCGTGATTAGATTCGCTAACCACTCGAATGACTGGGTCGTCAAATTTGTTGAAAATTTTTTCCCATGACCATTTCATTAAATAGCAAACAAACAGTTTTTTACCTATATATAGGGAATATATTTTTACCTATATATATGTAAGATATAGGGAATTGTCGTCTATAAACACCAAGTATGTTAATGTTGCGTTATCCGCATGGTGGAATCATAAAGCTGTTTACATCCATCGGATTAATAGGCAATGATTGTTTCTTTCTATTATTGTTGTTTTTCACAGAGAGAGAGAGAGAGAGAGAAAGAAAGAGAGAAGAAAGTGCATCTGATGGTATGCTCATGAACCTTCGCAATAGTAACGGTCATGCAGTTACTCCGTGAGATGATGAGAGTGTAACTTTGAGTTTTGACGCGATGTCCGATGGTAGAATTTATCCGCAGGAATAATTTCAAAAAAAAATTCAGACAACTTTCCATAATATATGCGATAGAAGATGTAGAGCGAACGTACATCTCTGTGTAATGTAAAAAAAGGTAGCAGACATGAATTTGCAGTATAAATAATTAATGAGTAAACGTAATGGCGTCAAATAAATAGGCTTTGTCAAAAGTACGAACTTTGTTTCAACGCGCCATATGCAAAGGCGAGCTGCTGTAGCGTAATTTCCTTGTGTTTTCTCGTTACGAAGCTTCAGGGTAGAGTTTAGTATTTTGTAGACTGTGCTCTATAATTATAGTGTCAAATAAGTTAATAGCTTCCATGTAGTAGAGTCGCACTTTATTCGAAACTTACTGATGTCAGTAGCTTCAAAATCTTCACTGCTATATAATTTTGTAGCATCTGTAGTTACATTTCAATATTTTACGTCAAATTAAGCGATACCTATTCGTTTTATGACTTATTAACATCGATTTTACTTTTGTCTATGTGTCTGAAAGAAATATGTTTCGTTATATCTTAGTAATTGCAAATTACAGGCTATTTTATTTTTTGTTTATCGATGTTTGCTTTGTATGTATCTAGTTGACCCGCGCAGTTTCGCCCGCGACAGCGTTCTCTATATGGACGTTATACTAGATCAGCATGTCTTATATCGTTACAAACTTTTATCCCCTATTTCAACTTCTTAGGGATTGGTTTTTGAAAAAAATATTCTGAGTTTGATCTTCAATCTGGATCTATCTTTATGTTTTAGGGTGAGATCAATTCGTGCGATTTACCCAGTAATTCGTTTGAATAAATATTGAAATTCATTTAATAAATACCCCAACCTGGAAATCCTGACATGTGTACTCATTGCTCGGCAAAAAAAGATTGTTAAGTATTGACCTGTCTCTATCTGTATCGCTAGGCGTGTACGCAAAATGTTTAAACAACGTGACAATTAAATACTGCATCACATATTAGTAATTCTTCAAACATTTTGTGTTAAATTTTAATGCCTCTGTTTTTATTTAGCCTGTAATTTCGAACTAGAGGCAAACTCAACGTGTCCCTTTAACTTGCCATTAGTGCAGATGGGTTGACTTAAATTATAAATCATGAGGACTAAGAACACCTGGGACTATGTGTTGTAACACCTGTGTAACGGTCACTATGTGTGTAATTACAATAACGCTTTAATCTTTTTTGTAATAACAAGATTATACCTATAATAACAACGTGCCTTTAAAAATAATAATCGGGTAAGGATTCTCTGACATTTAATTGAGAAAAATTACAGACTGTTAAGTAGGTTGCGACAGAGTGAACACTTAAATAATATCCTTTGTTACCTAAAATTGCACCACAAGTTAAATGAAATAACTCACTAAAATTCAAACTGTCATAAGAAATTTACTAGATTGGAAAACTTTTAATTTAATATCACTATATTTAAATTCATTTTTTTCCTCTTCTTCGTATGTTTTTGCAATTTTTTTTTGGATACGAACTGTCGACAATCTCACTCTTACCAGCCGTCTTAAACCACTTCTCCGGTAAGACATTGGATCTCTATGTGTGTTATACTAACTGTATAATAGGGAGTGTTTTGATGAACTATTTAATTTAGTGCCGGGACCTACTATAGTGAGAGATTCCATCTACACAATATTGATGATTAGTCGTCTATGACAGATTGATTTACTGGTACCTTCTTTATACGAACAGTTAAACTCTGGGATAACCTAATTCACACGTTTTATCCTAATAGCTTTAATATTTAAATTATTAAGAAAAGTGTTAATAAAGTTCTCAGAAGCTGCAATTGCATTGACAGCTAACCTTTTGTGTTGCAAATGTCCATGGCTAGTGGTGACCGCTCTCCATTAGGTGGCCTAACCACTCGACTGCACATACTATAAAAAATACAAACTATGTCCTGATAATTATAAACAACAAATGGAAAATAGGCGCAACCGCTTTCAAGTAATGCGTTCACAAAAATTTATGAAGATTGGTTTTTATCCATTTACTGGTTGTTTATAAAAGGTGTCAGAAAAATATTTAGAGCATAATCAGTAATTTAAATTCGTTACTATGATTACTTTGAGTCTTCATAGTGCACCAACAAAACCCACTAAAATAATGTTCCAAAAAATTAACACGTATAATTATACCCAAATTATTTCAGGGGAAATTTTCGGTGCACATATAAGTTGCCTCGTAGTCTAGTAGATAGTCTAATCATGCAAAAGTGTTGTTGAGGTTTTTCTCGAAATTCCAAAATCTCAGAAGCAGTAATTTGTACTTTCCATCGTCAGCACTTGGTGACACAAACACTTGTACTGTTTCACAAATGTGAAACAGTACAAGTGTTTATATTATATAATCTCAGAAGCAGCTTCGAGTATTCCGAGTAGTATGTTTACCATTCCCGTGTCTCAGATGAGCACGTAAAGCATCGGTTACGGTTATCGCTAGAAATAGTCGAAAATTGTTATCAGGACGGTACAATGCAGCGATTGGGATCACCACTCATCTCGCCAACCAACAAACCAATTAACTGTGGTGAACCGGAGAGTTTATAGACTTTTTTTTACATATATATCATAAGATAGCAAACAAGCAGATGGGTCTCCTGATGGAAAGAGTCAACCATCGCCTATAGACACCAAAGATGTTAATGGTGCGTTGCTATCTTGTGGTTAGGTCTAATGCCACATGCATAAGTTTACCGGCTACCTTACCCTCCAAACCGGAACATGAGAGCGACAAGCACTGAAGCTATTGCGTTTACTCTGACTACCCCACAAGAGAACTGGGCGTAATGACAATATAAAAGCTTTTTAAATAATCAAAGAAAATACTTCATTGTTAACCGAAATAAGAAATGGATTGTCTCTTCTGCGGTTTAGTAGTTCGATGTCGGAGTTAGCCACTTGTTTGTTCGATTTCCAGGACGGGCAATTCAAAAATGTGTTTTTTAAGTTTTTTGACAAAAACAACGTTGTCCGAATTGGAAAAAGTGCCCGGTTGGCGATAGGCTGGCTATCTATCACATTGTGGGGCTAAGTTTCTTCGACTAATCGTAAGTGCACTTGTTGATTTTGCCTACGTCTTCGGAGATACGGGCGTGAAGATACTTTACTTTAAAAAATGGGGGAAGTCCCCAATTCGTAGGAATATTTTTTACTCATGCGTCTTTGAATAATTTCGGAGCCGATTGCTTAACGCCAAGACTTCTTGGGAAAAATCTTTTATCTAGGAGGATATACTTTCCATTAATTCCGATATAATCTATTATCTATTCCTGCCGCAATAGCGTCAGTGCTTGTTGCTGTCGTGTTCCGGTTTGGAGGGTAAGGTAGCCGGTAAATTTATGCATGTGGCATTAGACCTCGCCACAAGATAGCAACGCACCATTAACATCTTTGGTGTCTATAGGCGATGGTTGACTCTTTCCATCAGGAGACCCATCTGCTTGTTTGCTATCTTATAATATAAAAAAAATATATATATAAATTTGGTGACGGTTTGATTCAGCGTTACACGGTACAGGAGAAATTATTGCATTTTTATAGATAGTAAACATGATGAATGGTTTTCCTGATGGAAAATGAAACTATCTCCTATGGACACCAAAGGTGATAATTCGTTGTTATTCGTGTGGAAGGATAACAATTCTACATACATAAGTCTACAGGTTACTTTATCTTCGAACCGGAACGTGAAAATAAAGGAGATCCCAGTGCAGCAGGAATAGGTAAGATACCATTTATCTAAGCGTGACGTTATGGAACCATAACACCTAATAGTCACGATGGTAGTAACATGTATACCCAACCGTTTTCCTTGAGCTTTGACGTGGTGGTTTAAATTCATGTCTAGATATGTTATCTACCATTTAAATGCTATTTAATAAACATTAAAAAAATAAAAGATACATTTTGTATTAGAATTTTATTACTGCTAACGTCACCTTTTATAAAACTAACGAGTTAAAATGCTATAAAACTACACTAGGCGACGATCTGTGCCCTTTAGTGGTACATTTTACTGAAAAAATATCGCACTTTTAGGTTTAAGCTTGGCGTGGTAGTTTTATTTCATTTAACTCATTTTCATAAAAAATTTCATAAAATACGCTAATTTAGCGGAAAGTTTCAGGGATGGCTTGCAAGATCAACCATTTACAGATCACAGAAAGTGATAGGTGACTAGTCTATCACCAACTGGGTACTTTTCCAATCCTGGGCAACGTTGTTTTTATCAGCAAACTGAAAAAATACATTTTTGATTTGCCTGACTCGGGAATCGAACCTCGAGAGTTTCTCTGAGGAAAAAATTCGAAAAATTTATTCGCTAAGTTTATACCGCCAATTCTTCGTGCCTGCGGTAAGTCCAATATTTTAAAAATTTTGAAGGTTAATTAAATTAAATTTTCTTTATAAGATCAACTTTTATTCTTGAAACTCATTTTTCCTAGAAAACTCTTTTACAAGAAAGTTACCATAAATAAAAATTGATTTCTATTAATATTAGACTTCAAGAGCGAAGTGGTGGCGCGAATTAGATCTTGAGTTGCTACATATTATAGGCAGGTACTATATTATAGGTAGACCAGAAAATATATTGTAAAATATGTAGATGACCCTTATAATTGTTCTGTGAAGATAACATTGATAATTACAGAAAATTTTTATTTTTTATTTTGGTTTTATTTTACATACAAAGCCTGGCGACGCCTTTAATGCGAATATAATAAATAAAGTCCATGATACATTAAAAGATGTAATTCGCATAAAAATACTTTCCTACGAATATTACTAGATAATACAACGTAGCGAGCCCTTACAAAGCTCTGCTTTTTGCTAGTTTTACCTATTAACAAGAAATACAAACATAAGTTGTCGGTAGTACCACAGTATACTGGAGACTAACAGTAGATTGACTACTGTACATACATGTGATATTCGAGCAACGCACACATAGACAACTGTCACGGACGCGATATCTCGGAGTAGTTCGGCGGGGTGATCACGTAACTCGCAATGCGAAATTATCGTGATTGTTTAGTTATTGCAGGACACATAACAGTCTTGTACATTAGTGGTAGTCGTTGCCGCTTGATTAGTTTTGATGCTGTGACGTTGCAAAAAGTGCATCTAGTGACCAGCAAGCAATTAGCGACGTTTTTGAAGATTTTTTCATTACGTTTAAGAGTCATCGCTGATCGCTGGCGAATTCAAACGTTAGATGATACGCCTACGGGACAGTTTGTTCCGCACCAATCCGAGATATCGCGTCCATGAGAGTTGTCTATGTGTGCTATGTTCGAATATTACTTGTATGCAACATTGACTTCTGTTAGTCTTCTGTGTATTCTGTGATAGTACAGTTAACAAAATTGACTTCATCACGTAATTAAGTTTATAGATCGTGATTCCACAAACAAACTTTTTTTTGATTAAAAATAAGCTGAATTTTTGTGAACAGCTTCGTCAATCGCAACCATCTATTCTATCTTCGAAAATTCCCGAACTAGGTAACTAATAAAGATAGATAAAAAAGAAAAGTTTAGAGTGTCGGACTAAGAAAAGTTTCCACGTCACGTGAAGGACAATGTTACTCTTGAATAACAATAATAACTTACAAGCTGTTGTGAGAAAATTAGGTTGTTTTAAATTGATTAATATCAATTTAAAAATCTCATAATTCCGAAACTTTAGAGTGGAGGACTCGTCAGAAAATCCATCTAATGTGTAAGACAAAAGTTTTATCGTATTTTTTATAATATTACCAAGCGATTTAAGTCGAAAAATAGTTATTGTTATTAATAAATATTTTTCCTTCACCGAAACAAAATTTTCAAGCCCCATAACTTTATTAGTTAAACGATTCAAGATTTTTCAAAGATAGGAAAAATTGTTGCCTCGTTAAAACGAGGCTATTCACAAAATTTCAGCTTGTTATTAATAAAAAAAATTAGTTCGTGGGACCACGATCTATTACAAACTACTGTCTGTAGCGAATACAAACTTGCATCAAGTAACGCTAACTTAAACTACAAACAATGATACATTTGAAATTCAACACCTTCCTAAACAAGCAGTTCTTTACATTTCTATTAATATTATTAACTAGTTGACCAACGCAGCTTCGTTCGTAGGCTTTTGTTTTATAAAAAAAGGTATTATCACAGGTTCCCTTGCAGGGTAGACAGAGTAACCCGAACGTCTATCGATTTTCCAGTTCAGTACATACGATTTATCAGTTTGTCGGTTGGCAAAGTGAGTGGTGGTCTCTATCGCCGTATTTTTACCAACCTAATAACAATTATCGACTATTTATAGCGATAGGCGGGACCGACAGTTTGTCCCACAGAACAAATATCAAGTAGAAGGTCTATAGCCGGAGGTCACATAGAAAAACCACCGTAACATATATAGCACACAAACGTGGAATTGTCATAATTTAATATATTGAAACAATGCAAGTATTTTGTCTTTTGAGCTTACCATTCTGAACTTACTAATTTCAACCTTAGTCCAATATAAGGCTGGAACTATTATTGCCCTGACTGAGTAGCACCACGGCGGGTAGACTGAATCTTTGAGAAATGTATGTATAGTTTAAATAAAAATGGACCTTATCATAATAAATTAAATTTGACTTACATTTAATCTTTTTTCTCGTTATGCTAATATTGTTTTATTTTTAATTAAACTTTATTTGAAATAAAATGAAATATGATTTTATGATGGAACGGTATGCCTCCTTTGGATAAATTTTTGAACCGGCTATCGGTTTTGCATTACAAAACTGTTTTTATTTTTTTCAAACTGTTTTCGAAAAAACCTTAATAACACTTTCGCCCGACCCGGGGATCAAACTCGGAATCTACCTCCTAGACTACAAAGCAATTTTGTTTTGACAGTTGATAAAAAAGGTGGTTATCAGTTTAACATGTATGTAGGCAATATTGTTGAAATTGGATAATATTTTGAGTAATCTATGATGGTCTTTTTACACGTCCAAGTACTTGTACTAAATTTCGTAAGTGTACCTATGTATATTTTTTGTTTGTCCAAGAATTTCTCAAAAACGAAATATTACTATATTTGTTTTTGATTTTAATCAGGTATATTCTAACTTAGAAACAGTTCTAGTTTAATTAAAATCGGTTGAGTGATTTTTCAAATATGGGTATAGTTGACAGATACTTGAAGCTGGTTAAACTTTTTAGATTACTTTTAAAAAAATTTGAAATTTGCATAAAAAACAAATTAACGACATGTTAATTTATTAATGGGCGAAGCTGCGTTGGTTAGTCAATATTTTTTTAAATATAAATATGAACGTTTGTGTATTGATATTTAGTTATTTGATGTTGATTATTAAGAAAAATTTTAAATAAGGGCACGCCATTTGGGGAAAAATTAACAGAGGTGCAACTAGACCTTAGGAAAGTTCAGCGGACAGTATAAATTTTTATTATGTGACTAATAACATATCCTTAAATCTATATACATATAATAAAATCGCAGGAAAGTCAATGTATGTCCGGGGTAAACTCAAAAAGTACTGCATGGATTTACTTCAAATTTTGTATGAATATTACTTACAGGTCGGATCAACATATAGGCTACATATTATCACGCTATCACCTACGGGGGAGGAGCTGTGCGGAGTAAACGAAGTCCGCGCGAACAAAGTCGCGGGCAACAGCTAGTTTAAAAATAAAACAGAAAGTGTGTATTTCAAACGAATTTCCCACAACACACCATCCACGATTTAAACCTCGAAAGTCATTTATATAACAGAAGACTGTACGGCTAGACCATTTAAACGACTTATTTGTTTCTTTTCATCCACTTAACGCGAAACTTCTGAGGTGGTTCTTTACTGCCGACACGTCAAAGTCGAGCAATTTCGTGGTGTTAATGAAATACTTTTATCATAACCATTTTGCACTTGTATGATATAACGAGTTTCTCTTTATGTCATACAAGTGCAAAATGGATCTAATTAATCAGTTTTATTTTTCCAAAAATTCATTTTTAGGAAAAACAAACGTTGCAAAAAACAGTTAAAATTTTACTTTTAAGTCCGGTTTCCTTTTGTATGTCACGTTAACGGTAAAAAAGGTTACTATAAAATATCTGAATACCTAGATGACAGGAAAGCATGGGATTAACTGCTCCTCATATCGGTTATCCTTATTGTTAATGTAACAATTAAATACTTACTAATTAAACATTATGTAATATCTTATAAAATAATGAAATAAATGAAATAAAATTTATTGCTCAGAATACGGTTACAGCAAAAAATATGCAGTTATTAAAATTAAGAAGTACCACGCATTCTACCAAACGGCATGTGTATAAAAACTACTTGTTTCTTGTTTCCATACTTATTTACTTAAATACCATTTAACATTGTTACTCTTAATATTCTGATTTAAATAATTTATATAAGTTCATATTTAAGTCATTAGATTTTATTAACTTTTATAATAATCAAATATTCTATTATAATATCCAATGTCAAAAAAAGAAAAAAAAAGAATTAAAAAATTGTAATATTATACATATATGGCACATTTGAAAAAATTATATTAATCCTCAATACTACATTATTATTTATATTGTTATTTTAACATGTCAATTTGAGGATTAAAATAAAAATAAAAATATTAAATTATAATTATTTAAAAATGTTGTGTAAAAAAGACAAGCCCGCTGAGTTTCTTCCGCCGGTTCTTCTCAGTGTGTGGCCGCGTTTCCGATCCGGTAGTAGTTTAAAAAAATGTTGACGTGTCAAAATAACTTGTAATAAGTTTTATTGAATAAAGTACTTATGATTTCTGATTTCTGATACTGTTTTCTTAGAGTTGCCGAATCTGATTTCGTATCAATCAATGGTATTTTTTTAATATAAAAACATTTTTTTCTTTTCTAATTGTTGCATGCAATACTATTAATCGATCGATTTTCCCCCGTGTTGGTCCCGGGCTCCTGTGAAAAATGGGCTAACTGCCGTTCTGCCAGGCAGATCGTAAAAGGCGTCCGATTGGCTATGCGAGTCACTTCCATCGTGTCTACTAGGTGGTAGATTTCTGCATTGTCTCGCCCGGGTTTGGTAACACCGCCTTACATATTCCAGCCGCAATAGCGTCGGTACTTGTCACTATCTTGTTCAGGTTTGGAGGGTAAGGTAGGCGGTAAACTTGTGCATGTGGCATTAGACCTCGCCACAAGGTATCAACGCACCATTAACATCTTTGGACTCTTCTAATGGCAATATGCTTACACCAAATATGCTAAGAACGCGTTGCCGTCTGTATTGCTTGTTGAAATGTCACATGCAGTTCACCGGCTACCACATCCTCTTAATCAGAACACGACAATGACAACCCAGATGCTCTAGTGGTGAAAATAGGTAATGTTGTGGCATTAAACCTGGATGGGACCACCACCACCTAGTAGTCAGGATAATAGTTTTTATTGTATATTGATTTAGAGGGTAAGATAGTCATCAAGATATGCATTTGAAAGTTTAACCCACCTTACGAATGTCTACGCACCATTTATATCGTTTGGTTTTGCCTTTCCATTTAAAGAGCAAACAAGCAGGTCTTGTTGTTATCCTATATCGAATTCAATAAAAATAATCAATAAATATAAACAACAAAAACGTAGGTAATGTTTTCCCGATTCTTATCTATACATGTATACATACAAATAAATAAAATTAGAATGTCTGTTTGTAATATTAAAATAACCGCTTTTTACTAAATGTACATGAATATATACACGACATATATATCAAAATTATATTTTTTTTACAATTGTTGTCTGTATATCTGTCTGTCTGTTTGTTCCAACTAATATCTGAAACGGCTAAACCAATTTTGACGGGACTTTCATTGACAGATTGCTGAAAAAAAGGAGTTACTTAAGCTTCTTTTATTTTAGTTTTTTTACACAGACGAGGCACGATACAGCTAGTTGTATATATTTTTCTGTCAACTTTTTTAAATGGAAAGGGTTCTCAATTTAGTTTCATTTTTTGTTTGTCCCCTCCGAACTTGGCCATTTATGAAAAGAGGTGGAAGATTTTTATTTTTTCGAAGGTATCGTTTCCATTTACTTCCAAATAAATTAGGCGAAAATCTGATATAAAGTTTTAGAGTTACAAGAAGTTGGAAGACAGTTGTAGCAGGTTTACTGGGTTTATGTGATCGATACTTTTATTTACCCCATACTGGTCCGGGCCCCTTTGAAGAATATATAATCTGCCATTTTTTCAGGCAGTTCGTAAAAGGAGTACGATTGGCTTCATATGTGACTGTCATCGTGATTACTAGGGAATAGAGTTTTGCAATATCTCGCCCGGATATATCGCACCTTGATAACAAAATTGCCATTATACAAAATACGGTAATTCGGTTATTAATTATACGGTTATTTGGAAAAAAGCTCTATTTCAAATAGTATAGAAGTCAACCGACATTGTAATATTTTGCATACATTCACGATATTAACTTATTAGATATTAACTTAGATATGAATCACAATGCTGTGTAAAATACTTTAAACCTCCATACTGAAAAATCACTATTTTTGAATAATGACACTTTTGTTTTCAAGGTGCGATATGGTACCGCCGCCTTATCTATACCTGTCAAAATAGCGTTAATGCTTATCATTGCCGTCTTCCGATTTGGAGGGTAAGATAGCCGGTATAGTTATGAATGTAACGTTACCATGCCGAAACACACACTGATAACAACGTACCATTGACATCTTTGGAGTCTTTAAATTGACGATGGTTTATTTTCCATCAGGAGTGCTATCTGCTTGTTTATCTAATAACATAACAAAACATATTACGAAAAATCAATGCAAACGATACATAAGGCCTTTATTTTTTCGTTACAAGTTTCAATTCGCTTAATTTTACATAAACTCTTTCATAATATTTTACAAAAGGAAAAATAATATTGCGAAGAAAGTACAATATATTTTTAAATAATAAATGCAAAGAGTTCACTAGCATCATTTTAATGAATCACATTTCCAGGTCAAATGGAGTCTCCAGAGAAATAATGTCAGTACTTGCGGAGCAAAACAAAACATCACACTGAAATATTAAGTTTTCGCTTAATTTAGCACTAAAGTTCTATTTACAAACTGTATCATAGACAACATTATCTTCTTTATCTTTACATAGTTTAAACTAAGTCAATTCCGCCGCATATGTATGTACACTTAGGTCTTTTAAATCACGCAATGCAAATATATATACTATTATATACCGTTTCCATAAATTAAAGTTCAAAGGTATATATATCTCCACATATTGACCTTAATCCCTTCAACTGTTTTCTGCTGGGTATTTTGTAGAAAATAAGAGAATGCTAGATGTGTCACTACTATTATGATCATTACATTTCATTGGAATGTTGCATTATAAATCTGTTACATGAATAGAAACGCAGCAAAAGCATCCTAATTATCTTTATGTGATTTGATCTTTCCATTAGAAAAGCCATTGGTTTCTTGGCTGTTTTATAGTATAAATAAAATCTAGTACTTATCAAACTTGCACGCTAAAGAAATTGTTAGCACCAAGCAATTAACTACAAAAAAATGATATTTTTAAAGATAAAAATAGATGCTGTTCAAAATTATATCCGTCCACAGTCCTTGTAAATTGCTGTTAAACGATTTTATTCAGAATGTCGCTTTGTTGAATGTATGAGAAATACCTGCGTTCTTAGCATACATACGTGAGTTATATTAAAGATTTCAACGAAGATTAATAAGATTGAATAATATAGAAAAAAATATAATTCTATTTTGTATTTAAATATTATTGGAACGAAGTTCCTTACGGCAGGCTTGGAGGGGATAGGGATTTTGCTGCGCGACCGAACTGAAAAAAATGTGATAGTAAAACCGTAAGAAAAATGCGTGGAATAAAAGCGTTAAATGAGACGTGCGCAGGCGCGACAGTCGCGTACACAAGCGAGTAGTGCCGTTTAGCCGAAGGAAGTTCGTTCCTACCTGGTGTCCCGCGACACCACATCATTTTTTTTTCGAAATGTTTTATTCTCAATTTGATTACGAGCCGATGTGGCAGATGTTGCAAGACATATTTTCACTAAACGTGATAAAAATAGTGACTAATATGGCTGAGGACGTGTTCCATTATTATAATATAACCAAAAAAATGGACTCCACGCTGAATACAATATGTTGGTAATAACTTAATTTGCCTTTATATTAAATTACGCACGTGAAAAAGTGTTAAATGCGCTACACAGATAACATAATTAACTTTTTATGTTATTTATATTTATGTTTTATATGAAGTAAATTTGCCTCACCTTTCACCCAGTAAATTTACAGCAGAAACAAAAAAGCTTGTTTTCACTAAGAATAAATCGGATATATTGGAGTTTCGAATGCTTAATCTTAATATAGAGATAACAAAAAACTAGAATATTTTTTTTTTTAATTAGGATTAAAAATATTTTAAAATAAAAATTAGGTTACGTCACAGTAAACACGAATCTGAAAGTTTTATGTTACACCGCGGTAAACGACATATTGTTTTTGACATTTTTTCAGAAACCACAGAGTATATAATACTTGTACCACGGCGTGATGTCATTTAGACGTCATGAAATTCCAGAATGCTTTTTAATGTAAAATTAAATTTTAAAACGCGGTATTTTTATTATAAATGTATGATATTAAAAACAATGTGGTTAATATGTCTCATAAGGAAATTTATTATTAATTATTTTTCAAATTTAGTCTCCTAGCCTAGCTACCTCACCTAAATGGCTTCGGTTCAGTGAATACTGCATACGTTGGCTTTAGTACTGCTTTTAAAAAGAAAAAGACGTAAAAATAAGCGAATCTATTGGATTGTTTATTTCCGTTATAAAGCAGTCGGTGTCAAAAGGTTCCATTTTAAACCAAAATACACGCGTAGTACACAATAAAATACCATTGCGTCTACGGTGGCGTAAGCGCACACCCCTCCTCCAGCACTTTGTACGCTCATCAATGACCAAACGAGTTTCGACACGCTTCAGACGCGCGTTTGCATTTTGTTTTACGTCCGTTTTTACCCATGAAAACGCAAAAATCAGCATCTAAAAAAAAGTATCTTCACGCCCGTATCCCCGAAAGGGTAGGCAGAGGTACAACAAGTGCACCCACGATTAGCCGAAGATACTTGGTCCCACTATGTGATAGGCGGCAAGCCTATCGCCAACCGGGCACTTTCCAATCCCGGGCAATGTTGTTTTTATCAGAAAACTGAAAAAATACATTTCTGAATTGCCCGACCCAGGAATCGAACCCGGGACCTCTGTGATCAACTCCGACACCGGACCACTACACCACAGAGGTGCATCTACGGTGCAGAAAACGCGCATTCCTCAAACGCGATGCGTGTTTGCGCTTTTAAAATACGCCATGTGCTAGGGGCCTAAATTACATAAAATAAGCGTACCGTTTTACTTTGCAATAGAATTACACGTAAGTAGCTCGTTATATATTAACTAAAACTCTTTCCACTATTTGGGGACCTTACAAAAAGATTACTTGTTACTAAAAGTTCCTAGATTAAAAAAAAGTAATATTTATTCACTCTAATCGACATTCCTGATAAGAGTCTCTTGAATCTTCTAAATAGTGAGTAAACATAGTAATTATAAAATTAATCCCATGGTGATATCCATAAATGATAGCATCCCGCAAGCTGGTTTTAAAATTAATCGCCGCTAAAACAGAGATTTGTAAAGCAGAGAAGAGAGAAGATATGTATTATCAAGGGTTCACCTTAGTTATTATCAGATCGTAATGTATAATGAGAAATTGTATGTGTCGATTTCTCTCTTACAGTTTAACACAATTTATATAAAAGCCGTGCTCTGATTGTGTCTCTCCTGTGCGCTGGTGTTTGCTAGCAATACATAGATTACATTTCTAATTACCAATAATATATATTTGTTTATAACTGTACTAGATCACCTCTGTAGTCTAGTGGTCCGTTGTTGATATTTATGTGGCTTGACTAACTGCAAGAACTAGAAAAAATACGACGTTTCGATCTACAAATCACATGAATACTAATAGGGAACATTGGGAAGAAAATGTGTCGCCGCGCATATGAGAAAACGCTCCTATCCTATCACTGTCAAAAATGTCATATATTTGTACATATATTGAAAAAAAAAATAGAAAATTTGTTTATCAGAAAACTGAAAAAACATTTTTTTTAAATTTCCCGACCTCACGCGGTCAACTCCAACGCCGGACCACTAGACCACAGAGGTGACCCACCACATACTGTTTTTAACATCGGATTACTGTTCAAAGTAATTCAACATTATACGAAATAATATTACAAATGATAATAATAACTACACTCATTCGAAACGAGGCAGGTGAACGAGTAGTCAATTATATTTAAATAAAAATTCTTGCATATTTATATGCGTTACAGTTTCGCAAATATAACCGCCAGGTAGCCGGTGCTGGGTTAAAATTATGTCACATTTACATTAGATTTGAATTTGGGACAAGAGGTCGAGATGACTTAAAATTATATGTTGTAGGGTTATTCACGAGATTTTAAGTTATATAGATTTGAAATTAATATTTCTCGTAAACTCAATAATTTACATTTTTAGTAAAATCAATATTTCACATTTCTCGTAAAACCAATAATTCACATTTCTCGCAAAATCAATAATTCACATTTCCCGTATCGTATAGAAGAAAGGTTAAATGAACGAGTAAATTGTGCGTGGTGCGTTCACAAGCGCGCACACACATACGCACGCACGCACGTACGCACCCACGCACGCACGTTTGCACGCACGCACGCATGCACGCACGCACGCTCGCACCTAAGCGAAGCTTAACCTTAACAACTAAATAAGGTTAAGCTTCGCTGAAACGTTACGGTAAGTATAATATTTAAACAAAATCAAATAAATAAACAAATAAAAGTGCTCCTATAAATAAAAAGAGATTTTTCTGTGGGAGGTTATATAAGAATTGTGGTATTTGTGTTCTAGGAGTCCGGTGTCGGTGCTGACCACATGAGATCTCGGGTTCGATTCCTGGGTCGAACAATTCATAAATGTGTTTTTTTTTTTCAGATTCCTAATAAAAACAACGTTTACCGTGATTGGATAAGTGCCCGGTTGGCGATAGGCTTGCCACATATCGCATTGTGTGTAATAAGTATATTCGGCTTATCTTGGGTGCCCTGGTTATACCTCTGCCTAGTTCTTTGGGGATACAGGAATGAAGATAATTTTTATGACTTATCAAAAGTGCCTATGAAGGATAATTCCAATAAAATATTTGAAGCTTTGAAACTCTATTTATAAAGGATCTCATTAATAAATCTGTTTAATAATGGTTTTAAACTAGAACATGTTCTGTCTTTTTGATTAATGTTAACTCTGAATAGATACGCTGAAATGGAAACTAATTTAGAAGCATGATCAAACACGTTTATTACCAGAACCGATTAAAGCCCTTACAATAACATATTTCAATGGATGAGAAAATTGGGCACTAGCTATATATGTATAATAATAACCTGCACGAGCATATGTTTATATTTTTTTTTTTGAAATACAGAGAAAAGTATCATCATACCTATTCTTTTATGGGCTAAGCAGTGTGAAAGGAATGTTTTTAAACTCCGAATCACCACAATTCACTGGTTGGTTGGCTAGATGAGTGGTGATGGCGATCGACACGTTTCAATGAGCTGATAATGATTATTTCTTATTTCTAATAATAATTGAGAGTGACAGCTTTACGTGTTCACTCGAGTCATAGGAAACACCGAGCCGCTATTGATATTTAGATTTTTAAGATAAGCCTCGTAAAAACCTCAATAACACTTTTATTTTGCCCTTTAATACAGGGGAACCCGGGAACTAACACACTAAATCAGTTTAAAAATAGAGCTCTAGAATAGACAGATCTGTTATTATCAGCACCGTCGATATTTATACGCAAATATGAGAGATAATTCTTCTAACTAGCGATAGTTAAGATAAGGTAGCTTAAGATCTATGTTCTTATATGACATATATTTTTTGAAGCACCGTTTACATAGTTTCTGTTCGTCCTAAAGTTGACTAGAGGAGAATACCAACAAGCATTATGTCCGCCTTTCGTACAAATTTATTTAAGGTGTACAATAAAGTTAAATAAATAAATAAATAGCTTCTAACTCGAATATATGGTACCATCGAATACATGGTTTACCTACTCCTGCCGCAATACCGTCAATACTTGAATGTTTGGTTTGTAGCATAAGACAGCCAGTAGACTAATACATGTGGCATTGCCATCCCTCCCCAAGGATAGCAACGCACCATTAACATCTCTTTCCATCAGAAGATCTATGTATTTTTATTTATTTATTTATTTAATACTTTATTGTACACAATTAAAAGAGAAGTAGTACATAGAGAATTATTAAAAACAGACTGTACAATGGGCGAGCTTATCCCTAAAAAAAGAGATTTCTTCCAGCTGACCCGAATAAGAGTAAACACAATAATTATTGAAATGTTAAAATAGTGTACAATAATCATAAAACTAGATACATATGAATATAACGGTCTCGATACATTAAATTTATCCACATAATATTTAAAAGTGAACAACAATCGATGGAAATGAAAGAAAAAATAAAAAATAAAATAAAAAATACTATGTAGACCCAGCAAGAAAATGTTCTCTTAGACTCTTTTTGAAAATTGGAAGAGATTGACTTATACGATTTTTTTTTCTCTTTTTGTGGTTAGATAGTAAACAAGCATATGTTCTCCCGATGGAAAGAGAAATATGTGTTATAGAAACTAAAGATTTTAATAGTATGTTACTATCCGAGTGGCGAGTTGGCAACGTCGCATGCATAATTCCACCGGCTATCTTACCCTTCAAGCCGGAATACGACAATGCCTTGACACTATTGCAGCAGGAATATGTAAGACGGTAGTATCAAATACCAAGGCGAAACATTGCGGAACTCTACCACCTAGTAGTCACAATAGTAGTGACATACTTAGTCGCCTTTTACCCCTTCCTGACAAAACGGTGGTTGGTCTATTTTTAAAGGACTCCAGACTAATATGGGGGAAGTAACAGTAACAGAAGGGGAGGAAGTTGTTAGCTTGCAATAATTAAATTAGGTAATTATTTATCTTTTAATTTTTGTAGATTATTCAAATCGGTTCAGCAGTTTTCGAGATTACCGCGTACAACCAAACAAAAAAGCAAACTCTACCATTTTATAATATTATACCACCATGTATAACCATTACCATAACCATTTTATATATATATATATATATATATATATATATATATATATATATATATATATATATATATATATATATATATATATATATATATATATATATATATATATGTATATAATATACTATAAATAAATAATAATAAATACTATATAAAATAATATAGATATACTATTCTCTATACTAATATTTTAAAATGGTAGAGTTTATTTTTTGTTTGGTTGTACGCGGTAATCTCGAAAACTGCTGAACCGATTTGAATAATTCTTTTTGAGTTGGATAGCCTGTTCATCGAGGAAGGTTATAGGCTATATAACATCTTGCTACGACCAGTAGGAGCGGAGTAAACAAAGTTCGCGCGGACGAAGTCGCGGGCAACAGCTAGTTTGTAATAAAAGTATAAGGTGTACTAAAAATATAGTACATATATTTTATGAAAGCATTATTAATGCTTTAACTAGCGATGAGATAAATCTATTGATGGTGGAAAGCATTAACTATTAAAACCATTAACATCTTTGGTGTCTATAGGCGATGGTTGACTCTTTCCATCAGGAGACCCATCTGCTTGTTTGATATCTTATGATATAAAAAAAAAAAAGCAATTTATTATAACAAATCTATATTCATCAATGGTATTATAATATTTAAACGTAATTAAATTAATTTAAATTAATGAAACATCAAAGATTATAATGATGTTGTATAATCATTAACAGGGTTTTAGTAAATTATTAAATATAATATCTTATCTTACGCTCAATTATGAGCAGACATCAAAGGAACCTGGCCTTTTCAAAACTTTTCAATAGCTACTTCAATACCTCGCGATTACTTGGTATAAGAGTTTTGAAGAGGTTACATCGGTTTAAAGACTATTGTTAAGGTACCTTTGTACTCCAACCAAGTTTATCCCACATCTGAGATTTTGCTAAGATAATATGACTTATGTATGAATTGGGTTAAATCTGGGTTATTCAAAGCTTTCGTATAACTGTTTTTCAACCGACTTTCCAAAAGGATGAGATTATCAATTCGCTTATGTATTTTATGTTTGTTATTTCAGAATTCGATTATTTATAAACTGATTTTGATAATTCTTTTTTTTAGTTTAGGAGGAAACACTTCCCGTGTTGTCACTGTGGTGTGGTAATCATTTGAATATGGTGAGGATATGAAGGCGGTTACTGCAGTTTTATGGCATTTAAAAAATTATGTTTATGATTTATCGTGTTTTTTTTATTATTTCAACGCGCGAGTATAGTGCTCTACTATTTCTAATTTTGTTTAAATTATTTTTAAATTTTATATATATATATATATATATATATATATATATATATATATATATATATATATATATATATATATATATATATATATATATATATATATATATATATATATATATATATTGCACAGCACATTGTTGATCACATATACAAATCCGACGTTGACCCGGCTTACGACCAATCATGAACGTCAAACTTATTTGCCCATTCTCTCTCTCAAATAGTTATAAGACTATTGGAATGAAATTCTTTTATGGAGCGGTAGGAGTGAAATGTACAGAAACCATCTCGCTAACGAAACTAAAATTCGTAATTTACAATTCTCAACAATATCCAAGAAAATGTTTGTTTAATTCATTTTGTATTCGTTGAGTAAATAACAATCATGAAGAGCATTGGAGAATATGGTATAAGAGTGTTAATAAGTCCGAAAACAATTAATTAAATATAATGTTATTACGTTTTAAAATCGATCGTTAAAATGTGGACCTCCGTGTTGATCTGGGTTCCTTTGAAGAATAGGCCAACTGCCGTTCTGCAAGGTAGGTCGTAAAAGGCTACCAATTGGTAATGCGTGTCACTACCATCGTGAGTACTAGGTGGTAGAATTCTGCAGTGTCTCGCCCGGGTATTTGATGACACCGCCTAACCTATTCCTATCGCAATAGCAGCAATACTTGTCATTGTCATGTTCCAGTTTTGAGGGTAAAGTAGCCGGTAGTCCTACGCATATGGCATTGCCATCCTGCCACACGGATAGCAGCGCACCATTAACATCTTTGGTGTCTATAGGCAATGGATACTCTTCCCATCAGGATGGCCATCTGCTCATTTTCTACCTTATGATATAAAAAAGTACTACACACCAAAGTATTGATTATGGACTTATAGGTATAGTCATGTATTTTTGCCTTTGACCTTGGAAGTCGGGCAGTTACCGCCGCGCGTCTCCTCTTGCACTGTTACAGCACGTGCGGCGTGGCTGCGCTCATTTTGATGTGATTTTGACTGTGGGAATTTCAAATTGAACACACACATCGATATATTTCACAAATCATATGCATTGGCTGCACGCCAACACAAATACCTAAAAATTATTTATTGCGTTATGCGCTTGCAAAGCACTTCAAAAAAGCGCAATGATTAAATTTTTCGTTAATTTGCCAAATGTAATGTTGGTGTGTGGTACTTTAGAATATACAACAGGGCCATGAAAGGTTATTCAAATGTGAATTAATTGAAGACAAGACTATAGGTACCTCATTTTTCAACTTTCTTTATCGTATCACGCAACAATTATAATAAATATTTGAGTATGATGATGTATTAGGCGTCCAAGCACATGCACTATATTTCGTAAGTGCGTGTATGTAGAAACATATTATAATATGTTTTTATATTTGTATGTTTATTCACGAATTTCTTGTAAACTAAAAGCAAGATCTAGATAAACAGGTATATTCCAACTTAGGGAACGGTCCAAGTTTCATCAAAATCAGTTAAGTAGTTTTTGAGATATGAGTATCCGTACCATTTTAATATTATAAATGCGAAAGTAACTCTGTTCGTCTGTCTATCTGTCTGACTGAAATGAATGAAATTTGGTACAAATATAGTTTAAGATCCGAGAAAGGACATAGGATAGCTTTTATCCCGGAAATCCCACGGAAACGGGTACTATAGGGGGAAATCTCGGTACTGTCTATCTTTTAAACCATGGTAATAAGAAGTAACTTAGGCTACTTATATTTTAGAATTGTTTCCACGCCGATTGAAGTCCTAGTAGGTAGTCCCAGAGCTAGTAATTGATATTAAAAATAAAGTATCTTCACGCCCTTATCCCCGAAGTGGTAGGCAGAGGTACTACTAGTGCACCCACGATTAGCCGAAGATGCTCTGTACCACAATGTGATAGGTGGCAAGCCTATTGCCAACTGGGCACTTATCCAATCCTAGCCAACGTTGCTTTTTTATTAGAAAACTAAAAAAACACATTTTTTGAATTGCCCGACCTGGGAATCGAACCCTTAACTTCATATCGTCAACACTGACACCGGACCGCAAGACCACAAAGGCGATAAACCCATTTTATAAAAAACACGTGTTTTTTATAAAATGGTTTATCTTTACTTTTTTGATAAAATAATCACTACATAGTATAAAACAAAGTCGCCCTCCGCTTGTCTCTAAGCTTTCGTCTTTTATTTAAATATCTTTCTACCCTAATTTTGTTTCTACATCATGAAACCTTCTTTCTCCTGTTCAGTTCCAGGAAAAAAGGCAGATTCCGTCGATTGTACTCATCGATCTTATAGCAAAGAAAAATTTCGCCACGTCAAGCCTGTCAACACTAGCTCAGTGGGAGAGCATCCCGGCTTTAGGGAACGGGCCGCAGGTTCAAGTCCTGCATGTCGATGTTTTTCTTTGTTGTTTTTAAAAGTTTTTCAAGTTTTCCCAATCACGGGGTGAGTGCTATAACACAAAAATAAGTTAACACATTGTTTCTTTTACATTATCGCTGTGAATCATTACAGAAGTAATCATTCCAAAGAACCACCGAACAGATTTTGATGCAGTTTTCACTTTTTTAAGCAAATTATTCCCGAAAGTTTATACATACAAATAATTATAATTATGTATTTTGTATTACAGAGAAAATCCCATGTTTTGTGATGAAGCCGTCAAAAAACGATTTTCGAGCGCTTACATTGCATGCGCTGGCTAAACCTTAGTACCTACCTCAGCCGCACTTGCGTCTATCGTCGAAGATATTAGCGCGTTAAGGAACGCACAGTCCGGAGTGTATGCGACAATAGCCGGTCACGCCTGCATTTATCGTGTCATTGCACGAAGCTTTGTGACGATAGACGCAAGTGCGGCCGAGGCATATGAGATACATCAAAACTACGGAAATGTACATATAATAAAAAGGCTTACAAAAAAGTTTGCAATATCATACCTATATCCTAAGGTTCACAGTAACCATTTTATTCTCTAAATAATTATTACTTTATTTGCAAAAGCTAATTTCTCCTACTCAGTATAAATCCTTATCGTAATAAGTACATTTAGTTACCTTGTTCGTTTAATGTGGATAAAAATTGTCCTTTACTTTTTCACTTAAATGAATACTTTAGAAGTTATCACAGCTTTAAAATTACAAGCAACCAAAAAAAATGCTTGTAGCGAACCGGCTGTCATCGGCCCGCGGCCCCCCGCGCCGCGGCAAATAATTTTTTGACGCAGTAAAACCAAAGGTAAACTGCAGCAACCGTCATCCCTTTCCCTATATCGCTGGAACCGGAACACGGCGAGTATACCTACTCTCTCGAACAAATAAAGAATTTTCAAAATCGGTTCATAAATGACCGACTTCTGAGGTAACAAACATAAAAAAAACATACAGCTGAATTGAGAACCTCTTCCTTTTGGAAAGTCGGTAGGAAATGCTTATAGCACGCGGCGCCTAGCTTGTATAGCAAATTTTATATACGCATATAGTCTTTGTTAACAAAACAGATTTAGAAGTGATTGTACGTAGCTCGGAGCCAAAAACACTGCTTTACAGCACGGCCCAACAAACCGTGTTTTTAGCGCGGCATTACCACCAACACATAGCACACGCACAGTAAAGCACCAACAATTGTTCAAAGGACCCCGTGCAAAGCCGGACCGGGTCGCTAGTGTTTTATAATAGAAACATAATAGAATAATAATATATTTATAACATGAATCGCCTCTGAGGTCTAATGGTCCGATGTCGGCGTTAACCATACGAGGTCCCGGGTTCGATTCCCGGGCCAGAAAAATAAAAAAACATGTTTTTCAGTTTTCTAATAAAAACAACGTTGCCCGGGATTTGAAAAATGCCCGGTGTGCGATAGGCTGACCTATTACACTCAGACTAAGTACTTCGGCTAATCGTGGGTGCACATGTTGTACCTCTGCCTACCTTCGAGGACACGGGCGTGAAGATACTTCTTACTTTTTTATGAATATGATGAGACATTCACTAGACCGAAGTCTACTAGGAACTCTTATAACTATAAACTTCGTCATGAATGTCCGTCCGTCCTTCTGCAGCCTAGCTCAGAGATACTTCGTACTAGAAAGCTGTGATTAGATTCGAATCGATTTGGTAAAGTAAAATTTTGAAAATTATATTTTTGTGCACGTTGTGTAGCTTCTTATTTTTAACTTCCCGCTTAGTAGGTATGTAGATAAGGAAATTACTGAGTTTATCCTGATTTTCGAAAATCGAGTTTTCACCAGATCTCCATGTTTTGAGGTTCTAGGAACCTTTTCCGACTATTTTCACGATGACGTCAGTCTGTCTGTTTATGTGTATATGTTTGTATGTAAACATCTTATAACTTTTGAACGGCTTGACCGATCGAAACGCAGTTGATAGCATTCAATTGAATTCCAAATAATTACGATTTTTGAACTCTGACATGAAGATATGCTTGTTTCTTTAAATGTGTAATGTAAGATATGTTTGTTTCTTTGAGCTTAAAATACCTAAACTTAACGGGAATTTTCAGGGATGGTCAGCAGGGTCAACCGGTTTACAGATTTTTTCTCGTTTACCCCAATGTATGTAATATTGGATAGGAATTTAACAAATATTGTGGGTTTATGAAAACAGTTTTTCGATTAAGGGTTCATTCGTGAAATATTAAACTTCAAAGGGCTAATTTTTGTTGTGTCAAGTAAATCCCCCCTACCTCTACCAACTTTTGTTGTTGGTTTTAACCGTCTTCGTTCCCATTTTCTATCATAATCACATATGACAGTTCACGTAATCCGTGCCACAAAAAGTAACCGACGGCCCTTATCCACACGTAATCACACAATTAGATGCAAAAGCAGTAAACGTCAGATTATCAGTTTACTTGTGGTTTCAACCACCGCCCGTGCGTTAGTATATTGACTGCCATAACATAGCTACTTTCTCTGTTCATCTACAACATTTTGTATAGGCACATCCTTGTCTAAACTGAAACTATGCGAAGTTGCCGCTTTGTTGCAATGAGTTGCGTAATTTGTGGCTCCGAACAACTTTATCTCGCGACCTGTAAGTACTATGTTTGGGATCAACAATAAAGCAAAATTTTGAGGCAAAATGTTCACGAGTATATTGAAATTCGATCGAATAAGATCCTCCGTCATCGCAGTCGGATGTAATGTATTCCGGTTTTGTTGCCGTACAATGAAAAAAAGCCGAGAAAACACTGCATAAAGGTGGATCAACAGATGTTCACGGTTCTTATTGGATCAACAATCTACGAAAAATGTTTTAGCTCATATTTTGTTAAAACATCATCTGTTTTTTACTGGTACTATAAGATTTCTAACGAAATATTACATTAATTATAAGGCAAAAAATCTTATACAAAAATTATATTTACTAATGATATTAATTTTAAGCATTATTACATTTACCTAAAGTAATACTACACTTTGAATCATAATATCATAATAATCATAATAATAATCATAATATCATAATATCTTGAATCAGAATCATATAATCATTAAATAAAATTTAAATGGATTTCTACATAGAATATCTTATTTCATGCTCAATTATGAACAAATGTCAAAGGAACTTGGGCCTTTTCAAAACTTTTCAATAGCTACTTCAATGTGCCGCGATTACTTGGTGTAAGAATTTTGAAGATATGACATCGATTTAGACTATTGTTAAGGTACCTTTCGCACTCAAACCAAGTTTGCCCCAGATCTTAAATTTTAATAAGTTATGGCTGTTGTATGAATTGCTTTAAGACTGAATCAACAAAAGCTTTTATACGGATATAATTATGAGTTAATAATTCACACTTAATAAAACTACGTACAAAAGATAAATATAAATATCTAAGATACATGTATGAATATGAAATAATCAATTATAATGCAAGATATAAATAAATGCATTAATTAATATACTTAGGCTAAATCTTTTTTATTAGGATTCCGGAATCTTTTTATTAGGAAGTAAATTAGGAACCCTTATAGTTTGCCATGTACGACCGACCGTCCATCCGTCCGTACTTCCGTCCTTCCGTCCTTCCGTCCTTCCGTCCTTCGGTCCTTCCGTCCTTCCGTCCTTCCGTCCTTCCGTCCTTCCATCCGTCCGTCCGTCCATCCGTCAGCAGCCTACCTCAGGCATCCGTTTTCATTTCATTTTCTTTTTCTAAGAGTCAGAGATTTTCTAAGAGTCAAGTGCTCCTCTCTCCCTTCTGCCAGCTAAATAATTGGTTTTCGCGTGTGAAAAAAATCACAGTTGTAGAAAATATAATGAAATTAAAAAAAAACTGTCACGGCTGAGTAGGATTTACAAGTTGACAAGTATTAAACGACCAACATATAAAATTTACTTGGAGAAGGTCTTATAGGTGGTAAACCTGTGGTGCGAATATATCCGTCGCTGACGGCCAATAGGTTAATTGTTCATAGTATGAAACAATAAAAAAGCCCTCTTCTTAGTCCGCATTATTTTGGTGGGCAACTACGGATCTCTACATTGCGCGTGGCCTAACATGCACTTTACGAATTTTATTTATTAAGATAGAAAACAAGCAAAAAAACCCTCGTTTACATACACCACAAAATGTCAACAGTGCGTTGCCGTTCGTGTGGCAGGGATGCATAAATTTACCTTACCTTCAAACTGAAACACGTTAATGACAAGCACTGATATTGTTGCGGCAGGATAAGGTAAAACAGTGGTATGAAACCTGGGCGAGTGGTATAAATTCTAGGTAGGTCTACTAGGTGGCAACCCAACAGTCACGTTTGATCACACATTTAGCCAATCGTTTGCCTCTAAAATAAAGCAACAAGAAAGTTCATTTTTAGCAGAAAGATAATTATTTGAAAATGTAGATATGTCATGAGAACGCAATTATTAATTAAATGCTTCGATCGGTGAATTAAAAAGTTTAACAAATATCACAATTTAAGATAATGTTGGTTATTGTTATATTGACAGTGAGAAGAAGAAATCTAGGAAGGTTCAAAATATGATGTACGACAAATGAGCTTGCGTTCTTTCAAATAATTTTTAATCGAGTTATTAATCGAGTCTTTTGATTAATTAAAAAAGTAATAATGATTCAGCCGCTTGGCACATCATCTAGGTTTAAATATTTTGATTTTTTTGAGCACTTGATTAATTCTATAAAATATAAGATTTATTTAAAAAATATTGGTTTAAACTAACAATTATATTAATTCGGGCACTATAAAAATATATACATAATTTATTTAAATATTATTATTTTGTTTTATAACATCGATGACTACGCAATCGATGAGGCTCGAGTTCGATTTCCATTTCCATTTTCATTTTACATATGTGTGATAAACAAAGATGTTTGTACTTCTGTGTTTGGGTGTTTATTCATAATAAATAAATAAAATAAAATAAAAATAAAAAAATCCCGGCTTTAGGGGGATGATCGCAGGTCCAATCCATGCGTGTTGATATTTTTCTTTGTTGTTTTTAAAGTTTTTCCAATAAAATAAAAAAGCCTTTTATTTCTTGCCAATTAATTACATCAAAATTGAAAGAAAAAACATTTTACAAATGACAATTGAGAAATAAGATTTAGAATTTAAATAAAATTAAATAACATGAATTTCTACAATTAAAATATTTTTCTAAAATATAAAACATTTTTGAGAAAAAGCTAAAAATTTTTTCTAATAAAATTTGACTTAAATAAGTATTGTAATAAATGTTCAGTTAAACGATTAGTTAAAATATAAATTATATAAATCCAGAGATTATCATGCGTCCCTATTGTTTGCTATTTTTGCCCATTCTCGACCTGTTATATGTACTATGTCGTCATCCCATCGTGTTTGTGGTCTGCCTCTGTTTCTGTAGCCTGCGGGTCCCGGCCATTTGATAGCTCGTATGGTCCATCTGTCATCAGTCATTCTGGCTACACGGCCCGCCCATCTCCATTTTTGTTATTGTGAATAACTAAGCAAACAAATTTTTAGTTTGGAGTTAGATTAATTCATGTAATTCGTCTAGATATATTACAATAATTGTATTTTTGTTTGCCAAAAATCCTTCGTCTTTCTCATGTGTTATAAATTTATGTGAAAACATAAAACTCCTACGTAAAATACAATAAACAAAAAAGAACTGATTATAATGAAAGGTCGCATCAGAAAAGTATGAGTTTCGGTAGAAACAAATAAACAGAAACAATCTGTTAAGCATATGTTATGTTTATTATTACAGCTGGTCACCGCAGCTGTTACGATTTCGCAATAAATAAGGCTCATGAAATACGACTGGCTACAGAAATAATACACAGACTTATTACAATGAAATGTATTTTTGTTGTTAAGTAAAACAGATTCGCAGTAATTTGTTTCACTGTTTTGATATGAAAAGTAACTTTTGTTTTTATATCATTATTATTTTAAAGTTTTATTTTTCTGGCCGCTTCTAAATTTGACTGTAATAAATTGATTTTACTTTGTTCTTATATACTATATACATTAAATACTTACGCGTGTTTGTTTAGGCCCGAAAAATAGCTTGTCTGCCATTCTGTCAGGCTGTTTGTAAAATAATATTAATAATAATATCACTGGACAATTATACGAATTGATCTAATCCCAAAGTAAGCAAATTAATTGCTTGTGTTATGAGTGTTAGTCAACGGTAGTAATATCTAAAAATACATATATAAATACTGTCACATAAATAATAAATACCCAAACCCAGATATACAAACATCTATGTTCCTCACACAAATGTTTGTCCCTGTCGAGAATCGAACCTATTCCCTATCGTTTTGTAGTTAGTTTCGCTAACCACTCAACCAATGGGGTGGTCAGTGGTCAACGGGAAGACAAAAGGCTAAACATGTGTTCTGGAACGTCTCGTCCAAACATTTGGTACCATCGCCTTACCTATTCCTGCCACTATAGCGTCAAACCTCGTCATTGTTGTCATCTGGTTTTGAGGATAAAGTAGTCGGAAAATCTATACAAGTAGCGTTAACACTTTGCCACACCGATAGCAACCTCTTAATAACATTTTTGATGTCTATAAGCGACAGTTGTAGAGCCATCTATCTGCTTGTTTGCTATCTTATGATATAAAGAAAAAAAAATACGGTTCAGGTTATATTCTAGTTTAGTTCAGGCTGACTTAATAAATACCCTTTCATATTTCTCCGTTCGCGTAATCATCATTAGATGGGAACTAAGTTTTTGCTTCATGTTAGATTACTATAAAGACAGATACGATTTTTTATAGTAAGAAAAAAGTAAAATATCTTCACGCCCGTTTCCCTGAAGAGGTGGACAGAGGTACAATAAGTGCACCCACGATTGCCAAAGAAACTTAGTACCATAATGTGATAGGCAAGTCTATCGCCAACCGGGCATTAATTCAGTCCCGGGCGACATTTTTTTTATTAGAAAACTGAAAAAAAAAAACACCCAAGACCCCTGGAATACCGACATTGGACCACTAGACCACAGAGGCGAATTTAAATCATATCGTACTAAAATCTTACACACTTTACCTGTTTGTCCGCCTGTCTGTATGGCCCGTCATTTGGTCATCTGCCATTCTGCCTGGCAGTTACTAAAAGGCGAACGATTGGCTAAATTTTTCATTCGGTAAGGGTGTCATGTTCGGTCGATTGGGCGGGCTGTCTCTTTCCATTGTAGAGATATCTGCTTGTTTTGTACCTTGTCATATAAAACAATCACTAAGAGCAAATTTGGTTTTGAGCACGACACTACATCTTTTAATCATGTTCAATGCCTCAATATGTCAATGTTTTTTGTTGGAGTATTCCGATTTAGAGGATAAGGTAATTGGTCAAATTAATATGCTTTAACAAGCATGTAATAAAATATATATGTTTTAAGTTTTCATAGGTGATAGTTGAAATGAAAATATTTATTTCCAAAAATATGGGTGTAACAAGTTGTTAAAAATTAATTAAGTTACCAACATATTCCATACCATTATATGAAATGCAAATATTTAAAAATTATCATTATAGACCGTGGTCCAACGAACAAACTTTTTTTGATTAATAACAAGCTGAATTTTTGTGAACAGTTTCGTTTTGACGAAACAACCATATTTTCTATCTTCGGGAAATCTCGAATCGGTAACTAATGAACTTTGAAAATGTTGATTGAAGGAGAAATATTTATTAATAGCAATAATTTTTGTTTGACTTTAATCGCTTGATGATATTATGAAAAACACGATGAAATTTTGTCTTACGAATTCGATGGTTTTTCTGACGAGTTCTCCACTCTAAAGAAAATTATGAGATTTTTAGATTGATATTAATCAATTTAAAAATAACCTAATTTTCTCACAACAGCTTGTTAATTATTATTGTTATTCAAGGGTAACATTGTCCTACACGTAAAGGGGAAAACGTTTCTTAGTCCGACACTCTAAACTATTCTTTTTTATTTATCTTTGTCGCAGCAGAATCATTTTATTCATAGGATATATCTGTATAGTTGGCTTATATAAAAATATTCAGCGTATTGTACATAATAAATATTTTATTTTAAATTATCTTTCATTAATAAGATATGAAGTTTTGATAGACATTATACATATTATAGATTGATATTGTTCACGATGAAGTATTACGTGTAACCTCAAAACAACAACAACTTCGAACAGGCTCCGAAGTTTTAATTGGGTTTAGAATAGAAAATGAAATTGCAAAGCCCTATTCTTTTGTTTAGGTTAGGTTAGGTCGGAATAGTTTAAAAGTTTTAACCACGTATGTCAATGTAAACTTTAGAAATACATTCTTATTTTTAGAAGATTTTTGAAATAAATTGTTAATTTTAAGCGGGACTTTTAATCTAAATGTAGTGATTGCTCCCTTTACTTTATGATCACATCGTTTTTTTTTATATATCATAAGATAGCAAACAAGCAGATGGGTCTCCTGATGGAAAGAGTCAACCATCGCCTATAGACACCGAAGATGTTAATGGTGCGTTGCTATCTTGTGGCGAGGTCTAATGCCACATGCATAAGTTTACCGGCTACCTTACCCTCCAAACCGGAACACGACAGCGACAAGCACTGACGCTATTGCGGCAGCAATAGGTAAGGCGGTGGTACCAGACCCGGGCGAGACAATGCAGAACTCTACCACCTAGTATGTATGTCGTTGTTGCACACTTAGTTTTTTTAGGCTACTGTACGGATGACAGTGGTATACTAATGAGTCTAGTCATTTTGACGAATAGCTGCTTGTAAACAGTAAACTTTGTACCACTATGTGCGAGTGTCCGCGAATTTTTTGTGCCTAGTTTTTACATAATTCGTTATCAGAATCGAGTACTGAACACTCTCCTTTTGTATACACAGTATTTTACTAGTAACCTATATAATGTAGTTAGATGTTACACAGGATTACTTTTAAAGGTCCGGCCAAATTTTAACATTAGAAACTAAATATTGAAATGAAAGTGCGTTTTTATTATTTTCGTAAAATTATTACAAGATAATATAAAAATATTAATTTAAAAATATACCACTGAATTCATGAATTCGATTTATTGAGGCTTGTGAATAAACTTTTGATGCTGGCGGTGTGTCATTTTACATTTACATAATATACCTGATTACGATAGTATTTATTACGTAATCGGTCGTTCTATTTATTACGTAATCGGTCGTTCTAAGTAAATTTTTATTTTTCCCTATCACTTTTAATTTGGTTGAAGACACAAAAATATTTCAGTTCAAATTTAGCGTAGGTAATTGAAATTATATCTTCGCGTTTTGTTGATTGTGACGTATGAAAATGAAATTTTGAATTTTTTAAATTATTTTTTTATAACATAAATCAATATATTATTGATTCTGAATAGCCTCTGAAAATATGCCCGGACCCCTTAAAGTTACCCTGTATAAACTGCATTGTGGTACAGAATAGCTAACATTAAAATAGTAAAATTCCAACTGATATATCCTACTCCAATGGGTAGATATTTATTGAAAAACACGCATTTAGGAAGTAGCGAGTTTGTATGCTACGTGCATGGGTCGTGACGATACGAAGTAGGAAACAGCATTTTTAGATTTTGTTCAAATACCGTCACAACATACGAAATAAAAACGCTCGAAAATAGAGGTGAAATTTCAGTAACGGATTTTTACATCTGCCGCTAGTAGACTCTTTGAATATTTGCCGCATATACCTCTATAATTCGATACCTTAGTTAATAATTACACAATTCAGAATTACAATGAAACTTTAAGATTTGTGCACTTTCATCCAAATCATATCACCGCTTTTCAACAGACTTCTCAAAAGGAGACTATTAATTCGACTGTACGTTTTTTATGTCTTTTTATCTCAGAACTCGGTCATTTATAAAGCAATTTTGAAAATTCTTTTCCTTTTGAAAGGGTATATTTTTTTATATAGAAGAGGGGGCAAACGAGCAAGAGGTGCTCCTGGTGGTAAGTGATCACCGCCGCCCATGGACAACTGCAACACCAGGGGTCTTGCACCTACGTTGCCGGCCCTTTAAGAATGAATAAGCTCGTTTCTTGAAAGTCCCTAAGACGTATCCGTTCGGAAACACCCCCCGAGGGTAATTGATTCCACAAAGGAGTAGTGCGAGGCAAAAAGTGCCGACAAAAACGCAGGGTTGTGGATTTCCAGACATCAAGGTGGTGAGGATGGAACTTTAAATTTTGACGCGATATCCGATGATGAAATTTAGCGGCAGGAATTAATCCGAATAACTCTTTGGAATACTCCCCATGATACATACGGTAAAAGATGCAGAGCGAACCTACATCTCTGCGCAATGCTAAAGAGTCAAGCTGTTTCGAAATAGCCTGGGCGGCAACGATTCGAACCGCTCTACGCTGAATGCGATCAAGAGGAAGAAGCTGGTACTGGGGAGCTCAAACCCAGAGGTGAGAGCAGTTATTATGTAGTCTCTGTGTAGTTATATTTTAATTTTGTGAATATCTTATGCCGGGTTCCGAAAATATAGGAAACTGGAAGTCGGTTTCTAAATTTCACTACGTTATAAAATGAACGTCGGATAAAAATGAAATTTTGAATGTTTAAATTATTTTTTGTTTAATTCATAATTCGAACATATTATCGATTCTAAATAGCAAAAAAAATCATCAGCTTTCTGCTAGTGAAAGTTCCGTCAAAATTGGTGCAGCCGTTCCAGAGATTAGCCGGAACAAACAGACAGACTGACAGAGAGTCAAAAATTGTAAAAAAAAAATATTTTGGTATATATACCATGTATAGATCCATATGCATTTAGTAAAAAGCGGTTATTTTAATATTACAAACAGACACTCTAATTTTATTTATTTGTATAGATTGTTTTAGTTAACCTAATAATAATAATAATTTAACTAACTTTACACTATAAAATATAAAAGAAAATGTGGCCTCATATTTGTCGTCCTAGGCTTCAGCCTACTTAGCCTGTTGCTGTAAATCGGGTCTTTAGTCGTTTCGCACCACGAACGGTTCGGACCGCGGTGTGAATTGCCGAAGAACTCTTTTATTATTAGTCGTTTCGCACCGCAGTGATGGAGCGGTGCGAATCGCTCAATCCCTTATTGTACTGGGTTAATTCACACCGCTGTGCAGTAGGGAACAGTATTCTTTTTGGATGAGTGAATTTGAGAGAAGAAATGTAGTTTTATGACAAATTCCTTATAGTACAACCAGGCACAAAATAACAGGATAAACAAAATAATGTATAAGTTACATAACATGTTGTAAGTAAACTACGAAAACTTTTAGTAATATTGCACTGTCTTCTGGGTCCATGTTATACTTAGTCAAGTTTGCAATTTTTATAACAGTTTCCTATAAGGACCCATTTTGAGATTCTGGTGCACCAATGATTTTAAGGTTTTGTACAGGAATAGTAGTGAAGTCGCAAAACTTTGAAATCATTTCTAGGTTTTGCAGCTGCCCCACTATTCTTGTTTTAAAATGGAGTCCTGAAAATCTAGTATTTTATTTTCTATATTTATAATTTCACTGCGGAGTTTTTTGTTATTAGTAGACAACTTACTGATTGTCTGAGCTAGAGCATCCAACGATTTTATTTGGTGTCATGATACTAATCGCTGATCACTTTAATGGATTCTTCTACCACTGTGAGATTCTAACAATGGAATAAGTAAATTTAAATATTAAATTATTAAGGAACCTTTACCCAAAAAGGGATCTGTTGTGATGTTGTGTATGTTTGTAGTTTTTTAATAAATTGTTATTTAAATATATAATTATTTTTATTCACCATGATATTTCAACGAATTATTTGTATTACTGACACAAAATTAAACCTGTCGTATTTCATCTACAGCTTTTATTAGTAACAGTGTAGTTAACAAAGGGTATTCAGCAAGTTTTAATTCTGTGAAAAGCTTCAGGTCTGAAAATGATAACGTTGTATTCGTCGAAATCTCATTTGCACTCGGGCAATGTCAGTAAGGAATGTACACGTCTCTCAGTACAACCATCGATATTTGAGTGGTATTATTCATGTACGTCGTAACTGAAAGGTGAAAGCGGGTGAAACAAAAACTTTTACTTATCGTAAATCCCTACCAATATACTAATTGCGAATGTAAGTTTATTGATAACGCTTTCACGCTAAAACTACTTTTATCGATCATAATGAAACTTTGTACACATATTCTTGAAGGTATTAGAAGTAATGTAGGATACTATTTTATAGATTCAGGCGTTACTTTGCGGAAATCCATTGTTCAGACGAAGAAAACTAGTTATTTTGCAATTTTTCGCAAACTTTAAGTGTACCTTTGCGATGTTACTGAAAAGGAAAATATATAAAAGCGGTGTAAGAAATGGAACAAACTTACCGTAGGTCTGAAAATAATGAAGACCCCAAAATTGCAAAATAACTAATTTTCTTCGTCTAGGATACTATTTATTTAAAACAAAAGTTAAATGCGAGCGAAGCCACGATTTAAAGATAGTGAGTAATATTGTTTTGGTAATATACAATTCATCACGTAACATACGTTATATCTTCACGTTAGATCTCTTTCGGGGTATGCAGAGAGACCCGAGTACAGATTTGTCTTGATTCCTCCTCATTACTCTCTTCATACAAACACGCCGGTTGCGAAAACTCATGATATCTCCTTCGAACAGTGTTACGCCACATGTTTTCCGAAGCGATTTCATCTCGACCGCGTTGATTCTACTTTCATATCCTTCTGGCGTACTCAACTCTTAACTTACTTCCATAAAATAGCATTAGCACATGATTAACAGGCACCTTTTGTAAATTAATTTCAATTTGTTACTATTTAACAATATCATTAACTTTTATTTTCGCAAAAAAAATAACAACTATCTTTTGAAAAAAGAAGGGTCCTCAATTCGGCTGTATTTATGTTTTTACCTCAGAAATCCCTCAAATACTAACAGATTTGAAAAAGTTTTATTTTATTTGAAAGGGAATTCCTCTTATTTAGTTCAATATAAATTTGGTAAAGATTTAATCCAGGGATCAAAAGATACCGAAGATTAGAATTCAGTTATTGCAGTTTTAATGCATTTAAATAATTGTTACTCAATTTGTTACACTATTTTTAATAGAAAAAGATATCAAACAACATCTGATGTTAAAAAAATCTCTTTCTACAGACATTAAAAAAATCATGATTATGTTACTCTATCTCAAATCCTAGGAAACAAAGGAGTAGTTGGTTTTTCTACTGGAAAGATAAAAATATAAACTTTAAGTATCACATATGTGCTCTATAGCGTGCACTAGCACTAAAAGTGCACTATTACGCACTGTAATCCGTGTGGCAATATAATTTCACACGCATAAATTTATTGGTTACCTTCCCCTTGACGTTGGCACATGACAACGACGAGAAAGCTATAACATCGATCAAGTTTCCACTTCTTTACTTATTTGAACCTGAAAATAGCCTAGAATTGAAAAACGTAAGCAGATTTCTTTCGGTTGCATACCGTGTGACCGCATACGTTTCAATAATGATTATAATATGCAAAAAAATATTGACATTTTTAATAAACATAATCTTGTACAGATTTTTTTAGAAAACTCATTACTGTCACTTTTGTCGACAAAGTATAGAAAAGTGTACACAAAAATAATTATAAAACAAAAAGTAAGATTAGAGTGAACCTTAAAAGTGAATTGTAGATATCATAAAATTCTATTTTTCTACGTTAAATGTAAAATAAATTGCGTGTTTAATACAATTTAAAAAAAATTGGTGTTAATTTAACTTTTATAATAAAAACATGTTATTAACATATTTTATTTAATAAAAAATGAATGATATTTGGTTACTTTACTGATGCAGGTCGACAACTATAATGGAACTTAGACCTTTAATTCTACAAATATTACATAATCCTACAGATATAACACTACAAAATCACTATTATTTACAACTAGATACTCGCACTGAAGGCTGAAGTCAATCAAGTGTTACTTGTGTCAAGCACCCTGAGATTAATTGCTTGTTAAAATTAATTTGCGTTTCGGAAACCGGCCGGTAATCTGAGTTTTAATAACAAATTCATGAATTGTATGCTACATTTATTACAAACACTACATACGTCTACAGATATAATAACACTCTAACAATAACTATAATTTACAGCTGCTCACTGCTGCTGGAGCTGCTGGAGTTGGTCAAATAATTTGTATCAAGCATCCATTAATCTGTCATATTAATGTTACTTGATATGTTTTTAAATGCAAACTATTATATGATTATATTTTTTTAAATATAAATATTCACGGGACAAATTACACTTATTGATCTAACCCCAAAGTGAGAAAATTATTTGCTTGTGTTATGGGTGTTAGTCAACGATACTAATACATAGAAATACATATATAAATACTAGAATATATTTATTAAACACACAAACCCGGAAATACAAACATTTATGCTCATCACACAAGTGCTTGTCCCCGTCGGGGATCGAACCCGAGCCCATCGCCTCTTAGTCTATTGTTTTTTTTATATATCATAAGATAGCAAACAAGCAGATGGGTCTTCTGATGGAAAGAGTCAACCATCGCCTATAGACACTAAAGATGGTTAATGGTGCATTGCTATCTTGTGGCGAGGTCTAATGCCACATGCATAAGTTTACCGGCTACCTTACCCTCCAAACTGGAACACGACAGTGACAAGCATTGACGCTATTGCGGCAAGAATAGGTAAGGCGATGGTACCAGACCCGGGCGAGACAATGCAAAACTCTACCACCTAGTAGCCACGATGGCAGTGACTCACGTAGCCAACGGTCGCCTTTTACGACCTGCCTGGTAGAACGGCAGTTGGTCTATTCTACAAAGGAGCCCGGAACCAACACGGGGAAATATTATTTAAAAACAGTAAACTACATGTACATTATACATACCTCTAATGGTACTGAACAAGGCTACATATATAGCATTCTAACAATAACTATAATTTACATCTTGACACTTGCACCGCAAGCTGGAGTCGGTCGAGTAACTCGCGTCAAGCACCCATTTGTCTGTCACACTGACCGGGCCGAGCATCTCGACCGTCACTACTATTTATGTTTATGTTCGGTTTACTTGATGAAGAGATTTGCCGTTCCTTGAACTCCACCTTAATTGTCATATACTTCAACAAAGATTAATTTCCACCGTCTGCGTTTCTACCTATGAGTTGAATAAATAAATATCATAGTTTACGCTATCTACTATGCCCTAGCCGATTGAAGTGAAAATTTAAATATTATTCAATGATAAGCTAGCTAACACTTCACAAGTAAATTAATAAAGGAAACACACAGTCAAACTCATACTGTCGCGAAATAATTTGCGTGTAACTTTATCCGCCTTATTGTAAAAACATAGTATCGGGTTTAAACCAAGAGTAAGAAGTCTAGGTTTGTTACGGTATTAGAGTTAGTTCCAATACTAAAATTCATTCTTATTTAGCACTTTAGCACTAAACCCGGTTTTATGATAATGTTTTATTTAGTACTAGAACTGACCCTGGTATTAAGTTCGGTACTATATTTAGACCTCGTTTCGGAATAAGGCGGCAAAAGCATTCGCTCGACGGGCCTAATAAATTTTCAATACATAATAATTTAAACGAAATAAAAATGCAATAACCGACTTCCAATCTTATATATCTCTGAAACCGGGGATCAGATCTTCTTCAAATTATTTTTAAGCAAATGGGAAGTATTTTTTTTAAACAAAAAAATCCTAATCGCTCTAGGTCCAGGAACATACATGATAGATTTCGACAAATTAAGAACTTATAGAAAATAGAAAAATAGAGTTAATGCTTGACATTGCTGTGTTCAATTGGAGGGTAAGATAGCCGGTAGACTTATGCATATGGCGTTGCCCTTCCGCCACACCGATAGCAACATGATTTGGTTTCCTTAGCCTTTCCTTTTTTTGTAACACCTCTAATTTGTATTAACCAGGCAGGGTATAAGTGTACCTTATGTGGCGCATTAGACTACAAGTCTACATAGACCAATTTCTATCTTACTTTTGAACAACACAGCACGCATAAATTAAAAATAACTAAACCATGATAACTGTTGTAAAATAGTTATTATTCTTATATAACAAGTATTTTTAACCGTTACTAATTAAAATAACTGTTACTAAATATAATATCATAATTTAAAATACAAATATCAATTGTTAATATTGCGACTATGACAATAATTATTAATTTGACTTGTACAATATTATCATAGCTTTAAATAATATTTTATAAATATTATATGTTGCTCTTAATTTAAATATGAATATTTAACATTATCTGACAGTATTAATTCAATAAATTATGCTGAATTGAACCGTGAACGTGAATTGAAATATAAAATTATTCGTTATCGCTCCTCGCAAACAGTTTTTCAGTACTGATATCATAATTTATTAAAGTGTTAAGCTCCCGGTGATCGTAATGAATTATTGCGATTGGTAAAATACAGTTTTAACCACAGACTAATAAATATTATGTTATTGTGAATATTATTTATCTGTGTTGAAATAAAAATAAGTCATTAAGACATACAATACAAAATTATTCATGTTACAACTGAAATGATACAACACACGCCTACCATGTATGTCATAACCAAGGAAGTTATATATTACGATAACTGGAATTATTACGAAGCAATATTTGAAAAATAAAAATGTACTTTATTTCGTTACTCATAAAGTTGACATTTGTTTCTTACTTAAAAGAGGAGAAAAACGTTCTGAGCAAGACAACGACAAGAGTGGATGTTGTCCCATTCTTGCAATTGCCAGTGTAAATAAAACTATCTGATGGTAGATTTTTAAATATTCGGTAATCGTTAAATCCCTTAAATTCATACACGTCAATAAATAGTGGATGTTGTCCCTTTCTTACAATTGCCAGTGTTAAAATATAACTGCTGATGGTAGATTTTTATATATTCGGTAATCATTAAATCCCTTTTATTCATACACGTCGATAAATACATTAGAATAAAATGTACTGTAATTAACACGGTGAGTTCTAAAATGAGCTTATTTTAATTATTACGTAATTACTTATGCAATGCAAAAACGTTTTCTCAAATTAGTAGAATTACATAGTTGTAATTTGCAAACTACGCATGGCCGCACTTATATATGACGATTGGCGCTTTATTTAGTAGAAAGAGACACACTCCACCCAAGTCGTGGTACTCTTCGGAACGATTTTGAAGCGCGTGTGAATATTCCGGGTAGAATGTAACTTCCTTGGTCATAACATATATATGTCTGTCCGCTTAGGTTGAACAGAACGTGGATATATCACCAATTTTTATTGGTCGCTTAACATATCGATGTTGTTAACTAATAAAAGAAAATTAACTTACCTATTCATACCTACTTGCTAGGTAGCTATGAACAGAAATAAGTACGCAAGCCTACCCAAACACATTCTCCATGTTAAAAACAATCTATTGAAACTAAATTTGTTCGGTTATCAAAAGAGTGAAAGTTATGAAAAAAATTTACTAAAATTAATTTAATTAAAATAGCCATGAACACTTATCGAATGGTAAGACAAGAGGCGTGTTAATAAATCAATATAATTTCATAAAAAAATATATCTTATCTACTTATTAGATGAATACTGGTCGATCTCCCACCGCCTCTAGTCTAATATTATGTCGCGTACGATAGAAGAGACGTTTGACCAACATTAAGAAGTTATTTTCTCTCGTTTATTATGCTGTTATCGTGATACAGTTGCCACGACAAACATTTCGTTGGCTTACGTCGAATAAACGAGATTTCTTATATTGTACAGGACACGCTGTTTATCCTAAGCAGGCTGGTGTCTTTAGACGATGGTTATTTCTGACATCATGACAGTCACTCGCTTTTTACCCAACTGCGTCAGAACGAGAGTTATTTAAAGTTATCATTTTAACGTCATTATATTTACTACTACCATATTTTTTTCCCGTTTACCTCCAGAGGGGTTAAGGACAATTGACTCTAACAAAAATTAGCATATTAAAGCTTAATATTTTACAAACGAGTCCTTTAATGGAAAATTTGTTTTCACGAACCTAAAATATTTTTAAAAATCTATCCAGCGACACCCCACACTCTTACATTGTGGGGTATCGTTGGATAGGTGGGGTGCGTGAGGAAAAAAAACAGTAGCAGTCGTGGGACTGCCGATAGAAGTGAAAACGGAACTATTAAGTTGAGAGTAATTAAAACTATATAACTATATAAAGCGTCCAACGCGCACATAATACAGTCAGAAATAGTCGATGTATTAGTGTATACGTGTACACAGGCTACTGCGCGTGCGCTAGTCTGACTCTCCATAGCTATAGATATACTATTATCATTAGCATGTCGGTGACGCGAACCGAGGATTTTACCCTCTACCAAAACGCTCAACGCGCCTAAAGAAGTTTTCACTTCAAAAATTAACATTCCCACTTTACAGAAGATACCCAGAAAAAAAAATATTTTTCAAGATTGTAATTTGGCACGATACATATTAGTCACGGCAACAAAGTGGTGATACCACTTTGTTGCCGTGACTAATATGTATCGTGCCAAATTACAGTTTTCTAGTACTAAGGAGAGTTCAGAGTCAGAGGTATCTGTTAGTACTATGTACTAAGAGATTACATATATATTGAGTACATAGTACTAAGAGATACCTCAGAGTGCTAAGTGTGAGTTTTTCTTTTCGCATTCGATCGTGAGCGCGTTTGGAATTTACTAGGAATTTGTATGTGATTTGTACAGCGCCACCTAGTAGTAAATCTGAGAAACCAGTTTACCACTAGGTGGCGCTGTACAAATCACATACAAATTCCGAGTAAACTCGAAACGCGCTCACTATCGAATGCGAAAAGAAAAACTCACAATTAGCACTCTGAGCTATAGTGCGGACGGTCAAATACGGACGAACATAGCGAAACTATAAAGGTTCCTAGTTTATTTCGGAACCCTAAAAAGACAAAAATTAGGCTATGTAATTTTTTATAATCAATTAATTTACTTTAGGCGCAGCGCGCAGGTGTTACCTTTACAAAAAATAAACGAAAACTACAAATTAGAAAATATGGTTAAAATAAAGCAAAATTTCTAATGAAGGCAATTAGACATTTTAAGCACATGTTTTAGACATTTTAAGCACTTAAATGATCGTAAATATATATACAAACAAATTTGTAAATAGCTTTCATAATACGGGAAAATGTAGTAAAAATTCGGAAATACGGAGTAATCCCGTATCCTGTGCTGTAATGAGCTCATAACGTTACTCGCCGTAATTAATGAACACGAAAATGTGGAGCGCTCAGAGAGTGATATTTATATATTTTTATCACCCGTAGTTTTTACTTTTACATGTAAAAATTCAAGCATGTTTGTAAATATCATATTCATGAATATTTGGAACAAACTCTTATCTCAAAAAAGTTATTTAAAAAAAGAAATTAATAATGTCATAAAATTAATAATCATACGTCTCTATGGTCTAGTAGTCCGGTATCGGTGTTGACCACATGAGGTCCCGGGCTTGAAGCCCGGGTCAGGCAATTAAAAATATGTGTTTTTCAGTTTTCTGAAAAAAAACGTAACCGGGGATTGGATAACTGCCCAGTTGGCGATAGGTTTGCTACTTATCACATGGTGGTACTAAGTGTATTGACTAATTATGGGTGCACTGGTTGTACCTCTGCCTACCTCTCCGGGGATACTGGCGTGAAAATACTTTTTTTAAATAATACGTGATTTCTGCACTGCCACTGGAACAAAAATAAACTTACCAAAGATCCGGAAAATCAAAAAGACCCGATTGGCGTAATTATCCCCCCACTTTTTTATATCATAAGATAGCAAACAAGCAGATGGGTCTCCTGATGGAAAGAGTCAACCGTCGCCTAAAGACACCAAAGGTGTTAATGGTGCGTTGCTATCTTGTGGCGAGGTCTAATGCCACACGCATAAGTTTACCGGCTACCTTACCCTCCAAACCGGAACACGACAGTGACAAGCGCTGACGCTATTGCGGCAGGAATCGCGCAATTATAGATGAAGAACAATTAATAATTTTAATTTAACAACAAAGAGCTACATGATTTGCAGGATCCACGCTATGATAATCAACAAAAGAGAATAACATTTGGAAAGAAATATAAAAATGTGTTGCGTTGCAATCCATTCCGCTTCACCCCGCTGCGGCTTGTCCTGTACTATGCTGTCATTTTTTTAATGAGATGCGGTCCGCACCGGCCCGTCCCAATGTGCTCAATCCTTATAGAAGCAGATAGATTGTTTACTAGCTGAACCACACAGATTTGCCCGCTATTAGATTAACATGCAATCTATGTATTCTTTCATACAAAATTTCACTCCCTATTACAGGGCTTTAGGGATGGATTTTTGGAAAAATATAGCCTACTAGCTGTACCCGCGATTTCGTCCGTGTAGAATAATTTCTATCCGCATAGTTCCCGTTCCCTTGGGATTTCCGGGATAAAAATGTCCTTCCTCGGATCCCAACCGCTTTTTGTACCAAATTTCGGCAAAATCGGTTCAATGGTTTAGGCGTGAAAAAGAGACAGACAGACAAACACACGTAGACGGAGCTACTTTCACATTTATAATATTAGTATGAATGTTTGAAAACGGGTCCTTAACTATCTTCTTGCAAAATCATAAATAGACATAATAGACTCAGTGATTTGGATATTAGTCTTCGCTTTTTATGAGATACCAAGCAGTAAAATAGTTGATCTATTCCTCAAAAAGGAGTCTGGATAAACGTAGAGAAAATGTTTAGATAATTTTATATTATGTTCAAACAATTTAACGGAATGTTGTGGAAAATATGGTCAGAATAATAAATATGAAGGATACGAAACTTTAGAAGTGTGGAAGTTTGACTTGCGCTTTTCTTCTTTATTAATTTTAAGAAACTTCCTGATAGGAAATTTCACAATTTATATTTCTTTTAATTTCGTTTCCTTGTTTATTTTTACTGCCTTGTAGCTTTAGTTTATTTGTATGACTGACTCCTACGAAAAGCATTTTGAAGACGAGCGGCACAGTCTTGCGGAGAAAGAAAACTTTTAAAATTAAAAAAAAATCATCGCTTTAAAATATTTTCGACTTAATTCCGTTTTCATTGCGTACGTAGAAAGACGTGTGATAAAAAACAATTGACAAATCATTTCCCGCCAACTGTTTTTTTTTATTACTAAGAAGGTTGCAACGTTTTAAAAATATAACATTCGAAATTCAAATAGTTCCGATTAGCTAGAAGTGCAAAACTTTTAGTGTGCCCCATGTACACCGATTGACCTAAAAATCTTATCAGCTTTTTTCCTTTAAAAATACCGTTAATTAGATCAAAATCAGTCAATTTGTTTGGGATTAATCATTGACGAAATTTTTGTAAAAAAATAGTTTTTGACATTGCTTCGAAATTTTTCAACCCATCGATTATTCAGCTAAAGCAATATTTTAGATCTCAACAATTGAGTTGAATGTCATAATCGTTCTCAAAATATGCAGCTTTTCAAAAATTAATACACTGCAATTTTTAACAAAATAGATAAATTTTAACAAAATACATTTTTTAAAAATTGATATTTGAACTGAAAAATCTATGTTTGTAGTTTTTACTCTTTTGAGCTTAAAATACCTTAATTTAGCGAGAACTTTAAGGGATGGCCTGGAGGATCAACCGTTTACAAATTTTTTTCTTTGACATTTAGCTGGCATTTGATGAAGATTATGCAATTTCTGTTCTGATTTTTATATTAATAACTAGCTGATCCGGCAAACGTTTTTCTGCCTTTTTAACTACTCTTATTTCTTTTTTCTATATTTTCTTTTCACCTTTCCTGGACTTCAACAATTAATTCAAAACCAAAATTAGCCAAATCGGTTCAGCCGTTCTCGAGTTTTAGCAAGACTAACGAACAGCAATTGATTTATTTATATATGGATAACAATTAAATTAATTAAGTTATAAAACTAAGATTTTAAAAATTTTTACGATGTCATTATTTTATAATGTAAAATCTTAATCATTTACGATTCGGAGCGTGAATTTTAAAAAAGACATTATATGCTCTCGATAAATTAAAGACGGAGGGGCTACTCGCTTTTTTCATGCTATATTATAGAAAATAGTTGTTGTACTAACATGAAATCTATGTAATTTGCATGCCAATTTTATGGCTGAATAAGTAAATATAATATTAAGACCCTGTCACAAGAATAGTAACGCACCACTAATATCTTTGGTGCGTATAGGCAATAGTTGTCGCTTTGTGGTAGAGTTCTGCATTGCACAGGTACCATCGCCTTACCTATTCCTGTCGCAATAGAGTCAGTGCTTGTCACTGTCGTGTTCCGGTTGGGAGGGTAAGGTAGCCGGTAAACTTATGCACGTGGCATAAGACCTCGTCACAAGATAGCAACGCAACCCATCTGCTTGTTTGCTATCTTATGATATATTAAAAAAAAACATCAAGAAAGTCATCCTGCTTGTTTGCTATCTTATTATATTATAAACCAAGGGTTTCGTATAAGCTTGTAAGTAATCTTAGCTACACATAGAAGTACCCTATTGGTTTTGATTCCCTTATGAAATCGTAATATATGCGACATAAACAGTCGTATCTTTTGATCGCTTTTTGTGAATTAACATAAAAATTTTCAGTTTTCGGATTTTTTCTTTTCATGTGCTGTAAAGTATTGCTTTTTTGCCAAATTTCATGATTTTCATCATTTCACATCTATGTTGACTTAAAAGTTCGATTTTTCACAGCTAAAAGCTTGGTTACTAGTGATCCAAGTATTTGACATAAATTTCAACTTAATACCTTTACGCGTTTCTGAGAAAAGAGGTCTTTAGAGATGGACAGACGGACAGACCGACAACGAAATAATCCTAAAAGAGTTCCGTTTTTCTTATTCAGTCACAGAACCCAAAAAATGAGAAAAATAGTAAATTAAGGAAATTAATACTACGATTTTGTAATATAGATATCAATACAAGCACTTTGCGCAAATAAATTGTAAAATGAGTGTAATAACTATTAAGATTAATAAAAACCTTTAGTATTTTTATGATTTACGTTAGTTATTAAAATGTTATGGAGATTTCATTAAAAATGCAAGTTTTAATAACAAGTCGGAGTCTGTTGGTGGTGTGGTAATACCGCCTTGTCTCAGATGAACACGTAAAGCTGAGAGTCCTGGTTACCACAAAAAAATTTAATCGTAATGACAGTAAAATCTGGCTATAGGAACCACCATCTATCTCGCAAAATGACGAATCGGTGAATTGTGGTGAACCGGAAAATCTTATGACGTTCAGTTTACTCCGCCTACTACGCAAGGGTTCGGGCGGGATAATATAGATTTTAAACTAAAAATCAGTTTCCAAAAACTAAGTAATCCAATAAATACTTAATATTTATTAATAGATCATATACCATATATTATCTGTGATTTTAAAATCCCACAGCGCTTCTGACGCAAGGTAATAATTTCCAAAGATTTTGAGGTGAATACGTCTTTAAATTTGCCTCCATAATGGGAACAGTTCAAAAAACGGATGATAACAATATTGGGGGATACAGTTTGGTGTTATAGCTACATAACTATCATCAACATTTAAAATCTAATTATACCACTGGATAGGTAAAAAATCAAATAATTTGATAAGCTGAACGCGTATTACGATGCTACACGGGTAATGGAGTAGGAAATGCCGCCATTTTTAGATAGTTTTACTGCGTTACATATTTTGCATATTGTGTATTGATAAAAATATCATTGGAAAAGCATAACTAATTAGACATTCTCTTTTACAGATAATCTGAAAAAATGAGTACAATACTTCAAGACGTACTCGACCTCGTTCATCATGAGATATCGACATGAGTCCCAGTAGCTTTGTCATCTACATCACTAGCCTACTCTGGCTTAATCTAACTGATGCTAAAATTGGTAAGATTATATTATTATTTATGTCAATTGTTTAATCAATAAATAATGACAATATAGTATTATTGTTGACAGTTGAGTGATATTAATAGGACGTGCTCAAACACAATTTATCGTTTCCATTCCTTGGATATGTGGCCATAAAACGGAAGGTTCTTAATGTTGTAAATATAAGTTACAGTCATCCAATTTTGTCAAAAGCTTGCAATTCTTGCAAAGTCTTGCAATTTTGAAATGCTTATAAAATTTTCTATTCTAATTTCGCTTATAAAATTCTAATCTATATTTAAAATCAAAGCGCATGGTATAAATACTTTCCACATCTTTTATTTCGTAAACGAAGCATCTTCAGGGGAAACGAATACCAACAAGACTTGGAGCAATAATTACACAGTGATAGTATAAAGTGTGTAGAACTTAAGAAGATAATTACACCGCTAGGATCTTTTTTACTCTCAGGACCTTCGATGAGTTTATTTCGTGTCTCACTCTGTTTCCCTTCAGGGACATTGTAGAGGTCGAATGTCCTTGAGAAGTCGAGTGTCCCTGAAAAGTTGTAAATTTAATTAATGTCTTCTTTAATTTTTTATTTTCGCAAAGTAACGTTTTAATCTGTTAAGTAAATATCTAAAGTCTTGAGGTCTCTTTTTTATTGTTAAATATACATGACTGAGTACGTCAGTGTCATTTTGTGCAAGTGCTGACGAAAGAACCGTGATCAGCATAAGGTCTGCGATATATCGTAATAAACGTCTACCCAAGGTCATCTCCAATCAAGGTCTGCCAAAAGGAAAAAAAATATATTTCTCGATTGCGTTTAGTGGTAAAAATAGCTATCTTGCTAAGAGAAACCTAATTTGGACTGTCTTTTATTCGATTCATTAACGTCAACACTTACCATTGTGTTCCAGTCAAGATGGATTGTCAGACTTATAAATTATCCAAATTTTAGTATAGTCAATGTCTACTTGTATGCTTGAAGAGATGAAAGGGGGAGATAGGCTGTTTTTAAAGTAAATATCAATAGGTGAGATATTATGAAATTAAGGTATCACAAATATATGCACATTTTTTATGATACGCGATAGGAATACTAAAATCTGTATTCATTTATCTTGGTAAAGCCGTGAACAAATTACGAACTGGAAGAGTTATAATAGCACCAAAAAGTGCAGCAATTAATATAATTATGATGTGTCCATAATATTAATTTTCGAGGTTTTGCTAATTTTAATTTTCTTTTGCAGGGTACTTTTGGCATATAACAGATCTTCATTATGACCCATTCCACAACTCCCCGGAGTTCCATCGAGGTAAACTCATTTAGACTCAAAATTCTATTTTAATTTTTAATGTTGTCTCAAGTAAAACAAATAAGCGATCTTTTGTTTCCAACTTCGTTAATTTAGAGCTCAAATACGGTTTTGAAATTAGCAAATATCTTTTGACAACTTTTGATAATTTCTAACTTTATTGGCGAAATTTGTGAACTGTACGTATATTTTGTAGTCTATAAATGAAGATGCTTGTATTTGTATAGTCTGTGATATCGTTAAAATTTACACAAATGATTACAAGATGTTGGAAGGATTTTACTCATTCTCACAGTTTAAATTCACTTTAAATATTTTTTTATTGTTTACTCATGACCATGTATTATATATGCAGATATACATATATGTATATATATATATATATATATATATATATATATATATATACATTTCACACCGATCAAATACCTTATATCGGCCTACTCAGGTCATTCTGTTGTAAGTCTTGAAGGAATAAACATCTATGTACGTCAAACTGGCTATTATTAAAAACGAACTTTACAATTGTTAAAAGATAATACGGTTAACGAGATTCGCTAAAAATATTATTTATTATGTACTACATGTAAAGTAATTTATAATAAAATATAAAGCAATCGCCCTGTGGGCGAAAGTCGGCAATAGACAAAATAATAAAATCTATTCTCAGTTTGTTCATACACTTTAATCATAAAAACAATATTAAAGATATTGTTGCAAATAATCTAGAAACCTGAAGAGTTGGAGCGCTGGAGAGATCTTGAAATAAAAGAAAGACCCAAGTCACCCAAGCGGTTATGCCATAATGAATCTTCTGTCATGATGAACATGGCGTGTACTAGGACTTGTTCACAATTATAATTGTTTACGCGTTAAATTCGAAATTTTTGGGAATATAGTCGAACTTTACGTTGGGTATAAATAGGGATGTGTTGACAAATAGAGTGCAGTTTTATACAGGGATTCATAGTGATACTTGAGATGATCAGTGTAAAGCGATACAGTACAGTGAATACGAGAAGTGTTTTAGTTCAGCGTACTCGTTAATTCTGTGTTAGTGTAGTGACTGTTATTAGTGTTTATCAGCGTACTTATGTATTTCATTGTGGTGTTTGTACCTTTGTGTTATAAATACACGGTTTTAATATAAGTCATATTTTATTGCACAATTCGAACGCGAAGCACGTAACAATATGTATATATTACCATGTTAAACGATATTTATTAATAAATAAATTTTTAATGGACACTATTTATAATATTATGTGTCTGCACTCATCCGCAATGTAAATTTAACAGTACCAAATTTCATAATCCACCGTTCACGTAATTGTCGCAAAAAGGTGCACAAAGCTTTTGTTTCCTGTAATAACATGTAAATTTCTATTTTTTGCTAAAAATTAACACTTAACACGTAAAACTTATAAATACTGTATGATGTGTAAAACTGTAATCAATACTTAATATTATAAATGCGAAAGTAACTCTGTCTGTCTGTCTGTCTGTTACGCTTTCACGGCTAAACCGCTGAACCGATTTGGATAAAATTTGGTACAAATATAGTTTGAGTCCCAAGAAAGGACATAGGATAGTTCTTATCCCGGAAATCCCACGGGAACGGGAACTATGCGGGTTTTTATTTTAGAAATTTTTCCACGCGAACGAAGTCGCGGGCACAGCTAGTAAATAATATTTTTTTAATCAATTATACACAATTTTAAAATAATCTTAGTTATTGATGAAAGAAAATATTTTTATTGTATGCTATCTGTTTGTCTTGAAAATTGTTTCAGCAACTTTTTTACGTCATACAAACACGTAGCTAACAAGCATATGACTCTCCTGATGGAAAGAAACACCATCGCCTATAGACATCAAAGATGTTAATGGTACGCTGCTGTTTGGAGGAGGGATGGCAATGCCACATACGTAGGTCTTCCGGCAACCTTACCCACCAAACCGAAACACGTCAATGCTTGGCATTAACGTTATTACGACAGGAATGGTTAAGGTGGTGGTACTATACACCCGGACGAGACGTTGCGGAGACCTAATACCTCTTAGTAATGATTGTACTGATACGGAGAGCCAATCAATGGCTTTTTACGATCAGACTGCCTAGAACGGAAAATGGTTTATTTTCATCGGTGAGGACGACCGGTCTAGCGATCTGTAAATTGTCCAATTTTTTATCTTTACCTATTTTTTTGTTATATTTATTATAACAAAAAAATAGGTAAAGATAAAAAATATACATTTAAGTCTGGCACTTTCTGGCAGATTCTTGACAAAACTATTACAAGACCACCCTTTACATATTTATTGTAATTCTAAATTTTTATTGCATAAGAAAAAATTAAACGTCAATTTTTGTGTTTTCTCTTTTTAGATTAATAGAGAAATGATAAAAAATAACTAAAAAAGCTTCTGAAAAAAAAAATCATAAGTTATAGATCGCCAGATCGACAGATTATTATTTGTTTAATACCCAAAGAGCTATACAGGCCATTTTAGGGTTCCGCACCCAAAGGGTAAAACAAGAACCTATTACTAAGACTGTGCTGTCCGTCCGTCCGTCTGTCTGTCCGTCTGTCACCAAGCTGTATCTCATGGACCGTGATTGTTAGTTAAAATTTTCACAAATTATGTATATCTGTTGCCGCTATAATAACATATACTTACTAAAATGGAATAAAATAACTATTTAAGTGGGGCTTCCACACAACAAACGTGATTTATTGTTGTATTTTATAAATAAGTAATTGTGCCCACGACTTCGGCCGCGTGGAAAAAAAATTTAAAACAAAAACCCGCATGATCCCCGTTCCCGTGGGATTTCCGGGATAAGAACTATTTTATGTCCTTTCTCGGGTTTTAAACTATCTTTGTACCAAATTTCGTCCAAATCAGTTTGGTGGTTTAGGCGTGAAGAAGAGACAGACAGACAGAGTTACTTTCGCATTTGTAATATTAGTATAGGTGGTATGGAATCCTTCGTGCGTGATACTGGCTCGCACTTGGCCGGTTTTATTGTATTTAATCTAAATCCCCTCTTTTCGATGGTCTCCACATAAAATATTATTTTTTTTCCATTCCAGGAATTTTTTTCGGGAAATAAAAGACATATCGAGATAATTATTTTTGATTTAAAATAAGTTATATAACAACTTAGGGAACTGTCTAAGTTTTATCAAAATCGGTTCAGTAGTTCTTACTCCGTGCAGGTCCGGGCTTCTTTGAAGAATAGGCCAATTGTCGTTCTACCAGGCAGGTCGTAAGAGGTGATTGATTGGCTATTTCCGTCACTACCATCGTGACTACTAGGTGTTAGATTTCTGCAACGTCTTGCCCGTATATTTAGTACCACTGCCTTACCTATTCCTGCCACAATAGCGTCAATGATTATTATTGTCGTGTTCCGGTTAAGAGGGTAAGGTAGCCGGTACACCTATGCATGTGGCATTGCCATCCCGTCACACGGATAGAAACACACCATTAATATCTTTGGTGTCTATAGGCGATGTTTTATCTTTCCAGTTTCCATCTTTCTATCAGGAGAACCATCTGCTTACAGCACTCAATCGTCATAAACAAATAATACCTGTACCTTATGATACGATCAACTCCGAACTCGCTAATGTTTTTTTTTAGATCATAAGATAGCAAACAAGCAGATGGGTCTCCTGATGGAAAGAGTCAACCATCGCCTATAGACATCAAAGCCGTTAATGGTGCGTTGGTATCTTGTGGCAAGGTCTAATGCCACATGCATAAGTTTACAGGCTACCTCACCCTGGAAACCGGAACACGACAGTGACAAGCACTGACGCTATTGCGGCAGGAATAGGTAAGGCGGTGGTACTAGTGTCCAGACCCAGGCGAGACAATGCATAATTCTACCACCTAGTATCCACGATGGTAGTGACTCGTATAGTCAATTGGTCACCTTTTGCGATCTGCCTGGCAGAACGGCAGTTGGCCTATTCTTCAAAGTACGACCATGGTTTTAAATAGTACTCACGTGTTATTAGGAGGCAATCTTATTTGATTAACAGTGCTAAATGATTAGGTTGGTCTACGATATTATATTGCTCACAACAATACAAAAAAAAAAATGTTTGTTTATCTTAAAAATCTCAAACTGAGATCTCAAATCAATCAATGCTTAATTATAAATATTGAATCAATAAAAATAAAGTAAGTACAAGTGCACCCACGATTAGCCGAAGATACTTGGTCCCACAAATGTGATAGATGGCAAGCCTATCGCCAACCGGGCACTTTCCAATCCCAGGCAATTTTGTGTTTCTCAGAAAACTGAAAAAAAAGCACTTATTTTTAATGTGCCCGACCCGGGAATCGAACCCGGGACCTCATGTGGTTAACGCCAACGCTGGACCACTAGACCACAGAGGCGATTGAATCAATACTTAATTGTAAATATTAAATCAATATTTGATTGTAAATATTGAATCAATACTTAATTGTAAATATTGAATCAATACTTAATTGTAAATATTGAATCAAATGCGCTAAACTATATTTTTAAGGTTTTGAATGTATTGAACTGTATTATCACTCACATCCCAGTATTACTTACAGTAAAATGGAATATTGCCCTGTTTTAAAAATAATCCCAAACATGTTACTCGAAAAGAACAGAGATTTTTCAAACGATTACAAATGCAAGATTAAAAAAGTTTCTGTTTGAAATCAAGAGTTGATTGGACCTAAACGATACTAGGTATACGTTTCAATCAATGCTGTTCCAATTAGTCTTTTCTTTAAAACTGAATGTGTGTACTTTTCGGATTTTATGTACAAAATATGCTCGAATTTAAAGAGTATACTTTGAATTTTCAATTCTTTTAATTATTACATACCAATTTATTTATTGAGAACATACTAATTCATTGTGTTTCTTATTTCAGTAGCCCGAGAATTAAATAAAATATCATTAATATGATTTTCATCTTCTGATTCAACACCTCAGGGGTTGATTTTTGAAAAGAAACTATCCTGTGTTTGACCTGAAGTCTCTCTTTGCCAAATTTTATCAAAATTCGTTCAGAGATCTAGTGGTGAAATTGTAAGAGAGAGATAAACAGATATATAGACTTATATGATTATGCGAAATTTCAGTTTTATTGCATATTTATTTTTATTCAAGTATTAGTATTAGTAATAAAGCATAAGTATTTTTCAGGGACTCTCCATTTTATAGAAAAATAATGTAAAAATTTAATAGCACATGTTATATATGTATATGTATAGAAAACGTCCTTTGAATTTCATATTTCCATAATAAAATAAAAGTTATCCATTTGATTTACTATTTCGATAATGTAAATATTTATCCTTACATATCATTACTCCGTCACAAGGGAGAAATGTTAGCTATTTAAATAATATTATTTATTTTCAATTTAATTTCACACTGCAGAAAGCTTTGAAATAACGCTGATTTAAAACAGATTTTAAACATGTTATTTTTTATTTTTTGAACTATTCCCTTTATTAGTCGCGGATATTTTAAAGATAAAACCACCTAGCCGCCACCTTTCTGCCAGGCAGCTTGTAAGCTGTAAGGGATTGTCAAAACGTGTCACTACCGCTTTGCCTAATAGGATATTCTATAATGTCTTACCCGAGCTTGGTACTACTTTTTTATATCATAAGATAGCAAACAAGCAAATGGGTCTCCTGATGCAAAGAGTCAACCATCGCCTATAGACACCTAAGATGTTATTGGTGCGTTGCTATCTTGTGGCGAGATCTAATACCTCATTCATAAGTTTACCGGCTACCTTACCCTCCAAACTGGAACACGACAATGACAAGCATTAAAAAACAAATACTAAAAATAAAAAATGAAAACATTAAAAGAGGGTCCTCGTACAATATACGTGTTTTTTTCTTTTTTCTTTTTTGCTATGTTGGCACGGAACGCTTCGCGCGCGAGACCGACTCGCACTTGGCAGGTTTTTTTATATAAACACAACCTGATCCGCTCAGCTTTGCCCATGTTCAGATTATCAAGTCGTCGATATAGCTTTTCATATAAACTTTCATCCCCTATGTCAGCTCCTTAAGGGGCGACTTTTGAATAAAAGTAAACTATGTTTTATTCCGAGTCTGTTAATTGAGAATTTTCACCAAAATCGGATGATCGGGTATGAAAGCGTAACAGACAAACAGATTTCATATTTATAATATTAGTATGGATATGGATATAATATTATGTATTAGTCTCTTCATTAGTCTCTTTTGTTTTTTTTGTGTATCATAGTATAGCAAAGATATTATTGGTACGTTGCCATCTTTGTAGTAAGTTGAAATGCCACTATGCACGAGTTACCGGCTACCTTACCCTCCCAATGGAAACACGATAGTTACAAGCATTTATGTTATGGCGGTAGAAATAGGTAAACCGGTTTCAAATCCAGACGAAAAAAAGTCTAGCTGTCATTGGCGAATCGACAAACCGGTGAAACATGTTGAACGTTATTTCTAACGACATTTAGTTCACGCTACGTATTTTAAAAGAAATCCGACGGTATTATGCCATTTATTTGTTTTAGTACATCCACATACGCGGAATTCTGTAATCTCACTTTACCAGTATTTAGACCATTACACGTTCAACAACGTTATTAATGCAATAACGTAAATTTTTACTTTCTTTGTATTGTTTCATTTGGTATGCGTATTGGATTAGACAAAGTAACAATATCATAAAACTATTCAATTGCGAGTCGAACTCGCATATGAAGTAACAATATCATAAAACTATTCAATTGCGAGTCGAACTCGCATATCACAATCTTTTTTATATCAAGATAACAAGCAAGCAGATGGGTCTACTGATGGTAAGAGTCAATATAATAAGAGTCATCTCCTGCAGACACCAAATATATTAAAAGCGTTGCTGTCTTGTGGCGAGGTCTAATGCCACATGCATAAGTTTACCGGCTACCTTACCCTCCAAACCGGAACACGACAGTGACAAGCACTGATGCTATTGCGGCAGGAATAACTAAGGCGGTGGTACCAGACCCGGGCGAGACAATGCAGAACTTTACCACGAAGTAGTTACGATGGTAGTGACTTGCATAGGCAATCGGTCGCCTTTTACGACCTGCCTGGCAGAACGGCAGTTGCTCTATTCTTCAAAGGAGCCCGGAACCAACACGGAGAAAATAAAAAAAAATCATGAAAACAAAACAAAGCATAATCTATAAAAAAACGGCAAAAAATTACGTTTGTTGTATGACGATCCCTTAATATATTTTTTTTTAATTTTTAGTATTTGTTATTATAGCAATGGAAATACATAGTTCGTGAAAATTTCAGCTCTTTAGCTATCACGGTTTATGAGATACAACCAGTAGGCTAGGTAGGTACTAGGTAGGTAGTTCGAAGGCTTTGAAGCTTTTGGCTTTATACATTTTTACAAAGGAATAGCTAGTAGTGATCTACAGCACCAGCATGCAGATGAACACTGGTATCTACTTGCCTTACACTAGGCAATAAAAATTTTACGCATTTGGTTTTGTTACTATTTAATAAAAAATTGTTCGTACTGAACCAATGTACAACCTTTGAAATCGCTCGGTTCACTTCGTCATACTTAATAACTCGTCTTTTCACTTTGAATAAAAGTGAAGTGTCATTCGCGAACAGTACGATTCCATGCTTGTATCCCCTACATAGTAAAGTGTCATTTATATATTTGAGAAACAAGAACGGACCAAGAATGGAGCCCGGCGGGACGCCCATGGTTACAGAAGCACCAGTAGATCTTTTCCCTTTAATGTCAGCTTTCTGAATTCTTCAATTAAGATAATAAGTCAGAAGATCGAGAGCCTTGTTTCAAACTTCATAATGATGTAACTTCCTGATAAAAGGCGGTCATAAAAGGCGACTGATTAGCTACACGTGACACTTCCATTGTGACTACTTGGTAGATTTCCGCAACGTCTCGTCCAGATATTTGGTACAACCGTCTTACCTATATGGTGATAAACAGATAAACGGACAGACAGACAGTGGAGGCTTAGTAATAGGGTTCCGTTTTTACCTTTAGGTACGGAACCCTAAAAACGATACCAAGGTTAGAAAAGATTTAAATGTATTAGATTGACATAAGCTGCGCTAAATCACGTGGTCAGCCGCCATTGTTAATGCAATTTAGTAGACAATGTTATAATTTGTAACGAAACCATAAAGTAACTAATAGTTTGAACACATAATTTCACTGTTTATGTTTTGGTTGGCAGTCACATTGGCTTTATCTTTTTTTTCGAAAAAAAGTGACACAACGATCATTTTCGTTATCTCAGAGACAATGATGAATTTAGATATCGTTTCGCTATGAAGCGATGTTACTTTGTGTAAGCCCCCCAGTTACGTAATCCAACATCTATTATTCCTAGTAACATACTCGTAATATCCATGATAATACCACATTATAGCTGACAGAGAGACTACTGGTAAAGGATTTTATTCCTCCCTGTATCGATTCCGGGCTCATTTGAAGAATAGGCCAACTGCTGTTCTGCCAGTCGGGTCGTAAAAGGCGACCGATTGACTATTCGTATCACTAAAATCGTGGCTGCTAGGCGGTAGAGTTCTGCATTATCTCGCCCGGGTCTGGTACCACCGCTTTACATATTCCTGCCGCAATAGCGACGGTGCTAGTCACTGTTCCGGTTTGGAGGGTAAACTTATGCATGTTGCAATAGAACTCGCCACAAGACAGCAACGCTTTTAATATATTTGGTGTCTGCAGGAGATGACTCTTATTATATTGACTCTTACCATCAGTAGACCCATCTGCTTGTTTGTTATCTTATGATATAAAAAAAGATGATGGTACGGAATCCTTCATATGCGAGTTCGACTCGCAATTGAATAGTTTTATTATATTGTTACTTTGTCTAATCCAATGCGCATACCAAATGAAACAATACAAAGAAAGTAACCGTCGGATTTCTTTTAAAATACGTAGCGTGAACTAAATGTCATAGCAGCATCAATAGCAGCGAACCACAAACACCTGTGGTATATATATATATATATCCTATGTCCTTTCTCGGGTCTCAAATTATCTTTGTACTAAATTTCATTCAAATCGGTTTAATTTTTAGGTGTGAAGATGAGACAGACAGACAGTTACTTTCGCATTTATAATATTAGTATGAATACAAATGAACTAGAAGTGCAAGTTATTTATAATACCTACTTTATAATAAGAAACATTTTATGTTACCAGGATGCAAACATAACCAGATATAACAGTTACTTTCGCATTTATAATATTAGTATGAATACAAATGAACTAGGTGTGCAAGTTATTTATAATACCTACTTTATAATAAGAAACATTTTATGTTACCAGGATGCAAACATAACCGGATCAACAACGAGCACAGCCACCGGAACAGCAGACACCGTGATCACACTTGCGACAGCTCATGGCCCCTCATACAAAGTGCTGCAGCTTTTATGGCAGAGCGGCACCCGGATACGATCGAATTTGTGTTATGGACCGGGTTAGAAAAAACACCCTATATTTGAGAGACTTAAAAACAACAAAGAAAAATTTCGATACGAAATTCAGAATTTGAAGCTGCGACTTTCCCTTAAGCCGGGACGCTCTGACCAACTGAGCCAGTGTTGACTAGTTCAAAGTGGTGAAATTCTTCTTTGCTATGTGATCGATTCCGTCGATACTGATCACTGGTTGTATATACGTATCTAGTTAAATGAGTTCATCGTTACAGATGAAATTCACATTTATAATATTGATCAATACTTTTGTGTTTCTAATTATATTGTGTACTAGCTGTTGCCCACGACTTCGTCCGCGTGGACTTCGTTTACTCCGCACAGCTCCTCTCCCTTATGTGATAGCGTGATAATATGTAGCCTATATGTTGACCCGACCTGTTAGTAATATTCCTGCAAAATTTGAAGTAAATCCATGCAGTACTTTTTGAGTTTACCCCGGACATACATATAGACAAACAGATATACAGACAAACAGACAAAAATTCTAAAAACTATATTTTTGGCTTCTATACCGATTGTAGATCACGCCCCAAGTATTCTTTTAAAAAAATATTCAATGTACAGTTTTGACTTTCCTACGATTTTATTATATGTATAGATTTTAGTACACACCACATGGTTGGGAAAATTTAAAAAACTTAAATCAATAGAGAAAAGTATCCCTTACATTCACTAGCACTGTTGCTTGCCTTCGCAATTACTGGAGCTGAAGTTCAATTCTCAACATTGGTTGCTAACTAAATTAATTTCAGTACATACATTCCCTTCACTTTTCTTTCTATTGGAATATAGATGAAACTTAACGATACTAAAGTACCTACTTTCCAAGTGAATCACCTACTCACAGTTTGGCTAATGTCATGTTTTTCAATCGATAATTCATTTCATCTCTTATCATAATGGATTCTTAATAATTATACTTGAAATAAACACTAAAATAATACCTATTTAGTAAGAAATGGTATTAGTGATTGTTAGGATCCTTTTTGAAAATAAAATAATACTCTCTTACTTGTTAAAAGCATGCAGACTAAGATTGAAAAAAAAATATTATAAAAAAATTAAAATGCTCGTATTTAGCCTTCAAATTCAGTAAAGTATAGGGAATACTTCAAACCTAGCAATACTACGTCGAATCAGCTCAGTCGAGTGACGAGAGCAGGCGCCTATGGGACGGTATTATTTTGCCTACATTTTATGTTGTCATAGCAATATTTGAAACACCATTTGAGATTAATTATTTTGATCGGAGAAAATATATCTATACTAGCTGACCCGCGCAGTTTCGCCCGCGAGTATATTAATAAGTCGTCCAAATAGCTTTTAATGAAAATTTCATCCCCATATTTCAGCCCTCCAGGGAAAGATTTTTAAAAAAAAATTAGCCTAGGTTTGACCCCGGATCTTCAACTATATCCATGCCAAATTTTATGAAAATCGGTCCAGCGGTTTAGCCGTGAAAGCGTAACAGATAGACAGACAGACAGACAGACTTTCGCATTTATAATATTATAAGTGTGGATTTACTAAATAATAACATAAATATAAAAACTTTTACTAGGTAGTAGAGTTCTGCAATGTCTTGCTCGGGTGCTTGGTACCATTGCCTTACCTAATCCTGCCGCAATAGCGTCAATGTTTGTTGTGTTTTGGTTTATACGAAGGTAAGGTAGCCGGTGAACTTATGCATGTGGCATTGCCATACCGCATCTTTGATGTCTGTAGGCGATGGTTTCTCTTTCCATCAGGAGAACTTCAACCTATATCCAGAACATAGATATGATGGTATTTATATATTATACGAGTATATAACATTGCTTGTCGATTTATCAAATTGAATATTGGTCGCGAGATTCTAAAGCTTAAACTTTGATCGTATTTACGCTACTTTATTTTAAAAGGGAAATATTATTTTGCTTTTTATTGAGCAAATTTCTACATAAAAGAGAAAAGTTATTTTCATTCCAGCTTTGGTCTTCTAAAATTGTTATGTTAATCGGTTTCAACTTCTAGAGATTAGTAATTATTTATTCATTTGTTACTTATAGCTGGTTTAAGGAAAACAACTTTCTTTTATCGTTTGAATTAAGTGGTGTGCTATTTTAATTTACTCGTTAGATACCAGGATAAAATAAAGGTTGCTATCTATATTACAAACAACTGTAAGAAGCAAGGCAAACGTTCTGCCTTGTTAATTTAGTCAACCGTAAGTGCATGTTGGGTGCAACAGAGTAAATCGCGCCCAAAAATTTACACAAAAAACTTAGATAGATTAACATTTTTTCCATGTCTTTTATAGATTTTTTGTAGCGTCAAAAATATAAAAAAAATGTAAATAGATTAACATCAGAAAATATTTTTTATAAAATATTGATTAAATCACTTTAAAAAAATGTAAATATTAAACAATGCTTCTTGTTTCTTTAATTCTACAAAACTAACAATTAAAAAACTGAGATAGGTACATTCATTAATTTAATTTTATGTGGTTTTATACAGAGATATCCTTTCATCATCGATGGAGCACTTAAGTGAAGAAATCAAATTAGAAGCAGTAAGAAACATCACATATGTCCTCGGGCATACATTTCCCAGTCAATTTGTATTTCCAGCACTGGGACACAATGATCCCCCACCGTCTAGGAAGTTAGTTGACATGTGGATGCAATGGCTTCCTACAGAGGCTTTATTGACTTTCGAGACAGGTTGGTTGTTTAATTTTAGCTAACAATGAAATAATAAACAAATAAATGTTACCTAATCTTGTTTTAAAATTTTTATTTTATTTTTAAAGATAATTATGGCCTAAGGACAACTGTAACGGTTTCAATGTGTGTGACTTGTATGTATATAGAGTTTAAGGCAAAGTTTATCATGCTTAAGTGATAAAGAGTAATAATAATATATTCTTAGATATACTTATAGATATTTTCCCCGTATTGGCTCCGGGCTCCTTTGAAGAATAGTCCAACTGCCGGTATGCCAGGCAGGTCTTAGAAGGCGACCGATTGGCTATGCAAGTCACTACCGTCGTGGCTACTAGGTGGTAGAGTTCTGCATTGTCTCGCCGGGGTCTGGTACCACCGTCTTACCTATTCCTGTCACAATAGTCTTCCCACACCACACGTCAGTGCTTGTCACTTTCGTGTTCCGGTTTGGAGGAAAAGGTAGCTGGTAAATATGCAGGTGGCATTATACATATATCAGCACAAAATATCGATATTTAAATCCTAACTTATAACATCCATATTCATGCAAATAAATACCTTTCATTTCGTTTCGTTTCAAAACAAATAAGCACAGAAATCAATCTACATAGAAAGGGCACTCGAGCAATACACACATAGATACCTCCCCCGGACACGATATCTCGGAATCGCTGTCTCGGAATGGTTTGGAACAATACGCGAGTCCCACCTGCTTGAGATACGCGTCAGTGAACTTCTTTGTTGAGAAAATTTTTAATAGGTATAACAATAACATTGAAATCTTATTATTATTGGTTTCAATAAATTAAAAAACTAGATACGATTGCCACTACCAGTTTTTTGTGCATAAGCTAAAGTTAACAACCTTTGCGCGACCGCCAACCGTAGGTATGAAAAATGAAGTACATACATGATTTTGATTTGATTCTGTACTTATTTATTTTGTGACCTTACTCACTAAAACTGAACACTGCACCTAAAAGAACCGATGTGATTGCGACAGTTATAAATAAGGCGGTAGTACCAAAACTTGGTCGAGACGTTACAGAATTATATTACTTAATCAGTAATCACGATGTTAGTAAAATCTATTAGCCATCTATTGTCATTTATAAGATGTCTAGCAGTAAGGTAACTGATTTTTTATTTAAAAAAGTGCCTGGGTTTCATACTACAAGCATAAGTTTACTGACTACCTGACACTCTAAGCCAAAACATGACAGTGAAAAGCACTGACGTTATTGCACCAAAAAATAATAAAGTGGTGGTACCAACCCCATGCGCTAGGTAGCAGAACTTTACAATCTATAAATTAATATGTGAAGCAAAAAATTTGTGCCTCTTTTTACAACTATTATTATGAAATTTGGCACAGTTAAAATTTACAATTCAATGGGTGTGTGTAGTGCAGAAAGCTTTTTCTTTATGAAAATCATAAAACATGTATAAAAACGTTAAATTAATAAAAATAAACATTATACACACCATCCTTCACTTAATATATGTATATCATAATATACACATATATACTATTTTATTTCTGACCATATCTGTTGTCAAACTTAGAAAAAAAAAATGTTTAGCCAATCTTACGTTTGGATTTCGACAAATGGACGATCAATAGTTAGATTTTAATACATATTTTCTAATCTTTCATTGTTTGCAGGTGGTTATTATACAATAGAACAATCACACAGTAGACTGAGGATAATAGTGTTAAACAGTGTATTATGGGCCGGTGGTGCCGCCAAAACAGATGGGCCTCACAGAGGAAGGGCCCAGTGGGAGTGGTTAGAACAAGTATTAAGTAAAGCTAGAAGAAAAAATGAAATGGTAAGTTTTTTTTATATCATAAGATAGGAAACTAACAGATAGCTCCGCTGATGAAAATAAACAACCATCGCCTATAGATACCAAAGATGTTAATGGTGCGTTACTATCCGTGTAACGAGCTGTTATTTGCACATACCAAATACTACATGCTACAAACCGGTAAACTTATACGCTTAACGGTTACCTTAATCTCTAAAATGGAATACGATGCTACCGAAGCTGTTGCGGTAGGAATAGAAGAAGCGGTGATACAAAAACCCAGTAATTCAGAACACAACAGTGAAAAACATTGATTTTATTGCGATGGTAATAAAATAAAGCGTTTTTAACGTTGCAGAACTAGTAGTCACGATTGTAGTAACAGAAACCAGAAAGAAGCACCTAATATTTTCAAATAATGTGCATTAAAAGTAAATACATTATATTAATAAAAATAAACATTACACACATTACATTCATGTGACATACATGATCATATATACATTTTTATATATATATATATATATATATATATATATATATATATATATATATATATATATATATATATATATATATATATATATATACTTTTTATGGCTAAAATCTATTGTCAAATAAAAAAGATATCACAAATAAAAAAGAAATAAGAATAGTCGGGTGATAAAAGACATAAAAACTTCATGTCGACCAAAGAATATCAAAAAAGATTACTCAAAGTTATTGAATGAAGAAAATTTAATAATTAAAAATGAGTTTAAACTGCAAGTAAAATAACATAACAAATGAACGTACAACTATGTAAAATGTAAAAAAAAACGAGTTAATTCCCGATTCAAATCAAATTAAAAAAACGTGTGCGTGTACTTATGTACGCATGTAAGAAGTTATACTTCTGTGGCGTAACAAGATAAAATCTTTGTAAAAATTATATTTATCCTTTGCATTATCCTAGGTTTATAGAGAAAACGACACTAATAATAGTAAAAAAGGTATTTAATATATTGAAAGAACGTTTTTTAACATATTATCTAATAACAGAAATACGCAGTATGTCTGTTATTAGATATGTTGAAAATATATGATTCACAATATTAAGAAGTACGCAAAAAGCCTCAAATGATTGGAAACATACCTTTAAGATAGGAAGCAGTTTATGAAAATCAAATACTATGACAATGCAATTATAAAGTTCAGAGTTCTCACTGACATAAAAAATATTTTTGTTGTTATATAAGACTAAATCCTATAATTGCGCAGTCGAAACATGCAAATGGAAATAAAATCCACTCTGCTCTAGAGAAATTAAAAACTTCTGCAAATCCTAAATCTTAAATTAATTAAACAAAAACAAAGCTCAGCCTCTCAAATAAAGTCAGCCTCAACAAATAAATATAACTATTGAATTAAAAATAATTAACAAGCTCTCACTGTTGGATATAGTGATGTATAATCATATAAACCGGAAGCCTCCCAAAGATTTTTCAAAAATAAAACTATCTCAAAAATTAAGGTATTTCTTTCGTATATCCTAGTAAAATCTAGAGATTTTGCAAAATTTGCGAATTAGACACCTTAATTTTATCTTTGAATTGTAGATTTCCGCAAAGTAACGCCTGAATCTATAAATAAAACTAAAAAAAATTCGCTTTTACAAAAACCAAACTAAAATTTAATTTAAATTAAGAAAATAAGTGGCATAAGGTGTGACACCTTTTAAGAGATGTTGAAACTAAGCCAACTTAGTTTACAAAGAAACTTACACACAGTAAATTTATAAAATCATCAGAAATATTATACAAAAATTCTGACAAATTCGTCTGGTTCTGAGGCCTTCCCTTGTAAAGCCTTGAATAATTCATCGGGATAAAATTTAATATATTTTTTTCAAAATACATCATTATGTAAATCACAAAATGGTCCACAGAATAGTGAGTTTTAATTGATTAAGGTTGAATAGAAAAAGTTATAATAGAGTTTTGTGGATGGAAATGTTTTCTTGACACGAATTCAATTTGGTTGAGATTAACTTGTAAACGAATAATGATAAAATTATAATATACTAGTTGAAAACTTGGATCTAATCGAAGTATTAAGATTAGTACAATGACGATTCAGGTCTGCACGGAGGAAAAACACGAAAGGTTCCGTACATTGATATAAAAAACTCAAGATACACAATCAGTGTCTCAAAAACGTCCTCCAAAAATGAGCACACAATTTAAAATTTTGAACTCATTTCAAAAAGAATCACGTTGGTCGCGATACTGTCAATTTTATTTCGTGTTATATATTGCTTTGTAAAAATAATTATTAATCTTGCGCTTAAGGTTGGATATGCAAAGTCATAGGTTTTTGCCATATCTGTAACTATTTTAATGAAATTAGGGACACTTTTGAGTGTCAGTTTAGTTCGGAACTGTGCATCTTGGGTTTTTATATATCAATGGTTCCGTACCTATAAAAGCATCATCTTTAAAAAACGGCGAATAATCACCCTTAAATATATGTGAGTGGTTACGCAAAAAGGGACCTGAAGGGATTGGAAACGGTTTTTTTTTTTTTGATAAATTCTGATTCTATGGTCCTTCATCTTTGTTTTGTTCTAATCAAAATAATTTTAGGTGCCGTAGTTTTTTTTTAATGATTTTTTATGTAAGCCGAGGCAGTTTTGAAAATATTACACCTTATACACAGCGCACACTAGTTTCTTTTTCTAGCGCGCACATAAAGACAAGTAAAAGACGAATAAATAAGTCACCAATAATACAGCTATCGCAAACACGTGCTATTTCTCACTGACGAAGTCGCTCACTAACGACGCTAACATAAAACACCCCGCGCCTCTTTCATTTCGACTCAACATTTTAAACGTGATTTACTCTAAATCAATTATTTTCCCTTGAGGTCCCTTTTTGCGTAACCACTCACATATATGTTTTTTTAATTAATTATTTATTTTTAAACTAAATATTCTGTGAATATTTCAAGTGTTTACAAATTAAGATTGAGAAAAAAATTGAAAAATAAAATCACGTTATTGTATGAAAGCCCCCTAAATATTTATTTTATTCTGTTTTTAGTATTTGCTGTTATAGCGGCAACATAAATACTTGCGAAAATTTCAAGTGTCTATCACATTCACGACAAACGGCTTCCTTTTTATATTATAAATTAGCAAACTAGCAGATGGGTCTCCTGATAGATAGAATCAACAATCGACTATAGACACCAAAGATGAGAATGAAGCGTTGTCATCTTGTGGCGAGGTTACCGGCTACCTTGCCCTCCAAACTGCAACACGACAGTGAGCACTGACGCTATTGCGGCAGGAATAGTTAAGGTGGGGTACCAGACCCGGGCGAGATAATGCACAACTCTACCACTTAGTAGCCACGATGGTAGTAACACTATAGCCAATCGGTCGCCTTTTACGACCTGGCTGTCAGAACGGCAGTTGGCCTATTCTTCATAGGAGCCCGGTATCAACACGGGTGATAGACGGACGGACACACATAGACAGACGTTCGTCTGGACTGACAGTAGAAAGAGTCTTAGTAATAGGGTCCCATTTTACCCTTTAACGATAAAGGATATGGAACACTAAAAATGAATTCTCTAAGAAATGAAACATAAATTACAGAACTAAACATAAAAACTATTTTGTCAACCGACTTTTTAAAAGCAGGTGGCTATCAATTCGTTTGTATGTTTTTTTATGTTTGTTATCTCAGAACTTGGTCATTTATGGATCGATTTTGATTTTTTCTGTTTAGAAAAATGTACTTCCATTATAATTTGGTCAAAATCTGATAAAATATTTCGATGACACAGGATATGGTTTCGGTTGCTGAAGTTTAAATGCGTTAAAAATTATTTAAGATATTGTGTCCCTATACATGTAACAAAATTTCAATCGAATCAAAGCGTTTAGGCATAAAACAAACAGATCAATCTACATACAAACGGAGCTTAAGCAACGCACACATAGACGTCGGTCACGGATGCAATATCTCGGAATGGTTGGGAACAGTGCAAGCGCGAATGCCACCCGTTAGGACACGTGTCAGTGAAATTTTTTGGGTAGAAAATTCGTAATAGGTACATTAAATTAAAATAATTTAGTTATTATTGGCTTGCATTTCCGTTCTTCCTGTTTCATTCTCAACAATGAATCAAACACCTTGATACGAGTGCCACTACCAGTTTTTTGTGCCAAAGTTTATAAACCTAGCGCGTCTGCCGAGCGTAGATGTGAAAAGTGAAGTACATAGGTACATGAGTTTGACTTCTGTACCTATTCGTTCAATGGATTAGAACTCCTACTTGCATAAATACGATACAACGTTACTGCATCACGCCGCAACCTTTGTAATTATAGGCACGGCACCGGATTGGTAACCATGTTATGGCCGATACTCGGCTCAAACCCAACACGGTCTAGCATGAGTCGTCCTTTATGTGTAAAAAATGTGTAAGAGCCCTAAACGCTTCATTTCGATTGAAGTTTTGTTACATGAATAGGGGCCCTTGTTCTTAGTATATTTGTAATTGTTTACATTAGCAAGATTATTTAAGTTTGGAGGTGGGTTAAAAATTAGGTTTTACAATACCGTCTGAAGAAAAATGAAAGTTAACATATATGACGTCATTAGAGCTATTTCTGAAAACCTGGACGTAAATATTTTCTACCCCGAATTTTTCCTGGCTTCTTTTTAAGAGTAGATCACCTGCCGTTTTGCCAGGCAGTTTGTAATAGGCAACCAATTGGCAATACGTCACTACTATTATAACAACTAGGTGGTAGAGTTCCGCAACATCTCGCCTGGGTATTTGATATCATCGCTTTACATACTTCTGCCACAATAGTGTTAATGCTAGTCAATGTCTTGGTTTGGAGCACTAACAACGCACCATTAACATCTTTGGTGTACATAAGCGATGGTTTCTCTTTTCATTAGAAGAGCCATCTGGCTGATAAAGAATGGTAACAAAACGGAGTTCTGTTATGACATGTATTGCTTTACTGTGTGAAAATAAGTAATATACAAATTGTAACTATAATTTTTATATTATTGGGAATCAACATATGTATATAAGGTCCTTCCAAAATATGTGATCATATTTCAACTTGACTTGAGATGGACCAAATATTTTTAATTCGTCTCTCTACGGAATACGGACATCATAAAGAAATGATGATATATTGTTCCGCCTCATAAATATATACATCTTCACGCCAGATCCCTTACCGAGTGCCATACGTCATGATCTTCTTCCAGATTTGTTTAGCTTCTTCTACAATCATTACTTTCTTTATACAAACACGCCGATATTTAAAATGTAGTTTTGCTAGAACTACATATTATATAATGTTAAAAAATTGCATACCAATTGATGGTGAAGTAGGAAGGATTGTTACTCTTTAACTAATTAAGATCTATTTGTACTCCTATTTCATGCAAATAAAGAATTATTATTATTATTAACTACCATTCTTTCTACATGTCCGAACAAACGGAGCATGACCTTTCTCATGCTTTTTAAATAATAAAAGACAACAAAGACATGGAACAAAATCAGACTTAATTCTTGGTGAGCAATTCGCAAAACGTAATGAAAAGCTTTCCACTGCCCTTCAGATATTGGATTTTCTCTAAAACCTATACTTGTTCCAATTATTTTTTTCACTATATATGTACATAATTCTAACATAATGTAATTGCTAAACGAACGAACTAGCTTATATTAATCGGTAAACGATAGTCGATAAATTCCTATCGACTTAAACACTTAGAATGTTACTGCTTCAGCGTCTCGTGTTTACTATGATAACAGTTTCAATCAGACTTGCATCATATGAGCTTCTTGACTCCACTGACTGTCTAGGTAATACTTGATTTGTAATAAGCAGCATTTTGTTTTAGGTGTACATAGTAGCTCATGCAGGACCAGGGGTAGAAGAAAGACATAATGCAGGAAGTTCATCAGCTTCTGGTGGTGGGGAACTGTCCCCTAACGCCAATGCGAGGTTATTACATATCATAAGAGCCTTTAGCGATGTCATTGCTGGCCAGTTCTATGGACACCGGCATGCAGACACATTTAGACTTATTTATAGTGAAGGTAAGGATTTTGTTAAACAAAGTGGCGACGACAGTATCAGTTTAATTTAAACACGGTTTTCATTAGTCCAAATAGATAGTATGTAATATGAAATTAAATCACGTATTAATAAAATTGTAATCGAGCTACTACAAACTAGTACTGTCGCAGACAACACTATCGTTAACGATAACAAATTATGCGTAACGATGCCTGTACTTATGTTAGTAAACAAATATAGCAAACAGTTATTAAGTTTTGTATGATATATTTTTGAATGAATTTGTTCGTTTGAAAGGAGAATGATGAGGCTCCATACAAATTTGGCCTTAAACGCAACACATGATAATAGCTGCTTACTGTATTGTAATATATTATTAATTTCTTCTGAAATGTAAATTGTATCACGGACACTTTTTATAATATTAAAATTCAGGAAATTCCTTCGAATATTAATATTAGTTGAATTTACAATTGTTACATTTGGGATGTAATTTAAAAGACACTCACATCGCAATATATCGTCAACATAAATATAATTAATTTTTGTAACACTCATTAATCAATCAATCAAATTAATTTAATAATTTCGGCTGACGCTATATTTTTGTAGCCCTTTTAGGCCAACTCACCAACTACCTTGATGTTTTTTTAATTTTAATTAAAAACAATTATTTTATTACTGCTAAGTATGTATATAGACTAGTATTAAAAGCCGCGTATAAGATTAAATTGATTTTGTCGGCGACTTTTGTATAAGATATTGAGGGGCGAAACGCTACAATATAGAAAATGCATGCATAGCAAGAGACCGTTAAAAAAGACAATTATCTCTGCATATCCTGGTGCACAGATATTAAATTCGGCTTTTTACCTCCCAAGCTTATATTAGGTTTGTCTAGTTTATTTAAGTGAAAAATATTAAAGCTAGTTACAAAAATTGCTGATGAATAATTTTTAAAAATCCTTGTAAAAATAATGTTTTTAGGAGCATTTTAGAGATTTAGAGACATATTTTAAGCGAAAAATATTTTCGTCTTTAATAATATTAAGTAGACAAAATTTATACATGTTTTTCTGTTTTAGGTCGGCCTGTATCTTGGGCCTTATTAGCACCATCGGTAACGCCACGCGGCGCTGACAGCATATCAAATCCAGGTTTAAGACTTTATAAATTCGAGTCTAATACTGGAAAGGTGAGTATCTATGATTATTTTCTTGCTTGCTTTTCCAGATGTAATAAACCACAGAGGTGGCTTTGATATTCTTTACCTACACATCTTATAACATATAAAACTTACTTCTAATACATTCTAAGCTCTTAGCACAATACATAGATTATAAATAAATAATGTAAAAAATAATTATTATCTTTATTAATTTATTTTTTGTATATGATATGATTGTTGATTTATTATTTTTTAACTTTTGATATATCATTTAAATCTATTAACGTAATGTTATCTATCGATATTACTAAGACTTTAAAGATACTATGTGAAATATTAAAGTTGTCCACTTGACGTGAAGATAGTTAAAATTTTAGATAAAATACAAATAACTATATCTATTATGAAATATGCTAATTCTAAACAAATAAAGAAAATAAATAATATCCATATAAATGTCCAGAAATAAATAGTATAGTGGCAATAAAGTTATGCAATATTTATAAAATATAGCGAAAAAGATATGAATTTTTTTTTATATACAAATTTAAGCCATGAGAAAGATTACAAAACTTGACAAAAATGTATTTTAGTACGTGATTTTTTGATTTATTGCGAAGTTTAATAACACGAACTAAAAATGTAAGAAAAAGTATCCTAATCAGCTTTTTACTTTAAGTTAGTAATTTTTTTACCATAATTTTATAATAGAATATAACCATCAATTAAAATATAAATAAATCAGAAGTAACTATTTTTAATAATATTAAATTAAATTTTTGTATCCCACAGTGGACGTCAAATTAAGTATTCTTTTTATTATATAAATATGTATATATCATTTCATTTTCATTTAGTAAAGTCTTGAATTATTCTATGTATTTCTTTCAATTTCAAAAGAAAGTCAATGATGATGAAGCTTTCGATTCTAAAAATTTACTAGTATATATACTCGTAATTTATTTCAATAAGTAATAATAATTCATATATACGCTAAGAAAGTTGTAGCCGATTGCTATTATAAAAGTATTACAATTCTTTCAATTCAAATACAATTTTGAAATTTCAAGTGGTTTTCTTTATGTAGTGTTACGTTTTCATTCAAAGCTACTGAAGCGTGGTAATACGCTATTCGTTTCATAGCGACACGCCGAGAAATGTGTCTTGTCTTAGGCTTATAAAAGAAAAATAAAATTGCGAATGAGACTTGGAATTAGCTTCATGGCTTACGCTTACATTAGGTGATATATATTAGCATCTAATATCCATACTTCCATATTATTATACACACGAATGTCTGTCTGCCTGTCTATTTGTTACTCTTTTATGCCTAAAACGCTAAACTGATTTTAATGAAATTTAGCTTGAAGAGAGCTGAAGATTTGGGGTCAAAAATAGACTTACTTTTTTAAAATCAATATATATGAGGCATAAATTGCGGTAATCTACACATATATTTAAACAGTTCTATTTTAACACCATTATTCTTCAAGGGCCATAAATAACCTGTATGTAATATAACGGTGGTTTTAAAAGAGCGCTCTCCATGTCTCTTTTATGGCGAGTTTCTGTAATCAACGATCCATCATTCGTAACCATTAGCAACCAATTTAATAATGTAATTCGACTTTTTTTTAGCTTACGCCTCGTAGAAAATGTAACTCGTATTTAATACAGTAACTCGTAATTAATAAAGATTATTAAGTGATAGCTCATTTAATCCAGAGAAAAATGTTGCTGAGACTGCAAAAAATTACAATTGTTATTCATTTTTAACAACGCACCATTTTTGGCGATGGTTGTCTTTTTCTATCAGGAGAGGCTCTGCTTATTTGCTATCTATACATATAAAAAAGGGGGTTTATTTTATATGTATTGATATAATTTTTTTTAATTAGTAACACTAAAACTATATATTTACAGTAAAAATGAGCATCCATGTCCTCTTCTCTCCATGTCCATCATTTATAAATTTTATTTAACGTTGAAAATAATATTCCGCCCATACGTAACGAGATGCATGCGTTTCCCCTATTGTGAATATATTACATAAAATATTTTTAGGGTATTATATGTGATAAAAAATTAGATAAAGCACAGTATATTTTTGACACTTTAAAGAATAAGGTTCCGTTGGATGAAAAAGTATTTAAAAAATATAAATTTTTGAAAAGTTAGACTATTGTTAGTTAACAAAATTTTCTGCCCAATTTGCATTTATTACTGGCAAAGAAATGATGTTTTGGAGATTAGATGAAAACAACAGGTAGACAAATAACGTATTTTTTTTTTTTAACTAACGTGCAAATATTCACATACACTTAGAAAAAAGTTGTTAGTTTAATTTTATAGATTCTTTGATATTAAGACCGTATTTCCTGAACAAAATAATAGCAACTTAAAAATTGAAACCAACTTCAAATATCTTTCACTTGCACAAATATCTAAAAAGTACTAAGCCAATTTTAATGAAACAAACTGTTGTATATATACCTGATTTAAGTCAACAATAATTCTATCACTAGGTGGTAGAACTCTGCATTGTCCCGTTCGGATCTGGTAACATCGCCTTACATATTTCTGCCGCTATAGCGTCAATGCTTGTCACTGTCGAGTTCTGGTTTGGAGGGTAAGGTAGCCGCTAAACTTATGCATGTGGCATTAGACTTCGCCACAAGATAACAACGCACCATTAACATCTTTGGTGTCTATAGGTGATGGTTGACTCTTTGCTTCAGGAGAACCATGGGCTTCTTTGCTATTTTATGATATAAAAAAAAAATTACGAACATATACAATATACAACATACATACACTTACAAAATTTAGTACACGTGCTTGAACGCTTGAGTAGATAATCATTCTCAAATATTATACAATTTTAATAATATTGCATACATTCATGTCAAACTGATATCCTCCATTTTTCGGTTGAAATAAATCCTTGAAATAGCCGAATTCAAGTAAAAGCATAAATATGAAAAGTAACAAAAATTTTTAAATTTAATTTCGCCTTGTAACTTGTAAGTTTTCTTTATCAACAGATCGTAATAACCGAAAAACAGTTTCGCGATTTACTTAAGTAATATTAGTAGAGTAATTGAGAATCGTATGAAATAGAAAAAAAGGCAGCTAAGTGCGTATCGAGCCACGCACAACGTAAGGTTCTGTAGTTGCCCATTACAATAATGCGGTCTAAGAAGAGATCTTTTTTTTATTTTTTCTATGCTATGAACATTTACCTATTTAACGCCAATGAAGAATATATATATCCTCACCACAGGTTTATTTCTAATAAAAAAATCTCCAAGTACAATTTTATTTAAAAGTAGGTCGACCTGTAAAGCCTACTTAACCGTGATAGCTTTCCTTTGAACTTCATTAAATATATTTCTACTCCGATGTTTGTCACATATTTAAAATCTACTGCTTAGCTGTATACTTGACTCTAACAAAAATTAGCACTTTTTTCAGAAACGGATCCCTTAATCAAAAAATTGTTCTCACCATATATTTTAAAAACCTATGCAACGATATCATATACCATTTAGGTATATATATATATATAAGAAAGTACGGACGGAAGAGCGGTAGGACGAACGGACGGACGGAGACATGGCAAAATTATAAGAATTCAGAACCCTATATTATCGGATTTTTTGACGTTTGACGAAACCTAAATAAAACATTTCGTAAACTTTAACACAAATTACGTCAATACTAAGGTTGAACAAAATATTAATTATGATTGACTTACTACGTGTGTACTTGTTATTTAATAATATAAAATATACTATGTGTATCGAAAGAAATTTAGTACGTACCACGTGTTCTACGACGCCTATCGTCTCTTTTGAATAATTAGTATCTATTAGTGGTAACTACACTTTATTAAAAACAATTAAAGACTATTTTTAATTCCAGGTATTAGACTATACACAGTATTATCTTGATGTAAACCACAATCGAGGAGAATTACATTGGTCGGTGGAATATAATGTCACACAGTATTATGGCCTGAGAGAAGTGAGTGCAGCGTCCTTAGATACACTAGCTGATAAAATCAGGAATAATCACGATCGGGGGCTACTGACCAAGTAAGATATTGTTACTGCTAAGAAATCACTGATTTTTTACGAATTACAATGTTTAGTAGGATTTTTAATAAATATAATATGTATATTTACAATTAAAGCTACTAGTTATCCACTTCCTAAAAAACTTTGGTAAGATGATTAGATAGTAAATCTAAGATACTGTAAACCTTGAAAATTTCATGCTTGTAACAATGTCAAACCAGATACGATAGAAAATGTAGATTCTGCTTACACATTTAATAAAAAACAATATACATAACCACCAAGTTTGTGTGAAAAGATAACGCTTTCATGGATAAGAATGTCAGTCTTTAATAAATGTTTAATTCACATGTTCAAATAAAACATTGTATTTCACTACTAGAACAATATTTGAATTCCGCTATGTATAAGCTCAGTGAATTACGGGTGTAATCTTTGTTATATACTCAGTATATAATTTTGTCCCACGTTGCTCCAGGCTCCTTTGAAGAAGGTCTCCTTTGCTGCCGTTCAGCCAGGCAGGTCTTAAAAGACGACAGATTGACTATACGTGTCACCACCAACGTGACTACTTTTTGGTAGAGTTCCCCAAAGTCTACCCGGGTATTTAGTACCACCGCCTTACCTATTTCTGACACAATAGCGTCAATTCTTATTATTGTGGTGATTCGATTTGGAGGGTAAGGTAGCCGGTAGACTTTTGCACGTAGCATTGCCATCCTACCACATGGATAGCTCACATATTTTTGTTATATATAGGTGATGGTTTGTTTTTCATCAGGAGAGCTATCTTCTTGTTTGCTATCTAATGATATAAAAAACAAGATTCATTTGAAAATATTTTTTTAGGTACTTAACAGCGTTGCGGGTTCGTCATACAACAGACGTGGCAGATTGCGACACGGCGTGTGTCCATGTTCACTACTGCGCGATAACTCGTGCTGATTTTCACGAGTTTCGGGCATGCGTCCGCAATCCTGCATCGGCGCTAGCTTCACGAGCTCCTCATAAATCTGCAGCCATCTTACTTTACGCCATTTTAATTTTGATTTCTTCGTAAAAGTATTTTCAATTCCGTAAATATTTAAAACATATATGTAACTAACAAAATGATATAACAAACTATTTGTTAGGTTTAATAAATAATATCTACTGAAAAAATCTAATTAGCTTATGAAAGAGATTTACAAATTGAAATAGAGGCAGAAAAGTTGATTTGTACTTCTTTGAAAAAAGCGTTTTTGCAAAATACACAGACTTGAAAGTTTCTAGAAGTTATGTAATTCCTGACTCGACCAGGAGTTTTAAGTTAATTATTTGAATTTGCAACTCGATGAGTTATCTCAATTAAAAGTTTTTTAGCGTCGAGACTTTTACGAGTCAAAAGACACAGACTAATGCTTGGTCTTAGCCGTTTCACAAATTCAATTTATACAAATTATTAAACTTTTAAATTTGTTGTTTAAATTTAATATGATATTATTTTATAAAGTGCCTCATTGTTTTGGAAGTTTATGCAATATTTTATCATAACACAATATACATTATGAATTAAATTAAATAATATTATATGCTATTATGTTATGTTAAGTCGATAAAATATAAGACAAATTTGTTGTTTATACCATGTACAATATCGTTTAATTCTAAAGTGTTTTCTCTATTTTCGGAAAATATTAAACTGTTTTAAGTATCATTTATTCCCTATTATTTTTTAGATTTAATGCGAAAATTTAATGGTTATCGATTTAATTTGTATAAATTTCATATACCTAAGTCTGAAATAATATTTTTTTATCTAGTTTCATTTTTGCGTAAATAAATATTAAAAATTTCTTTTATGCTTTTACGCATTAATGAAATAATAGGTTTACAATTTCATACTTCAAGGTTTTTATTTTCAAATGCCTGATTTACGTGAAATATATTTAGTTTCGACTGATTATAATTTTTCTCAGATACGATTATTCAATGTTATATCCACAAATAGACGTTATATCGATTTAATATTGAAACCTAGGAGATCGCTCTAATCCGTCTAACTATCGGCCCATAGCCATAATCTCCTTGTTCTCCAAAATTATGGAGACGATCATCAACTCTCAGCTCCTCAAGTATTTAGAAGAGCACCAGCTGATTAGCGACCGTCAGTACGGTTTCCGTCGCGGCCGATCAGCTGGTGACCTTCTAGTATACCTAACTCATCGGTGGGCGGAAGCAGTTGAGTCCAAGGGGGAGGTGTTGGCAGTTAGTTTGGACATAGCGAAGGCCTTTGATCGGGTATGGCACAAAACGCTTCTCGCGTAGCTGCCTTCCTATGGGCTTCCCGAGAAATTATGCAAGTGGATCACCAGTTTTTTGGCTGAACGGAGCATCAAGGTCGTTGTCGACGGTGCGTGCTCCGACCTTAAATCTGTCAATGCTGGTGTTCCCCAAGGCTGCGTGCTATCACCGACTCTGTTTCTTCTGCATATCAATGACATGATGCGAATTCGCAACATACATTGCTATGCGGATGACAGTACTAGTGATGCTACGTACTCCAGCCGAAGCGGTATTTCTCGGGAACACGTCGAAGAGTGCCGAAACAAGCTTGTGTTTGAAGTCGAGAATCGACTTACCGATGTCTCTGAATGGGGCCGTCAAAACCTGGTCACCTTTAACCCCAAGAAGACACGGCTTTGCGTGTTCACCGCAAAAAAAGACACCCTTTGTCGTATCACCTCGATTTGGGGATACTCTCCTGACAGCCTCAATTAGTGTCGGAATCCTGGGAATCGACATATCAAATTACGTTCAGTTTCGCGGTCATTTGGAAGGCAAGGCTAAATTAGCCTCTAAAAAGCTCGGTGTGCTCAGCAGAGCGAGACAGTACTTTTTGCCGGCCCATCGCCTTCAACTTTATAAGGCACAGATTCGGCCTCACATGGAGTACTGTTCTCATCTCTGGGCCGGAGCTCCCCAATACCAGCTTCTTCCTCTTGATCGCATACAGCGTAGAGCGGTTCGAATCGTTGACGACCAGGCTATTTCGGAACAGCTCGACTCTTTGGCATTACGCAGAGATGGAGGTTCACTCTGCGTCTTCTATCGTCTTTATCATGGGGAGTGTTCCGACGAGTTGTTTGGAATAATTCCTGCCGCCGAATTCCACCATCGGACATCGCGTCAAAATTTAAAGTTCCATCCTCACCATCTCGATGTCTGGAAATCCACAACTGCGCGTTTCTCCCGACACTTTTTGCCTCGCACTACTCTGTTGTGGAATCAATTACCGGCAGGGGTATTTCCGAACGGATACGACATAGGGACCTTCAAGAAAAGAGCTTACTCATTCTTAAAAGTCCGGCAACGCAACTGCAACACCTCTGATATTGCAGATGTCCATGGGCGGCGGTGATCACTTACCATCAGGTGCACCTCTTGCTCGTTTGCCCCCTCTTCTATAAAAAAAAAACCTTTCACATGCCCTTGTATCAAAAATTAAAAAAGAGGGAAGAAAGTGGTCCCGATTTCAACTTTTTTGATTTTATTTTACCTGTAAATTGTAATGTAATAAAATGTTAATCAATATTATCAACATAATTTTATTCATTGTTTTGGGTTGTCATGAAATAAACTTATATAGTATTATTGTTAGAATTAATTGTACAGTTTATCTTTAGGAATAAAATAAGTTAAAATTTAAAACATCTTTCTATTTATGACATTTAGATTTGGTAAGATATTAATTATTTACAACTATTTTGGATTGGATTGAACTTGAATGTCCTTCACAATCCAATACAATCGTTGACAGCCACTACGAGACATAATATCTGCTCCCAAACAATTATGGTTTTCCAAGAAAATCGACGAATGCCATATGATTTCTATTTACGAAATTTAGACTTGTTAAGAAAGTGAATATTTACAACTATTTTGGATTGGATTTGACTTGCATATTCTTCACTGTTCAAGTAGCATTTACAAAGGTTCAAATATCAGCGTATTAGTGATGGCTACCGCCAATACGAAAATATGTTGTATGATTGAATTTGAAAATTCATATAAGTACATGGAATATTACTACTACTATAGGATTTTTGGACCATGTAGTGGCAACCTGTTTCATGTTAGCGGTATAGTAGATTTTTTTTTTTATATAGTAGAAGGGGCAAACGAGCAGATGGTGCACCTGATGGTAAGTGATCACCGCCGCCCATGGACATCAGATGGCCACCTTATATTTTATTTACAAGAACTCGTATTTAGAAACCCTGAAATCTATATATTGCCTCTTAAGGTTTTGATCATCTTTTGCTACAAAGTAAGTAATTTTTTGATGGTCGTTTAATACAAAGCTCTCCCACATTTTCTCATGAATGCTTGCCTTGCTTGCTTTTCAAACGTAGTCTATCAGCTTTTTTGTCAGGCATTTCACAAGATACGAACGATTGCCCAGATGTGTTACTATAATCATGAGTACTAAATAGTACTCTGTAATGTTACTCTGTAATGTCTCACCCAGATTTGGTAACATTGCCTGATTGCTTTGGTAGTAGCGGCTTACATTTTTAATGAGTACTGTAATTTAGTTTCCCTTAAATAATTGGTTCTCTTTGGTTACATGTCATTTCTTTTCTAATTATCCTTTAAATCTCTATATTTGGGACATTGTTCACGATTGGCAAAATATTCGTGATTGACTAGTATGTTCCATATTAATAAGCAGCGTTGTGGTTTGCGGTGAAGCACTCTTATCAAGATAGGAATATTTTACTTCGGATTTGAAAACTTCCAGTTTGTATTTCTCATAAGACAGAAATTCGGTTAGGAAAAGCGCTTCCTTACAGTTATAAATATTGAACAAAAGTGCAAGTTTTTTTAGATTTTCAACTGTGAAATGGTCCAAGATTCTCTTAGACTGAAGGTAAAACGAAGATGGGAATATAAGATTGTAAAAAAAAAAAACAAATAGTTTGGACAATAACAAACTGATTATGGCAGATTTCCAGGTTTTAGAATTTTACCTTAGTAAATATACTGTTCCCTCTTGTGCTTTTTAACTCTTATTCTCCGTGTTGGTCCCGGGCTCCTTTGAAGAATAGGCCAACTGCCTTTCTGCCAGGCAGGTCGTAAATGGCGACCGATTGGCTATACGAGTCACTAACACCGTGGCTACTAGGTGGTAGAGTTCTGCATTGTCTCGCCCGGTCCTGGTACCTTCGCCTTACCTATTCCTGCCGCAATAGCGTCAATGCTTGTCACTGTCGTGTTCCGGTTTGGAGGGAAAAAGTACCCGGTAAAATTATGCATGTGGCATTAGATCTCGCCACTAGAAAGCAACGCACCATTAACACCTTTGTGTCTACAGGCGATGGATGACTCTTTCCATCAGGACACCCATCTGCTTGTTTGCTATCTTATGACATAAAAAAATATTTCGCAAAAATTAAAATATACAACAAACGAGCTTTACTTATAAAAACATTTTCTACCGCTTAATCTTGCACTTGTGGAAACATTGTAGTAACAGATAGTGTGCAAGAAAAGAAAAAATAAAATACTCGTTTGCTAATAGAGACTAAATACATTTAACTTTGCTTCATAGTTATATCTATATAATAAAGTATCTAGCTTATATTTATGAAACTATAACTGAATTTAATTTGATTTGAGATTTAAGAATTGGACCTGTTATGGTTTTATTATAAGTATGGATTTTTATACAGCGTGCGGCGTCTATCTTTGTATCGTCAGTTTAGCTATAGGCAACAAATGACATGATCAAAATAGTCTAACCCATAGTTTGTCGTCTACGTCACGTACACTGAGACTGCTCCGAACGTGCTTGTTACAGATATGATCTAGTTTCTTGAAGCCGCACATCTATCTAATTATGTTCGTATCATCAATGTATCAAATTGTTCGGGTAATCAATGAATGTGCAAGGTTTATTTATACCTATATGAGATATTACTTCTAAATGGCTGCAACCATTTAAATTTGGTTTTGTATTCAAATGAATAGATTTCTGGATATTTTAAAATTAAAATTGAACTCTCTTGTGGCGATGTAATCGGATTTAGATATGACAATATTTATCAAGCCCTCTATTAAAATAAGAAACAAATATTAATGGATAAACGATTGGAATTGCTCTAATCCCTAATCTAAAGGTAAATTATCTGTGATATGGGTATTAGTCAACGATAATACTTAATAGAACATTTATTTAATAAAGCTAAAATTTAATTTATCAACATCAAAGTCAGAGTATAAACATACTATACGCTCATTACATGAACGCTTCTCCCTGTCGGAATTAGAATCCAAGTTCTATCAATTATGAATCAGAACAGTTGGAACGATTCAATACACAGACCACACAGCCTATAGACGGCTAATGTTTGATTTTCCGTATTGAATGCATTCTGGCAACTAGCTGAGGTAAGACGAAGTGGGGTTGCAACGCCGTAATTGGCTAACTCAAGGCCACAGTGAAAGATAGTAATGTACAGAGCATCTGATTGGTCGACACTGATTACCCAATCACTACTCATTGGCGCGTGGACATTTACATCGGAACTATAAGTCAGATGTGTTGACACAAGTCATTCGCCTATTATTAGGTGTCTATGGGCTGTGTGGTCGGTGATTCAATACAATGGTTGTAGTTGTAGTCTTATAATAAATATGCATCATATCAGTCAAGGTGATGATACCTAAGTTAGTTTGTTTTTTTTTTTGGTAAATAACCAAACGAAAAATAAACCATTTATTTACTTCATGTTTTTTTTATGTTGTTAGGATAGGCAAACTGGCAGACGTGCCACCTGATGGTAAGTGGTCGAAGTTGTCAATGAACATAAACTAGTTTACCTGTAATTAGCCCAGGTAACTCATCTATGTTTCATCTATCTTGAGACATAAGATGTTAAGTCTCGATGCCAGTAACTGCACTGACTGTCTTGCCCTTATCTCCAAAATACAGCAAAGCTGTTTCACGGGAGAAATAAGCATGATGGTGGTACCTATGCAGCCAGAAACGCGGCACAGCGTAGACCTTCAGACCGGTTTATAAGCAACCCAACAAAACAAAATAAATTGAAGTCGGGTTATTTTAGTAATTAATCAAAAAATTCGTAATTTATTGTCCATAGGCGATGGTTGTCTTTTTTTCATAAGTAGAGCCATCTGCTTCTTTGTTAACTTAAATAAATAAAAAAACTTTCATGCTATTGCGTATTTTATTGCCACTAGAATATAGTTTGCTTGTTTTGTTTCCTATTCTATTATAAAAATGATGATTGTTTATTGAAGCGTTTAAGTGTTTAAGAAAAATTCAAACGATCAACATTATATTGTTACGTTGATGTTTAAATTTTAATTTCTAGTGGATCGCCTTTCTTAAATTATGATGTTGCGATGGCAAAGTTTTACATTAGAATTTTAGACACTCTCTTAATATTACTCAAAGAGCTTCGAAGCCCTTGGTTAATTGGTTGACGTTTGAACTTGAAATTTTTAGTCAGCTTAAATCGTCTGCCAAATTTAAAGACAATCCTGACAATTAACGACGCTTGAGTTGTCGTTGCACAAACATTTATAGATATATACTTACTTTTATACAACAATGAACGTGCAATGACGAAGTAAAAAAAGTGTCTTCACGTCCATATCTCCGAAGAGGTAGGCAGAAGTACTGACCAGTGCACCCATGATTAGCCGAAGATACTTAATCCCACAATGCTATCCAATCACGAGCAACGTTGATTTTAGCGGAAAACTGGAAAAATACATTTTTAGATGCTCGGCCCGGTAAACATTATTATTTTTATTATTAAAAACATTCCGTTAACTTCCTTTTCTTCTTATGACTGTCGAAAAGACTAAAGAATATTTTTTCATGTTGTGGCGCCGCTGGTCCGTACCGTGGAAGGATCGAAGTGATGGAACCAGCGGGCCAGCTGCTTGTCAGGTGACGTCATTACTGTGGAGGTTGATGACGTCACACAAAGACAAGGAAGGGAAAAGGAAGATCTTCCCAGCCAGGCAAGGTGTACTGCCTGGGGACCGAAGTCCATTTGAGAAGCGTTGAAACTTGTATATAGTGTTACAAGATAAATAATTGTGATATCGCGATTCAGGATTTTATTTTGAATTTCATTATTTCCATTTGTTATTAATTTTTGTTCATTTTTATTATTTTTCTTGTAGCGTTTGTGATTTTTTGAGCCGCTACAATGTCATAGAAACAGATGAATTCGGAATTTTATTACTTGATGTGTTGCTAGATATATTCATTAAATAAATACTTTTTACGATTTAGGTGCTTTATAAAAACTTTTTCTAGACACCCATAAGATAAGAGATTCATTAATCAAAATTACTTGAGATAAAAAATGTGAAATAGCTCTAAATTGTCCCTTTTTGTCGTAATCAACGTTAAAATGTTACTTACGGGCATTACAGCGTTGATTACGACGAAAAAGAATTTTATATAAGTAAGCTAATTTGTTCGTTACATCTGCTTAAATTCCTAAATAGCAGACCTAAGTTAAAATATTAAAGGTTTCTGCAAATAATTCAAACGCAATATTGTTTTTACATTTATGAAAAGAGAACACTACAAATCCGAATGGATTTGCAGTTTTCTGTTTTCATAAATGTAAAAACTTTGTATTGTATTTGAGTAAGTGCGATGAACAAAGATAAGTTGATAAACGATAAATAAATACCCCACCGGGTATTTATTTATCGTTTTAATAAACGATAAATAAATAAACAACAATATCTCAAGTAAACAATTTTCTAACTTTGTGATTAAATCACTGTCATTTGTTCAAATTTATTATTTATTTATACATACTACACATACATACATAAGTACATACACCTGCAAATATAATACATGTGAAATGTTGTGTATTTGCTTAGACACTTAGTAGTCTAGCAATTTCAATATTCTCCAATTGCAACAATGTTACATACATATTTGTTTAGATATCATCGACAGCCTGGTTTTATGAATGATTTCGGAACTCATCTGTGTCTGACTTACGATCGACCAATGTCAGTTAGTGCTTTTCACTGTTAAACTTCGGTTAGGAGGCGAAAATAGCTGGTAACTATAATCATGCTGCATTACGTAAGTCATATTCATATTACATAAATAAGAATGGCAACAAATATTATTGTCACATGTGATGGTTTTCTATTTTCGTCAGGGGTCTTTCCTTTGCTTACATAAAAATCCAGAAAGGCTTTAAGCAAAAATAACGCATTAATTTTAGTAACAAAAACGTTTTATTTTAAATAAAGGAAAAGTTCTAAAATCCGATTCCATAAATTCATTAGTAAAACCGTTGGGTAGACATACCGCTAGTTTGCATGCACCTTGTCCAACAGCCTCGTTAGGTTGAAGGTTAATCTTGTTACGTCCTTAAAATGAATTTCGTTGGAGACCGGCCCGCTTGATCAAAAAAGGTCGGCTATATTCATAAAAAGGAAAAAAATATTCTTAGCAGGTGCCCATTTAATATTGTTTCACGGTAGATGTCTCTGCTCTTACCAGGATAGTCTAGCTAGTGTTTATTAAAACAGTTGAAGATTTTAAGTTTAATGGCTAAAATCGTTTTCCCCCTGTGTTGGTTCCGGACTTCTTTTAAGAATAGACCAACTGTAGTTCTGACAGGCAGGTCGTAAAAGGCGACCGTTTGGCTATGCGAGTCACTACCATCGTGGCTACTAGGTGGTAGAGTTCTGCATTGTCTCGCCCGGGTCTGGTACCACCGCCTTACTTATTCCTGCCGAAATAGCGTCAGTGCTCGTCGCTGTCGTGTTCCAGTTTAGAGGGTAAGGTAGCGAGTAAACTCCATGCATGTGGCATAGACCTCGCTACAAGATTACAACGCACCATTAACGTCTCTGGTGTCTCTAGGCGATGGTGGACTTTTTCTATCAAGATACCCATCTGCTTGTTTGCTATCTTATGATATAAAAAAATACACTGTTAAGGGCGTCACATAAATTAATTTATCTTAATTGAATTATTCGCTAACCAAATTTACTTATTTAAGCATTCTTTCTCATTAAGTTTGATTTGATTTAAAAACGCTTATATAAGAAAAGCAGATGGCATTTATAGTAATTTACAATAATTTAATTATTATTAATAAATAAATAAATATGGCTGGACTTTACACGAATTGATCTAACCACAAAGTAAGTAATTATTTATTATTAGTTGCAGCATCATCTACTTATGTGTCAAATTTCATCCAAATTAGATCAGTGGTTTTTGCGTAATTGAGTAACAAATATCCATCCATCCATACATCCACCCATCCAAACATCCAAACTTACACATTTATAATATTATACAAAATAATATAAATATATTTATTAATTTACTCGATGACGGACGAAGCCGCATAGGCCAGCTAGTTAATAGTTATGTATCATTATTTAGATACTTACCATAATATTTACCGAACAAGCCCAGGCTAGTATTGATCATCTTCATGTAAGCTAAGCAGTCTGTATGAGGTAAATGTCTGGCTAAATATATCACTACCACGACGAATACTAGTTGTTAGAAGTCTGTAACGTCTCTGCCGTGTTTGACAACTTCTTTTTGTCCGGGGCACCGCGCTGGTCCGGGCTCCTTTAAAGAATAGGCCAACTGCCATTTGCCAGGCAGATCGTAAGGGACGACCAATTGGTTATGCAAGTCACTATCATCGTGGCTACTAGGTGATAGAGTTCTGCATTGTCTCACCCTGGTCTAGTACCACCACCTTACCTATTCCTGTCGCAATATGCCACTGTTGGTCGTTGTCATGTTCCGGTTTGGAGGGTAAAGCAGACGGTGAAATTATGCATGTGACATTTCATCTACAACGTGTCACAGAAAGAGCGCACACTTTGAAACACATCAGTGAATATTTTGAAATAAAACCACAAATTCGGCACTGAAAATCTTTATTCATGATTTCAAATATTGTTTTGTTATGAATTCATTTACCCTAAGTGTGGGTAAAGTTTGTCATCCTTAGATATACTCAGATTATTTAGAAGACAAAAAAGCCTGGAATTAATTGCTCCTCATACCGATCTCATATATATTTTTTGTAATATTGTGATATTGTAAAAAAATAGATGATATGAAAAAAAAAGACAAGCCTGCTGAGTTTCTTCCGCCGGATCTTCTCAGTGTGTGGCCGCGTTTCCGATCCGGTAGTAGTTTTTAAAAAAATATGTTGACGCATCAAAATAACTTTTAAAAAGATTTCTGATTTATGCCTGTCAATGCGTTACCTGTAACGCATTGAAGACCTTGCTAGATACGTCCATGCATGAGATGCATAGTGTCAATGCTTGTCACTGTCGTGTTCCGGTTTGGAGGGTAAGGTAACCGGCAAACTCATGCATGTGGCATTAGACCTCATAGCAACGCACCATTAACATCTTTCGGGTCTATATGCGGTGGTTGTCTCTTTCCATCAGGAGACCCATTTGCTTGTTTGCTATCTTATGATATATAAAAAAGAATGTAATATATTTGTTGGACATTTTGGCGATAGGGACGGAAATATGCTTGGGACAGTTAAAGTGTTAAAAATGGATGCAATGGATTCCGTAGCTGTTTTTCAACCAACTAATTTTCACTCTTACATAACATAACGAGCTGACCCGGCAAACGTTGTTTTGCCATAAACTTTTATTATACATATAAACCTTTCTCTTGAATCACTCTATATAAAGTAAAGTACTACTTTATAAGAGTGAAGTGTTACTTAACTTTATATAGAGTGAAAATCACTCTATGTATTAAAAGAAACCACATCAAATTCCGTTGCGTAGTTTTAAAGATCTATGCATAACTAGCTGTTGCCCCCAACTTCGTCCGCGCGGAATTCGTTTACTCCGCACTGCTCCTCCCCCGTAGGTGATAGCGTGATAATATGTAGGTATTATGTTGACCCGACCTGTTAGTAATATTGCAAAATTTGAAGTAAATCCATGCAGTACTTTTTGAGTTTACCCCGGACATACATACAGACAAACAGACAAAAATTCTAAAAACTATATTTTTGGCTTCGATATCGATTGTAGATCACGCCCCAAGTATTCTTTTAAAAAAATAATCATTGTACAGTTTTGACTTTTCTACGATTTTATTATATGTATAGATTACGGACAGACGGCGGAAAGCGACTTTGTTTTATACTATATATAGTAAAGTGAATTTGTGACAGTTTGTATATGATATGACACAGATAGCAACGCATCATTAATATCTTTGATGTCGATAAGCCATTATCGTCATCATCGTCATCATTTTTATGTTAATTGACAGAAAGATATTTGAAGACCTTAGAGTAAAATATGGGCTATTTTTTTATAAGGTAGGAAACAAGCAGATGGGTCTCCTGATGAAAAGAGTCAACCATCGCCTATAGACACCAAAGGTGTTAATGGTGCGTTGCTATCTTGTGGCGAGGTCTAATGCCACGTGCATAAGTTTACCGGCTACCTTACCCTCCAAACCGGAACACGATAGTGACAAACATTGACGCTATTTTGGCAGGAATTGGTAAAGTGGTGGTACCAGACCCGGGCGAGACAATGCAGAACTCTACCACCTAGTAGCCAAGATGGTAATGACTCGCATAGCCAATCGGTCGCCTTTTACGACCTGCCTTACAGAACGGTAGTTGGTCTATTCTACAAATGAGCCCGGAATCAACACAGGGAATATTATATATTATTATGTGTCGTGTTGGTTCGGATCGATTGTTAAACATAGACCATCTGCCATTCTACCGATAATTTATTAAAAACAAATGATTGGTCATAAATGTCACTACCATCGTGATTACTAGGTGGTAGAGTTCTGCAACATCTCGCTCGGTGTTTAGTACCACCATCTTACCTATTCCTGCCACAAAGGCATCAATGCTAGTCACTGACACACACTTGCATTTCCATCTTTGGTATCTGCAAGCGGTGGTTTCTCTTTCCACAAGAGAGAGAGTCATGTGTTTGCTACCTACCTAAATATTATTATGTATATAAAAACATATAGTACATATCCACACTTACTAATATAAATGTGAATGTCTGTCTGTTTGTAACCCGTTGACGGCTAAACCGCTTAATTGATTGTAATAAAATTTGGTAATGAGATAGCTGAAGAAACGCCGTCAAACACGTAGCTCGATTGTTTCAATAATCGACCCGTAAGGGGCCAAACTGGGGATGAAATATATGATACATCGTACATCGATGAAATGTTGATAATGACTAGCAGGCGAACCTGCGTGGATTATTTAGTTTTAAATAAATAAAGCTTTGCCAAATTCTTCACTACATATTACTGCAATATTAATTTTCAAGCAATACTGTATTCGAAATGTATAAACGATTTTAATTACGAAATGTAACAACTCTGGGTGTTTTCTTTTAATTACAAGTCAATTAATTAATAGTATGTTATCAAACGGATTGTAAATCAATTTAAATCTTGTTTAAACTTTCCTTCGCTCAATTTTTGGAGGTAGAAATGTTAGTACTTTCTCATTTAAGGAATAATGATGGTCATATCATAATACTATACACAAAAATAGTAATTCTCTTTGCAATTGAAGGGAAAGACACTTAGCACTTAAAGCTTAATATTTTGAGTCCCTTAATCGAAAACTTGTTTTCACAAGCTTACAATATTTTATGTTATCACTTTGTTGACGTGACTAACACGTTTATTTGAGCCAAATTACAGCTTTCTAGTCATAAGGATTTCTGAGCTATCTTGCGGATGGACGGACGGACAGTGAAATTATTATGGTTCCTAGTTTACTTCGGAACCCTAAAAATAGAATAAATAACCTCTTTTCAAGTAACTAGCTGGTTGGTGAAAGCTCTCAATTCAGCTACATCTTATATATTAGCTACTTCAAAACTCGGTATTTATTGAAAAATATTTTTCTGTTTGGGTGGACGTACTTTAAATTTGATATATCTTAATGTGATAAAATCTCATAAAAGTTTAAGACATACAGTTTTGAAGCCGGTTTATGTTTCTGTGTTTAAATTCTACGGAACTATAATCTCCCGTGGTCTATTTTTGGTAAAGATTTATGAGGCGTAAGTTAACAAGAACTTAAGAAGGACATAGTTAAAAATTCATGATTAAACATAGATTACTCGAAAAAATAAACCCTTGATGTGCTGAAGTAAGAGAGGAATTTTAATTGAAGTATTATAATAATACTCTGCTCGCGGGCAAAACTGCATGGGTCAGCTATTTGTACTGTTGTTAAAAAATGTTACTTAAAAATACACATAAATAAAAAAGAAAAAACCTACTTACTTCTCCAAATATTCTGCATGCTCATTTCAGATTGAGTGAATAATGAGACTACAGATACGTGCTATACAATATACCCAAAGATCTAGAAAGACGCAGATAAATTTGACATGCATAGTCTCAACTAATTATCAATTTAAACAATTTTTTTCTAAACGATTGATATGAACCAGGAGACAAACCTTGGGCCTCATACGTCTAGATACGTATACGGAATACGGAAGACGGTAACCACAAAGGCAACGAAAGGTGACGACAGTAAATTAGGATTTTTTTTCTAATTTGCATGCAGACTTATTTTACTAGCAGGTCAGGTCAAGTCAGATAATGTTAATGCTATGGTAAATATACTCCGCTACTAGAATTAACAAACTATAATATACAACATTTTTCTAAATCCAGCTGTGTAACTTTTATTTTCGCAACTTTTCCTTATTTATTTCTTTTCTTAAATATTTATAAGTGGGATTTTAGAGGTTTTTCATAAAATCTAAAATCTCAGTAACAGTTCGGAGTCTGACGGAGTGGTGTATTACCACCTCCATGTCTTGGATGAGCACGTAAAACTGTTAGTCCTAATTATCGCTATAAATAGTCGATAATCGTTAACATCTCAGTAAATGTGGCGACGAAGATCACCATTTATCTCGCCAACCGACAAACCAGTGGATCACGGTGAACCGCAAAGTCTGTAGAGTGTAGACGTTCGGTTTAATCTGCCTACCCCGCAAGAAAAGCGCGCGTGATGATATTCTATCTTTTTTTTATTAGTGTTTTTTTTTCTATTTATGGAATGTGGCTGAGGCCGTCGATACCGCTGAGTGCTCGTAGCGGCAAATCTGCCGCACGCTAATTTATTGGCTCCTAGCAAATGTGATAAATTTCTTCAGAAGGTTTTCTTAGTCTGTTGCGGAGAAACGTAGAGAGTTTTGCATAGGTGTAGCAGCTGAACACGGCAATTGCCCAAATGATACTAGTGGTTGAGTTGCGAATACGGAATGTGTATTTATTGAATACTATCTGTTACCCACGACTTCGTCCGCCAGGACTTCGTTTACTCCGCACACCACCTCCACCGTAGGTGATAGCGTGATAATATGTAGCCTATATGTTGACTATTATACCTATTATACCTATATTGAATAAGTCAGCTATTAGTAATATTCATGCAAAATTTTAAGTAAATCCATGCAGTACTAATTGAGTTTACTCCGGACATACATACAGACAAACAGACAAAAATTCTAAAAACTATATTTTTGGCTTCGATATCGATTGTAGATCATGCCCCAAGTATTCTTTTAAAAAATATTTAATGTATAGTAGACTTTCCTACGATTTTATTATATGTATAGATATGCACCATTAACACCTTTGGTGCCTATAGGTGATGGGTGGCTCACCCATCTGCTTGTTTGTTATCTTATGATATAAAAAAATAAACGATCATATGAAAAGCTGAATGCCAAATTTGCATCATTAATTTTATTTATGCTATTGTTATCTCTTTACAGATATTTTCTGTAAAGGTAAACTCTAAAGGTAAGTGATGGTATGTTGATGGTGGCGTCATTTACTGCCAGAAGGTGGCCGTAAATGCAGCTACAGCGGCCGGACATGGAATTTTTGTACATCACTACATAGTATAAAACAAAGTCGCTTTCTCTGTCTGTGTGTCCCTATGTATGCTTAAATCTTTAAAACTACGCAACAGATTTTAATGCATTAATTCTTGAGGAAGGTTTTGGTATATAAATCGAAATTCTCACGGGGACAAAAGCTTCGTGGGTGAAACTACGGGCAGGTCGCTAGTAGTTTTATAAGAGCATTCCACAAAAAATCCGCTTGTGAAATGCTCTTCCAGCGAATATCAGAGTACCAGCTTTAAATAGTAAGTATCCTCACGCCTCTGTCCCCAAAGAGGTATGTAGAGGTACAACAAGTGTACCCACGATTAGCCAAAGATAAGGTCTCATAATGTGAAAGATGGTAGCCTATTGCCAACCGGGCACTCTCTAATCCCGGGCAATGTTATTTTCAAAACAGAAAACTGATAAAACTCATTTTTAAGTTGCTCGAACTTGGAATCGAACCCAGAACCTCATGGGGTCAACGCCGATACCGGACCACTGACCACAGCGGCGATCTCTAAAAAGCCAGCTTTAAAAAGTACATTAGAGACAAATGTAAAGTTGCCTTACGTCACATGCCTACTATTTTAAATGAAGTTCATTAAATTGATATCACGGATTAAATGGATACCCTTTTTAAGACAATTTCTTAGTTTGTTAGTGTAGCTTGCAATTACATACAGAAATACAGAGTTATACTACTTACCTACCGATAAAGTAAAATCACTTCAAGGGTAATTTTTAAACCTTGTCATCTCATTCGGTACGATAAAACAGTACAAAATGTTTTTTTTTTACGATATATATACAAACGTATGAAATTTTTAGCAGTAATCGGAGCGTTTGCTCATATGCGCAGTGATACGTTCCCTTCCCAATGGTCTATTAATATTCATGCGTTCTGTGGTCGATATAACATATTTATGATTATATTTGTTTATTTTTCATATTATTTACCTGAGTTTATTGTTTAGTAAATTTAGTTATGTTATAGTAGGTAAGTTTATACCTAGTGTAGGACAAAGTATGTTCGGCTAATCGTAGGTGATTGTACTTCCGCCTACCTCTTCGGAGATACGGGCGTGAAGATACTTTTTTATCATCTTTCTAGTCCACTCACTGGCTAAGAGTATATACTATATAGTGTGTACTGTATATTATTAATCAGTCAATCAGCATTTGTATGGTATTAGGTAGACCTTTCAATCCCATTTGTGACTAATAACCTCCCCTCCCCCCGTGTTGGTTCCGGGCTCCTTTGAAGAATAGACCAACTGCCGTTCTGCCAGGCAGTTCGTAAAATACGACTCGAGTCACTGACATCGTGGCTACTAGGTGGTAGACTTTTACATTGTCTCGCCTGGGTCTGGTACCACCGCCTTACCTATTGCTTTCGCAATAGCGTCAGTGCTTGTCACTGTCGTGGTTCTATTTGGAGGTTAAGGTAGCCGTTAAACTTATGCGTGTGGAATTAGACCTCGCCACAAGATAGCAACGCACCATTAACACCTTTGGTGTCTATAAGTGATGGGTGGCTCACCCATCTGCTTGTTTGTTATCTTATGATATAAAAAAAATAAACGATCATATAAAAAGCTGAATGCCAAATTTGCATCATTAATTTTATTTATGCTATTGTTATCTCTTTACAGATCTAAATAACAACATTGTGTGTCTGTTAACGTATGTAATTGCTTAAATATTAGCGATTTAGTGGCCAATTACAGCGGCACTATGACACTATCAGATTTAAATGTAATAAAGTTTGTTATGTAGTTGTGCCGAAAATAAATATTGAAATTAAAATATCTGGTAGTGAAAACAGTGCCGAATATTATAAAAGATTTTGGTGTAGTGTTTTAATCAGATTTACTCTTCAGATTTGATTAAATATTTTGTTTTACATTTGATAAAAAAATGTGGTTAAAAAAGAATCTTCACGACCGTATCCTCGAAGAGGTAGACAGAGGTACAACCATTGCACCCACGATTAGCCGAAGATACTTATTCCCACAATGGCCCACTTACTTTGAAGTTATGTTAGGTGACCAGCCTATCGCCAACCAAGCACTTTTTCCAATACCAGGCAACGTTGTTTTTATCAGAAAATTGAAAAAAAAGATATTTTTTTCATATTGCTCGACCGGGGAATCGAACCCGTGACCTCATGTAGTAAACTCCAAAGCTAGAACACTAGCGATAGGCTTGACACCTATCACATTGTGGGACCAAATATTTTCGACTAATCGTGGGTGCACTTGTACCTCTGCCTACCCCTTCGAGGATACGGGCGTGAAGATACTTTATAGATATATGTATTTCTTTGTATTCATATCGTTAACACCAATATCATTAGCAAATAAATTGCTTACTTTGGAGTGGGGTTAGGTTATTTGTATAACTGTACTAGCCGACCCCGACGTACTTCGTACCGCCTTAAAACAGATTTAAAACGTCAATTATTTGCCAGTAGAAACAGTTTCTCAGTTTCGGGCTCCCCCATGTTGGTCCCGGGCTCCTTCGAAGAATAAACCAACTGCCGGTCTGCCAGGCAGGTCGTAAAAGGCGACCGTTTGGCTATACGAGTCATTAACATCGTGGCTACTAGGTGGTAGATTTCTACATTGTTTCGCCCGGGTCTGGTACCACCGCCTTAAATATTCCTGCCACAATATCGTCACTGCTAGTCACTGTTGTGTTCCAGTTTGGAGGGTAAGGTAGACGGTAAATTTAAAAAACTGCTTTGAACGCCATTCCAAAGATTAAACCTGATCATCATTTTTAAAATATACATCTTTTCAAGATTAAATTACTATCATTTTTACATACTTTAAAGTTTTAAACTCTGAGTTCAAAAGTTCATGTTTAGGTATAATTTTTGCTTCACTGAACTTAAAATAATCGTACCTCAATTTAGCGGGAAGTTTCAGAGATAGCCGGTATATTTCAGAGATAGGTTGCAGGGTCAACCGCTTTACAGAGTTTAAATTTCCCGCTAAGAATTACATAAGTAAGTTACTGATTTGGCCCCGATTTTCGAAAATCGAGTTTTCACCATATCTCCACATTTTGATGACATACGAACCTATACTGACTATTTTTACGATGAAGTCAGTACGTCTATATGTATGTGTGTATATGTGTATGTAAAATCTCATAACTTTTGAACGGCTTGACCGATCGAAACATAGTTAATGGCATTCGATTGAATCCCGATTTACATTTCAACATCAAAGTCACCAGAGGAAAAAAAGGAGAAGGAAAAAAAATTGAAATAATATGCATTACAAATACATTAAATTAATAAAAATAAACATTAGATAAACTACGTTGGTGTGGCATATATATACTATTATCTTTACATCCAATGTCTTTTGTCAAACTTAAAAAATATTTAGTCCATGGCCGAATTTTGATCACAATTATGCAAATGTTTTTTACGTTGTTAATAATATATTACAATTTGTTGCGTAAAACACTTACCTTGGAAGAAAATTTCTCCGAAAGACAATTCCAGCATTGTACCACATCCCCTAAGGATGGCGTTAAATGAAATATTTATTAGATGATTTTTCAAAGCGTATTACTGAAGTTTCCGGCCCGCTAAAAGGATTCTAAAAGGACTTAGCCTTTTTCGCTTGTCGCAAATATAGCACCAATTTAAATAGACACCACAGTATTGATCAATCTTGGAATAGACTAACGTAGCTGTACATGAGTAAAGGTCAAAATAAACTGGTAAAAGGACAGTTTATAGTACATGAATACATTTTCTTTTGAAAACGAAAAAGGTTGGACGGCGATAATATGTCGGTTGCCATTTATGAGTAGGAAATAGGATTTTTGCAAGCGATTGGGACTACTCGAATATGCCAAAAACCTATGTTACAGTCAGTTTAGTTATAATTACAGATCGTCTATCAATAGTACACAAAATGTTAGTTATTCATCCAAAAGAGAATGACAGTGGTCCATACAAATTTGGCCTCAAACGCAACACATGATGATAACTGCTTACCGTATTGTATTTTTTTATAGACAAAAGGGGCAAACGAGCAGGATGCTCACCTGATGGTAAGTGATTACCACCGCCCATGGACAGCCACATCATCAAAGTTCTTGCAGCTGCGTTGCCGGCTTTTTAAGAAGGAGTATGCTCTTTTCTTGAAGGTGCATAAGTCGTATCCGTTCGGAAACACCCCCGCCGGTAATTGATTCCATAGAAAACATAATACATTAATAATAGTAACACATTATTAATTTCTTCTGAAATGTAAATTTTATCACGGACAATTTTTATAATTTTAATTAATACGCCAAACATAAATAAAATACGTGAAACATTAATATTACTTGAATTCACAATTATTACATTCTATTTTAAGTACTTCACGCTTCAATATATCCTCAGTAAAAAGTATCTTCACGCCCATATCCCCGAAGAGGTAGGCAGAGGTACGACAAGTGCACCCACGATTAGCCAAAGATACTTGGTCCCACAAATGTGATAGGTAGCAAGCCTATCGCCAACCGGATATATATGTAGATATCTCTCATCATGAAGATTATACAAATATTTTAATGCTTACAAAAGTTAAAAGACGAACAATATTTGTAAACATTAAAATATTTGTTACTCGTTCACAGTTTAAATAGATGATTGTTTTTTTTATTATTTCTTGATAGTAGAGGAGACAGTGGGAGATCATCCTTCGCCGATCTGATAACCAGATGAGACGTATATTTTATCAAATATTATTTATAAATAAATATGCCTATAATTACTTGCCTGTCCAAAAGTGCTCATGGCTATTTTTAATCAAATTAACTTTAATCGTTTTTTTTTCCATCACTTTCGTACTTTTGATAACCAAATGAAATTTATTACACTGATAATTTTTAACACACAGAATATGCCTAGGTAGGCTTGCCTACTCATTTCTGTGTATGGCTACCTGGCAAGCAGGTGTGAACAGGTAAGTCAATATAGGTGACTCCATCGATCTGCTAACTTATCGAAAGTTATATCAGATTTTAGATTATTACATCTCGTCACCAGCTTCAATGTGTTTCATGAATGTAAGGTTGGAATTGATTCGTTCTAGGACATGCTAGATAACAACAGGATCTAGAACCCAACCTGCCCCAAAGCCCTTAAAAGAACCAATCAAACGACTTCAAAGTCAATAATATTGCTCCATTTCAATCAAAAGTTTCCATGATCTCCTTTCAACTCCATCATGAGATTCTGGAAATTGTCTATTACTATACTAATGTGTTATTTGTAAAAACAGAATAAATTAGAAAGTTAAGTAAATTAGTAAGTCTAAACTAGATGGGTTTATCTTGTTTAATTTAGGAGTTTCCATGGTGACCTTCCAGTTCAATCATCATATTATTGAAATTATCCAGCACCAAAGTGTTTGTTAATACAAGTCAACTGAGTGCTGACTTAACCAATTTCAAACTCCACTAACGTAGCACTTTTCATTGGTGTATTTCAGTAGTACTTTTTTAGCTCCAACTTCAGATTCTCGTTATCATGAGTACCAATTAAACTTAGTATGTACAATGTATAGCAATAATACCAATGAGCTAAAACTCAAATGTCTCGTCAAAACTCTGCATCTGAGAGTTCCAGTCCCTACATCTAGGCTACATTATGAGATCAACTGGATGGCACCATAATATGGTATTTTCACTGTACTTACACAAATTTTGCAAGTTTTAGTATAAAAGGATATCAGTAAGTCATTAAAAAAATGATTTGCATTATTTAAAAAATCTGTTGTTTACATAACAACATTGCCATTTAAAAAAGCTGATGATCTTTAAATGAGGATTTAGCAGCTTCAGATCAAAGTCACCATGTCATTGCAATATAACTTATGTAACAGGATTCAAAATTATTATCGATAAATCCTTTACAAATTGTTTGATTTCTTTCATCAATTTGAAAAGAGCTGATGATCTTGAAATGGCTGAACAGATTTTATTGAATCATAGCTAAGAAGCATCTCGCAAAATAGGACTTTTATTAAAAAAACCGCAACCAAATCGGATCATCCGTCAGGGCGCTACGATGCCACGGACACACACAGATACACAAATACATACCTGAAAATTATAACACCCCTCGTATTGCGTCGGGGGTTAAAAATTGGTAAAATGCGTGTTGGGGCACGCGCAATATAGGGTTCCAAAGTTATCCATCACAATAATAGTGACCAAGAATACGGCTTTAACTGTTTTATACTGTGAACATTAACCTCTTTAACGTTAATGACGGATATATACATACCACAGATTCACTGCCTATAAAACCTTCTCCATTTTATAAGTTGGTCGACTATTCCTCAAAAACTTGTAAAGTGTTCTAAGCCGTAATAGTTTTCCTTTTACCTTCATTATATTTATTACTCCCATGATTTTTTTCCCAGCCCGAAATCAACCATTTAGCTTGCAGAGGGGGCACTTGAATCTAAATAATAAGTAAATAGCGCTTTAAAGCTTGATATTTCACAACGAGTTAATTAATCGAGAAATTGTTTTACAACATTATAGGTTTGTATTTTACGAGTATAAACCTATCAAACGATACCGAACACTATGAAGTACACGAGAAAAAAATTAGCATCCCCACTTTACATGTAAAATAATAGCTACACTAAAAAATATTTTTTAAGATTTTAAGTTACCACTTTGTTGTCATTACTAATATGTATATTCATACCAATATACAGTTATCTAGTAGTAAGGTTTTCTGAGCTAGAATATGGACGGACAGACATAGCAAAACTCTAAGGGTTCCTATTTATTTATTTATTTAATATTTTATTGTAAACAACTTATAAGATTTTACAGAGAAAAAAATATATCTAAAAACGTACAAAACAAAAGGTAATCTCTAAGAAATATTTCTTCCAGCCTACCCAGCTTATGAAGCGATTACAAAGAAACAGCAGATATTGTGCACAATCAACCTTAAAGTTAAAATACACATGAGATAAGCAAAACAAAAAAATGAGAATGACTTACGAAACTATGAAATAAAAAATAACAAAAATGAAAATTATATACAAAAATAACTAAATTTTAAAAAAGAAAGACAGATAGTGGTTTCTTAAACGTTTTTAAAAAACTGATAGGGATGGGCTATCACGAACATGAAATGGGAGTGAATTCCATAACTCAACGCCCTGAACACTAACTCGGTCGCTTAGATAGTAGCCTTTTATGATCACATGTTATCCAATTTTTATCTCCAAATATACTATATAAATAAAAGCAACTCCCATATGAATATCTAATTAACTAACACAAGAATTTGTATTTAATAAGACACATGTATATTACATTAGCTATGTTTAGCCCACTGGCCCTCTTTGTTAATTAATTTTGTTGCAAAATTAATGAGATTTGACCCTAACGGACTCCCCTTGTTTCCGACACGATTAAATTATGTGGATAATACCACAAGAAAAAGCTTCCTAATTCCATTATTTAGCTACGAATACATAAAACAATGCTTGAATTGTGGGATGTTTCCAGAAATCGTTTAAGATATTTTTTCCTTGTTCTATTTTATTAATATAAAAGAAGCAATCTTAAGTAATGAATTCTTAACTTGAGGAAAGGAAAAGGTAAAATTTAAGTCTTCTTAATTTTGTGTTTGCCTGTACTGGTTATTCGTTTATTTTTTATACTAACTAGGTGGTAGAATTCTGCAAGGCCTCGACTGGGTTTAGTCCCACCGCCATACCTATTCCTGCCTCAATAGAATTAGTGCTTGTCGTTGACGTCTTCTGATTTTGAGGGTAAGGTATCTGCTAAAATATATGTGACACTCTAACCGCGATATACATATAGTAATGCGATACTAATATATTATAACGTACAATAATTATTTAATTATATAATATAATAATTATTATATTATATAATTAAATATAATAATATAATAATTTAATGTGATGTCAAGGCGGCCATGTTTGTTTGATATCTTATGACATAAAACTATCTGCACGCCCGTATCCCCTAAGGGGTAGGCAGAGGTACAACAAGTTATCATAAAACTGAAAAAACAAAAAAAAATGTACGTGCCCGACCCGGGAATCGAACCCGGGATCTCATGTGGTCAACGCAAATACTGGATCGCTAGACCACAGAGGCGACAAATATTTTTATGACATAAAAACTATTAATTTGATAACTCTACCATCTAGTTATCATTTATAGCCAATTGTTCGCTTTTTGTGAACTGCCTGGCAGAATGGCAGATGGCAGCACCAACACGGGAAACTAATAAATTATTAAAAGTTTAATTAATTAATTCAACTAATTTAATGATCTTGTCAATTATCACTTAATTAAATAAATAAGACTGCCTCGTGGTCAAGGGTAACCTATTCGGCTCAGATCCGGTCCTAGGTTCGATCCCGGTCGGGCAAAATTGTTGTTGAGGTTTTTTCGAGGATTTTCTCGAAAACCTAAAACCTTAGTAGCAACTCAAAGTCTAGCGGAGTGGTGCATTACCACTCCCGTGCCTCGGATGAGCACGTAAGCTGTCAGTCCCGGCTATCGCCAGAAATAGTCGATAATCGTTAACATGTCGATAAATGTGGCAACGAAGATCACTACTTATCTCGCCAACTGACAAACCAGTGAATCGCGGTGATCTGGAAAGTCTATAGGTTACTATACTATGGGCAGGTTTACTTTGCCTACCCCGCAAGGGAACCGAGCGTGATGACACTTTTTGAATAATTTTATCAAATTTTTTTTTTCAAATTAAATATTTTTTAAATAACTTAAATATTGTATTGAAATTACTACAGGTTTGAAATTAATTAACATAAAAACAAATTATTATTTAGGCCATTATTAGGCTAAGCGCAACTGGACTAAATTCTTGATAATCTAAATTAGGTAGATTAATCAAAATTTGTTTTGAACTTCTGGGCACATCCGATTTTGGCCTGAACATACTTTCTGTCTTTTGCTACTTATAAGTGTCAAAAACTAACCTTAAATATATAGAAGAGGTGTCAAAATTATATAATGTTGCCGTAAAATACTAAATAAAATGACGGCATTGCAAAAATTATTGACTAAGTGTTTAACTAGTTTCTTAGCCAAAATCAAAACTTTTAAAACGAACCTTTAAGCCATCCAAGTTAAAGTAAGGATCGGAACGCAGCAACACATTTATTTCTATTAAATTCTAAGTTAATGATGAATATTTTTTTGACATTTGATTTCGTTTTAGTAATATTTACTCATACTCTTTAAAAATATTCATTGACAGCCACTTTAACTTCTGTATTACTCACTTTTAACAGATGAAGTATGCTGAAAATGCATTAGTTTTTAATCTATGTACAATTTTAATGTATCTGCTTATCAGCTTACCTATTATAGAAGCAGTAGTACAGCAGTCGCCTCTGTGGTCTAGTGGTACAGCGTTGGCGTTAACCACATGAGGTCCCGGGTTCGATCCCCGGGTCGGGCAAATTAAAAAAAAAAGTGTTTTTTCAGTTTTCTGAGAAACACAAAGTTGCCTTGGATTGGAAAGTGCCCAGTTGGCGATAGGCTTGCCACCTATCACATTTGTGGGACCAAGTATCTTCGGCTAATCGTGGGTGCACTTGTTGTACCTCTGCCTACCCCTTCGGGGATATGGGCGTGAAGATACTTTTTAGTATAGCAGCTAAAAGTACTAAGGTTATGACGATACGAGTATGAATAGATAATACTTAGTACCATCATTAGGAAGCATAAAACCTTAAAGAAAAAACATTTATTTTTCATTTAGATACCTGGTGGTTAGACATAAAACCTAATCAAAGTACTAATAAAGGAAAGGCAATCGTTTTTACGGTGTAATTTAATATCGCTTCAGACTACGCTATCCTGTTGGTTAATTATTACACTAAGGGAGTGAAGGTAAGGAATTGCAACTAAATTCTTTACTTCTTTATTGCTATTTAAAGCTTTTGTAGCTGACTTTGTTCGTTGTATGTTATTCTAGCTAACGTTTGACAGTGCCATCTATTGTTTCAGTTTAGATTACGAGTTTTCAACTAGAAACAATATGGAAAGAATAATATAATATTTATTTGTTCTAAGCTGTAAATCTTTGGCATTTGATGAAACTGCATTTTTATTATAAGTATTCTTTTTTAATCTTATTTGATAGCGAATAAGCAGATAATTTCACCTGATGAAAATAGATAATCATGGCCTTTAAGCACCAATGATGTTAATTATGCGTTGTTATTCGTGTGACAGGCTTTGGGCCGCACAAACATAAGTTTTTTTTATAGAAGAGGTGATAAACGAGCAGAAGGTGCACCTGATGATAAGTGATTACCGCCGCCCATGGACATCCGCAATACCAGAGGTCTTGCAGTTGCGTTGCCGGCCTTTTAAGAATGAGTATTTTGTCTCACCCGGGTCTGGTACCACCGCCTTAGCTATTCCTGTCGCAGTAGTGTCAGTGCTTGTCGCTGTCGTGTTCCGGTTTGGAGGGTAAGGTAGCCGGTAAACTCATGCATGTGGCATTAGACCTCGCTACAAGATAGCAACCATTAATATCTTTCGTGTCTATATGCGGTGGTTGTCTCTTTCCATCAGGAGACCCATTTGCTTGTTTCCTATCTTATAAAAAAATAGCCAATGTTAGTGTTTAGTACCACCATCTTACCGGTAAAATTATTTATGTGGTATTAGATCTCGCCAAAAGATAGCAACGCACCATTAACGTCTTTGGTGTCTACAGGCGATGGTTGACCTTCCCATTAGGAGAACCTTTGCTATCTTACAATATAAAAAAAATATTGATCGTCCTAAAATCTTGCTAATAATAATAGATTGTGGCGCTCGCTTCATTTCATATTATGTTACTCAATATATTTGTTTCATAAAACGCAAATTCACTGTTAATAGTAGTTATTAATATTATACCCTGCCATTGAAGTATTTATTAACTTTACTGCTAGATCAATTTAAGTTATTTATCCACAAATATTATTTGATTATTTGAATTTGAGGCAAAAGGCCAAAAACCAATCGAATTGATGTTTCCTAATATTTGTCCAATAATTTATCCAAACATCGCGAATGTTCCCAAAACTCTAGCCCACTAAACAAACAAGTGGACCTTTCTGTGGGTCCCTCTCTCGACCCTTCAATTGCGACCTCACCTCTTGACCTGTAAACATTCTTGTTTTTGTACGACCAAGCTTTAACAAAGTCAAGTAAGTGTTTTATTTTTCACAATTCACTTTATATTTTAAGATCCTATATAAAACGGACTACCTCGAGCTGGTTAATGGATGAAAAGTGTTTTATATCCAGTTAAATATGTCAATACATATATTGCAAATGGATTAACTAATCAGAAATAAAAAAACAAAATAATTTTATTCAATAAAACTTTTTATAAGTTATTTTGACTCTTCAAAATTGTTTAAAACTATTACCGGATCGGAAACGGAAACACATACACTGAGAAGATCCGACGGAAGAAATTCAGCAGGCTTGTCTTATTTTGTCTTTTATTATAAATAAAATCACAATATTGCAAAATTATAAAAAATATATATGAGATTTATATGAGGAGCAATTAATCCCAGGCTTTTTTGTCTTCGAAATAATCTGAGAATAAATTAAAATATTTTAGTCCAGAATAATATTTTTTAAAAATTTAACTGGTTTGATTAATAGACAAATTCCATACCAATCGAAATTTGAAGACTGTAGAATATATATAGGTACGTTAAGTTGACTATTTTTTTCCGTCACAACTCTTGTGTATAAACAGGTAAATCGATACTATAGTAACTTGCCTACCAAAGAGTTGCCTACCAAACGGGAAAAAATATAGTCAACGTAAATTTGCATTATACATAATTGTAAAATGTATAAGCTGCATAATTTCGATTGATATGAAATTTGTCTATTAATCAAACTAGTCAAATGTTTAAAAAATATGCTGGTCTGAAATTTTTTAGTCCACCCATTTTCAATATATGTATTGATAATTTATTGGATATAAAACATTTTTCATCCATCAAACAGCTCAGTAGATAGATGGTAAGAGCGGCTTGCACCAAAATTCTTAAATGCATTTAGTCTCTTAAACATGTTTAGCAAATGTCAAATCGCCTTAAAAGCTGTCAGTTTAAACGTATTTAGTGATTTAAAATGATTTAAGCATTTTGGTGCAAGCCGCCCTAAATCTTTTAATTCTTTATTAGTATAGCAAACAAACTCACGGTTTTTCTGTTGTATTTATTCATTTTATTTCATACTATAGCTAAAAAGCATATGATCCTTCTGATGTAAAGAAAACTATCATATATGAACACCAAAGATAGGGCCGAAATGCCACATGCATAAGTTTATTATTATTTGTTTGTATTAAAACATGTTTGTGTCATTTCGGAGATAAAGAGGGTTGTGGCAAATATTCACCTAGTTTCTTATATATATATATATATATATATATATATATATATATATATATATATATATATATATATATATATATATATATATATATATATATATATATATATATATATATATATATATATATATATATACATACTAGCTGACCCGGCAAACGTTGTTTTGCCTTACATATTAGGAATCCATAGCGGACAAACAACGTGACACGTAATTTATATAAGTCTACGGGATTGTCCTTCCACGCAGCCAAAATGGCATTAAACTTTATGTGGTGGTTAAGTATTCTTAAATTTTCTAATTTTCCGCTCAATTTTCTTAATATTTCCTTTATAAGAACCTTCTACTTACAATTACAAACACAACAAAAAAAATTTCCGAAATTGGTCCAGCCATTCAGGCGTGATGTCGTGACAAAGGAAAATAGGGATTGATTTTTACATATATAGTAGGGTGGAGTGAAAAAAAAAAAATTTTTTTTTCTTCTTAGCCTGGGGGTCAAATTTGTAGCTTATAAAAAACAAAAATTTTTGAAAAAAAAATAAAATTTTTTACTCAACATCTTGAGGCAGCCCACTCATTTTTAAAATTAATTACGAGTAAAAATATTTGGTTAAAACCATTAATAGATTTGTACTCAAGAGAAACTTTAATACATTTTATAAGAATATGGGATAGATGGACGCCTGTTTGTATCTGTATAAAATTAGAAAGGGCATGATGATGAATAATTTACAAAACAGATATATAATACGAATGTGGATGGATATATGTAATAAAGGAGACCAAGAGCACAGAACAAGTAGGTACAGAAGTCAATCTCATGTATATACTTCATCACTTTTCATATCTTCTCTCGGCGGACGCGCTAGGGTTGCCAACTTTGGCTTGTAAACCTGGTAGGGATATTCGTAACTAGTTGTTTGATTTATTGTAGAGAATGGAAATGGAATCAAATTCTTTTTTGGTTGCATATCTTTGGTTGGTCGAGTGGTTAGGGACCTTGAATACGCAACTGATGGGGCTAGGGTTCGATCCCCGACGGGGGCAAGCATTTATATGATGAGTATATAATATATATGTTTGTATTTCCGGGTTTAGGTTTTTATTATAGTACATTACGATACGAGGGTCTTAAGTAGCCGATTATTGCACCGTGGGAAGTTAGCGCACAAGCGAAGCGAGTACGATAACTTCACACGGTTCAATTATCAGTACACTATTTTATAGTACGAGTGACTTTTCTTTTTTTATCTGTCTCTCTCTCTCTCTCTGTTTATTGCCAAACAAAAACCGTCGATCGTGTGGTTTATTTGGACAGTCACGGTGATGTGTTTTTATTTTGTTTTTGGAACGATTATATTGGTTATTCACATATATATAAAATATACAGGGTTACCTCTAAAACACAAGCAACCTCGCAGGACCAGGTAGCTAACATCATATACAAAAACATTTGTTCTACGACTTTTGATAATTTGTTGGACTTTACAATACAAAAATTAATATGAATTAAATTTTTCGCTTGAACGTTCTTAACTCTACGTGCACCGCAAAGATTAAATAGGAAAGTGTTACTATTATTACTACTAACAGTGCATCCGAATGAAGAGTTGGAAATGTCACGACACGACAATGATGTTATTTATGATGTTAGGTAACTAGTCCTGCGAGGTTGCTGGTGTTTTAGAGTTAACCCCGTGTATAAAATATTTCGATAATGTTCATAACATAATCTAATGTTTTGTTTATAATTTAAGATATTCTAATACATATTACTAATTAAAAATTTTATGTTTTTGTGTTAATTATTGATGTAATTTTATCGTGTTTCTATAAACATTGGTTTTCAAATATTAAAAAAAGTTTTCAAATTTCCTCAAATAAAATTGTAAAGTTAAAATACTATTCTAAATTTATCAAAACAAAAGAAAAAACTACACTGATTTATTAAATGTTTATTTTAGTCGGTATGTATGTTGATTGTTGATACATGTTTGACAGTTTAAATTAACCATAAATGTGAAGATTTATTATTAGTATTATAATATTTTCTGGTGCTCTTTTTGAATGATTACATGACATTTTTCCTTTTTTTGCTTATTTATATGTTTAAAAAAATTATTTTATAGTTTCCCTGAAGTAAGTGCGTGGTTTAAGCAAAGGATAGCGTGCAATAATCGGATACTTAAGTTCCGCGCAAGCGTGACAAGTGATTTTAAGTCACTGAGTACTATAAAATATATTCCAGTATTTATATATGTATTTATGTGTATAATTATCGTTGACTAACGCCCATAACACAAGCAAATAATTTGCTTACTTTGGGGTTAGATCAGTAAGTGTAATTTGTCCCGTGAATATTTATTATTATCTTTAGTTAGGCGTACTGAATGCTGTGTTAAAATATGTTCACCTATTTTGGAAGGACCGTATATTTGCTTAAGTGCTTTTTGTATGTAGAATGACTTCTGTACCTATTTTTTTGTACCAAGACTGCCGTACTATGACTACATTGGCCGGTTATTGTCTAAAGGTCGTGTCAAGAGTTTATGCATTTGCATGAAGAGAGCTATGAATGTGAAAGAAGCAAGGAAATCTGTCTGGATCGTAATGTGTGGTATTTAATTATTTCTGCTTACTTCGCAAAGAATTTGATATTAAGGTATATATGTACCGGTTACACAAATAGTCCTTTCATTTCATATCTCTGAATATAATTTGCAAGTTTGCTTTTATTTAAAATTTCTAATTTTTCTCCCAAGCCGCCCTTCATGTTTGAAATTCATTTATTTACTTTTGGCGTCCGTGCTTTAGTGAACTTTGTAACTATTTTAACACGATATAATCAAAAGAGCTATTTACTTTAATCCAAATACACAGGCAACACTGAATCTTACACAGGATTGGCAAAATCAAGCAGTTGTATGCTTTTATGATCCACCAATCACGAGCATCCTTTCTTTCGGAGACAATTTTCTGTTATGAGGGCTTGGTCGGTAGATAAACGGTAATTCCATTGTAAACTGTTGTATTGAGTAGTTGTGGTAACTAGAATTGTAATGTCGTCATAGTAGATGTTACCTACTCAATTACAGATATAAAGGAGTATATGTATTTTTAATAAGTATACCTACTACCGATTAAAGTTTATCAAGACCGAGTATTATAAGGTAACTATGAAAATAGAGATTATCTGATGAATACTGGAATAAGCGATTATATAATAATTACAATACTACTGAGAATAATTTAGCAAATATATATGTGTATCAAATATGTGTACAAAGGTTTAATAGTTTGGAGAAAATTGACTATAACAGACAGACGGACAGACAGATACAGATATATAGACACACGAATGATTAAATGATTCAATAGTAACACGAATCGTTCCCTTTTTGCGTTTCGAGGTACAGAACTCTGAAAACTGATACAGTCCATTAAAAATCCTTAACAAAGAAATTTAACTACATTTTAGTAAATGTACAGTCATGTAGATAATGCGACATGATTACACGAGCTTATATACGCCCTTATCAAGCGAACTACCGCAAATACGCCACTTTAAATAATTTCAACGATATACGAGTTTTGCATTATACCGACAATCGTACAATACATCAAACATTTTAATATAGTCACAGCAAATTAACCTTTAGGATTGTTATGTTAGAATTGATAATTCCATGAAAGTTTTAATAATAGTGTACACGATAATGCGGTAAAAGCAGATAATAAGGCATTTAGAGAGATCTACGTTTTGCAACAATACAGTAAGTTGTCAATATAAAGCGATGTGTATACTGTATACTGCTGAAAACTGATAATATCATTATACCCTACTTCTATAATATATACTTTAAATGAAAAAAGTTATTAATATTCAATTATTCTATACATCTATGATATCGAATCTTCTTTCATATGTCTGGAGTGTGGTGAGTGATAGGGCCCCAGTTGTTAACACTAGTTTTACTAAATAGTTGAGTAAAATAATCTATTATATTAATATTATAAATGCAGAAGTTTGGATGTTTGGGTGGATGGATGTTTGGATAGATGGATGGATATTTGTTACTCAATAACGCAAAAAACTACCGAACGGATTTGAATGACATTTGGTACACTGGTAATTGATGACTTGGAATAGCAGCTACTTTTATCTCGGAAAAATTAGGTGGCCCCACGAGATTCGTTAAAAACTTTTATAATGCAGTGCGCTGCACGCCGCAGCTAGTTTGATATAATTAAAATTGATTGTATCTAAAGATTGTCAATTATTGACTTCTAGATATACATTTGCATGGCTTCAATTTACTAAGGTAATGAATTCGAACACAACCTTTCAGTTATATATTCTTCCATATATTTTACAAGTTAGTAGACAATAAAAAACGTCGTTAGCTTCTAATTTTTTTCATGTAATTTGAATAAATATGTTCTAATAATTTTTTAAAGAGATCAACCTATTAACACCGAGCTATAGTTTAACTACTAAAACTTGGCAAGATGTTGTTTTGTTTTCGTAAATGGAATTAAATCATTTTATCCTGTGCTTTATATATTTTTACACTTGTACATAAATATGTTAAAGACTGAAAAGTCATGATTAGTTAGCGAAACCTACCATCCACCTACCATCGGCATGCCAAGACACACATCTATTTAAACTGACCCAAAGAGGACAGGATTTCTTCGATATATGACGTCCAATTAAGTAGTAAGAAGTCCACGGAACGCAAAATAATAATCAGTTCCTTATAGTGTATGGTCGGGCATGATCTGTACGATCATGATTAATTTTAAATATTCTAATTTAAAAACTAAAAAAAACAATTAGTAGTATTATAGCCTGGGAAGATTTTTGAGAGTTTGAAAATTGACATTTGTACAGATTGAAATGTATGAAATACATTTGCGACTCAGACTACAGGAAAACTACTGTAGTCTGAGATTTGGGATTGCAAAACTCAAAGCAGGTTATTTTGCCTCAACTCAAAGCAGGTGGGGTCATTCGTTCATTACTTTATATTAGTATTGACAAGCCAATATGGTCAAAAACTAGAAAACTTCAATATAAACATAACCTTACACGCATTATGAGCGGTCCAAATCGTAGAACCGCAATCTGCCTGTAGGCATATTTATTATACGGGCCACGATTATTAAATGGAGCATTGCAGTTGTTACTAATGCATGACTCTTTTTACAATTCCATTCGACATTTGGTTGCGGTGGAAATAACGATCGCGTGTTGATTCTACTCGGAAATGCAAATAAAATGCTCACTTTGCTATGCAATGCTGGTTTACTAAGCTGAAGTGATAATAAGTAGTCTTTTGAAGGACTTGCCTTAACGCTCGTCGCTAAATCCAATTCTGGAATTGAATGAAATACAGCCAACTATTTTGCTGGATAATAATTTTGTTTCAATTTAAAAATTCCGCTAATATTATAAATGTGGAAGTTTTTGTATATAGTTGTGTGCATTTGTGTACGTGTGTGTGTTTCTTATTTTATTCCAGCGTCGCCTTCCCTTTGCCTTCATAATTATTCTAAGGAAGTAATTGTTTGTTTTTATGTTATGAATAAACTCAAAAACTACTAGACCGATTTTAAAATTCTTTCACCAACATAAAGCTATACTATCACTGAGTAATAGTACTGAGTGATGGTGTAGATTTTATATTTCGTTAGTCTTTTATATTTTTTTAAACTGATTTGTAATACCTGTTGTATATCTCTCGAATTCAGTCATCTAAGAAAATACATAATATATAGGCGAATAAATAATAACCTTGCGGCTGTTTGCTATCTGAATATGATATGAATATAAGATGTGAAAGTAATCCCTATAGGGTAGGGTGGCCAAATGCTCGATATTTTACGGATTACCCCGTTTTTTGCGCTACAGAAAATGAGGAACCCGTAATTATAGAAACTGAATCTCATTTTTTTTAAACGTACCCTTTTAAAGCTTCCCGTCCCCGTCATAAAAACACGAGCGTCCTGTCTGACTGTCCACCATAAGCGTTTTCTGACTGTGATTTATCTGTGAGTGTGACTTTGTATTTGTTCGTTCGTGTGTTTGTGTATTAGATGATTAGACAAAAAATAAAAATAAAATATTTTTTTAAAATTAAATAATGCCCCTTTATCTCCCGTAAAAAAATTAAGGTCCAAATTCTTGATGCAGGTAACCTTTAAATCAAGAAGTGACAAGTGGCAATCTATATATTACGGTGTAGCAATGTAGGAGTGAGCTGGCCTGTTTCAAGACACAATTATTATTTCGAAATAATTCCAAGCGATGGTCATGTGAGGAGTTAGACTTTCCGGTTCTGATCATGTAGTATTGCTTCGGGTCCGATCCCTATATCAGGCATAAATATAAATAAGGTTTTATCGTTTTTTCGAGGTTTCTCTCAAATATGTAAATCTCAATAGCAGCTTGGGATCTGGCGGGTAGTATTTTTGCCACTGCCGTGCTTCAGCCCTCAGATGAGCACGTAAAGCTGTTGATCTTGGCCATCGACAAAAAAGTGATAATCGTTAGCAGGTCGGTTAAATGCATACGGGGATTATCACTCATCTCGTCTACCGACAAACCGGTGAATTTTGAACCAGAATTTTTAGACGTTCGGTCTACTCTGCATATCCTACAAGAGAACCGACGTAATGATACATTTTTATGATCTAAAAAACTTTCACGTACCGTATGTCTAATACCCAGTTCCTTCATCTGTAAAACGTCACGTTTTAGTTACGAGTAGTAATATTTTCTACGAGGTGTGTTTGTGTTTCTATAATGTCAAATTACCAACTGACCAAAGACTTGTGGAAGCCTTGTTTAATTAAATTGGTTGCTAGCTAACGGTTGCTGCTACGAATGACCGATCGTTGATTATAGGTACCCGTCACAAGGTTACATGAAAAATAATATTGAATTCTGCCTGTCAACACATTCCCAGTTTCGTAACTTCAAAATAAAATAACCGTTTGATGAATTTGTTGATATTTCGTTTGCATACATCTCTCAAATAAATGAATAATAAATATTTATATGGAGAAGTAGCGAGAATTTGTTTTTGATTAAATCGAATATTCGTCCCTGGCTCAATTAACATTTGCATGTTTTTGTTGCAATCACATTAAGTAAAAACAACATCATTATAGTACTTTGTATTTTTGAAATTAACTGATAGTATTTTGTTAATTACGAATCCCGTATTTTCGAAATTTAATGCTTTTCTGTATTTTGATTAATTTTGTCCATTCTATTGATTATCCTGTCGGCAGATCATGAGGTACGGGGTTTTGACATGTTTTAACTTCGCTTGCCTTTTATAAGCTGCTTGATAGAAACATTATTTTCAATAAAATCGATTAAGTGCGTGTTGAACCACTCCTAATATATGGCACTGCAGTTTCCTATTGCAATAATGCAGACTAAAAGGATTGTTTTATACATAACATTTAACCTTTTCAACGGTAAAGATGGATGTATCCGCTTCTTTTAAGTTTTTTTATCAGTTTTTCGACTATTTCTCGTAAACATGTACTTAAAACTTACTTAGCTGTGAGAGTTTTCCTTTACAAGTTGACTGGTAAAAGATTGTACATTAGGAGGATGGTGTTTGGTGTTCAGTACTCGATTGAGATGTAAGATAGAGGTAATTAAAATTTTGATCGAATTTATATATCGATAATTAAAAAAAATATATATATCGATCTCGAATGATGGTAAGCTAAGATGTGGCCTAAAATGGAACGTGCTTCCCTAGAAGGTACTTGTTTACTCTTCTCTTGAAGATCCCCAGATTGTACTCGTCGGAGAACATAGACTCAGGAAGCATGTTTCAGGCCTTCGCGATTCGAATGAAGAATGTCAAGTCAAACTGCTTTATCGAGGTACAGACTGTCATACAGGAACGTCCACCATATGGCGATACCTAGAATCTGTACACCTCAACTATCGTTAGATATACGGGGATGACGGAATAGTCTTGCAATTCCGCAGCGCACTCTCCATAATGTATTCAATAAAAGACTGATAAACTAGCCAATCTACGGCGATGAGCGAGGCTCTGATTTTGAATGATTTCGATGGAACTTTCACTGAAAGATAGAGGAGTTTATAAGGCAGGACATAGACTACTTTTTACCTGAGTGAGCAAAAGGAAATAATGATTTTGAATCATGCGAACAAAGTCGCGAGTAATAGTTAGTAGCAAATAAAATAATGATAACCTTCTCACAGAAGACATACTGACAGATATATAAATTTCTCAACTCCTGTAAATAATAACTACAGAAATATAATAACAATCACAGTTATTCCAAGTAAAAATTTTAAGGGGAAAGTAGAACGAACGTACTTTATTCAGCAATACTTGTTAGAAACATGTAGTATAAATTCACAAGACCGCCCCGTCATTCGAGTTGCTAGTGAACTTGACTACGCAACAACGGGGCTACATTTCGGCTCCCGACAGGGACATACATTTATGTGATGAGCAAAGATGTTTGTATTTCTGGATTTGGGTGTTGATTAATTGTATTCGTGTATTTATATTTATATATGTATGTCTATGTATTAGTATCGTTGACTGACACCCATCACAAGCAAATAATTTGCTTACTTTGGGGTAAGATCAATGCGTGTAATTTGTCTAGTGGTATTTATTTATACATGGGGCACACTAAAAGTTTTGCACTCTAGCTAATCGGAACTATTTAAATTTCGAATGTTATATTTTTAAAACGTTGCAACCTTCTTAGTATTAAAAAAAACAACTGGCAGGAAATGATTTGTCAATTGTTTTTTTATCACACATAAAAGTTCTACGGACACAACGAAAATGGAATTAAGTCGAAAAGATTTTAGAGCGATGATTTTTTATGATTTTAAAAGTTCTCTTTCTCCGCAAGACTGTACCGCTTGTCTTCAAAATGCTTTTGGGAGAGAAGCACCTTGTTTGAGCACCGTGAGGCGATGGTTTGCTGAATTTGGAAGAGGCCGAGTTTCTTTACATGACGAGTTTCGTGAAGGGCGGCCTTCAACTGCCGTCAATGAAAATAATGTGGCTACTGTTAAGCGGTTAATTGAAGAAAACCCCCGGATTACCTATGAGACAATTCGAGGACTATTGGGAATTGGTCTGAGCCAAATTCAGAAAATTTTACACGAAGAACTGAAAGTTCGGAAACTTTGTTTTCGTTGGATCCCTCATGAACTGACAGCGGAGCAGAAGCGGGCTCGCGTGGATTGGTGGTCACAGATGCTACTGAAGTATGACCACGGACATTCTAATGCTGTTTATGACATTGTCACAGAAGACGAAACGTGGATTTACGGTTTTGAACCCGAAAAAAACAGTAATCTTGTCTTGTAAGTGGGTGTTTGCAAATGACAAAAAAAACAGGCCAACAAAAGTGAGACAGGCGAGATACCTTGGTAAAAAAATTATCGTGATTGTTTCTCAGCTACGGGTTCCATCTGTACAATTTCACTTGAAGATCAAAAGAGTATTAATGCCGAGTGGTTAGAAAAAGTTCACGAAAGACGACCCAAAAGCCGCATTCTCCTACACCATGATAACGCATCTTCACACACGGCCAACAAAACAAAGTTGTTTTTAGCTTCCGAAAAAGTAGATCTCGTCACTCATCCTGCGCATAGCCCCGACCTAGTACCCTGTGATTTCTGTATTTCCCCCAAAATCAAAGATTTTATGAGAGGTTTTACTTTTACCAACTCCGAAGAGGCAGTGACAGCGTTTAATCAGCACGTACAAAACATGCCTTCAGATCTATGGTCCTCCTGTTTTAAAAAATGGTTCGATCGCATGAAAAATGTTTAAAATGTAAAAAAGATTATTTTGAAAAGCAATAAACATAATATTTTGGTTATAACATGTTGTTTTTTTAAGTTATGCAAAACTTATAGTGTGACCTACGTATACCTTTATTAAAAAAAGTCACAACTCTACTGAAAATTAAACGAATAAAGAGTATTACTTTTGCAAGCCTAGATGAAAACAAATAAAAAAGTTACAACAGTTCTTAAAAATGCGTTATGTAAATAGAACGAATATATAATTACTAGCGAACGATCGTCCATTGATCGAAATTCGACCATAGGCTCAGTAATATAATATTATTTAGCTTGAAAACAGGTATTTGCTGTAAAGAAAATAGTGTATAATATGTGAGTTTATTTTCATGTGTAATGTTTAATTTTATTAATTTAATGTATTTTAATGCATATTATTAAAAAAATATGATGTTTCGCGCTCCCCCGCAATTTTAACTTTAACTGTGGCAAACATCATATCCCATCGTTCACGTTATTTTTATCATTGACGGGGAAGCGCTTAACCACGATCTCGCCTGATGGTAAGCTAAGATGCGGCCTAAGATGGAACGCGCTTCACTAGAAGGTACCTGTTCACTCGTTTCTTGAAAATCAGATTGCACTCGTCGAAACACAGACTCAAGAAGCATGTCCCATTCCAGTCCCTTGCAGTTCGAATGAAAAATGTGGAGTCAAACCGCTTTGTCTTGGTACATGGAACGTCCACTATATGGCAATGCTTAGAATCTATGCGCCTCGACGATCGATATAAAAACGGGGATGGCGGAATTAAGTACTGGAAAAAGAGGTACAAAATTTTTGCTTCACCTATAAATATATAGATAATATAAAATTCTATCAGAGGCAACTATTTGCCTAATAATCATAACATTTCTACAATAGTAGCTCGCTCTAAACTCCCGATAGCAGAATCTTAACATTAGATTTTAACACCCTCTCAACCCCTCGATTGATTTAGCTCATTTTCAAACTTCAAATTTTTTTCTAATGAAGCTAAAACTGCGCACCAGGTTTTACGAAGATTTGACGGCTTGATGGATGATATTTCGATATCATCAAACAAATTTTTATACATGCAAGCATTAAAATAATTACATACACATGTACATACCTATATTTTTTATCGTAAGATAGCAAACAAGCAGATGGGTCTCGTAATGGAAAGAGTCATCCATCGCCTATAGTGCGTTGCTATCTTGCGGCGATATTTAAAGGCGTGGCTTTGCGTGGCGTGGCGTGGCATAAATTTACCGCCTACCTTACCCTCCAAACCGGAACACGATAGTGAAAAGCACTGACGCTATAAGTGCGGTAGGAATAGGTAAGGCGGTGGTACCAGACCCTGGCGAGACATTGCAGAACTCTACCACCTACTAAAAACGCACATACATACACACACACACGCATGCACACACGCACGCACGCACGCACGCACGCACGCCCGATCGCACGCAATAGCGCACGCACGCACGCACGCACCCACCCACCCACACACACACACACACACGGCACAATCGCGATCGTAATCGATCATATAGCAAAGAAGAATTTCGCCGCCTCGAGCCTGTCAACACTAGCTCAGTGGAAGGGCGTCCCGGCTTTAGGGAAATGGTCGCAAGTTCAATTCCGGCGTGTCGATATTTTTCTTTGTTGTTTTTAAGGTTTTTACAGTATCCCAAGCACGGGGTGAGTGCTATAACACAATTTATAACAAATTTTATCTCCCAACCAAAAAGCTATTCTAATCTAATCCGTCCATAAATTACCGAGTTCTGAGGTGACAAATATAAAAGAACATACAGCCGTACATAAGTATACAAATAGATAAGCTCCTACTTTTGGGAAATCGGTTGAAAAGAGCGTAATCATTAAGTGAAATGAAAACCTTCAGCCTTATACTATTTTTACAATAAACAAACACACACACGCACACGCATGCGCAAGCACACACGCGCGCGCGCACGCACACATGCACACACGCACGCACACGCACGCACACGCACGCACGCAGTCACGCACGCACACACACTCACGTACGCACGCACGCAAGCACCCACGCACACACACACCCAGCTGAAACGACTTTTTTATACTATGTAAAGAATTATAATTTTAACTTTTTACTAATATTATTTACTAGCTGCAGCGTGCAGCCCGCTGCACTTTAACAGTTTTTTGTGAATCCCGCGGGATCACCAGTTTTTTTCCGGGATAAAAGTAGCCTATGTGCTATTCCAGGTTATTATCTACCCGTGTACCAAATTTCATTTAAATCCGTTCAGTAGTTTTTGCATGATTGAGTAACAAACATCCATCTAAACATACATCCAAACATCCAAACTTTCGCAATTATAATATTAATATAGATAAGCAAACAAAATAGCCGTGAATCTGGTCCGGCAACATTATATTGTAAGATTTCTTTTACTACCTTTTATACTCTTAATATAATATCTTGTGTTTAGTATAATCACACAATACTTGTTAATTTGTTATCAATATTTTTTTGTATTAGCTGTGCGTTGTTGATAATATCATGCATTGATATATCAATGATATCATGTCTTAATTATAGTCGACGATGTATAATGTACGGTAAAATTCGTAAGAATTTATTTTACACCCTTGTATGCATGTTTCATTTTTTGTGTGGAAATAAATAAATAAACAATAATTAAAACGCATTTTTAATTCAATATTTAGTTCTTAATTTTAAAATTTGACTGAACCTTTAAGAGTTGCCCTCTATATATAACCGTAGGTATATGTTTATATTCAAAACTAAGTTAATAATGGATAAGTTAATAAGTAAATAATAATAATAACATAAGTATCTTTAACGCAGTAAAACTGCAGCAACCGACTTTCTCTGTATCTCCGGAACCCTGCATCAGATGTTCACCAAATTAAAATAAGACCACCCTTTGAAATAAAAAATGATGTGGTGTCGCGGGACACCAGGTAGGAACGAACTTCCTTCGGCTAAACGGCACTACTCGCTTGTGTACGCGACTGTCGCGCCTGCGCACGTCTCATTTAACGCTTTTATTCCACGCATTTTTCTTACGGTTTTACTATCACCTTTTTTTCAGTTCGGTCGTGCAGCAAAATCCCTATCCCCTCCAAGCCTGCCGTAAGGAACTTCGTTCCAAAAATAATTTCTAAACTGATGCAAGAGTCTTCGAGTCATCGGTGATCATACAAAATCATAGAAAAAAAGATTCCACCCCGTTGGTCGAGTGGTTAGCCTCCCGACGCAATCGACGGGGCTCGGGTTCGATCCCTGACGGGGATAAGCATTTGTGTGATGAGCATAAATGTTTGTATTTCCGGGTTTGGGTGTTTATCAAATATATTCTAGTATTTATATATGTGTTTCTATGTATTAGTATCGTTGACTAACACCCATAACACTAGCAAATAATTTGCTTATTTTGGGCATAGATCAGTAAGTGTAATTTGTCCGTGAATATTTATTTATTATTATTATTCCGATGAATTCAAAACATCTTCGTTTTTGGGAAATCGGTTGAAAATCGTTATATTTTATAAAGACCTAAATTGATTTTCAGTCATAAGATCTGAAATTTAAGCCTTTATAAATATTAAGCGATCCACTATGGGGCCTTCACGAATAGCATAAATTAACTAAGTTTGGCCGCGTGGTACAAATTAACAAAAAGCCAAATCAAGTTTATGCTGATCACATCACTACCAAACTTAATAGGAACCGGACAGACTAAACAAGATTGCTTTGAATAGTTTATCGAAATTGCATAAACATTATATCTATATATTATGTTTATGCAATTTACCTATGTACATACATACATAGAATATAATATTGAAGGAAACAAGAATAATACTTACTTATAAGTACTACTTACAGCTGTTCTGCGTAAAACTCAGTTGCTTTAATCCATATGGCTGCGCCGCGTCCAGTAGTAATCCAAAAAAAACAACTCAATAGTTTTGAATCTATCACTACATTGTATAAAACAAAGTCGCTGTCTCTGTCTTTCCCTACGTATGCTTAAATCTTCAAAACTACGCAACGGATTTTGATATGGTTTTTTTTAACAGATAGATTGATTTTTAAGGAAAAAGCTACGTGGGTGGAACCGCAGGCAGGTCGCTAGTTAGAATATAAAACGATAGCTTTTAAATAGTAGCATGCCATGGCATGGTTGGTAACTTCTTTTTAAGTTTTAATAACTTGTAACGCCTATTAATATTCTTGCAAATAAATGTTTTCATTTCATTTTATCTATTTCTAAAAGAATTAGAAAAACCTGTTAGAAACTGAATAATCATAACCCTTCTACGTAAAAATTAGACGAATAAAAAGCACCAGTTTCGCAAGCTTCTATAAATAATTATGAGTGATCGCAAATTGAAGCGGAAAAGGATTTCGCGTGGATTTTCCATTAAACGTTGCCCGCCACATTAATATTCCGATTATAATGTATGGTGGAAGCAACGTGATGAGATAATGGGCTCGGTTTGCCATATAACCGTATTTAATCCACTTGGTAAGCAATATAAACTTTGAAACCGTGCATTTCAGGCTATTTGTATTTGTACTTTATTTTTATCCGATTTAAAAGAAGAAGTTTTCAGTTTGACATATATGCATGTGATATTATTGGAATTGGATATTTGAAGTATATGATCTATTTAATGTTTCCAAGCACGTGTGCTAAATATTGTAAACGTATCTATTCGTGATAGATACGTTTACAAAATATTTTTGTTTTGAATGTCATGTTTGTCCTGAATTTATCAGAAATTAAAAGTCATATTGAGTGATCTTTTTGGGTTTTAATTGGGTATGTCCTAATCTAGGGAACAATTTAAGTTTCCTTAACAGCAGTTTAGTAGTTTTTGGGATATGGGTATCCACGCATTTTTGGTGAGGCATGCATAATATAGATATCTAGGTAAATTAGTTTAAAAATTGTATCGTTAATAATATAGGTACTTGAAATAAATTGTTAATAGGTAAAAAAATATAATACATCATTTCAAAAAATCCAGGTGAAATATTTGAAATCGGCTCAATTTTTATTGTGACAGATTATATAACAGTTACTATCGTAATTACAGGTAAATGTAAAATGATATACAGTCAGCTTTACAGAGTTCATTCACAAGTTTTGGTGCACACAATTCATAAATTTAGTGGGATATTTTCAAACTAATATTTTTATATTATCTAGTAATAATTTTACGATAATAACTAAAACATACTTTTAATTCATTGTTCAGTTCCTAATTTTAAAATTTAGCCGTACTTTAAAAGTAATCCTTTATAAACCTATCATAACTTTTGAACAACTTGGCTGATTGAAACGCGGATATAGGCATTCGATCAGCATCCGCATAACTTAGACTTCCTAAAAATCTGTACCAATTCGGACTAGGTTAAAAAATAAATAAAAAAGACTCTAAAAATATTGGCAAAACGAAATTTAATATTACTTCCAGATGAATGAAGCTTTTTTTTCTTAAAAACTGCGTCTAATAACGCAAATTGTTGAAAAGTCGGTTTATCCATTTGAGAGTGGTTTTTCAACACTCCTTTGAGATTTTTTCAATAAATGGATTTTTGACGTTGTACAATATTTTATTGCTTGTAAAACTGCGTCAAGTGCCGGGGCAATTTTTTTGAAAAAAGCGTTTTAAGGTTCCGTACCCTGAAGGAAAAAACCCTTATAAGATCATTTTGTTGTCCGTCCGTTCGTCCCTCTGTCAAGACCTTTTTTCACAGCGTGGAGGTATTAAGTTGAAATTTATATCAAATACTTAGGTCTACTGTCTCTTGAAGCTGTGACAAAATCAAATTTCTAAACCAACGCTATCAAAAGATACAGCCGTTTATGCCGCATTTTTCCGAAACTCGCAACTACTTCCTACAAAAGTACTTTCCGTGAACTCAGAATCTTGAAATTGGGTAAGAAACAACGTTTTATAGAATGGATAAAGGAAAACTTGCGGAAACCATAAATTTTTAGTTACATCATAATAAAAATATTTTGGTTATTTTGCGGTTGATATATTATTGTTACTATCATGTATACAAGTTTGTATGGAGCCGTAAAAGTGACATTGGAACTTCCCGAATGTAGATGCAAAATGCTATGACAGTGAACTTCTAAACTCGACAAGGTAAATTTAAGTTAGCATTCAATGTCCAATGGTCCTGCATTGGTGAATACTTTAGTTTTGGATGATTTCTAGGATCGGACGATGGAACTTAAAGGTGACCGCGGAAATTCCTAAACCATGATAAACCCATCCAGTTTGGATTCATTTGTTTTGTTTGTATACACCCTAGTGCTAGATGATTTCCAAGGTCTCATAATGAAGCTAGAAGGAAGTCATGGGAACTTTAGAATACAATGAAGCAACATCGTAGACTTTGAGTCATTTGATTCGTTTTTATAAGGACTTTGGGGCAGGTTGGCTTGCAGTGCCTGATGATAGAGCTGAAAGAAGTACACGAGAATTCGTAAGCTAAATTAGATTAATTTATCGAATAGGGACTGATTCAGTATATTTTAGTAAAAATTTTGGTAATAGTAATATCATCATAACCGGTTCCTGTGCAGGGTAGGCAGAGCAAACCGAACGTCTATAGACTTTCTAGTTTAACATGATTCACCAGATAAAATGGAACAACATCATCGACTTTGAAGTTGTTTGATTCATTCAAACAGGAATTTTGGAGCAGGATGGTTTTCAGTGCCTGTTAATAGAGCTAAAAAGAGTCTATGGGAAATCCTACGCTAATCCAGATAAATTCATCGAGTGTGGCCTGATTCAGTTTCCTTTGACATGCACTTTGGTACTGGATAATATCTAGGGTCTGATAATGAAATTGGAAAGTGGCCATAGTAAATTTTAAAGTAATATACAGCTCTTCAAAATTCAAAGAACTGCCATTTCTAAGAACCTTAGATTTTTGAAGTCCTTGAACTTAAACAATCTGTAATTTATTATTCTATTATGAGATTATTGATTAATTATTTACTCTTGAACTTTTTGAGCTCAAAATCTATAATAAGGTGTAGTTTAGGCTCCTTTGAGCTTAAAATACATTAATTTTACGGAAAGTTTCAGAGATAGTCTGTAGGGTTAATCGGTTTACAGCTTTTAAGGTCTACTCATCTGGTAATTTATGAAGCCCGCCACGTTAAGTTTAGAAAGCTCCGTAATACGCACATACGACACAATAGTAACGCGAGGCACGTCACAATGTTCAATATTTGTCAGAAGAAGTTTTATTATTAACAACGAGCTAAATATCATATTGAATAATTGTTGGTGCACAAATTGAATGAATAATTATTTGTAAGCTTTTTATTTTTGTAAATATACATGGTCGGATGGATTTTAAGTATTTTTATTCAGTTATTGAACAAGCTTTCAAAATTTCATTGAAAACAAGATACTTTTGTTCCATTTTTATTCCCAAATAAATTTAAGCTACCAAATTTCAAGCAACAAAAACAGAACAAAATATACATTACATTACATTGTATATAAAATAATGCTTCGATTAAATCTATCATCTTATATGCGGAAGTCAGTTACACAGTGTATGATATATCCTAGACTAATAGTTTCGTGTCATGTTTGCCACGATCCTTTGTGTAATAGTGCGAATGTATTTTCAACCCGGTAGAAACCTTGTTATGATTTGACCATTAAATTAAGTGTTATAAATGTATTTGTAAGTAGATAATAAAAAGTACGTTGTAATTCGGAGATAGTTTAACACTGCCATCTAGAATCAGTTGTGTATTACGTGAAGGTTGATACACATTACCACCGTTAAGAAGTGCATACAAAACAGTTATACAATTTATTTTGTATTTCCCTGGAAACAATGCCCGGACTACATGGGCCTTTTTAAGAATATACCACCTGATTTTTTTCTCGTACCAAGCAATAAAGGCGTATTATTGGTCGAATATGTTACTATTATCGTTGTCACTAGGTAGAAAAATCCTGTAATTTATCGCCCGTGTTTGGTACCACTGCCCTATCATTCCTATCGCAATAGCGTCATTCCTTACAGCTGCCCATAGCCACATTAGAAAACGGAATAGCTTCTTTTGACTAATTTATTATTAAATAAATATATAATACTCACTGACCTGGGTAGCTTCACCACTAATAGGAACATGTCATCGTACAAAATTTTGATCTATCATACAAATTTTAATACCCTTAGGGGTTGATTTATGAATAAAAAGTCTATTGTTGTTTAAGTTTGACCCAGGGTATTCAACTATCTTGCTGAATTTGATCAAAAATATTTCATAGGTTTAGCTGTGAAATCGTAACAGACAGATAGGCAGACTTTTGGATTAATATTATTAGCATAGGTTGAGTTGAATAAATGTCGTGTATTTTATCTAACCTTACCGTCATCCATTATCACCTCGAGGCTGCTAAGCCAGCCTTTTTTTACTGTCGACAGGGAAGCGCTTGACCACGATCTCGCCTGATGGTAAGCTAAGGTGCGGCCTAAGATGGAACGCGCTTCCCTAAAAGGTACCTGTTCTCTCTTCTCTTGAAGATCCCCAGGTTGTACCCGTCGGGAAACATAGACTCAGGTAGCATATTCCAGTCGTTTGCGGTTCGGATCAAGAATGTCGAATCGAACCGCTTTGTTCGGGTACGTGGAACGTCCACCATATGGCAATGCCTAGTATCTTGCGCCTTGACGATCAATAGAAAAATGGGGATGGCGGAATTAAGTCGTGCAATTCCGCAGCGTACTCTCCAAAAGGTATTCGATAAAAGACCGATAAACTAGCCACTCTGCAGCGATGAGCGAGGCTCTGGAGTTTTTTGCCTACCAGATCATCGTCGTTTATGAGCCTCTTGGCACGCCTCTCTATCCCCTCAAGCGTCTCCAGCTGGTATTTGGTGGTTCCATCCCAGAGGTAAGATCAGTATTCCATGCACGAACGGACTTGTGCTTGATAAAGATTGAGCAACTGTCCCGGGCTGAAATACTGTCGTACCTTGGTCAGAATACCAAGCTTTTTTGAGACAACTTGGACTTTCGATTCGATGTACGAACCAAAGTTAAGAGTAGGCGTTAAGGTGATACCAAGGAGCTCGAGATGGTCAGTTATCGACACGGACACATCCTGAAAAGACCCAGCCTTGCTTTTTTGACCGAGATTCAGATTTTTCCGACTCAGAGACTCCGGCGGATACTTCCTACCTCTCCTGCTCGGGGTACGAATTGGAATATTTCTTTGTACCGCGGGCTGGTGTGTGCGTATACGCCAGAGAAGATATCTGCTACCAGCGCCTCGGCAGTCTTGAAGGTCGGGATCTCGGTTGGGAGACTGAGACGACCATCTCTGCATCAACGTCATTCCCGAATCAGAACCTTTGATTCAGTATCTCCGGAGTTATACACCTCTACCTAAGATACAGTAAATAAAAAAGGCCTTCACAGCTTCACCGGTCGATTAATTAGTAATATTTTCAGACTATAATTTCGGCAAAAATAGAAAAAGCAGACGTATTTTCTTCCCATCAAATATTCCAGCATTTAATTTTTCTGTAGTTAGGCCAGAGGATTGTTGTGCTATGTACTCAAAACAGCCACCATTTGTATCAAGCGCTTTGACAATCTGCTTCATTACACCAAATTTTATGTGGAGTGGTGGCAAAGTAATGTGATCTTTGTTATCGAAAGGAGTAAGTATTATATTCTGTTTTCCAGGCACTAATTTTTCTCTCGGAGGCCACCTTTTCCGAGTTCAATGATGTGCTCTATCTCTACTGTTCCAAAGACAAATAAAATACGGATACTTTGTAAACCCACTTTCCTATTATGAAGAAAATTACCCATTTTAAAACCCACACATATTTGCCAGTTATATTCATGGTATTTGATTTTCTCTATAACAGAAGAAATATTTTTATAAGCTTAATGTCTTGGAATATGCAAATACCAAAAACCTGTATACGAAAAATAAAAACTAATGGATAGAAACGACTGGTGGATTTAAATTTACTATGCCAAAAAATAAAGGAATACTGAAAAACACTTCCGGGAGATTTTGAAAAGTAAAATTTTTTAACTACGTGTAATCTTATAATAAATAGACAATTTAATCAACGGGGCACGTACAATGACATCTCAAAATGGACGATTTCATGACTAAAATAAATTGAAGGATGAGGTTTATATATCGATTTATTATTTGTCAATACCAAACCATTAAGCGATATCATTAGCTGAATAGGTTTCGAGTACACTCTTCTTAATTACATTGATATTGGTCCGCCTTAAAAGTCATTTTGTAAAAGGTTTCAGTGGAACTAAACTAAATATAAAAATTAGTAGATACTAGAAAATATATTTTATATCAAAGGATAGCAAATAAATAAATGTCCTGATGAGAAAAAGAGACAAAATCGCTTGAAGAAACTAAGATTACGTACAGTGGAATTGTAATAAAATACATGAGTATGGCTAAATATAGCTAAATTTGTTTATATATTTTGAGATTATTCGACATATTTTGTTCGTGTAGATGCAAAATTCACTGTTATTACATATACGTGTTAGAAGTCAACTATACAAAGCTTTTAATTACGGACACATTTCGAAACATCATAAAAAAATGCGTGTCAGACCGCGCGCCATATGGAGCTCCATAATTGCCTGTGACAATTACACAACTAACAACTTAATCTAAGTAATTGTAAGTGAAATTTGTACAAAACATTTCTTTGTACTACCAGGAACTAAAACTACCCAGTGGTGTAATGTGAGGTTTCTTTTAATTTCATGATAGGTACATATATGTATATCAATCGTAAATTTTTTCATGTTAACGAAAACTCTTCTCCTCTTTACTGACAGGAACTTTTATACTTGATTCATAACAAAATTAGCAATTTAGTTTGTGTTTCACAGATATCTGAAATGAATAAACATTTTTGAAATTACCCTCAATATTTATAAGCAACCTATTAAATGTCTCTTGACACTATAGTACGCGAGCCAGCAACAGACTTTCATGACCAAGTTCCTCTCGGGCAATAACTTCTAGAATGCATCAAATAAATGTAACGTGAAGTTCTGTGAACGTCAGCTGCGACTCGGGCGGTGGGTTCAGCAACAGTGGCCTCTCATCAACTTTGAAAAACAAAATTAGTCATTTCCTCCCGACTGAAAATTTGTCAAATTATAGCTTATATAGAAAAAAAAAAGTAAGCTGACTATATCGTGGTGGAAAATACGTCAGCTGGTCTTACGAACATGTAAATTTTTTTTCAGTCATCTTCTCTGTCTGAGATGAGCATCCTTTTGGTATCACATCACTTATAAAAAAAAAGTAGTATAAGTTTACATTTTGTTACTTGTTATATTTTTTAACTTGTTCTTTTCTCCTTACAAACTAATAAATATTGTATATTGTAAAATATTGTATATTGTTGTCTACTGTAAAAGATTATGTGAAAATGTGGTACCAATAAATACTATCTCATCTTATTGCCTACAAGATCATATCAACTATGAACTTGCAATTTTTTTCCGCAAAAAATAGGAATTTCTGTACCGAAATCTGGTTACATGTGTATTTTAAGACTTTTTACTATTTTATCTATATATACTATATAGATTTATTACTAATATTATCATATTTACTATTAGTATCTAAATATATTCGACATTGTACTTCATACTCTGAAACATATCTTTTTGTGATATTTCTTCAGACACAACTTCTTTATTGAAAATATGTCAAATTATAGCTTACATGATACTGTAATATCTTAATGGTGTTACATGTTTACTGGCAGTTTTATCTGCTTTTAAACGTAGAACATTGTTTAGTCTTTTGATATATCTTGTCAATTAGAATAAGTTTTCTCGAAGGGCCAAGACGTATGCCCAAAATAAATGAAGATTAGAAAATATCTTTTATTATTTTAATATAATAACTTAGAGTCCGAGTACCTTACAAGCAGCCAAGAAATAAAATAAACATCCGGGCAAATTGAAGAATTGTACAATTGGTGCAAGCACCGAGTCAAGGCTCTACATTTGGCGGAAGCGCCTTGCAGCGTGCGGCGCCTTGCGGCGTGGCGGAAGCGTGCAGTCGCTGGACGAAGAAACCATGAGAGCTAAGTATTTTGGTCAGAGGGTAAGATTCAAGATGGAGGCCAACAAGCGTTTCGATGGAACGCAGAATTTTGCATTTGCAGAATTTATCAAAGATTTTAAAACAGTCGCGGCAATTAATAAATGGGATACGAAAAGTTTGCCATTACTATTGGGGCTGTATTTAGATGGGCCTGCGTTGGCACTTTATAAAATTATTTATAGCGATACAGCAAATTTTAACGATTTGTATGTAAAAATTGAAAATGAATTCCCCATATCAATAAATTATATTGAACAATTTTATATAACCAAACAGGGCCGCAATGAGGAGCTATTAACATATTTTTACAGACTCAGCAGTATTGCAGTCTGTAAAGACTGAGATATCAGACGAAATTTTTATAAAACAATTCATCATGACAATGTTACCCTCGCTTAAAGAAAAGCTAGGAATGAGATTGTATTCGTCGCGAGAAGAGTTGCGTAACACAATCGTTCAGTACAACAAAGTATTTAGGGGTCAAATAAAATCATCGAGAACATTCCTTTGCAACCACCAATGGGGGTGCCACAAAAAGTAAGATTTAGGAAGGAACCAGACATCCTGCCTAGTACGCCTGTGCGCTCGCAGCCAGAACGTCAGCAACCGACGGAAGTTTTTCTCACGCCCCGATATAAACTAAGGCCGAGACGATATGAAAGAACGGCCTCAAATACACTTTATGATTTCAGATGACACCACAGTACCCAAGCGAACAGGGACGCCGCCAATAATTGTAACACGGGAGATGAGAGCTGCATCCCAAACAAATGAAAATCTCCCGACAGAAATTAAAGGTTTGTCCAGTATCGACGACGTGGATGGAGTTATTCAGGTCGTAATCAAGGGTCATTCGTGTTCAGCGTTAATCGATACGGGAGCAGATATATCTTGCATGTCGGATGATCTCGCGGAATATCTAAAAGTAACATACAAAGATACTGCATCTAATGGGCATTTTGTAAAATCGCTAGGAGGATCGTTATTAAATGTTGCAGCAAAAACGTGTGTAAATTTAATGATAAATAACAGCATTTTTGCGAGTGAGATGTTAATAATTGAAAATATAAAAACTAAACAATGTTCTACGTTTAAAAGCAGACAAAACTGCCAGTAAACATATAACACCATTAAGGTATTACATCAGCTACCCTCCAAGGTAGGAGCAGCTGAAACCGTGCAGGAATTTGTCCACCTTTAAATGACCCACCTATTCCTATCTCGATGGGGTAGCTGATGTAATACCTTAATGGTGTTACATGTTTACTGGCAGTTTTGTCTGCTTTTAAACGTAGAACATTGTTTAGTTTTTTGATATATCTTGACAATTAAAATATAATAGAATAAGTTTTCTCGATGGGCCAAGACGTATGCCCAAAATAAATGAAGATTAGAAAATATCTTTTATTATTTTAATATAATAACTTAGAGTCCGAGTACCTTACAAGCAGCCAAGAAATAAAATAAACGTCCAGGAAAATTGAAGAATTACCTACTACACCTACCTATACCTAACTGCAATTGGTGCAAGCACCGAGTCAAGGCTCTACAATACTGTTTATAAATACATACGTTAGCTGGTTATACCTTAGTGGGATAAATTTTATTGGATCGTAAATCACTCTCTAATGTTTTGCAAAATGTCTGCAATTCAGCTTAAATCCTAACCCATATGTTACTTAATAATTGAATGTAATAACAGTTAAGGCCATCACCATTGACGTAGCTATTGTTGTCATTATACCATATACAACCAAACACATAATATAATATTCACAATATTTTTCACAATTGTAATATAGTGAGTGTATCTGTCACATAACAAATTATATAGTTTGCATAATAAGATTCCTTCAAATAATCTTAATAAAATAAAAATAAAATCTTAATATACTATTGAGAATAGCCCAGAAAAGTGAACAGTGAAAACTCTGGAAAAATCTGGAAATAAAAGAAAGACTGCTTCCATCGATAAACGTTAGCTGCCTTTACCTAAAATTTACCTTGCAAAGGGAAAAAGGATGAAAATAGCGTGTTATATGACTTGTTTACACCTTAATTGATTACGCGTAATTTTTGTAATTTCCGGAACCATCTTGCTTATTTCGCCCGTGAAACAGATTTGCTGTATTTCGGAGTGGAGGAGTGTAAATATAGTGAGTGTTATTAGTGTTTGTCAGCATATTTACGTATTGCGTTGTAGTATATTGTACATTTGTGTTGTAAATAAACGTTTATTAAACGGTTTTAATATAAGTGGTTTTATTATTACACAAAACGAGCTTTTACGAATTTATTGCACAAAACATTTTATTGGTCTAATGGTAGCTGCTGTGGTCAAAATTTATTTTATGAGCTACTCTTATCTTCAATAATGCAAAGAGATATTTATCGTTTAAATATACATAAAATATGTTAATTTACATTGCCATCCTTATATGTGTGTATCAAATACGTTGTACAAGTCTACCACATAGTAGCCAAGATGGTTGTGATAGTCTTTTCGCATTTTAAAGACTAATTATTCTTCAAAGAGGGCTTGAACCATCACTAGATATGTATGTAGTTAAGTAATAAATCTCCTTGGTAAATTACGCGCCACTATAGTATAAACAGATATTTTCTTAAAAATCCAGCGTCCAATTTTTACAAAATATGCTAAACTACAAAAAGATTAGATGTCGGTCATCGCGGTCTGTTCCTTCTTTATTTTCTTTTGCTAAGAAAATTCTCTACACAGCACAAACTACAAAAGTTTTTACATCAAAAATTTCCAGAGTTAAATCTAACTTTTGTAACGCGACTGCCGTAGCTCTGTAGATGGTTTACGCTAAATTTCCCAATGAGATAGGGCCACGGATTCATGGCTTGTAAAACCTGATGAAAGGCATAGAACGAGGGTGTAGAATTTGAAAAATGATATTCTTATTGAATTCAAGCATCTCTATAAAGGAATATTTATTATGACAAATACGAGGGCTGTTATTTATGTCTGCTAAAGTCTCGTGAATGAATTTTATTATGTTGTGTTGTTTGAGAAAAAAATCGATATACATATTTAACAAATAGTAATATATAAATTTACATGCAAAAAATTTTGTACTTAATCGGTTCATTTATCTGGTAGTTATATTACAAAAAATAGGTTCGGCGATATTTTTTAGTAGTTTTTGAAAAACTCAATATTACTTGAAACAAATTTTTGATTATCTGATTTATCTGGTAGTTATATTACAAAAATGTAGGTTTGGCGACATTTTTAGTAGTTTTTGAAAAACTTCTCAATATTACTTGAAACAAATTTTTGATTTCCCTTCAAATTTTTGAAAAGACTAAGTTTGGTGGAACCCTCTCGAATGCCAAGAACTGCTTTCCCGTCAAGCCCGGTCAAGCCGTTTAAAACTTATAAGAACAAAGCCGCGAGCATTAGCTTGTTTTCAATGTACACAGAACAGCTCCAGTTTTATCATATTTATGGAACGATTTCATTTATTTGATCTAAGAAATAAACAGTCCAAATAATGAATAATGTGTTTGTTTAGTCACACAATGCTTAGCTGGAGGTTAGAAATAATAAAGTAAATTACATTTATTAGACAATGAAAATGTCCCTTGTTTCCATTACCCTATTTCCTTAATTTATTTCAAAATAACCGCTAATGTTGAAGAAATAAGGTGCATTATTTTATATATTTAAAGGCCCTATAGTTTAATAAACCCTTCAATCTATTTGACTTGTAGAAAGTTACCTGTATTGTAACGAATAATGCTATTTTAGTAAGTACCAGAGTTTCATAGAACTTTATTGCTTTATGAAACAATGACTGTAATGTACTTAAATAATTTAATGAAGTACACAACAACTAACAGATCCTAGCTGATTTGCCCGCGAGTTTATTGGCTTCTTATTCACAATTACAGTTCTTAAGGGGTTGATTTAAAAAAACAGCATAAGTATCTCGTATCTTCTATTACTTTTAAGGCAATTTTTCACTTTCACATTCATAATATTAGTATGGATATGTTACTTATTAAAAGCACCTTAAATTTAATCTTGTGTTCAAGTAAAGTTCCTTGCGAAAAAATGTATCTTGATTGTAATTGTAATTGATTAAATTTATTTAAGTCTAACATTTTTCATAAAATTTACATTTTTTTTTTATGTCATAAGATAGCAAACAAGCAGATGGGTCTCCTGATGGATAGAGTCAACCATCGCCTATAGACACCAAAGATGTTAATGGTGCGTTGCTATCTTGTGGCGAGGTCTAATGCCACATGCATAAGTTTACCGGCTACCTTACCCTCCAAACCGGAACACAACAGCGACAAGCGCTGACGTTATTGCGGCAGGAATAGATAAGGCGGTGGTACCAGACCCGGGCGAGACAATGCAGAACTCTACCACCTAGTAGCCACGATGGTAGTGACTCGATAGCCAATCGGTCGCCTTTTACGACCTGCCTGGCAGAACGGCAGTTGGCCTATTCTACAAAGGAGGCCGGGACCAACACGGCGAAAACATTTACTTAAATTCTCTGTTGAATAATCAGAGCTACTATTGTGAACAGTCTATAGGTTCGATTCCCGGAGGATCAAACATTAAGGTAATGTGCACAAATTCTGTAGTTCTGAATAATTAAATGTACCTATTATACCATTCCTTAATATTTTCAAGGTCATTCCATAATATTTAGATAAAAATATTTTAACATAGAATTCTGTACGTCTAACCAAAGATATCCAGCTAAAAACAAACGTCATTCAAGGGTTAAAAACTTTTTAATTTGTATGAAATTTTATTTGTATACGAAATTTTATTCGTACAAAAAGTTTAATATAAAAATTTCAATAGGGAAGACGGATTTAAGTTGTCTACTGTTTGGAATCCAGTGAATGACATCTGTTTTTAGCTGGATATCTTTGGTTAGACGTACCGAATGCTGGGTTAAAATATTCTCATCTATTATGGAATGACCTTATATATACTTATTTCCCTGTTTTAGTATCATTGACGTCACTTCAATTAAACATTACACACGCTACATTCATGTGACCCACATGATACATCTATATATATAAAAATCAATTGCTGTTCGTTAGTTTCGCTAAAACTCGAGAACGGCTAAGCCCATTTGGCTAATTTTGGTTTTGAATTAAATGTTGAAGTAAAGAGGCTTAAAAGGTGAGAAGATATAGAAGAGTTGTTAAAAGGCAGAATAACGTTTGCCGGGTCAGCTAGTAATAAAATAAAATACATGTGCATATATTCGTGTATTTTTTTGTATTGGTCCGGGCCCCCTTTAAAGAATAGATCATCTGTCAGTCTTCCAGGTTGTTTTTAAAAGGCCAACGATTGGCAATACGTGTCACTTCAATCATGACTACTAGTTGGTAAAGATTCGCAATGTCTTGCTGGGGTATATTGTACCACCGCCTTACCTATTCCTGCCGCAATGGCGTCTAAGCTTGTCATTGTCGTGTTCCGATTTGTATATCTTCCGATATCTTTCCATCAGGAGAACCATCTGCTTGTTTATTTTGTAATGATTAAAATAATGTCTGGTGACATTTATTTTATTTAATAATAAATTTAAATAATTTCTAATTACTGTCTCTTAATTATAGCATTGCGCATATTCTGAAGATAACATGTACCGTAGAAAGTAGAATGCCGAATAACATGGGTTTTAGGCATTCTAGTACATGCATTAAATTGTGTAAATACAGACCTTTTGTCTGTAGCAGTAAGTCTAATCACATCATTAATCTAGGATCTAATGAATAGAATTTAATCTAGGATCGCCATGTGTTTTGGAAATTCTCAAGTAAACAAAAATATTATTTTAAAGATTGACAATAGGCTTTAGCTATTAATAAAATAGTAAACATGTGTAATATACACACATGAATTCTATTTTATTATAGCTGAGCGCGCGACTTCACCCGCGTGGAAAATTTTCGAAAATAAAATTAGCCTAAGTTATTTCTTATCACATCACCTATCTGCCAGTGAAAGTCTTGCCAAATTCGGTCCAGCCGTTCCCGAGATTAGTTGGAACAAACAGACAGACAGAAAGACAGACAAAAATTTAAAAATATGTTATTTTGGTATATGTACCGGGCTTACATCCAAATGCATTTAGTAACAATCGGTTATTTTAATATTACAAACAGACACTCCAATTTTATTTATTTGTAAAGATGATGTAGGTTACATGAATGTAGCGTGTGTAATGTTTATTTTTTATTAATTAAATGTATTTCTTATTATAATATTTTTATTAGAGTTCCGAAATAAACTAGGAACCCATAGTTTCGCTATGTCCGTCGCCCGTCCGTCCGCATGATTGCTTAGAGATCCTTTTTACTAAAAAGCTGTAATTTGGCACGAATATTCAAATTAGTCACATTAACAAAGTATTGACATAAAATCTTAAAAAATATTTAAAAATATTTTTTTAAGGGTAGCTCCCCTACATTTTTTTTATATCATAAGATAGCAGCAGCAGACAAGCAGATGGGTCTTCTGATTGAAAGAGTCAACCATCGCCTATAGACACCAAAGTTGTTAATGGTGCGTTGCTGTCTTGTGGCGAGATCTAATGCCACGTGCAAGTTTACCGGCTACCTAACCCTCCAAACCGGAACACGACAGTGACAAGCACTGACGCTATTGCGGCAGGAATAGGTAAGGCGTTGGTACCAGACCCGGACGAGACAATGCAGAATTCTGCCACCTAGTAGCCACGATGGTAGTGACTCGTATTGCCAATCTGTTGCCTTTTACAACCTGTCTGGCAGAACAGCAGTTGGCCTATTCTTCAAAGAAGCCCGGGACCAATACGGGGAAAATACATATAAAGTGGGGATGTTAATTTTTTCTCATATACCCCATCATGTGGGGCGTTGTTGCATGGCTTTATTAAAAACTAGCTGTTGCCCGCGACTTCATCCGCGCGGACTTCGTTTACTCCACACAGCCCGTCCCCCGTAGGTGATAGCGTGAAAATATGTAGCCTATATGTTAACCCGACCTGTTAGTAATATTCATGCAAAATTTGAAGTAAATCCATGCAGTACTTTCTGAGTTTACCCCGGACATACATATAGACAAACAGATAAACAGACAAACAGACAAAAATTCTAAAAACTATATTTTTGGCTTCGATATCGATTGTAGATCACGCCCCAAGTATTCTTTTTAAAAAATATTAGATGTACAGTTTTGACTTCCTACGATTTTATTATATGTAACTAGCTATGCCCGCGACTTCATTCGCGTGGAAAAAATTCTAAAATAAAAACCCGCATAGTTCCCATTCACGTGGGATTTCCGGGATAAGAACTATCCTATGTCCTTTCTTGGGTCTCATACTATATTTGTCTCAAACTATATTTGTACCAAATTTTATCCAAATCGGTTCAGTGGTTTGGCCGTGAAAGCGTAACAGACAGACAGACAGACAGACAGAGTTACTTTCGCATTTATAATATTAGTATGGATAGATATTGTAGGTTTGTGAAAAGAAGTTTTCGATTAAGGTGAGTCCCTTTTTGTAATATATTAAGCTTATATGTACTAATTTTTGTTAAAGTCAAGTGTCCCTCCCGTCTGCAGGCTAAACGGTTGGTTTAGGGGGTGCCAAAAAAAGTCATGGTAATAGTAAATATGATGAAGTTAAAAGGAAAAATATTACGGCTTAAAGGCTTTACAAATTTTTGAGTTATAGTCGACCAACTTATAAAATGTACTAAAACTAGTTTTAATAGGCGGTGAAAATGTGGCGGCGGATAAACTCGTATTTATATTTGTCATTGAGGTTGAGTAGCTTAAATAATAAATAATAAATAAATATTCACGGGACAAATTACACTTACTGATCTAACCCCAAAGCAAGCAAATTATTTGCTTGTGTTATGGGTGTTAGTCAACGATATTAATACATAGAAATACATATATAAATACTAGAATATATTTAATAAACACCCAAACCCATAAAAAACAAACATATATGCTTATCACATAAATGCTTGCATAGTCAGGTTCGCTAAACACTCGACCAACGGGGCATGTTAAATGTTCATAGTATGAAACTATAAAATCCCTCTTCTTAGTCCGCATTATTATGATGGGCAACTTCGGAACCCTGTATTGCACGTGGCCCGACACGCACTTTACCAATTTATTTAAATACTATTTAGGTTTTTGCAGTCCACCGCAATATAAACTTTAACTGTGCCAAATTTCAAACTCCACCGTTCATGTAATTGTCGTAAAAAGGGATAAAAAGTCTTTTCACCTCGTATCAAAATATTGGATTATATAATTGCATTTAGTGTTTTTTGAATTAAAAAATAATAATAATTGTTATTTCTTAACGCATGATATCACTTTAGTGATGGCGTATTAATTTTGTTCGGTAATTTACCACATTTCTTTTATCTAATCGCCATTACGTTTAATGAGACAATTGGTGCTGCTTTATATAACTTTTTTAATTTCCTGCCGAAGGAAGTTATTAATTATTTTGAAATATCAAGTCTTCACCAAAACTCCATGTTTTAAGGTCCTAGGAATCTTTTCCAACTATTGGCACGATGACGTTAGCATGACCCCAATTATAATTATGTGTGTGTAACCATGAGAGGTTAACATGTGAATGACTTGACTGATCGAAATACAGTTGATGGCATTCGATTGGGTTCTATCAATACAGGAAATTTATTCCTGAGAATCTAAACCGATCTAAAACAATTGTAAAAATATTAACGTAACAATGTAATTTTAAAATAACTCCCAGATTAATGTACTAACTGATACCATAATTTAATCAGCCCTTTTATTTAAAAAATGTATTCTTTTGTGAGTTAATGTCGACGATTTTTTTTAAAAGAAAATGTTTTTTGTGCATTTTCAAAAATTTTCAACCAATAAATAATTTATTACCTTAATAACTGCGTCAAATACTGTTTAAAAAATCAAAATTGTATCAATTGTTCGAAAGGTAATACTTTTCGAATATTAATATTATGTTTTAAAAAACAACTTTCCGATCAATATGATATACCGATGAATTTAAGGATTAATCCAACATCTAATTAGCTATTCTCCGTAAAACTTACTGAAAATCCGGTTTTATCAAAATCGGTTTATCCGTTCAGGATTTATCAATGGCGAAAATTGGTTACAAAATTTTACAACATTGAGTATAGTATTTTTCGATTTTGTAGTTAAGACCATAAGACAACATTTTTGTATTTCAGAGCACATATTGTGGGAAATTCTCAAAAAATTAATTAAATTTTTGTTTTAACGATTTTTAAATTTTGTAGTTCTTTGAGCTCCAAAATCTATGCTTAGGTATAATTTTTACTCCTTTGAGCTTAAAATATCCAAATTGAGAAGTTTAAAAGATAAACTGCAGGGTCGAATGGTTTGCAGATATTTTTTTTATAATTAGAAAGCAACCAAGACATATTTTCTGATGGAAAAAATCTATATACACCAAATTATTAATGGTAAGTTGCTATTGGTTATTAACATTGATACCATTGCGACCAGAAAATGTTAGACGCGGAAGAGACGACATATCACTCTATCACCTAATCTATATTATAAATGCGATAGTTTGGATGTTTGGATGGATGTTTGTTACCTAATCACGCAAAAACTACTGACGGAATTAAAATAAAATTTGGCACACGGGGAGATATTGACCTGGAATAGCACATAGGCTACTTTTTATCCCGGAAAAATCAGATGATACTACGGGATTCGCAAAAACTTCTATAATGCAGCGGGCTGCACGCGGCAGCTACAGCTAGTAGTCAATTATAGTGACTTGTACAGCTAACCGTTCGCTTTTTACGAACTACCTGGTAAAAAAGCGCATTCATATTTGCCTTTTTATTAATTATGCAGTCCCGTTGCGATTACTTAACTACATCATTGCCAAAAAAATATTTTTAGATTCCACCGGATAAATATATTAATTATGCCTTACATATTGTGCAGTCATTTATTTGGGTTAGCCATTAATGTAGTAGGTATATAAAATATAAAATTGGAGTAACAATATAGCCTTCTGGGACATCAAGGTTACCGTATGAAATCAAGATTACCTTTTAAACTTTCCTATTTAAATCAGAAATTAGATATTATAATACGGTAGCAAAATCAGGAAAAAGAAATATATTTTCGTTATTTTATTAATTTATACCTTTTGATGTGTGTGTTTGATCAATTTCTTGTTTGTAGTTTTCATGTCTTGCCTCTTACTGGTAATATTGCAATATATTAATTTGATATAAGCTAGATGACTAAATTAAAAAAAATATATTTTAAATACTATACTTTAATAGGTTTACTATACTTTAATTACACCAAAAACATTTGTTTTAAATATTATTGATTTTTACTACTAGTGGGAAATTTGTTCAGCCTTCTGATGTTTAAGTTTTAATTATATTTTTCTTGTGCTGTTATTCCTCCTAAATAATAAATAAATAAATAGATATTGTACATTTATAAGAAAAATATTGTGCTTAAAAATTTAAATTTACCTTGAAAATGCTCTGGATTGTCATGGTGTCTAAATGACATCACGCCATGGTAGCTGTATTATATCTGGAGGCAGCACTTCTAATATCTACTTGAAACAAAATTTTAAATACTGCTGTCATCTTCTGAGGTCTTACTCTCTCTTTCTAACACAGCTGTATAAAAAGAGACGGAGAGACCTCATAGACAGAGATATAACGTAAATATGTGTTTCAAGTGATTAATACGAGTGCTAGCTCTACCTATACCTAATACTTCATGGGTCATACATACATTATATACTCTGTTGTTTATATGAAAACGTCAAAATAATATGAAGTTTTACCATGGTTTGACGTAACACTTCCAGATTTGCGTTTACTGTCACGTGACATATTTCATATTTTTGTCGAAATTATATCTAATATAATAATAAAAATATTATTAATCCTGATCCTTTAAAATAAATGCTTTAGTTTTTTTTATCTCCATATCATAATCATTAAAAACTACATAAATATCCGACACTAACAAGGCTATTATCACCATGACTTAAGAACTAAATTATTAACGGTCTATTAAAAATACTATAAAAGATGAAACATTTTTGCATTTGACACCTAATATTTTTGCTAGTAGTCAATTACCTGTTGCTTAGAAAATGAAGTTCTTTTCCACCTACATATTTCTCTTCTTGGCTTTGTATTTTGCTAATACCGTGACTGGTTCTGATTCTGGCGTGGGTAAGATATTTCGTTTCTTGTCTTCTTTGGCTAACTACATATTGCTTAACTTCTTCCTACATGATAAGATTCGAATTAAGTGAAAATTGCTGTATTATTCTTAAAAAAATCTAGTTTTGCGCATTGGTTCGCAATGTATGATGATGATGTAATTTTTTGCATCTTGTTATAAGACTAAAGATTGGCCAAATGTGTCAGTCTCATCGTGACATTAGGTGCTCGAGTTCTGCGATGACTCGTTCTAATTTGCTATTTCTGTTCCTGCCACAATCGGATTATTGCTCGTCACTTCTAACTTTCATTTTGGAAGGTAAAACAAGCAGTAAATTTACGCATAATTACATTAATTATCAAATTGGTGGCAATTCTTGGGTGTATCTGGGCGATAGCCATAAGAAAGCCATATGCTTGATTGTCATCCCATAAAAATGAAGCAAACGATAATGAAACTAGTAGAATTAGCGGTCGTTCTGTGATAGAAATTCGATTAAAGATTAAATAATAAAATCTCTTTTAAGTGTGACAACAGATTTTAGTCAAAAAAATAGTAGGTATACACTATACATGTGTGTATATTATGTTGTATGTCACATGAATGCAGTGTGCGCAATTTACTGCAATTCTAATGCATATTATTTATTTAAAAAAATAGGTTTCTTCAGTCTTCGATTATTAATAGGGTTACATTTAAAGGTCAAAATTTAAAAGAAAAATTTACAAATTTTTAAACTAGGAACTGAATATTGAATTGAAAGTTAATTTTAATTATTATTGTAAAATTATTACAAAATAAAAATGTTCGTTTAAAAATATCCCACGAAATCCATGAATTTGATGCATTGAGTCTTGTGTATGAACTCTGTAAAGCTGGCAGAGTGTCATTTTACATTTACCTATAATTAATGATAGGAACTATTATGTAATCTTTCGCTCTAAGTACATTTTTCGCGATCACTAAAATATTTTAGCTAGAAGTTTGCGTAATATATTATATTGAAATATGCATGCTCATAATGAAATTATATCCATGAATTTTGCTTTTTGTGTCGGAAAGTAATGAAATTTTTCAATATTTAAAATAATTCATTATTACATAAATCAAACATATTATCGATTCTGAACAACCTCTAAAAATTTGGCCGGACTTTTAAAGTAACCCTGTACAGATTTCAGTTCTAGTAATAATTTTAGACACACAGAATTATAAATAAATACTATCATATAAAATCTCAAGTAGATAGACTATAATTTGTTCATTTATTTATTTTAAGGCTTACGAATATTTGTATAAAATATTAATTCAATTAAAGATAACCTGACAAAAAAATGCTTAATAAACAATTATAGGAAAACACCACATACTTTTTTTTCAAAACTAACAATTGACCATGAAATAATTATGTAAAAAAAATAGATGTATAACGAAATAATTTAAACACAGTTAAACTGCCACATCCGACTTTCCATTTCCTGTATTTCCAAAAAAATACATCATCTTTTCACCAAATTAAAATGGGACCACTAAGGAAGTATTTCGCTTTTGAACAAAATGCTTTCAACAAAATAAGAATTTTCCAAATCGTCAGTGTGACCGGAGACTCAATGCCACAATTTTACACACTAAATTAGATGACATCATTTTTTAGCGATTGGTAAACATACATAAAAATGGTTTCGACAAATTAAGAACATCCTCCATTTTGGAAAGTCATTTGAAAAGAAATTTGTAGGCTGGCAAAGTAAATGATTAGCTGAGAATCAGACCTATTACCGATATCTACCAGATAAATACCAGAACCTTATGTGTTTAACGAAGCACAGTTATATTGATTCCTTATAACCACTAGATTCTTACAGAGATTTCTATATTGAGAAAATACGCAATAATACTTATATAAATTGAACCAAAGGTCACACTTGTCTAAGTAATAGACAACAGTCAATGTGTACGAATTTGTACATAAAACAACCTTTTTTTACCATATATGAGTCGGTACATTAATCTGGAAGTTATAAAAAAATACTGTTTCACTAAATTTTTTGAGATTTATTCAAAATTTCTCAAAATCTGGACAGAATCGGTAAAAACTTTCAGGAAATCTAAGTTGGGCGGATTCTAATCGAATACCATCAACTGCGTTTCGATCGATCAAGCCGTTCAAAAGTTATTAGATATTTAGATACGTACACACACACACACATACATATATACATACATAAATACTGACATCATCGTAATAATAGTCGGTAAAGGATCCTAGGACCTCAAAACGTCGAGAACTGGTATAAACTCGATTTTCGAAAATCGGGGCAAAATTAGTATTTTCCTTATCTACATATTTTCTCCCCGTGTTGGTCCCGGGCTCCTTTAAGAATAGGCCAACTGCCGTTCTGTCAGACAGGTCGTAAAATGCGAAGTTATGAATAAGCGGGTTGATAACCTCCTCTTTTTGGGAACTCGTTTAAAAATATTAGGAAGTAAGATTTTTACATCAGGTTAAGCCTGATTGTTATTGTACCACCTGATTGTTATTGTGCCTGATTGTTATTGGTATTTCAGAAATAGAGTACCTTAACTAGACAGCATATTATAGTATATTATTATAATTAACCTTATTTTTTTAGGCCAACCGTGTAACAATAATCAGGACTGCGTGCCTGGATGTGACAATGCAAGATGTCAAGAATGCCCGTGCCTTTTAAATTCGTGCACGTGCGTACCTCTTGCATAGTGTTTGTGAAGTATTTCAAGACGTCGAAAATGTATTTTTCACGTGATTAATAAAATTACTTCAAATATGGTGCTTTTGTTTATTTAATTTTCCACAAATTAATTAATGAAGTGTAAACTTAAGAAATTTAGAGAAAGAGAGAAAGTAATTTTAGTTACAATAATATAAGTGTGTGTAATCCCGATGTTGAAATTCGTCCATTATTCTAAAAAAAGTATCTTCACGCCCATATCCCCGAAAGGGTAGGCAGAGGTACAAAAAGTGCACCCACGATTAGCCGAAGATACTTGGTCCCACAAATGTGATAGGTATCAAGCCTATCGCCAACCGGGCACTTTCCAATCCCGGGCAACTTTATGTTTCTCAGAAAATTGAAAAAACTTTTTTTTTTTTATGTACCCGACCCGGGAATCGAACCCGGGACCTCATGTGGTTAACGCCAACGTTGGACTACTAGACCACAGAGGCGATTCTATATTACTTAATAATATTATAATGCGAATGTTTGAACGTTTGGATGTGAGGGTGAAATTTGGCAAACACGTAGATGATGATGAAAAATAAATTATTCCCATGGGATTCACCAAAAACTTTTATATTACAATGGACTGCAGAGTGCAGTTATTATCTCTAATCTATATTGATATTAAAAATGCGAAATTCTGGATATTTGTTACTCAATCACATAAACTAGTGATTGGATTTGGATGAAATTTGACACACACGTAGATGATGACCTGAAATAGCACATAAGATACTATTTATGCGGGAAAAATAAATTGTTCCCATGGGATTCACCAAAAACTTTTATATTACAATGGGCTGCAGAGTGCAGTTAGTTATCTCTAATCTATATTAATATTAAAAAATACAAAAGTCTGGATATTTGTTACTCAATCACACAAAAACTACTGAACGTGTTTGGATGAAATTCGTCACACACGTAGATGATGTCCTGGAATATCACAAAGGCTACTGTGTCCTGAAACTTAACGTCAATCGGGCATGTAGCGAAAAAATCTAAGTCACCTGGTTTGGAGAGAGGAATATTTTTGAAAATGTTGTAAATCGGCCCTAGATGACATCTTTGAGAACCATGCTCTCATTTTTTTCTAATTATATAATATTTTTTATTTTAATGTAATTCTAATGATGCAGTAAAATGCGAAAGCGGTTGGCTATTTAAATAAAAAGTATATATTATATATAATTAGTGAATTGTGAAACAGTACAAGTGTAAAATTTAAAACAATAATTATGACGGAGTTTCACCAAGTGCCGGCGATGGAAAGTATAAATTATAATTCTAACTAACTACGCTATCGGTTACAGTTATAAATCTAATGATTATTATTGCCAGTTAATAGGAAAAAAAAATTAAATTCATTCATAATCAAAAATATTTTGTCTGTGAAATTTGTCACTACATCATATAAAAAATGTGCTATTCTACCCTAAGCAAGTAATTAAGTAATATGGCCCATTTCACCGAATTTTAAAAATAGTACAATATTTGTTTCTTTTACAAAACTTTAAAAACAATAAAAAAAATTTCGACTCGACAGCACTTGTATCTGCGACCTTCCCTCTGGTCGCAGATACAAGTCCTGACAACATGACAATATTTGAATGCTTTGTGATCAAGACCGTTGATTGCACTGGTCTCTAGATATATACTCGTACATACGTATAAACTGGTTAATCTTATTACCAATTATAACGGGATTATGCTTTGCAGCATTTTCAATAAAAGTCGTAGCGATAAAAGTTAGGTAGAATTGCCAAAAAATTGCTGGATCACTAATGGTAAGTGATGACCGCTGCTCATACACAAATACACTATTAAAAGTATAATATTATAACCGATTATGAACGAGATTATGTTTTAGAAGTTGTGATTAAAAGTCGTAAGATTAGAAAAGTTAGGTAGACTTGCCAAAAAAATTCTAGATTACCAACGTTAAGTGATCATCGCTGTCTACACAGAATTACACTACTAGAAGATTATGTAGTTGAATTGTCGGCCTTTTAAGAATGAGAAGGCTTTTTTATTGAAAATCTTTAAGACGTATCAATTTAGAAAATTCCCTGCCGTTAATTAGATCCATAGAAAAAAGTTCGTAGCCAAATAGCCTCGAAAATTGCACAGTTATTAAATTCATGATATCGAAATGGTGAGGAATAAACTTTGAATTTTATTGTGATCCCAATGGTGAAATATAGCGAGAGGGATCAATCCGAGCAGTTCTTTGGAATACTCCTAATGACCGATACAATAGAAGATGCAGAACGAACCTATATTTCTACACAATGTACTCTATACTCCGTTGGTTCGGACATGTAGAAAGAATGGTAGATGAAAGGTTAACAAAACAGATATACAACGCGAATGTGGAAGGATGTAGGTACCGGGGAAGACCAAGACTGACATTCCACGATCAGATTGATCGAGTACTGTCCGAAGGTGGTGTCAAGAGTCTTCGCAACCGGCGTGTGTGTATGAAGAGAGTGATGAATGTGGAAGAAGCGAGACAAGCCTGCAAGGATCGTGATGTATGGCACTCGGTTCTCTCTGCCTACCCCGTAAGGGATCTGGCGTGAAGATATGTATGTATGTACTCTATATTAATGTAATATTTTATCACCTATACACTTGTACTGTTTCACAATAAAGCTATTATTACTTATTACCAACCGGTTTCGCTTACACAAGCATCATCAGGGTAATTTATAGTTACAAACTCACAGTTTGTAACTATAAATTGCCCTGATGATGCTTGTGTAAGCGAAACCGGTTGTTAATAATTGATAATAGCTTTATTGTGAAACAGTACAAGTGTATAAGTGATAAAATATTACATTAAAATGGAGTTTCATCAAGTACCGACGATGAAAAGTGTAGAATATACTCTATATTACTAAAGAAATACTTTGCAGGGAAGATATTTTGTTATGAGTAAGTTTTTCGCAAGCAAAAATTAATTATAAGACCGCGATGTTTTTTGTGTATAAGACTATACTTTGATCTTCTACAGTCTTTTTTTGCACATGGTAGTTCCTTGCATGAGAGAGTGTAACTTAATTTAATAGTAATAAGGTTGGCAACGCATCATAATTATTCACAGTGTCTATATTGGTCGTAATATCTTCCAATCTAGCGATTTATCTAGTTTTTGCTAGTTTAAAAAGCTTTTTGACAAGAGATACATCAACGGTTGGTTTGAGCTACTTTGAATAAACGACCAACTGCCGTTCTGCTAGGCAGGTTGTAAAAGGCGAACGATTGGCGATACGTGTCACTACCATCGTGACTACAAGGTAGTAGAGTTTTGCAACGTCCGCCCGGTTATTTGGTACCGTTGCCTTTTTTGGTGGCCTTGCTTATTCCTGCCGCAATAATGTCAATGTCGTGTTTCGTTTTAATAGGTAAGGTAGCCGGTAGACTTATGCATGTGGCATTGCCATTCTGCCACACTGGTAGCAACGCATCATTTTTACCTCTTTGGTGTCTATAGGCAATGATTTCTCTTTCCAACAGGAGAGCCATCTACGATCTATGAATGTTTGCTATTTAATGATATAGAAAACGTTTCTACGAAACTATAAAACAGTAGCGAGAAGTCTGCACAATTTGTATAACATTAACTGTTGTACGTTAATCTCACACAATAACTATCACGTGAAATGTAGATAATACTACGTCGTTGGCCATCGCGCAGAGGAATTTTTCACCAACCATAGGATGAATGTCATGATTGTAAATCTATCCAACGGTAATGACGTTATCGTGTTTGTAGGAAAAATAGTTATGACAATACGGCTTAATAGTTTTGCATTAAAATAATAACGTAGGTAGAAAGATAAAATTTAATCTGGATTTTGATTTTGGATACCTACTGGATCGAGAGAGGATACGGTAGCGGTTTTTTGTGTATTTATTCATTTTATATTATAATAATTAATTATTAATTATTGTTTTAAAAATAAATAACATAAATATTATATATATTACTAAATTTATAAAATATATATATTATTATATATATTTACTAAATGCATTGGCATGTAAATATATATATATATATATATATATATATATATATATATATATATATATATATATATATATATATATATATATATATATATATAATCTCACAACTCTCTAAAATTTTATCTCGAACGTGACTCTTCAAAAGCTCTAATTATTTTACTTGTACGCCTGTTTTAGCAAAAATATAAACTCCAGCCCTTTTCTGACTGTACTTCTACAATAATGGTATACCAGATACCAGATTATACCTACTTATTGTTAAATTACTTTTATTAAATGAGTTTAGAAAAGTTTCAGAAAAACATAATATAATATCTGGTTTTTCTTTGTTACTATAAAATTCAAATAACATCATGTTTAAAAATCTTTTTTACGAAGTATTCCTGCTATATTTTGATGAAATATCTACAAGTGCGTTCTCTGTTATTTATTGCTTTTTAATTTAGGACTTTTCTAGAAAAAACTGAGAATTTATATTTTTCCTAGACAGGAAAGTAATAAAGAATAGTGCATTTATAGGTACCTATTGAATGTAGACTTGATTTAATAAAACTTTTTGATTTAATGTTCTTATTTGCTATATTATTTAAAGGATAAAAACAAATTATTGTACTTAAATTCAAGATTAATACGCTTAAACATATAAAAACATGACTATGAAGACTAGTTATATCGCATTGAGAAACATAGTTTAAATCTACAAATCAACAATTTTTAAAATTTTTACATACTAACTTTTACACATTTAATTTTGTTTTATTTAGAAATGTATTGTTGTAAACACTTAATAAAAAAGACAGAACAGCGTACATTCCTTTTAAAAAGGAACACAGTTCAGTCTTTATTTTCATAGGATTACTGTCATGTTCGCCAGCATAAATTATTAATCTATCTTTTTCTGTGTATTCATATATAATTCTTGTCTTAATTATTTCTTCTGTAGATCCCCTGAGTTCTAGGAGTTTACATTTTTCATATTGATTTTGTCAAACACTTGTACTATTTTACAAATATTTCACAACTAACCTTTAATTGTTGTGAAGCCAACCGGTTTCGCCTATTACAGCATCATCAGGGTAGGGAAAGCCCTGATGATGCTGTAATAGGCGAAACCGGGCAGGGAAAGCCCTGATGATGCTGTAATAGGCGAAACTGGTTGGCTTCACAACAATTAAAGGTTAGTTGTGAAATATTTGTGAAATAGTACAAGTGTTTGACAAAATCAATATGATGCAGTTTCACCAAGTGCCGACGATGGAAAGTATAAATTACATTTTTCATATTGCGAATATAAATTTTGATTTAGATAAATTCAATGCCAAGTGGAAGTGCCAGTTCACCTAAAATATACACCTTTTTTGTCCAGGAATTTCATTGTCTATATTTTCTAATGAACTACCTGACTATCTATTTTGTACCATTCTCTCGTTTTAATTTCCCTTATTCTCACACAAGCCGATTTCTAGTTGGTTACGCCCAATTTTATTTTCATAATTATTATTGGTTGCAGTTTCTTCTTACTTCAGTATTCTGCAGATTGGGTGCAGATTTTTTTCCGTCATTGAAAATAGATTAATAATTATTTGGGATCCCAGTTTCCTCAAGAGAAATGTGTAAATTATCCACTAAACAGTGTCATTGATTATTTTGTTAGTTGTATTTGTTTATTCTGCAGCTAAGTAGAGCTAGTACTATATTTCTTAAAATATCCATTTGCTGTTCCTGTCATAAATTGTTTTTTTTTTTTCAATTCATTATCTTCGAGGATGACATTGTCTAATTCAATACGTGTAACATTTAGCTGTAATTTTAATTCTTTGATTTTGTTTTCATGTCTTTGATATATTCCTCATTCCTGTGTATAAAAGTCTAGACTTCTCGTATTAATCTCAGAATTTAAAGATTCTACAGCAGACACATCTAATGACTCAATGGATTTAGATTTTTTCAATAAGTTATTTCTAATTGTGACGTGAAGATTTTCCAGTGATATTTTTAAATTATTTGATTTATAGATTATTTCTAGAGATTATTCAATTAAATTATAAATTTATATCCATGCTAAAATAACACATTAATTGTCATTTCAATAAAAAATCCTAAGATTTAAAATCCACAGTTTAAAATTTAATAACGGCACGTAGATATGATGTAGTGACTGTATATTTATGTTTTCATTTTTTTGTTAAAGTTATTTTAATTTTTAATTATTTAATAATTATTGCTTAAGTTCACTGTTTCTTTATTTTCATTTTTCACTTAAAATTAATAGTTATATAAATAGAAATAGTTTTCTAATTATTTTTAACAAAAATGCAGTACTTGCGTGCATTACGTGTTTGCGTACGGATGCCCTCTTGTTTGTCGTTTTCTTGTCTTGCCTCTGTCCGGTAAATATTATTGCAATAACGTTGCAATATATTAACTTAACAAAGGATAGATGACTAAATTTGAAACTGTTTAATATTACATGGGGCACACTAAAAGTTTTGCATTTCTAGCTAATCGGAACTATATGAGTTTCGAATGTTATATTTTTAAAACGTTGCAACCTTCTTAGTAATAAAAAAAAACAATTGGCTGGAAATGATTAATCAATTGTTTTTTTATCACACATCAAAGTTCTACATACGCAACGAAAATGGAATCAAGTTGAAAAGATTTTAGAGCGATGATTTTTTATGATTTTAAAAGTTCTTTTTCTCCACAAGACTATGCCGCCCGTCTTCAAAATGCTTTTAGGAGAGAAGTACCTTGTTTGAGCATCGTGTGGCGATGGTTTGCTGAATTTGAGAGAGGTCGAGTTTCTTTACATGACGAATTTCGTAAAAGGTGGCCTTCAACTGCCATCAACGAAAATAATGTGGCTAAGCGGTTAATTGAATAAAACCCCCGGATTGCCAATGAGACAATTTGAGGACTATTCAGGAGTCAAATTCAGAAAATTTTACTCGAAGAATTGAAAGTTCGGAAACTTTGTTGTCGTTGGATCCCTCATGAACTGACAGTGGAGCAGAAGCGGGCTCGCGTGGAATGGTGCTCACAGATGCTACTGAAGTAAGACCACAGACATTCTAATGCTGTTTATGACATTGTCACAGGAGACGAAACGTGGAATTTATTATTTTGAACCCGAAAAAAACAGCAATCTTGTGAATGGGTGTTTGAAAATGAGAACAGGCCAACAAAATTGAGACAGGCGAGGAACGTTGGTAAAAAAATGATCGCGTTTCTTTTCTCAGCTACGGGTCCCATCTGTACAATTCTACTTGAAGATCAAAAGAGTGTTAATGCCGAGTGGTATTCTACCATTTGTTTACCATTTGTTTAGAAAAAGTTCGCGAAAGACGACCCAAAAGCCACATTTTCCTACACCATGATAACGCTTCTTCACACACGGCCAACATAACAAAGTCATTTTTAGCTTCCGAAAAAGTAAGTCTCGTCACTCATCCTGCGCATAGAGCCCTGACCTAGCACCCTGTGATTTCTGTATTTTCCCCAAAATCAAAGATTAGATAAGAGGTTTTGCTTTTACCAACTCCGAAGAGGCAGTGATAGCTTTCAATCAGCACCTAGAAAATTTGCCTACAGATCTGTGTTCCTCCTGTTTAAAAAAATGGTTCTATCGCATGAAAAAATAATATGTACAAGAAATTATTTTAAAAAGCAATGAACATAATATTTTGGTTATAACATGTTGTTTTTTTAAGTTACGCAAAACTTATAGTGTGACCTACGTATATTAACCTTATTAGGTATATTAACCAGAAAAAAATTGTTTGAATGTCGTACATTTATAAACAATAATAATTGTGTTTTAAAATTTAAAATTTACCGCGAAAATGCCATGGACTGTCATGGCGTCTAAAATGACATCACGCCGTGGTCATACATACATTGTATACTCTGCTATTTCTATGAAAACGTCAAAACAATATGACGTTTTACCGACGTTTCCGGCGACTGGGACCGCATTTTCTGGAACCGCGGTTCCAGTCGCCGGATTGATTTAATTTTAATATTTTTTTTTCGGTGACTCGGACCACCCATAAATTAATAAAAGAATCTATTATTCAAGTTCATACAGTACACTCAAACAAAAATAAATCTAAAGTAATAATGAAAGAAACAAAACTTTTAATTGAAAAATATTTATTTAATATTAAATATAGATACCAAAATATATAAAATAAACACCCAAACCCAGAAATACAAACATCTATGCTCATCACACAAATGTTTGTCCCTGTCAGGAATCGCACCCGAGTTCCGTCAATTACGTAGTCATAATCACTAACTACTCGATCAAGGGGCGGTCAAATTATTAAGTTATTGTTAATTGTTTAAATTACGTGTTTAATACGAAAGAACAAAAATTGTGCTTTTATTGAAGTTATATAAATAAATTATATTTATGAATCAAGAGTTTTTTTTTATTTTACGTTAAGCATCTTTTTGTTTGAATGTTCTACTTTTGGATTAAATAATAGATTTTTAAATTAATTTATGCGTGGTCCGAGTCGCTGGAAGAAAAATATTAAAATTAAATAATCCGGCAACTGGGACCGCGGTTCCAGTTAATGCGGTTCCAGTCGCCAGAAATCTCGTTTTACGACGGTTTGGCTTAACACTTCCAGATTTGCTTTTACTGTGTATACCCTAAAATTATTACTAATCCTGATCTTTTGAAATAAATGTTTTAGCTTTTTGTTATATCATAATTGATCATTAAAAACTAAGTAATTATCCGATTCAAATGAGTCAATTATCACCATGACTTAAGAGCTAAATTAGTAACGGTCTATTAAAAATATTATAAAAGTTGAAACATTTTTTCATTTGATAATATTTTTGCTAGAAGTCAATTGCCTGTTGCCTCGAAAATGAAATTCTTTTTTACCTACATGTTTCTCTTCTTGGCTTTGTTTTTTGCTAATACCGTGACTGGTTCTGATTCTGGCGTGGGTAAGATACTTCATTTCTTGTCTTCTTTGACTTACTACATATTGCTGCTAAACTTCTTCCTACATGATAAGAATCAAATTAAATTAAAAAGTGCTGTATTATTCTTAAAAAAATCTAGTTCGCGGATGGGTTCGTCTTTGTTTTGATGAATCGTCAATTTTTTGTATCTTGTCAGAAGGCTAGAGATTGTCCAAACGTGTCAGTATCATCGTAATATTAGGTGCTAGAGTTCTGCGTTGACTTGTTCGAATTTTCTATTTCTATTCCTGCCACAATTGAATTCATGCTGGTCACTTCCAACTTTCATTTTTGAAGGTAAAACAAGCAGTAAATTTACGCATGAGGCATTAATTATCACATAGGTGACAACTCTTGCGTGTATCTGGGCGATAGTCATATTCCACTAAGAAAACCATATGTTTAATTGTTACCTATAGTATACAAAAATGCAGCAAATGATAATGAAACTAGTAGAATTAGTGGTCGTCCTGTTATACGAATTCGACTAAAGATTAAATAATAAAATTTAGTAGGTATACATGTGTAAAAATAGTAAGTATACAATATGTGTGTATATTATGTTGTATGTCACATGAATGCAGTGTGTGTAATGTTTATTTTTATAAATGTACTGCATTTTTAAAAATATTAGGTTCCTGCACTCTTTCTACGCCTACTCGTAGGCGTTTAAACTAATAGTACTAGTGGAAAACGAATTTTTCGTCATTGTGACCGGAGACTCAATGCCACAACTTTACACACCGAATTGCAACACCATTTTTTTACCGATTGGTGAACATACATAAAAAAATTGACAAATTGAGAACATCTTCCTTTTTGAAAATTTGAAATGGTTGAAAAGAAATTTGTAGGCTGGCAAAGTAAATGATTAGCTTAGAATCAGACCTATTACCGCGTTTATGAATTTTATGATTATAGTTTGTATTTACAAATACCAGAACCAACAACTTTATGTGTGTTTAACAAAGCACAGTATGGATTACCTATAACCACCAGATTCTTATAGAGATGTCTATATTGAGAAAATACGCAATAATACATATGCAAATTGAACCCAAGGTAGTGAAAGTGGTAGAGAAGTGTGTGTCTAAGTTATAGACAGCAGTGAATGTGTACAAATCTATACACTAAAACAATGTTTTGTTTACTATAATATATCATTAGATAGCAAACATGCAGATAGCGTTTCCGATGGAATGAGAAACCATCTTCAACCATGTAGACACCAAAACAAACAAACCATCACTAACCATGTAAACACCAAAGATGTTCATAGTGCGTTGCTAGCCATGTGGTGGGATGACATTTATAAATGCAAAAGTCTGCCGGTCATCTTTATCCTTCAAGCCGTAACTTAAATGGTTGATTTTGATATTTCGAATAATATTCAACGAAATTTTTGAGTTCCAAACTGTTTTTAGCTACATAATCTATAGGCTAAAAAAGTAATATCAAAAAAACTTTTTTTTAATTTTCGTTATCGAAAAATCTCAAATAAAATTCAATCGTTTATGTTTCAATTTAAGGTATTTGACGCAATTTTTATGGAGAAAAGCTGATCAGATTTTAAAGTTTATTTTAAAATATTAAGTAATTTTTCTATAAACAACAAAATATTAATATTTAAAATGCTGTAACTTTTGAAATCTTGATTTGACTGTGATTTTTAAAACTGAATTTGACGTAGTTTTTTAAGTAACATCAACGATAACTCTCGAACGGATAAATTGATTTGATGCAATTTGTACAGTGGACGCAGGTTTTTGTCGAAAATAGCTGATTAGATTTTGTACTCAATCGGTACATTAATCTGGAAGTCATATAAAAAAAATACTGTTTAACCAAATTTTTTTGAGGTTTATTCAAAATTTCACAAAATCTCCTGGTCTGAACTGGTTCATATATTCAAGAAGTCTAAGTTAAGCGGAATATGATCAAATGTCATCAATCGCGTTTCGATCGGTTAAGCCGGTCAAAAGTTGTAAAATATTTACATACACACACACACACACACACATACATACATATAGACATACTGAAGTTATCGTGATCGTTGGAAAAGGATCCTAGGACCTTAAAACGTGTAGATCTGGTGAAAAGTCGATTTTCGAAAATCAGCACAAAATCAGTATCTTCCTTATCTGAATGCAGCGGAAAGTTAAAAATAACATGCAGGCGGATTGACAACCTCCTCCTTTTGAAAACTCGGGTAAATATTAGGAAGTGAGACTTTTACATCAAGTTAAGTCAGATTGATATTGCACCACGGTATTTCGGAGATTGAGCATCTACTTGCATGTACCTAGACAGTATGTATTATTATAGTATATTATTATTATTATTAACTTTTATTTTTTACAGGCGAACCGTGTAACAATAATCAGGACTGCGTGCCTGGATGTGACATTGCAAGATGTCAAGAATGCCCATGCCTTTTAAATACGTGCACGTGCGTACCTCTTGCATAGTGTTTGTGAAGTATTTCAAGACGTCGAAAATGTATTTTTCACGTAATCAATAAAATTACTTCAAATATGGCGCTTTTGTTTATTTAATTTTCCACAAATTAATTGATGAAGTGTAAACTTAAGAAATTTAGAGAAAATACAACTTTTATATTTTTGTACAAACATCTATGCTCGTCACATAAATGTTTGTCCCTGTCGGGAATCGAATCCGAGCCCCATCTGAGACTAAGGCCCGATTACACTTTGATTAGAATGAGTGCGGGTGTTTAATGCAGGTGCTTAGTATTACCCAAAAGACACTTGTAGACATCCGTTGATTGGCGCGAGTTATTATTAATCAGCGTAATAAAAGTGAATAGATGCTGATTACTACTCATATCTGGTCGCTTTTTACGACAGTAAGCCTATTCTTCAAAAGAATCTGGGACCAACATGGGGTAACTCAACATCAATTGGGTATGTAACGAAAAAATCTTTAATTCTTCTTTAAATCTTCAATATTTTTGAAAATATTGTAACTCGGCCCTAGACGACATCTTTGGGAGCCAGGCTCACATTTTTTTAAAATTTTATTATGTTTTTTTTATTTTCAATGTAACTACTCTATCGTTTGCAGTTATAAATCCAATGATTAATATGATCAGTTAATAAGAAAAAAAAAATGAGTCATAATCAAAAATATTTTATCAGTGAAATTTATCACTTCATCATTTTCAAATGCGCTATTCTACTGTAGGCAAGTAATTAAGGAATATCACCCATTTCACGGAATTTCTAAAATAGTACAATACTTGTTTCTTTTACAAAACTTTACAAACAATAAAGAATAATTTCGACATGGAAGGACTTACATCTGCGACCTTTCCTCTGGCCGGGACGCTCTTATCAACTGAGCCACTGTCGGCTGGTTCAAAGTGAAATCGTTCCTTGCTTTGTGATTAAGACCGTCGATTAACACTTGCAAATAGATTACGTAAGTTAATTTTTACTTTTAAAACTTACTTTTCAAAAATTAATTAGACAAGTATACCTTGCTCTTTGTCAATTAATAATAACGTACTGTATTACGTCATGGGGTGGAGTGGACAAAACTCTGCTACTTAGTATAGAAAGAGCACAAAGAGCTATTCTTAAGGTGGCCACATTCCGCTCCTTCCTATATCCCATTAACCAGCTTTTCACATCGTGTAAAGTGCTAACAGTCCGACAGATATTTAATTTAAATATAGTATTAAAACAACACTCGGCTCTTTCTTATTCTCCTGATCATCAAAACACAAGGCAAACAGATAGAGCTTGTCCGTACAACGCAGTAACAAAATTTACTTTTTTATCAAAATTCTACGTATTTTTAGGTCCACTTCTGTAAAATAGAATCAATGCAATTACAAATATTTATTCATAAAATTTTAGGAACTGCAAAAAGATTGTAATTGACATTTTACAAAGTATGTCCTATGACATTGAGAAGTTATTATTAGTTTGTAAATAAACAATACTTAGAATTATATATTTTACTATGTTTAATTTTTTCTTCTTGTTCCTATTTGTGATAGTTTTAAAGAATTACTCTGTTTTCCTAGTTATATTATTACTTAAGTTAATATAGTTTAAGAGTTAAATTTAATAACTGTAAACTATGCGTACTTATTTTTTTATTAGTGATTATTAAAATTATTGTATTTCACTAGCTCTTATCGCCTGAAACACAGGTTAACCTAGTTCAGGCAGATACATGTTAAGTTAGATCATAAGATAGTTTTTAGTGATTTTACAATTCAGTGTAGTGCACAATTTATATATCTGAATAAATATATTTTGATTTTTGATTTTGATTGTACTGGTCTCTAGATATATACTCATACATACGTGCAAACTGGTTAAATTCACATTTATAATAATATAACGATACATTTGTTCCAGTTGGAGGGTAAAGTAGCCGGTAAACTTCTGCATGTGGCATCAGCATTTATTTTTTTGAAGTATTGCCAACAAAGCGTGCATTACGAACGTTAACATAATATTATATCTAGTACAGTAACGCAATTGAATTTAAAATAAATAGTATTCAATTAGGATATAATACATAAACAAAAATAGTCAATGGTAAAATAAAATAAAATTAGTCGTAGATTGAATAAGGTAATTAAAATTAAATAATGAAAATTTTAAATGAATGAAAATTTAAAAATAATGGTTGTTTAAAATCAATATAAATATTAACAATTTATTTAACTTGAGACATTATCGATAGTGGGGGTGGGCTAAAAGCTCCTTTTGAATACACAAATATGTCAAGTTTATGTGTTCTTACAATTTCATCATAAGAGTAGATAATTCTGTTAAGAGGTGAATATTCACCCAAATTTGATTTAGATTTCGTTACGTTAAACAGATTGTTTTTGCCATAGCGTGGTATCTGCGTTGGAACCGAAATACTTATGTCAGAAAGAAAATCAGGTAAGTCGATTTGACCTCGAAAAAGTTTGTAGAGAAAAAGTACATCGGTACAACACCTTCTGTCTAGCAAAGCTAATGTTTTAAAATATAGGAGCCTCTCCTCGTAAGTTAAAATTTTTTAGACACGAACTGGAAGAGTTTGAGCTGTCTAATAAATCGTTTTTGCACCTCCTCGATTATCTCTCCGTGAACTTTGTAATGCGGATTCCAAGCCAAACTGCAATATTCTAGCATAATGCGAACCAAAGAGTTGAATTATGTAGATCTAGTAAGTGGATTCCTAAATTCACTGCAGATACGCGTGATGAATCCAAGCATCTGGTAGCCTTTTTTACATATTTGATCAATATGAGAGTCAAACCTAAGCTTAAAGTTCATCAGTACACCCAAATCATGAATACAAGATACCTCCTCCAAATCTTGTCTCCTTATTTGGTATACACGGGACAGAACAGTTTTACTGCGAGAAAAGCGAATCACTGCACATTTATCCGCATTTAACGTCATTACATTAATGGAGCACCATTCAATCAATTTGTTAAGATCACTTTGAAGTAGTTGGGCATCTAAAATACTGTCAACCCGTCTGTATATTTTAAGATCATCAGCAAATAATATGTATCGGGAGTTACAAAATAACGAGTCTAAGTCATTAACGAAAATATTAAATAGTATTGGTCCTAGGTGACTAGGTCCTACGTACTTGTTTGCTATCATTATATTATATGGCAAACAGGATGTATTTTCCTACTCCTCCTATATACTTCTGATTAATTTCGTTGCGGGATGCAAGACAGCTTAGCTTTTCTCCAAGGCACCCTGAGCTCGCAACTCAGAGGTTATCAGGACGGTTGCCGCTGTTGATTCTGGTTCACAGAAGTTACAGTGGTGGGAACGTGAGGTGGGCCCATTGCCCTTAATATCTTGTTATATAAAAAAGGAGGAAGTTCTTAATTCAACTATACGTTATAACTCGGTCGTTTATGAACTGAATTTGAAAATTCCGTGTAGACCCATTTTAATTTAGTGAAGTACTGGTGCAGTGTATCAGAGATACAAGAGATGGGAAGTCGGTTGCTGCAGATTTATTGCGTTAAAAAAAAATATTAATAAGTCATCGTATACGTGATTAAGTAAATACAAAAATCAATACTAATATTATAAATGACAAAGTAAATCTGTCTGTCTGTCTGTCTGTTTGTCTGTCGGTCTGCTTGTCTGTCAGTCTCTTCTTCACGCCTAAACTACTGAACCGATTTGAATGAAATTGGTAAAAAGATAGGTTGTGACCTGAGAAAGGGTAAAGGGTAGCTTTTGTCCCGGAAATTCCATGGGAACGGGAACTATACACAGTAATAAGGAGTAACTTAGGCTACCTTTATTTTAGAATTAATTACACGCAGACGAAGTCGCGGGTACAGCTAGTATGTTATATGTCTTTGATCTATAGCTCACTTAGTTTTTAGGGTTTCGAAATAAACTAGAAACCCTTATAGTTGCTCTGCGTCCGTCCGTCCGTCCGCACGATAGCTCACGGATCCTTATAACAACCACTTTAAAAACCAATAACAACCAATCCTTATAACTTATAGCAACCACCTCATCCACTGTTTCGAAGATACAGCATTGGTTTTTCTTACACAGAAATTGATGATCTTTCAGATGAGCTAGTTCGTTCGGTAGTTCCGATGGTACCAGATACCTAGGTACAAGGCGTCACTTATAATGCTGCTGCCACTGATAAGGGCCAGGATGGGGACATGCAGCACCGCATTTTTGTATAGTCCTACCCCTCCCCTTTATCGAGGAACAAACGAAATTCGGTAGTGTTATCGTACTAGAAATCGATTTTTTTTTTCATTCTTTTTTTTCTTTTTTTTTAATAGCGCCACACGGTTTTTCGTATTGCAGCAAAGCCATTTCGTATTCTCCAATTAACGACGAATCTAACTATGTATATACCATCCGGTAGTCTAATGGGACTAGGTTTTGTGTCATGGGCTCTTAAACCATTAATACTAGATAGCTGTAATTTGGCATGAATATATTAGTCTGCTCGACAAGTTAAAAATAGTCTAAAACAGAGATACTGGTCTTAAAATTATGTGCGATAGCTCATTGGATCCGGAAAAACGCCTAGAAAAATGTGCTAAAAGCGTGTACTAGCACATAAAAAATTGCAAAAGTTATAAACAATTAAAGATAGCATTTCGTTTTTTGCCAATATTTCTAAACTAATAATATACAAGAAATTTCAAAAAAAGATTCGGAAATTGGAGTAAATTTCCAAGAAAAAACTCTTAGATCCCGGAACACTATCTCCATTATTTATAATTTTAATTTAACGCTGAAAATGGGTCTCCGCACGACATTTTAGGTTGCGCGCGCGGCCTCTAAAGCAAGTACGACACATAGATCAATTTATTTAATGTATTGAATATTCTTTTTTAAATTTGAAAAAGTTACGATATATTCTATGCGCTCATATCCCTGAAGGGGTAGGCAAAGGTAGGGGTAGGGGTAGGAAGGGGTAGGGGTAGGGGTAGGAAGAGGTACAACAAGTGCACCCACGATTAGTCGAAGATACTTGGTCCCACAAATGTGATAGGTGGCAAGCCTATCGCCAACCGGGCACTTTCCAATCCCGGGCAACTTTGTGTTTCTCAGAAAATTGAAGAAACACTTTTTTTTAATGTGCCCGACCCGGGAATCGAACCCGGGACCTCATGTGGTCAACGCCAACGCTGGACCACTAGACCACAGAGGCGACAAATTTTGCTTGTTTGCTATCTCATGATATAAAAAAAACCTCTCATATCTTTTGAACGGCTGGACCGATCGAAACGCAATTGATGGCATTTGATTGAGTTTCACTCAAATTAGACTTACTCAAAATTTGAACCAAATCGGCCTGGAAATTTTGAGAAATTTTGAAAAAACCTTAAAAATTTTTTTTTTTAAGGTAAGGGCGAAACAGTTTTTTTTTTAAATATAACTTCCAGATTTATGACCGATTGTGTACAAAAACTAATCAGCCCTATTACTCAAATAACTACGTCTAATGCATAAATTGCATCTAAATTAGTTTATCCGTTTGGGAGTAATCGTTTACGAAAATTTTCTAAAAAAGTGTTTTTCGACATAACTTCGAAGTCTTTCAAACATCCATTTTTTGATATTCTACGATATTTCAAAACTAGAAGAATTACGTCGAATGCCGTTTCTAAAATCAAAAACAAATGTAATTTTCAAAAGCTACAGCTTTTCAAATATTAAAATTACGTTGTTTTTAGCAATACCTTAATTTAGCGGGAAGTTTCATGGATGGCCTACAGAGTCAACCTCACTTACAGATTTTTTTGTTTGTGATCAAGCGAATTTGGGAAAGGCTTAGATTCACTATTGAATTTGGATTTGGGAAAGGTTTGGAAATACATGGTTACTTTTAAAGCTCCGGCCAAATTTTAAAATTAGGAACTAAATATTGAATTGAAAGTGCGTTTTAATTATTATTGTAAAATTATTACAAGACAATACAACAATATTCTTTTAAAAATATCCCGCTAAATTCATTAATTCCATACACCGAGTCTTGTGAATGAACTCTTTAATTCTTATACCCTGGTATACTTCTCGTTTGCCCCTTCTTTTATAAAAAAACCCTAGTTTTTTTCTAAAACTGACTCAGTTACTCGCAAATAAGTCAAAAATTATTAACGTTCAAATAAGAAAAATACCTTAATCTATTTTAGTTTTACACTTTTGACCACCCCGTTGGTCTAGTGGTTAGCGATCCTGACTTCGCAATCAACGGGGCTCGGGTTCGATCCCCGACGGGGACAAGCATTTGTGTGATGAGCATAAATGTTTGTATTTCCGGGTTTGGGTGTTTATTATGTATGTAAAAGTATTTATATATGTATTTCTATGTACTAGTATCGCTGACTGACACCCATAACACAAGCAAATAATTTGCTTATTTTGGGGTTAGATCAGTAAGTGTAATTTGTTCCGTGAATATTTATTATTATTTATTATTATTATTATTATTACTTATTTCTAATGAAACACTTTACATCCCAGACAAAAGGTTGCATCCACGACCAGAATACCAACTATACCGAGACAGGGTCGACTTAAAAATTTGAAGCTAAATCCAATTTTTTTTGCAAATGGTGATTGACAAAATTACACGGAATTACTGTCATTGATCAGATTCTTAGCATTTAAAATTTAGCGTGTATTTGATGAGTTTCTACTTGTATCCATTTTTTTGTGTACATTTAAAAAAATTACTCACAAGTGGGCTTTAAAGCGTAACAACTATATAACTAGCTGGGCGATCGAGCTACACTCGGATGACATTTGTTCATGGGAAAACGGATTATCACGGATATGAAACTTAACTAGATCATGGGTTTTTCTAAACGGATACGACTTGGGGGCCTTCAAAAAAAGAATTTACTCTTTCTTAAAACGCCGGCAACTCAACTACAAGACTTCTAGTATTAAGGATGTCCATAGACGGCATGGGCACTTACCATCAGGTGCACCTCCTGCTCATTTGCCTCCTCTTCTATAAAAAAAATAATAGAATAATATCTAAATATGAAATTTCGTCGAAATCGTTACAGCCATTTTGGAGAAACCGAATACATACAAATATACAAGAATTTGTCGTTTAAAATACAGAGTTACTTTTAAAGGTCCGGCAAATCTTAAAATTAGGAACTCCGAGTAAATATTGAATTGAAAGTGCGATTCAATAATAATAATAATAAAATAATATTGTAAAACTATTACAAGACAATATAAAAATACTAGCTGTGCCCGCGACTTCGTTCGCGTGGAATAAAAAAAAATTAAAATAAAAACCCGCATAGTTCCCGTTCCCGTGGGATTTCCGGGATAAGAACTATCCTATGTCCTTTCTTGGGTCTCAAACTATATTTGTACTAAATTTTATCCAAATCGGTTCAGTGGTTTGGCCGTGAAAGCGTAACAGACAGACAGACAGACAGAGTTACTTTCGCATTTATAATATTAGTATGGATTCTTTTAAAAATATCCCACTAAATTCGTGAATCCGATACACCGAGTCTTGTGAATTAATTCAATAATGCTGGCAGTGTGTCATTTTATATTTACCTATAATTACGATAGTAACTATTATGTAAACTGTCGCTCTAAGTAATTTATTCCCCATCACTTTCAATTTGGTTGAAGGCACTAAAATATTTCAGTTCAAATTTTGCGTAATTGAAATTATATCCATGCGTTTTGTTTTTTGTGTCGGATAAAAATGAAATTTTGAATTTTTAAATTACTTTTTTATTACAAAAATCAATCATATTATCGCTCGTATCGAATAGCCTCTGAAAAGGACGGAGCTTTAAAAGCACGGATTATATGGATACGACTTTCAAGACAATTACTTAGTTTCTTAGTATAGCATGCGTTTACACACAGAAATACAGAGTCCAGAGAAACCTTGTCAGCTCATCTGGTACGATAAAACAGTACAACATGGTTTTATTTCTATTTTTTCACAATATAATATAACCTACAAATGGTGCAAAGAGTCTTCGCAACCGGAATGTGTATATGAAGAGAGTAATGAATGTGGATGAAGTGAGACAAGCCTGCAAGGATCGTGATGTATGGCACTTGGTTCTCTCAGCCTACCCCGTAAGGGATCTGGCGTGAAGATATGTATAACATTTTTGACAGCAATGGGAGCGTTTGCTCATATGCGCGGCGATACGTTTCCTTCCTAATATCATTTCTATTTATATCCATGCGGCCTGTGTTAAAAGTTACCCTGTATAAGATAAATGTAGTATTTCACATAATGTAGATAAAGTTGGAGTAAATTGCAGTTAACCTAGTTAAACATAAATTATCACCATAACTTATGAGTAAGATTTACGACTTATTAAACCATGTAATGAACATATAAAAGGGTAATTATTATTAGATCCGATAATATAGGATGGTGATTAATTGCCTACAGCATACCACTATAACTATTAACAATGAAGTTCTGTTTTGCCTTCTTACTGATTTGTACGACACTTACCTTCCAATATGCTTTAGCAGATAATTATTTTCATGGCTTAGGTGAAATAGTTTTATATTTTCGTATCCTTTTCTATTTTGCACAATTAAGATTACTGTAAATGTTTATATTATATGTTTTTTTAAGTATATATGTCAACGTAAAATTGTAAAAACCATTAGTTTATAATATACCTAGGTAGTTTATAAATTGGTTAGGTAAGGTTATTATAATATATAGTATATAATATATACTTTAAGCTTATCTTATCCTCTCATTATTCTTTTAATATAAATATAAAACCTAAAAAGGTTTTATTTTTATATTAAAAGAATGATAAACCTACGATTTTCCCTCAAGCTGAGACATTCTAACCTAAGTCAGTATCTAGTTCAACATGGCGAAATTCTTCTTTGCTATATGATCTTTTCCGCCGATTGTACTAATTGCTAGGTATACATACGTATAACAAGTTAAATGAGTTCATCATCATCATTACACAGTATAAAACAAAGTCACTTTCTCTGTTTGTCCCTATGTCCTTATGTCCCTATGTATGCTTAAATCTTTAAAACTACGCAATGGATTTTGACGCGGTTTTTTTAATAGTTAGATTGATTCTTAAGGAAGGTTTAAGTGTATAAACCTATCCGATATTCCTACGGGAACAAAAGCTGCGCGGGTGAAATCGCGGGCAAGTCGCTAGTTACAGATAAAATTCACAAATGGTAGCTTTATCCAAAACGTAAATTGAAAACATTCCTTAGTCCAACACTCTAAAGTTGTAGTTTTTCACAGCTAATTTTTTTGATTAATAACAACTTAATTTTAGGATTTTGATGACCAATGAATGATATAAAAACAGAAACGTTTAAATTAAATAAGCTTATCGGCTCTTAGCCCTGAATATCGGATTACGTGATCTATAGTAGGCATTAAATACATATTTTCTACCATGAAGTTAGGTCAGTCAGAAAGCAAAAAGCATTTATTATTGATTATATGAACTAATACAGGATTTTTTTTTTCAGGAAACTGGTGTAAACACTGTACTCGTTACTGTCCCATTAATTGTTTATATTGCACTTGTTTAAATTTCCAATGCAGCTGTGTACTGCCCACTAGTATACATAACACAACAAATGTAATCTGAATTTTTAAAAATACTTATATCTAAAAAAAGAATATTTTTAAGTTAATAATAAATATTATTTTTGACAATGTTATTTTTTTGCTGATCTTGACTCAGTGTAAACTTTTTAAAAGTTTCAACACGCAAAGTAAATTAAATAGATCAGTGCATCTGTCTTAAATTTTTACCTAGAAACATACAAATTCACGCCATATCCTTTAAGTAAGCAACGCCAATTGGGTATTTTTCATCACGATCCCGATAAACAGACTTTCAATTTTTCCACCACATTCATAACTCTTTTAAACTAAAAATGTTTACTCGTCAGAAGTGTTTGTAAAGATTTATATTAATAAAATATTTTTGATTTTAAATTTAAATAAAAAATATACCGGTTTTCGAAATACTTAATAAAACAGAAATACTTTATTCAATAAAAATTTTTTTAAACTACTATCGGATCGGAAATGCGGCCACACACTGAGAAGATCCGGCGAAAGAAACTCAGCAGGCTTGCCTTTTTATGTAGATTTTTTTTAAAGTAAGATATTACATAAATATTCAATTGGGAAGTAACTATTATAATAATAATATAGATCGTTGACATGAGGAGCAGTTAATCCCATGCTTTCTTGTCACCTAAATATTCAGATAGTTTACATAGTTTTATTTTAACACATTTTTCGAATTTGTTAACTGGAAAATCTCTTACATCAGGTAACTTATTGAAGAAGCGTATACTTTGCCCCATAAAAAGTTGCTTATTCTGTGGAGACAAGATACGGATCGAGACTATTGATATCAAGTTCAAACATCAACGAATCAATCTGGTCATGGTACAGCAGTCTTGGTTTCCCATGGTATCTACATACATCCATATTCACATTTTATATATGTGTTTTATTAATCATTTATTTGCCATTATATTACTTATTAACCTCAGACGAAAAACGAGACGTGTTATAAGTTTTTTAGCATTCCTTATCCGAAAAGGAAAAACGGGATCCAATAGGATCACATTAGTAGGTCCGTTTGTCCAACGGACCGTCTCTCCGTCTGTCAAGACAATTTATCTTAGGAACGCCTACAAGTATGACAATGAAAATGAAATATATACTTCTACGGTTTCTAAAAATACAATCGTTTACAGGAACCCGCGATATGTGAGTCTAACTTTCACTTGACTGGCTTTTTTATATTACAAAATAGCAAGCAAGCAGATGGCTCTCGTGATGGAAAGAGTATCATTGCCTATATACACCAAATATATTAATATTGCGTTGCTATCTGTGTGTCAGGATTGCTATGCCACTTACATAAGTTTACCGGTTACCTTACCCTCAAACCAGGACACGACAATAACAAGCACTGACGCTATTGCGGCGGGAAAAGGTAAAGCGTTGGTACCATAAACCTGGGCGAGACTTTGCAAAACTCTACAACATTTTTATCTTTTTTTATATCATAAGATAGCAAATAAGCGGATAGGTCTCCTGATGGAAATGGTCAACCATCCCCTATAGACACCAAAGGTGTTAATGGTGCGTTGCTATCTTGTGGCGAGGTCTAATGCCATATGCATAACTTTACCGGCTACCTCACCCTCCAAACCGGGACACGATAATGACAAGCACTGACGCTATGCGGCAGGAATAGGTAAGACGGTAGTACCAGACTCGGGCGATACAATGCACCGGTTGCAATGAAGTCAATCGTTCATCTCGTACGATCTGTTGGCTGAACGGCAGTTGGTCTTTTCTTCAAAGGGAGCCCGAACCAACACGGGTAGATGTGTATGTGCCTGTCTCTTACATCACAGCTCCCAAACGGAGGGACCAATTTTGAGTGCACGGTTTCTAATCGAAAACACTGTCAGTCGAAATGGTTTTAAGCTATGATGCAATTACATTTATTAAGCTGTTTTAAAATCATCTTGCTCTTTTCAATTTGATGACAGGAATTAAAAGCAACTTGTACAAGACTGATCAATACGAAATTTCAATGACGTGGTAATCTTGATCTGATGCAACAGGATTTTCACTCGTAAACTACCAGCTCTTTTTATAATTTACCCTACAAATTGTGCACATTTTTTATATCATAAAATAGCAAACAAGCAAATGGTACTACTGATGGAAAGAGACAATCATCGCCACCAAAGATGTTAATGGCGCGATGCTTTCCTTTTGGCGAGGTCTTAAGTGCCACACGCTTAAGTTAACTGACTACCTTACCCTCTAAACTAGATCACGAAAGTGATAAGCACTAACGCTATTCCGGTAGAAATAGGTTAGGGGGTGGTATCAGACCCAGGCGAGACAATATAGAACTTTACCACCTAGTAGCTATGATGGTAGAGACTCGCATAGCCAATGGTTCTTCTCTTACGAACTGCCTGACAGAACGTTAGATGGTCTAATCTTCAAAGGAGCTCAGACTAGCATAGGAGAAACTAACAAATGAAGCAGGAAAGTGATCTAGTAATAAAAAATATTTCGGGGGTTATTATTTTTTTTAAATTTAGAATGATTTAACTTTATTGTTATATATTTAGACTAAGTCTGAACAGACAGACGGCTTGCTCAACGCTTAAAGCTTAGCGAATCACCTAGCGAGTAGCTTAGTATTCTAGAATATTCTCGATCGACCGCACTGCGCGCTTGGCGCCTAACTAATTGCTAAGCGACCTAACGAAGTTAACAAACGTGTTGGTTTTTTATGACGAGGCGCGAGGCACTAGATGCTAAGCAAGCCGCTTGTCTATGCGGACTTAGCCTTACAGTAACCATCAAAACACATTTTGAGATGATCGAAATTTTAAACGTGTTACAATAGCTATGGTCGCACTCATACAAAAACATTACGGTATTTTTTATATCAAAAGATAGCAAACAAGCAGATGGGTCTCCTGATGCAAAGAGTCAACTATCGCTTATATACACCAAAGATGTTAATGGTGTGTTGCTATCTTGAGGCGAGGTCTAATGCCACATCCATAAGTTTACCGGCTACCTTACCCTCAGAACCGGAACATGATAGTGACAAGCACTGACACTATTGCGAAAGTAATAAGTAAGGCAGTGGTACTAGACCTGGGTGAGACAATGCAGAACTCTACCACTACTAGGTAAGATGGTAGTGACTCACATAGCCAATCGGTTGCCTTTTACTTCCTGGCTGGCAGAACGGCAGTTGGCCTATTCTTCAAAGGAGCCCGGGGCCAACACGGTGTTTACTATGTTTTTTTTTTTTGGAATGTTGAAAAACTACAAGCCTATGCTTTAACAGTTTCATCGAGCATGTGAATTAGCGGAGTACACAGGCATCCATAGTTGATACGAAGGTTGGACTATACGTCCTTCTTAAGGGTGTCTATTGTGAAGCCGAACACTTGCTTGAGGTTGGGTCATGATTTGCAATGGGAGATTTTGTGGTATAGCGTTACTCTTCAAGTAATCGTAGGTCTTGAGCTGTCACAACCTGTGGTCACAACACTATAACTATCAAATTAGAACTGTCATTGAGAAAATAAAGAAATGGAAATAGTATAGTTTAAGGGAGACATTCTCATTTTTCTATTTTTTAGTTAAAAACTCTGAAGTGATGTTCCATGGTCAAAAATATTCTTATAATAATATATCGGTAATTCCTCATAATATAGAAATGCCGGAATAAATATCTTGAACATTCCATTCCATCCATTCCATGTTGCCTGAATTAAATGATTATTATATATATATATATATATATATATATATATATATATATATATATATATATATATATATATATATATATATATATATATATATATATATATATATATATATATATATATATATATATATATATATATATATATATATATATAAATTCACGCTACACTGAGGAAAAATTTTTCATTCATATAGCTGTATACGTTCAGCGTAAAAAGTCACTCTCATTATTTTTTATCTAACGCAAGAAGAATTATAGCGACAAATTTTTTATCGCAGATTTTATTTCAAGAAAGATATTTAAACAAAGATTCTATTCTAAGTAAAATATTTAAACAAAATGTTCTTAATCAAATGTTGATCCACTTATCTATTATTTATTACATATAATAAAATTGTAGGAAAGTCAAAACTGTACATTGAATATTTTTTAAAAGAATACTTGGGGCGTGATCTACAATCGATATCGAGGACAAAAATGTAGTTTTTAGAATTTTTGTCTGTTTGTCTGTATGTATGTCCGGGATAAACTCAAAAAGTACTGCATGGATTTACTTCAAATTTTGGATGAATATTACTTACAGGTCGGGTCAACATATAGGCTACCTATTATCACGCTATCGCCTACGGGGGAGGAGCTGTGCGGAGTAAACGTGCGGGCAACAGCTAGTATTTAATAAAATATTAGTCCTCTACAACAAATGATTTGGTTTTACAAAGGGTCACTATACCGTACTCGTAGATGCTTGTGTCGATATATTGAAAAACATTAATGAAGCCTGAACTATATAATGTCCTTGAGATATTTTGTGATTTGTCTAAGGCATTCGACTGTATCCATCAAAAAAAAATTAATCAGGAAATTAAACCACTATGGAATTAGATATAAAGCACTTGATTTACAGGTTTTTTATTTAAATAAAATCCAGAGGTTCATTATAATGGACTAAGATTAATTAGTAGGGGATAATCATTGAACTGTATTTTTTGCAGATGAATTTTCACTTCTATTCAAATTGAAAAGAAAAGTTCAATGGCATGGCAAACGTAACAATTGAACAATGTTTTCATGCCACTAATCTTCTGTGAAATGGAAGCAAAACTAATTTTATTAAATTTTCAACAACAAATTTAAGAAAGTAGACACAAATTTACAACTTTATCGAAAAGATCTGGATCTTATAGACTTAACTACATTTTTGGAACTAACACTAGATAATTATTTATTACATTGGGGGTCGCACTTCGAAAAATTGGCTAAAATATTAAACTCAGCTGCATTTTCCATTAAAAAACTGAGGAAACTTATTAATGCGTACTTTACTAACTTTCCCTAACAAAATTCTTTTCTGGCGAAATTCTACTCAAATAAATACATTATATTCTAAAAAATTCTTGCACAGTTAAGATTTAAGGAAAATTATTTTTCAATTGGACTTTTTTCTCTTTTATTATAGAAATTATTTGCCTCAAATATATAATATAACAATTATTATATAAATAATACATAATTATATACAATTTTTGGTTAGACTTGAAATCGTATTTTATTCAGTAATCCAACGATTCATGGACAGGGAAGTACTAGTTCTTATTATGCTTAGAGGCTATGTGTTTTATTTTACTTATCATTTAAAAGTTTTTAAGGTTTTTCTCGTAATTCGAAAAATCTCAGTAGCAGCAAAGAGTCTGGCGGGTGGTGTTATTTACAGATACGTGCTCAGATGAGCACGTAAAGCCGTCAGTGCCGGTTATCGCTAGAATTAGTCGATAATCGTTATCAGATTGGTAAAATGCGGCAATGGGGATCACCACTCATCTTGCCAACTAACATACCGATGAATTGTGTTTTACACTGCCTACTCCGCAAGAGAACCGGACGTAATGATACTTTTTTACAGTAATGGAATAAATCTACTCGTAAAAATTTGAACATGAATGATATGGATTTCCACAAGAATCCGAGAATTGTAAAAAATCGTTGTTGAATCTTTGCTTATTCAAAATCAGATCAACGGTTTAATACTAGTGAAATAAAATTATTCTTTAGTCTTGTGCGAGAAAATGGAGTAATTTAATACAAGTACACAGCTTAGTTTTATTAATGGCAACATTTGATGTCATAAGAAATTCAGTAAAGAAGCTTAAGTAAAAAAGGAAAATTTTAAATGAACCTCGGCCCTAGGCGCAATTTTACGCATTTTTGTTACGCTACTTTGTTGTTAGTAATCATCAGTAATATCCGAGTGGTATAATGAAATTGAAATGATGAAACAAATTGATTTGTATTTATTATACAAATGTCATAACATAATTTAATTATTCATGGTTTTCATATGCGGATTTACATGATATATGAGCATTCTCATAATTTAATAGTATATCCATAAATCCACGGATCTACAACAATGAAATTCTATATTGCCATTTTATTGCTCTTAGTAACTTTGCATCTTACCTTATATTTTTTTAAGATTGTTTTAATTATATATTTTTGTAAGATAATATTAGCAAATGGATAGATAGCAACCACAGAAGTAAATGATGTCTTGTCACATAACTTTATGAAGTAACAATATACTTATTATGAACACATTTATAGAACATATTATGTACAACCTAATCATTCTTCTTTTTTTTCAATCACAAGTTCACAGACAAATCTAATAGGCCCACTTCATCATACCACCATTTATCCTTCGACTTGCATAATTTGACATTAATATCTACTTTTTTCTACACATCCATCATACTGTCATACAAATATTTGCAATATCAATTTAGGTGCATGTACAAAAGGTTCATTTTTGCTAACATTATTATAAATTGAATCTCATCCATTTCATTACATATGCCTTCGTATCTTGCAAATTTTCGCCCTTGGTCATTTATGTTATTTTTATGGAGCGTATATTTCCCTTTGTCTCTACTTCCCAAACAAAGTTTTTTTTCTCGATAAACTACTGAACAGTGTACCGTTTCAAGAAAGAGATAATTGTAGCTTTATGAAGTCTACTACAAATAGTAGAAGAAGTCTAATACGTAATTAGTTTCGTTTTTATTTTCATAAAAATCGACTTCTACTATACCAGCTAGCCAACAATGTTCTCTAATAATTTTTTTTTGGAAAACAAAATCTACCTGGGCGATACTTACATACTTTTTACTTACTATATTCATAACATTAATAAAATAGAACTGGAAAATAAAATAAAACTAGCGGCAATTAGTTTTTTTTTTAAGTATAATTTATTTCATAAAAATCTTTTTGTAAACTCACTGCACTTTTTAAACTAATTTCCGCGTATTATATTAAACGGTATGTAAGCCATTGCGATTAATTTCCCCAAATAAATCCATAATATGTTTGCTTTGGTATCATAAGCTAGTCGCCTACTCTTAACCCAGCCATTCAAATAACTAACACATATAACTCTTTCATTGACTTCTACCATATCCTTACGGTGAGAATGGACAAAATACTTTCTATTCTTATATAGGTATGTATCTTTTTTTAATTCCTTGTACTGAAGATATGGAGTGTGAAATAACTTGCAGTAACAACTGTCCTACATAAAGATTATAAATACTATAGTTACTGTGCACCAAATTAAGATAGATATAATACACACAACAGAATTATTTTTATATAAAACTAGCTGACCCGGCAAACGTTGTTCTGTCTTTTTAACTATTCTTATTTTTTCTATATTTTCTCACCTTTTAAACCTTCCTGGACTTCAACAATCAATTCAACCCAAAATTAGCCAAATCGGTTCAGAGACTAACGAACAGCAATTGATTTTTGTATAGATAGATATGTAATCAAATTCCATAGGAATGAGAAAGAAAATTTTGAACAAAATTTTTACTTGTATATTTTTTTCTAATTTTTTCATTGTATAAAATCTGAATTTTATGTATGTTACTTAAGGAGACAACAAAAGATTATTAAGATGTTCATTATAATGATTTACTGTAGTGAATATTTTAATATTTTGTCCCACATTAAAGGCATAACGTATCTGACTTATGTAATTGTTTTTCTCTCCTCATAAAAAGAGAAATAATCGCCTGTATACACCAAAGATATAAAATGATGCACTGCTGTCTTATCCCAGCTACAATAGCGTTAACGCTTGTCATTGTCGTATTCCGTTTTGAAGGATAAGGTAGCCGGTAGACTTATGCATGTGGCATTACCATCCAGCCGGACGTATAGCAATGCACCATTAACATCCTTGGTGTCTACAGGCGATGGTTTCTCTTTCTATCAGGAGAGCCATCTGCTTTTTTGCTATGTATACCCACTTTCCATTGGAGACAAAATAATTTTCTGAATTGGTACAGGTGTTTTGGAATAATTGGGGAACATACATAAAATATATTCCTACAAATTGAAAATTGCACTTTTTATAGTTTTTTAAAAATTCCCTGGATTTTAAGAATTCATTGGAATATTAGGACTACATAGATTGTGTGTATTTTTTTTCGGTTTTAGAAATTAATTTTAACATAACATTTATGAAAAATCTAAGAAAAAGTTTAAGTACTTGTGGGTAAAACGTAATGTAAAATATAATAATAAATTTCACAATATGTGCTTTAATCAGACTCATAAATATCCATGACTTATTTGCCATGAAATCCAGCCATATTTTTAGTAACTGTTAAATTACATATAAGTATTTGTTGAATTCATTCTAATGCACGCGTTGAAGGAAGTACACCGATTTTGTTTATTTTCCAAGTTTAAAAAAAAATTAACTACTGTAATTACGGTCATAAAAAATAATAGGTAAATATTAATAATACACTTCTACATAACTTATTCTAAAACATGTTTTGGAGGTTATATTACTATACAGTTATAAACAATGTAAACTATATTACGTTTTCAATCATTGATATTTTATATCAATGTTTTCAATATACATATATTAGTTCAATAATGGAATGCATTCCTACCGTTAACAGAAGCTAGAAAACATTTAAAAATTATTATCTGTGCTGTGATATATTTTACTACCATTTGGACGTTTTATGGAACTTAAGTAATATATATTTAAAAATAATGGGCCTAGTAAATAAAAACACTTTCATGCTAATTTCCTATTGCAGTATGAGTAGAGTGAACTGAATGTCATTAATATTTCGATTTTTTGAACTGATGTAATAAATAATTATCAACTGAAGATAGCGATAAATAGTTATTTATTGCTATTATTTATTAATGTGAATAGATGTAAATATTAGAGCAGACCAAGACCGATGTATCATGAACAAATTGATCGGATACTGTCTGAAAGTGGTGTTACAGTCTCAAACCAACAACATATGTTTGCATGAAGAGAATTATTAGTGTGGAGAAAGCAAGACATGTTTGGCTGAATTTTTAGAACTCGATTTTCTCTGCCTACTTCGTCCTGTGTAATGATATGTATGTATGTATGTAATACTTTAAGGATAGTGATCGTCTAATACATTCAACTTTTTAGCTTAATACACTTCTACTCTATGTAAACGTTATCCTTGCCAAATCTCAGAGTCCTCGATTAAATATGCAGGTTGACTAGTTTTTACAAGACAGTACATGCTGATGGACACAATAGGTAACGGCCAAAGTATATCTATACATATAATAAAATCGTAGAAAAGTCAAAACTGTACATTGAATATTTTTTTAAAAGAATACTTGGGGCGTGATCTATAGTCGATATCGAAGCCAAAAATATAGTTTTTAGAATTTTTTTCTGTTTGTCTGTTTGTATGTCCGGGATAAACTCAAAAAGTACTTCAAATTTTGCATGAATATTACTAACAGGTCGGGTCAACATATGGGCTACATATTATCACGCTATCACCTACAGTGGAGGAGCAGTGCGGACTAAACGAAGTCTGCGCGGACGAAGTCGCAGGCAACAGCTAGTAACCAATAAAATGTGATATAAAGAGAATATTGCTTAAGTAACTCTTCCTCGTATTGATTCCGGGCTCATTTGAAGAATAGACCAACTGCCGTTCTGCCAGGCAGATCGAAAATTTTTTACGAGTTCAACAAATAGCTGTTTGTAAACCATGAACTTCGATATCTATGTGCAGGTGTTAGTAAATAAATATTTTTTATTAAATAACTAGCTGTTTACTCCGCACAGCGTCTCCCCCGTAGCGTGATAATATGTAGCCTATATGTTGACCCAACCTGTTAGTAATATTCATGCAAAATTTGAAGTAAATCCATGATAGATTTGTGTATTCAATAGCACTAGGAGTTGGTAAAAAATGATCTTTAAAACATTTTTTTTTTCTCATCACTTTTTCTTTCTTCTTTCATAGAATTCTAATTCAACTATTGGTCAAGAATATTATTTTTAAGGGAATAGTAACTAGATTTATTATTTACTAAACGACGACGCAGATTTGTAAAAAGAATGAATTTTATAAAGCTGAGTTATATAATTTTGATGCTCTTTTTGACTTTAGGACGTACTTCTAAAGCTCAAGATGACGAAGATTTAATAACATATACTCGTAGTAAGTAAATTTATTGTTTTTTTTATCAATTATGAATATAACTTTTTTTTTCTTCTGCCGTTGGATAATAATAACTTCAGCCCATGAGGTTCCGGTTTTAATCTTCGGAACAGCCATGAAAATGTTCTAAAGCATAATTACCTTGCAAAAATCACAAAATTTTCAGCATGGAAGCAGATTGTTATAAGAAAATCATTTGTTTCTAACTAGCGAGTTAGTTAGTTTCATAAATATTCAAGAAATTCTCATTTAAATATGTTATATTTATTTAATACTTTTTATATGTTTTAGGGACCGGCTGTCTTAAAAATATGGATTGTGTATCCGCTTGTTCTCAGTACTGTGTCACATGTACTGGTAGCTACTGTGTCGACAAGGAGTGTTACTGTCGATCGCCGTAAAGTGTTCTTTTGTGAAAATATGTACCATATAATATTTCACGTAACTGATACAACAATTGCACATATTGGAGGACACAATAGCAGTCATTTATAACCAATAAAAATATAAATAATAAAAAAACATAATGTGAAGAGAATATTGCTGAACTACATAATAAACCTCAACAAAATAAGTGTCGTATTTTAAAAAAATGATCAACAATATAGAGATATATTGAGATAGCGGTGTACTAACAAGTCTTGTTGCGAATTTGGCAAGTCACTGTTTGTAAACAATGAACTTCGATATATAGGCACGGGTGTCCATACAAACATTTTTTTTTTGGATAACGAAGTTTTTTGCGTCCTAGCCATGGGGCGGATGTGCTTTTCACTGGATGATCCGAGTGTCATTGCTGACTCTATCGCTGATGTGGTATTTACTGCAGGGCATGGAAATTTTCATTCCATTTTCTGCGGTACCAGTTGGTGGTAAGTCTCAGCCTTGGTTTGGTCGTTCCTGCAAAAAAGCTTCACGCCGAAAGCAGGAATGCTACCGGGCTTGGGCTGCAGCGTCGACATCTTGTGATGAAAAAACCAGCGCGTTACGTAAGGAGTACAATTCCGCCTCAAAGTTCTTCAAAAAAGCTATCGCCAAGGCAAAATCTGAACACATTGGCAGAATTGGTGAGAAAATAGTTCGCCTTCCTTCGGGAACTCGTGCGTTCTGGTCTTTTGCCAAGGCTGTCTTGGGGAATTTCTCACAGTCCTCTCTTCCATCCTTACACGGAGACGATGACTCTCTGGCCCATACCGCAAAAGCAAAGGCCGATCTTCTGGGCTCGTTCTTTGCGATCAAGTCAATTTTGGATGACCAAGGAAATGCACCGCCTACCATCCCGCAGTGCTATAGTTCTATGACGGAATTAAACTCCTGCAATCTTCCGTACGTAAAGCACTGTTTTCTTTGGACGTCCATAAGTCGAGTGGGCCGGATGGCATCCCTCCGATTGTACTTAAAGCATGTGCTCCAGAGCCGGCGCCGATATTAACACGTCTATTCCGGCTCTCCTACTCACTCAGCGTAGTACCGATTTCATGGAAGACAGCTTTAGTACATCCCATCCCTAAAAAAGGAGATCGCTCTAATCCTGTTCTCAAAAATTATGGAGACAATTATCAATTCTCAGCTCCTTAAGTATTTAGAAGAGCACCAGCTGATTAGCGACTGCCAGTATGGTTTCCGTCGCGGTCGCTCAGCTGGTGATCTTCTAGTATACCTAACTCATCGGTGGGTGGAAGCAGTTGAGTCCAAGGAGGCATTAGCAGTTAGTTTAGCACAAAGCGCTTCTGGCGAAGCTGCCTTCCTATGGGCTTCCCGAGAAAATATGCAAGTGGATCACTAGTTTTTTTATATGATCGGAGCATCAAGGTCGTAGTTGACGGTGCGTGCTCTGACCTTAAATCTGTCAATGCTGGTGTTCCACAAGGCTGCGTACTATTCCTTCTGCACATCAATGATATGATACGAATTTGTAACGTAAATTGCTATGTACATGACAATACTGGTGATGCTACATACTCCGGCCGTAGCGGTATTTCTCGGGAACACGTCGAAGAGAGCCGAAACAAGCTTGTGTTCGAAGTTGAGAACCGACTAACCGATGTCTCGGAATGGGGTTGTCAAAACCTGGTCACTTTTGACCCCAAGAAGACACAGCTTTGCGTGTTTTCTGCAAAAAACCTTTTGTCGTGTCACCTCGATTTGGAGATACTCTCTTGACAGCCTCAGCTAGTGTCGGAATTCTTGGAGTCGACATGTCGAATTACGTTCAGTTTTGCGGTCATTTGGAAGGTAAGGCTAAACTAGCCTCCAAAAAGAGGGAGACAGTACTTCTTGCCTGCCCATCGCCTTCAACTTTATAAGGCTCAAATTCGGCCTCACATGGAGTACTGTTCTTATCTCTGGGCCGGAGCTCCTCAGTACCAGCTCCTTCCTCTTGATCGCATTCAGCGTAGAGCGGTTCGTTGTTCGTTGACGACCAGGCTATTTCAAAAAGGCTTCACTCTTTGGCGTTACGCAGAGATGTTGGTTCACTCCGTGCCTTCTATCGTATTTTTTATGAAGAGTGTTCCGACGAGTTATTTGGATTAATTTCTGCCTCTGAATCCCATCATCGGACATCGCGTCAAAATATGAAATTCCGTCCTCACCACCTTGATGTCTGGAAAACCACAACTGTGCGTTTCTCTCGGCACTTTTTGCCTCGCACTACTTTGTTGTGGAATCAATTACTGGCAGGGGTGTTTCCAAACGGATAGACTTGAGGGCCTTCAAGAAAAGAGCTTACTCATTTTTAAAAAGCCAGCAACGCAACTGCAAGACCTCTGGTATTGCGGATGTCTATGGGTCGGCGGTGATCACTTAACATTAGGTGCACCTCCTGCTCGTTTGCCTCCTCTTCTATAAAAAAAACGAAGTCATAATTTCAGTTTCAATATTTTACATATTATTTGATATCAGAATCGAGCACTGAAAACACCCTCCTTCAGTAAGAGTTTTTACCATTACGAATATCTTCATATTTTATTAACATTGGTGCTCATTGAAAACGACTTTTAGTTCAATAATGTTAACGCAGTTGATCAAGCTTTAATAGGTTGAGGAACCAAAAGAAGTTTAATAGAAAAAAGCGAACTGGAGCATCTGGTTTGAATTTAATATTACCGCCAAACCAGCATAAACCAGCACCCTATTCTTCAATCGAATCTGCCGTTCTGTCATTCAGTTTGTGAAAGGAGAACGCTTGGCTATATGCTATAGCTGCAGTGTATAGCTCGCTGTATTAAAAGGTTTTGGTGAATCCCGCAGGATGACCTAATTTTTCCGGGAAAAAAGTAGCCTATGTGCTATGCAAGTCATCATCTAACTGTATGTGAAATTTAATCCAATTCCATTTGGTAGTTTTTGCGTGATTGAGTCACAAACATCCATCCATCTATACATCCAAATATTCAAACTTTAGCATTTATAATAGATTAGCTGCAGCGTACAGCCCGCTGCATAATAAATTGGTGAATTCCACGAGAATGTCTCATTTTTCTCGGATAAAAAGTAACCTATGTGCTATGCCAAATTTCATTCAAATCCGTTTAGTAGTTTTTATATTATTGAGTAATAAACGTCCATCCATCCATCCAAATATCCAAACTTTCGCATTTATGATATTAACATAGATTAACACCATCTTTACTAGGTAGAGTTCTGCAACGTCTCGTCCAGCTCTTGGTACCACTACCTTACATATTCCTATCGCAACAACGTTAATGCTTATTACTGTCGTGTTCTGGTTTGGAGGGTAAAAATCGAAACCATTGTATTGAATCATGATTCAGAGATGAAAACCGTTGGAAATATAAGGGGGAAATTTTTGATTTTTTTGACGACTTATTTACCTAAACTTTGTAAAATGTTATTTCAATACTCTACAGTGCTTATTAAAAAAAAGTAAATCTTAAGCAAATACACAAAATAAGCAATGTATTATGCGCCATGTGCCACACAAAATAAATAGCTAGTTCGAAAGTTTTGCGGCTGCGACGAGTATTGATACTTGTGTTTTTTAATTATTGTTTTATATATTTAACTAGGTCAATCACGAAGAAAATGGATGTATGATGTTTCATAAAAATAATACACTAACTAATGTTAGTTCCTGGATTATTGAGTTTGAATTCATAAAAATATTGAAACAAATAATTGAATGAGAAATCATACGGAAACTATTGTTTACTATGTATTATTATTATGAAATCAAACTTAATTAAATGATTTCAATATTTTATCAATAAAATTGCCAGCCATGTAAAAAAAGTTAAAATTATATCCATACTAATATTATAAATGCGAAAGTAACTCTGTCTGTCTGTCTGTCTGTCTGTTACGCTTTCACGGCTAAACCGCTGAACCGATTTGGATAAAATTTGGTACAAATATAGTTTGAGACCCAAGAAAGGACATAGGATAGTTCTTATCCCGGAAATCCCACGTAAACGGGAACTATGCGGGTTTTTATTTAAGATTTTTCTCCACGCGAACGAAGTCGCGGGCACACGGGATCACCAAAATTTTCCGGGATAAAAAGTGGCCTATGTGCTATTTTAGGTCATCATCTATTCATGTGCTAAATTTCATTTAAATCCGTTTGGTAGTTTTTGCGTGATTGAGTAACAAACATCCATCCAAACATCCAAACTTTCGCATTTATAATATTAATATAGATATAGATTACAACTCCTTACTTACTGTATTTCACGCCGTGTTGGTCCCGGCCTCTTTTAAAGAATAGGCCAACTGCCGTTCTGCCAGGCAGGTCGTAAAAGGCGACCGATTGGCTATCGAGTCACTACCATCGTGGCTACTAGGTGGTAGAGTTCTGCATTGTCTCGCCCGGGTCTGGTACCACCGCCTTACCTATTCCTGCCGCAATAGCGTCAGTGCTTGTCGCTGTCGTGTTCCGGTTTGGAGGGTAAGGTAGCCGATAAACTTATGCATGTGGCATTAGACCTCGCCACAAGATAGCAACGCACCATTAACATCTTTGGTTTCTATAGGCGATGGTTGACTCTTTCAATTAGGAGACCCATGTGCTTGTTTGCTATCTTATGATATATAAAAAAAATTTCAACGAAAGTAAATACTAATTTATCGTAACAGGACAAGTGCCCAATCGGCAAAAGGCTCGTCACTTATTACATTGTAAGACTCACTAACCTACCTACCTCTTAAGAGATACGGACATGAAGATACTTTTTGTAACTAGGTAATTTATCTTTATTTGAAAAATACATCACTCATTAATTACGTATTTTAGAAGCAGGAACAAAGCAAGAAATATATTTTAACATTTTATGATTAAAATGGGATATAAAATCTGACGATTATGTAGAAATTTATAATTTATACAAGTCTATTTTCAAGTTTAGAGCGAATTTTTAAACCTATATTCAATCCCATCTAGCACGTGTGTAATTTTACCCGAGCTGATGTTCGAAAGCTTACTTTTCTAAATGAGCAGTGAAGTGTACTTTTCGGCGTCGAACACAATAGTAAGGAAACTAAGCGAACATAGTGACGGATCGCTAGCTCACAATACCTAAACAATGGTATGTAATCGTATTGTTCCAGTTATTCAGTGTCCGCAATACATTTCAGCGTTAGTATGCGTTTCGTTACACACACGCTCGTTAGGTCAACATGTTCTGTGTTCAGATTTGGTGTAAATCTTCAGTTATGGGCCATGAAAGTAATCTTGCGAGACATCTTAATATCTGTTTTAGTTGAGAGTTGCGGAATCATCTATTAAGCTCATCACACATGGCTAAGATACTCTAATATTTGATCTTAAGATGCCTTTATATAATATATCTTAAAGCAAATTCAGAAATTGCCCACAATACAAATCGTATGAACCATCACACACGACTAAGATAATATATATTTTACCTTAACTATCTTAAGATACGGAAATATATATTTCTTCGCATCTTAATATAAATACAGGATGTTTTTATTTCGGGATATGCGAGATAGCAGTGCCTCATAATCTATAATATTATCTATACATATACATATAATAAAATCGTAGGAAAGTCAATGTATGTCCGGGGTAAACTCAAAAAGTACTGTATGGATTTACTTCAAATTTTGCATAAATATTACTAACAGGTCGGGTCAACATATGTATAGGCTACACAATATCACAATATCTACGGGGGAGGAGCTGTGCGGAGTAAACGAAGTCCACGCGAACGAAGTCGCGGGCAACAGTACTAGTACAGTACTAGTACATATAATAAAATCGTAAGAAAATCAAAACTGTACATTAATTATTTTTTTTAAAAGAATACTTGGGACGTGATTTACAATCGATATCGAAGCCAAAAATATAGTTTAGAATTTTTATCTGTTTGTCTGTAAAAAGTACTGTAAAAAGTACTGCATGGATTTACTTCAAATTTTGCATTAATATTACTAACAGGTCGGGTCAACATATAGGCTACATATTATCACGCTATCACCTACGGGGGAGGAGCTGTGCGGAACACACGAGGTCCGCGCGAACGAAGTCACGGGCAACAGCTAGTAATGTTATAAATGCGAAAGTTGGGATGTTTGGATGGATGGATGTTGGATACTCAATCATGCAAAAACTACTGAACGGATTTGAATGTAATTTGGCACATAAGTAGATGATGACCTGGAATAAATAGCACATAGGCATCGTTTTATCCCGAAATAGCAGGTGATCCCGCGGGATTCACTAAAAAAAAATATAATGTAGCGGGCTGCACGGTGCATCTACTTTAATATAATAGTTACTATGCGTTCCAACTGAGAATAGGATCGCGCTTGTTATCAACTTCATACCACAAGTGCGAAATTAGTAATGTCAGCAAAACATTTGTTCAAAATATTGCTGATTTTATAAAGAACATATAACATTTTAATATTTTCATCAATAAAAAAAAATGTAAAAAACATCAAGATATATAAAAACTCATGTTAGTTACACGACTTATAAGTCAAGAAGGATATTTTATATTATTCTATACCAAAATCGTTGTCTGAGGAGCTGAACAAATCGAGAAGTAAGGCCGTTTCACTCATGGTTAATCAATCTGTATATAGAACTCCAACGACGCAGACTAATATTATCGTATCTTAGCCGTGTGTGATATGTTAGATACTGTAATATTTTATATTAAGGTATCTTAAGATCAAATATTATAGTATCTTAACCGTCTGTGATGAGCTTTAATATGTAGAGTTGTAAAATTATCAAACTATTCATTTAAAGAGACAAACATGCGTTTTTTGTTGAAATTTATCTCTGAGGCTAATCTTGATGATTAGTTACATTAGTAGTAGTAATGAACAATATTGTGTCTGCCAAAGCACCTTAATAATTAATTATGTTTAAAAAGTCTACAAACAAAAGAGAAATAAGATGATTTGATTATGTTGAAGATTTTTCGCAAATAGAGAAGTTTAAACTAAACCTGCGCATTTAGGACATAGATTTTTATGAGAAAACTGTACAAATCTAACCTCAAATTTTATTAACTGTAGTGACGAGCCAATATTTACTATACCAAAAAACTCTAATAATCATTTATAAAAGTTTTACAGAAAATTATCACAAGATGGCTTTATCACAATTAAATTTTCTCCCCAAATACAGAAGTTTAATCCTTAACTGCACAATTGGTATAAAGAGTGTGATGAGAGTATTGTAGAAATCTAACCTTAAATCGCATTTACGGTAGTAATGACCTAGACCAAAATTTAGTCTACGAAAGATAACAAAAAAAAGACACAAGATGACTAGATCATGATGTATATTTTTCCAAATACAGAAATTTAACCTCAATCAGCGCACTTTGTCCAAAATTTTTGATAAGAAAAGTATACAAATCTAACTTAATATTGCATTAATTGTAGTGACCTTCATAATTATAGTTAGAAAGTTTACAAGAGATACAAAATGACTTGACTTGGAAAGGTTTCGGTCTAGTTGAGTACTACCATCTTTATAGATTTTACACTTTCAATCGTCGGCACTTGGTGAAATTCTATTGTTATTAGTCGAAACTAGTTTAAAATACACTTGTACTTTTATTTTACTACAAGACCATACCATCACTACCATCTCATTTGTTGTCACAATTAGGAATAGGGCTTTTCTCCATTGTGATCCATTAAATAAGACATTAAATTTATGCGTATTAGAAACTAAATGACCTGCACAACTTCGCCCGCAATTATAGTAACCGATCACTTTCATACAATTTCCCATATTTTATTTCAGTTACTCAGAAGTTGATTTTTGAAAAAAGTAGTATTTATATAATCTTAGGTATCATTTTTTTAAACAATTAGTATATGTTTAACCCCGTATCTTCAACTATATTCATGTCAAATTTCATCAGAATCAGTTTAGCAGTGTAGTCTTCACGACACGACACACGTCACCGAAACGGATAGACTTTCACATTTACAACATTATCACGAATTAGTAGTATGCATATTCACCTCCCTTAAATCCTTGCTTAAGTTGCTGTACTCTACTTATCATATTGTTTGTAGCATTGTTATTTGGATACTGAATTTCAGTGTTGATATATGTTTCGTAACACACGCGCTAGTTAGGTCAACATGTTACGTGTTCCGATTTGGCATAAATCTTTAGCTTGGGGCCATGCAACCAATCTTGTAATAATTTTTAATGTCTTTATTAATCTTACGTAGAATAGTTATTATATTAGGTGGTACAGTTCTGCATTGATATATTATACTAGGTGGTAGAGTTCTGAATTATCTCGCCCGGGTCTGGTACCACCGCCTTACCTATTCCTGCCGCAATAGCGTCAGTGCTTGTCACTGTCGTGTTACGGTTTGGAGGGTAAGGTAGCCGGTAAACTTATGCATGCGGCATTAGGCCTCACCACTAGATAGCAACGTACCATTAACATCTTTGGTGTCTATAGGCCATGGTTGACTCTTTCCATCAGGAGACACATCTGATTGTTTGCTATCTTATGGTATAAAAAAAAAGTTTCCGAATTTTTCAATGCAATGAAATGATTCATAAATAAAGCGGAATGATTCAAGATTTAAAACAATTTTTTTTTCATAAAATCCTAAATTTAAGTATTGATAAATTTAAAGTATCAAAAAACATAAAAATTGTTACCGCTGGTTCACTGTTTTTCAAAGAAAATAACAAGAAAGAAACTGGGCAGTTGCTACGTTTACAGTATTAGTTGATACGTTTACAAATTTTTATTTTTTTTATTTTTAGCTTATTTTTTCTTTCATTTATGGGTTTTTCTGAAAGGATCTATTTTTTTATAACCCACCTCGACGATGACCAATATTACAATTTTCAGTAACTTATCAAAAGAAATTTGCAATGTTTGCATGAAATTAAGTACTTATACTTTAAGTGTCAAATATAATAAAATACAAAGCAAAATTGACAATTTTAATTGGGTCTAATGATAGTGATAACAGTTTTTTTTTAATTTTATGATCATGCTTTTATAGACCAAATCAAAATAACAGTTGTAATTGGCAAGTTTCTGAGAAATCTTTAATATGATTTCCGCAATATTATTTATACACGTACATTGACACAAATTTTCACATTTAGAATATTAACGATATTAGGTTTCTCTTATTGTAAAACGCTGTTTTACCAGCCGCATCATCTCAACCCAACAATAAATAGCGTCGCAATCCGAACCGTGTCGTCGCGTGCCGCGGCAACTTAATGGACTATTAACAAGATATAAGCTTATCCGAGAAACCTACATACTCCTATAACTCAATATTGACAGGCTAAATATGACGCTATAAGATTTAGTATACTAGCATGTGTAACGGATTTGCAGCCAATGTTTGACTAAATAAATTTTAGTTCCTTGATATTCTAAGCCATCGTTAAAGAATAGGTCTGCGTTTCTGCCAAATAACCTGCAAAAGATAGGTAAAGTTTACCTAATAAATATCATCTATAGATATGGTAGATTTCGGCAATTTTTTGTCCGAGTAAGATTCTAGAAACTGCCTTATCTACTCCTGTAGGCATAACCTGATAGTATTTTACCCTATTTATCATCGGCACTTGGTGAAACTCCATTTGTAGTTTTGTTAATACACTTGTACTCTTTCACAAATTACTTTAAAATTTAATTAATATCAACAACCGGTTTCGCCTTTTACGGCATCTTCAGCAGTGAAGATGCCGTAAAAGGCGAAACCGGTTGGTGATATTAATTAAATTTTAGAGTAATGTGTGAAACAGTACAAGTGTATTAACAAAACTATAACCTGATAGCCCTGTTGGTCGAGTGGTTAGCGACCCTGGTGCAATCAATGGGGCTTTGGTTTGATTCCCGACAAGGACAGGCATTTATGTGATGAGCATAGATTTTTGCATTTCTGGGTTTGGGTGTGTATATTAATATCGTTATCTAACACCCATTTCACAAGCAAATAATTTACTTTAATTTGAGGTTAGATCAATTTGTGTAACATTTTCCAGAGATATTTATTATTATTAATAACCTCGTGATTATTATGCCACCTACACCTATACCTACTACAAGGTTAATAACCTTGTCGTCATTTTTACTAAAGGCAACCCACAAAACAAGTGAGTAACGGAAGCTAGGAAAAGATGTGCTTATCATTTTATACGATACACCGCTTAGCTTTCGTTGGGTGCAATCAAAAGATTCAGAGAACAATTATAGTAGCAATAGCTGCCATATACAAAAAATACATGGGCAAAATTTTATCATCGTTGTGCCTAATGTCAACATATTCAGTTAAAAAAGTATAGGGAATGGATAATTTGTTTATGGTTCCAAATTCAATATTTTATTTTTTATTGTTGCTAGGTTGCTACAACTGTTTTCATTTCGACGCGGAGTTTGAGTTGTATCTGTTATTTAGATTAAATACAAGTTAGATCATAATATTTAACGCTTATTGAGAATTTTATAACGGACAAAAACATCGAACAAAGAGCTTGTATTGTCTAATGAATTTTTGTGTTCAGTGTACTAAAAATAGGGCAGAAGACTTACAGTGAATTGATTTCAACAATAACAAATGAGTAGTATAAAGCGTTCAATAGCGGTCGAAATGTTATGGAAGGTTTTCCTCGCTGCGGCAGGCCATCAATGTATTTAACTAAAGTTAACTTCGCAAAAGTAAAGGCAATATTGACTGAAGTTCTCATTTAAGTTTAGAGAGACAGCCACTAAGCTTTCTGTGTCTTAGCAGTCAATCCATACCTCTTTAAATAATCACTTAAGTATGAAACATATTGCTGCTCGGATGGTCCCAAGAGATCCAAATTTTCTCCAAAAACATAATCGCATAAGAGTGGCTGAGAACACACTAGAACTTATCAATTCCTATTCCAATCCAGACCAATATTAATGCAATATATTTTTACTAGTTGTAAGATGTAGGCTTACGAGTTTGATATGGAAACTAGTCAACAAGTTTCGGAGTGGTTTGGATTCCAACCACCTATTGACACCAAAGTTAATGATGCGGTGTTATTTGTGGTGAGATGGTTAAGTTATATGAATTTTTTGCTATTTATGAACCGCATAGCAGAATGTCAGATGGTCTATTTTCCAAAGGGGCCCGGGCCAACACGGAATCTTTCTTCGGATTTTATCAAGACACACTTGTTTATGACAACACATTGCCGCAATCTATGCCTCATACAAGGACAAATTTTATTTGTATTCATTTAGTATGTAATATTTATTTCCTTTGAAAGCGTAATATGTTTCCAAAATAGCTTCCGCATTTATAAAATAAAGCTTAGAGGCTATAAGCAAAATATAAATGAAAAATAGACGTACTAAATATTTTCATTCGATGAAGGTGCTTATGAGACGCGCCGGTCTAGAACTATAAATATTAAAGTACTTGCTTTCAGTAAAAGCCTTTTAAGAGGAAAATTTTACTTATCAAACGTCAATTTCAAAAGCTAAAAGCTTTGTAAATTGACGTTTGATAATTAAAATAGTAATTTTTTTTATTCTGACCATTATTTTGCCTATAACAGTAATGGTCAGAATTAACAAAAACATTAACCTCATAATTTTTTATCTATATCACTATTTCAGTTACTGACTTTACTACTTAGGTTAGACAATTAAATGAGCATCTTACTTTTAAGACTGTCGTCAAAACATCTACGGCTTTCTCGATTTATGCTTATGATGTTTATTTATTGTTAGCCGTTTTCAAAACATTACTATATTAATTTTTTTTCATTCATTTGGGGCCTTTTTTTATAAAATTGTACAATTGTAATCTTAGCAAAATTCTCGAGATAATTTCAAAAAAATATCATCATTCCAGTTTTCAAAGTAGGCAGAATAAAACCAACATCATATTTGCTTCGGTTACTATGATTTACTGGTTTATAACTGCCATTATTTCTTTTTAAATACGATTTTTTATATCATAAGATTGAAAATAAGCAGATAGCTCTCCTGATGGAAACAGAAACAATCGCCTATAAACGCTATTGACGCTATTGTGGCAGGAATAGAAAGGGGCTGTTACTAAAACCCAAGAGAGACGTTGCAGAACTCTACCACCTAATAGACAGTGCTTTAATGACACCTATAGTCAATCATTCGCCATTTACGAACTGCCTTGCAGAATGGTAGATAGTCTCTTCTTCTAATGGGCCCGGATACACACGGGGTAAGCTTTATGAAATGACAACAAGAGATTTATAATAGACAGCTAGCGGTTCTCTATCACTATCTACATTGAACCCAAAAAGTGTAATGGTAAATTAGAACGATAGTTTGTAGTAAAATCTGTAAAGTAGTATCTGTAAAATGTTTGCAATTACTTGGCAATTACTCACAATTTTAGGTAAGGTCGTATTTGACAGAGCACCGCTGACTCCTCTAGATTTGGTACTCAAAGGCAGCATAGCTGACATACTTTATTCTAATGACAGCCCCGTTGGTCGAGTGGTTAGCGGCCCTGACTACGCAATCGACGGAGCTCGAGTTCGATCCCCGACGGGGACAAGCATGAGCGTAAATGTTTATTATTATTATGTATGTAAAAGTATTTATATATGTATTTCTACGTATTATTATCATTGACTAATACTCTTAACACAAGCAAATAATTTGCTTACTTTGGGGTTAGATCAGTAAGTGTAATTTGTCCCGTGAATACTTATTATTTATTTATTAAATGTAACATTTTGGGTAGCATCTTGGTTATCTAGAGGCATGTACCAATATAAGGTGTGCCCGCGACTTCGTTCGCGTGGAATTTATTTTTAAATAAAAGTAGTCGAACTTACTCCTTATTACATCAGCTATCTGCTACTAAAAGTCCCTTCAAAATCGGTCCAACTGTTTCATAGGTTCTAGTTGTTTTAGAGTTTACAAACAGGCAGACAGACAAAATTGAAAAAAAAAGTTTTTTAGATATATCTACCATTTATACATCCATATGAATTTAGTAAAAAAGTTATTTTAATATTACATAAAGTCACTCCAATTTTGTTTATTTGTATGAATGACATAACTTTATCCTTATAAGTAATAATTTTCGGAATTATTACTTATAAGGATAAAGTATCGTTACCGGCACTCTATGCAGCACAGATCACATGAATACTAATAGACACGCGGCCATTGGAAAGGAAACGTGCAGACGCCTATATGAGCAAACGCTCCTACTACTGTTATCATACATTTGTTGGTTGTTATTGTGAAAAAATATAAATAAACCATGGTGTACTGTCTTATCGTACCGAATGAGATGACAAGGTTTAAAAATTACCCTTAAAATGATTTCATTTCATTGGCAAGTAGTATATAACCATTGATATAAAAAACACTAGATGCACAGTCCCGAACAAAACTGACACTCAAGTGTCCCTAATTTCTTTTAAGGCGATAGGTAATGCCAAACTACGAAATAGACACCTTTTTGAAAGCCTACTACTACTAACCGGTTGGTCCAATAATTTAAAAAAATATATACATTATGCGTATAATATAATTAAATTTAAATTTTAAGTTCGTTTTTTTCAATTTTATTGTTATTTTTGACGGAAAAAAATCGAATATCTTTCTTATTTTTACGCAAAAATTTGCTTATAACTTCCAAACTACTGTAACGATTTTGATGACTTTTTCTTTTTATTACAGACAATTTATTGCTTTATAAAATTTAAGTTCAAAATTTTACAAAATCATTATAGTGTGCTATTAAATCAATAAAAACCTTATTATTTAATTCGCGGACAGCGCTCGCGTCGAAAGTCAGTCTCACAAAGTACTTTATAAATAGGCTCGTCAGTCTCCCGGTAGCGTTCATACGGGGAGGCTGTGTCGCATGTTAGCGTGCTCCGCTCTCCATATTCGAGTCAAAGAGTAATAGTACAGATAGAACGTTTGGCACAATAGTAAGGTTGTGCCGTTTGGAAATTGAACATTTCGTTTACGCTTGGATGTTTTTTTATAGTAGATAATGAGCTTGGACCGAGAAGGCTGTTTTTTACAGATGTTGTTCTTATGATATAGACAAGGAATAAGAAAGGATTTTTTAAATTCATCCCCTAAGATGGTGAAATAGGGGGTGAAAGTTTGTATGAAACTCTGTCATTTTTGAGTTGAAATGAATGATATGCTGTAATTAAATTATCCTTTAACTGAAAAAAATTAAATACAAATTTAATATTTTTTTGAATTCTAGCCCCTAGAGAGGTAAAAAGAGGCTTTAAAGTTTGTATCAAAAATGAATTATTTATTTATTGCATTACTATAAAATCTAAATTATTTTAATTTAGTATTTATGATTTTTAATACAATTAATATGTACGAATTTTCAGATTTTTTAGTACTTATGCTCTTCAATCGAAATTGAAGAAACATGCATGTAATGTTAGAAGTTTCTTTCATTAAAGGAGTAAAAGTGTGTGTTACAATTTATATGAAAAATCAAACGTTTATGGTCAAAATAACTTGAAATTCGGCACTTACGTTCTTCAACACAATTTAAGAATCATATATTTGGGGATTTTTTTTAAATTTCATTCCTTAAAGGGTAAAAAAAACATTGATGTTTGTATAAAAAATAGATTCTTTATTGTAGAATATTGTAGAAATTATTTAAAACTTTAGTATTTATGATTTTTAATACAATTAAATGAATACGAGTTTAAGGTTTTCAAATGTCATCTCTTCAAACGATGAAAAAAGTGGTAAAGTTTGTAGAAAAAATAAAATATGTTTTATCAAAATCTCTTCAAATTTATTAGGCATGTTCTTTAATTCAATTAAATAAACGTGCATGTAAGGATGCAGTGAGTTTTATCTCTTAAAGAGGTAAAAGAGGGTATTAAAGGGGCTGAAAGCTAGTACTTTATAAATAGTTTTGTTTGCGAGTAGACACTGAATAATATTTTGAGACTATTCATGTACTTACCTACGTTTACGCTTGAATTTTTTATTCGCTATAGAAAGATAAGTATTTTGTCAATATTTTGTATAAATGTAAAAAAATAAAAAATAAAACATATAAACAACGAAGATAATTCAAGCAAGCGAATAAAAAGCAAAACTCTAAAGAAAAAAAAATAAAAACTGGTTCTATTTTATGTAGTAAGGACTTCGCAACAAAAAATAAATAAATTAAATATATTATACATACAAATAGTCTAAATAAAACAATTTATTTAGTAGTTTCCTCTATAAACATTAAATCAATTTATATATCTTCTTTTTTATTACGAGATTTTGAAACAAAAACTAAGAAGCTAGTTAGTTTTAAAATATTATTCAAGAGATTACATTTTACAAAATCAAATTTTGAAAGGTTTTGTTAAATATTAATTGTTGATTGTATGTATTAAAATAAAGTGCTACACGGGATGTATTATATATTACAACACTTTCAAAGAAATAGGATACGTAACTGTTATTATTGCGTAAATTGTTATATAATTTTTTGTCGATTTTCGGTATATTTTTTTTCTTTAGATATTTATCGTTTTTCTAAAATGAATGTATATGTAATCGATAAATGAGCGATTACTGGTTATTGGTTTTGAGTTTGACAACATTCAGTCGATTCATGATGATAAAAGTTCATATAAGTGAACAAAAATGTTAAAACGTATGTATCTGCATCCACTGTAAATACTCTTTGACTTTGGACCATGCCACGCGCGAAATAATATTTGCGCTGCTCCTGTTAGAAACTCAAGGTCGTTCGCAGCTGTAATCGCCTTAAGTAGTTATAGATATGGCAAAAACATATGTCTCTGCATATCCAACCTTAAGTGCAAGACTTATAGTTGTTTTTACAAAGCAAGGTACGAAAATAAATAAAATTGACAGTGACGCAGCCGACGCAATTCTATTTGAAATAAGCGCACAATTTAAAATTGTGGGCTCATTTTTGGAGGACGTTTTTGACACACTGATTGTGTATCTTGGGTTTTTTATATCAATGTATATAACTCTATATTTCTATATGTAATTGCAAGCTACATTGACAAACTGAGAAATTGTGAAAGGCGTATTTATTATATGAAATCGTCAAATCTTTGATTAAAAAATCTATTCTTTAATCCAAGTCACAGGAGGTTAATAGATACAAACTTCTCAAACCAAACTAATTAACATTTATATTTGTATGCAGTTTTTAATAGATAACAAACGCTTCCTCGGTGACAAAGTCCGACGGCGACCCGGCCCCAAGTTATTAATGAGACAAGTTTTAATTGTCCCTGGCAGACAACCACACTGGCTTCGAGTTTATTAGCATCTCCATCCACAATGAGTACGGGAAAATATACATTATGTATATGTAATATTAACTTGTATATTCACTATTTTCGTAACTAAACTTAGTAGTGTTGTTTTTGTTGTAAGTTTAATTAATGACAGACATTTTTGCAGAAAAGAAGAGTTCGCAGAGCGGTACGAAAAATATTCGGTAAACGAAATCATTTGTATTACTGGATTGACAGAAAAATTGTGTTATAAAAGTCAGTATTAGTAAAAAAACCCGGCCAAGTGCGAGTCGGTCTCGGGCACGAAAGGTTCCATACCATCATCTATAAAAAACGGCAAAAAATTTACCCTTAATATTTTTATTTTTAGTATTTGTTGTTATAGCGGCAAAGGAAATACATAATTTGTGAAAATTGCAGTATCCTATCACAGTTTATGAGATGACAGATAGACAGACAAGACAGACTGACAGTGGAGGCGTAGTAATAGGGTCCCGTTTTACCTTTTAGGTACGGAACCCTAAAAATTAGAAAAGGCATACGCCGCGGGCCATATGTCATTAGAAAGCCATGGCAGCGACGCTGGCAGCGCCGCTAGTCAAAACATGTAAAATTGTATTACAACGTACCTAACCCTACCTTCCCGTGTTAGTGCCGGGCTCCTTTGAAGAATAACCTGTAGTGGTTCAGCAATCTACAATCGCTACCAAAAAAATAATAAAAAATGGAAAAAAATGAAATTCAAAATAAAATCCTGAATTGCGATGTATCGTGAATCGCGAATATAACAATAAACAGATTTATAAATTCTTCATATATTTTAAACTAAAAATAACAAGATAAGGATTATTTTTTTAATCGGAAGCGGCTCAGTACGCCCCACTTGTTTCCAATTTCCGGTCTCAGGCGCTCATGCAAATACGAATTTTCTCATCCCTGCCCACTCTAGTTAAATGATCTAGTATCACTAAATATGTTTATTAAGCGACCAGCTGTTCTTCGAAACGTCGGTGACGTGACCAAATCTTTTTACTTCATTTAGCTTAGTCGAGTAAAACCGTGTTGATCCGATACCTCTTGGAAGAATAGACTTATCATTATGCCAAGCAGTTTATAAAAGGCAAACGATTTTTTATAATAATCACTTACGAGTCCCATTCATAAAGCTATAGTCTACGAAGATAAAAATCACATATCATTACAATTAAATATTTTCCAGTCAAAAAAAACTATGAGCAAGAAGCTGAAAATATAGCAAGATGGCGGAATTGAATGTACCGATAATTGGAAGACATATGATTTAGAGCAACCACATATAGATTCTGAATCCTCAAAGAAATGGCTTAAGTTTGGCTCTCTGTTCCCTGAAACGGAAGGTTTCATAATTGCTATAGAGGATCAAGTGAATAGCACAAAAAATTACAGAAAATATATTATTAAAGAACCAAATATGCAGAACGATAAATGTAGAAAATGTCATATTCAATCTAAAACAATACAACACATTACTAGCGCGTGCCTAACACTTGCCCAAACGGACAATACCCACCGGCATAATCATGTTACAAATATAATACATAAAAAAATAGGTATTAAATATAAATTACTAACTGACCAACCAAAACCATATTACCAATATAGTCCTAAGCCCGTGCTAGAGAACACCACACACAAAATGTACTATAATACATAGTACCATCCGTCCATCCATACTCACAGATAAAACAATATATTATAATAGACCGGATATCACGCTAATAGATAAAAAAAAAAAAAATGTGTACTTAATCGATATTGCTATACCTAATACACATAACCTCCAAAAAACAATAACAGAAAAGATACAAAAATATACAGAACTAAAAGAGGAAATATTACAGATTTGGAAAATGAATTTATATTGTGCCGATGGTGCTCTCTCTCCGGAATAATTCCGAAACACCTACACCATAGCATTAATTTGTTAGAACTACCTAGGAATATTTATATTACCATGCAAAAAGCAGCGATACTCAACACGTGCAGAATAGTCAGGAAATTTTTGCTGGACAAGCAATCAGTAGATATAACATCGGAAAATGATCTCCACTTGGCTTTAGCCCGTGGTCTTCATGAAATCACCGGAACTCTTAAAGTTTCGAGATAAGAAACTGTACACATAATAATAATAATTAATCTTTGTTTTCTCCCTTTTTTTTACAACGTACATTTAGTAAAATATTAGTAAGCGTAGGCTTGTTTGGGGAGAGAGGAGTCCAAACTGAGTTTTACCCGTATTATGAATCTCCTGGCCTCCGCCTCTCAAATAGGTACAATAATTTTGAATATATTTAAATTACAAATTGGAAGATACAAAAGAATCATGGTACTTAATACATAAGTTTTTAAACGTATGCAAGCGTGTGTGTGTGTGCGGTGTGTGTAAAAATATCTTGCAGTAAGGCATTAGATTTATTTTTCAAAAACAGGCCCAAAGCAGGTAAAGCTTTAGGTCCCAGCTATCACTAAAACAAGCGATTGATTTTTGTTACAGGTCGGTGAAGTGACTATGAAGACCCATTTTGCTTAGCAACAAATCATTGTGGTGAATCGAAGTGTCTATTGACGTTCAGTTTATTCAGCCAACTTTGCAAGGGCATCGACATTTATTCATGTTTTAACATATTCATAGAAATTGCTTATTAATGAATTTGAAACTTTTATATTCATTAAATATTCATTTTATGATTTGCTTACAACAATTTCAATAATTTGAAAATTTTTGCCTGTTGTCTGTGACTCCAGAATGGCTTTTTTATGTTAGTTGGATAGGCAAACTGGTAGACGTACCACCTGATGGTAAATAGTCGACGTAACCAATGAACATTAAGGTGTAATAATTAGCCCAGATAATTCATTTATATGTTGCCTATCCTGAGACATAAGGTGTTAAGTCTTGGTGCCAATAATTACACTGCCTATCTTGCCCTTCTCTCAGAAACACAAACACAGCAAAGCTGTTTCACGGGAGATACAAGCAAGATGGTGGTACTCATGCAGCCGGGAGCGTGGCACAGCGCATCCCTCCCACCGGTACTCTTTATAAAAATTAGTATTTAGCGAGGACACATTAATTTCTGGCAGTACACTTTTTATTCCTTAATTCATGATCAATAAATGTATATCCGGTGAAGCAGGTGGGTTTTAAATAAATTATAAAATACATTTTAATGCCTGTCATAAGCTTTGGCAAATATAATTTGTAAGATTTATAATAACCCGATTTTATAATAACGTTTCACCTAGTACTAGTAATAAACCTGGTATTAAGGTCGGTACTATATTTAGACCTCGTTTTGGAATAAGGTGGAGTAGGTCTAAAATCTAGGTGGTAGAGTTCTGCATTGTCTCGCCCGGGTCTGGTACCACCGCCTTACCTATTCCAGCCGCAATAGAGTCAGTGCTTGTCACTGTCATGTTCCAATTTGCAGGGTAAAGTAGCTGGTAAACTTATGCATATGGCATTAGATCTATATATTGTCCCACAAGATAGCAACGCACCATTAACATATTTGGTGTTTATAGGTGATGGTTGACTCTTTCCATCATGAGACACATCTGCTTGTTTATGATATTGCTTATGATATTAAAAAAAGTATAACTGACTTCCTATCTCCTATACCTCTACATACCTGAACAAGTTCTTCACCAAATATATATGGAAACAAATCGGAAATACAGGATTACTTTTAAAGGCCCGGTCAAATTTTAAAATTAGGAACTAAATATTGAATTGAAATTGCGTTTTAATTATTATTGTATTTTTTTTTATATCATAAGATAGCAAACAAGCAGATGGGTCTCCTGATGGAAAGAGTCAACCATCGCCTATAGACACCAAAGATGTTAATGGTGCGTTGCTATCTTATGGCGAGGTCTAATGCCACATGCATAAGTTTACCGGCTACCTTACCCTCCAAACCGGAACATGACAGCGACAAGCACTGACGCTATTGCGGCAGGAATAGGTAAGGCGGTGGTACCAGACCCGGGCGAGACAATGCAGAACTCTACCACCTAGTAGTCACGATGGTAGTGACTCAATTGCCAATCGGTCGCCTTTTACGACCTGCCTGGCAGAACGGCAGTTGGCCTATTCTACAAAGGAGGCCGGGACCAACACAGCGAATTGTAGCGTATTGTAAAATGAATATAAAAATATTCATTTAAAAATATCCCACTAAATTCATGAATTTGATGCACCGAGTCCTGTGAATGAACTTTGTAATACTGACAATGTCTCATTTTACATTTATGACTACTATAATTACGATAATAACTATTGTGTAATCTGTCGCTCTAAGTACATTTTTCCCTTAAATACCTTAGTTCGAATATTGCGTAATTGAAATTACTATGCGTTCCAAAAGTGAGAATAGGACTGTCAGGATGACACATTGCTTCGCATTTTGCAAAAACTTCATGAGTGATGAGTAAGGTGTGCAAAAACGTTCTAACTTTAAGAAATACTTTTAAAAAATATATTTTCGTTTTAATTGGTATATTTTTTATTTAGATTCCCATCAGATCATGTTACTGTGTATTAAAATAAAGTGTTAAATAACTAACACGACTTTTATGTATGTATATATATATATATATATATATATATATATATATATATATATATATATATATATATATATATAATGGGCCAGATTGGTATATTTTACTGTTTTTTTTATTGAAGAATATTATATTTTAATACTTTTTAGTCTATTCTGGACAAAGCAACCAAAAACCACAAAAATCGCAACAAAGTGGGCGCCATCGTTTTTGAATTATAAGTAGTGTGAATAACACGACTTTTTACACTGCTGTTGCTGCTGAACAGCTAGACTGATGTTTTTTACAAATTTTTTATTGATGAAAATAATATTATTAAAACGTTATTTGTTCTTCAATAAGTCAGCAATATTTTTTGAACAAAAATTTTTTTGCTGATATTACTAATTTCACACTTATGGTAAGAAGTTGATAACAAGGGCGATCCTATTTTCAGTTGGAACGCATAGTATATCCATGCGTTTTGTTTTCTGTGTCGGGTAAAAACGAAAATTTTGAATTTTAAGTTATTTTTTTTTTATTGCATAAATCGAACATGTTATCGATTCGATAAACTATAAATATAAACATGATCTATTTATTGACAATTTAAGTTTTAAGCCTTGATGCTGCAGTTTGATGTAAAACTGGCTAGATATTTGATTAAAAACAAACATATTATTTTTTGCGAATTATGAAACAGTACGAGTGTTTAAAAGTAAATCAATAATCATTTGTTTTATTTTCAAAATCAAAACTTTCATTGAAACATATACCAAAGAATAGACTGGTATAATCCGTAATTGTGTTCCACGATAAGAAGCTTTATCTTATGTAGGAAGTCGAGAAACTGATATCACAGTTAGGAGACAGTTGGGGGGTTAACCAGTTTGGTACACGGATGCGAAAGACATGTATTTATCAGTGTCTAACGTCAAATAGCAGCCATTACGTTCCTTGGAACTGCGACGATTGAAGTTGTACATACGGACACTAAGAAATTAAAGCGAGTAAAAGTATGACATTTAAGTAGACACCTGTATAATGTCATGCTGTTTCTCTTGCAGAGTAGTATATTAGTTTGTACCTGGTGACTTAAGCGCCACATTTCATCGACCTGAATTATTACTGTTTTATTATTCTGTAGATTTAATTGCTCATTTTAATTAATTAATTAGGGTACGTACAAACATCTTGTAATTTGGATTTCAGTTGCGCTAACACACTACCTCTAGATCTATGTTACTATGGTGATTCCAATATTTATAGATAATTCAGAAAAAACTTTAATGACAGTTTTACCCAATCTTACGATCTGAGTTGAATAGAATAACTGCTAGAATAGTTTTGATATGTGAATGTTTGTTATTGAATTGTCCGAAAATGTTTTGAGACATATGCATACAATTCATTAGAATGGCAAATCAGATTTTACTTTCAAAATATTAGAAAAAAAAGTTTATCTTCGTAAAATATACAAAAATGTTAGCGCTATAGCGGTAGTTATTATAATTACAGAGGTGTGATAAATAATTTTAAATTGTCGAATAACCGATGATAATTGATTTTATCATCTTTGTTCATTTGGGCCTCTTTTGAAGAAGAGAAATATTTTACTATTACTGCCAGGCATCTTGCAAAAGGCAAAAGGAGGCTATAAATTCATAAACTTGCATAGATACGAAAAATAAAAATATGAAAAAAAGTCCTTATATTGTTGCATAGTTCTGTACATTGACATCTCACATCATAAAAAACTTAATTTTGAAGATTGATTTTTTGCAAGTGTTGGTAAACTCATTTTTAACAATTTTTTCCACGTTTGGGTTTCATAATATCTACTTTGGCAATAAATTATTATATACTTTTGTATATTATATAAAACAGAAGTCTGTGTGTATCATTAGTTCATAATGTGCGTAATTCGGCGTTATTCTACTCTGATCCCAAGGAAATGATTGCCTCTTTATATAAAATTATGTGTTTGTTTGATAACATATATCTCTGGTGTATATTGGCCCGTGTTTACGAGTTTTATTTGTCATTCATAATTCACTTAATTACTTTACATATATTGTATACGATATCTATATTATATGTAGTAAAGATAATAAAATTCAAGAAAAGTATACCGTACTATTAAATTAAAAGTCTAATATTAAATAAAGAGTCGAAATATTGCTCCAAGAAATACTAATTAGAGGAGTATTTCATCTGCTTGGAAAACGTCTTAAAATATAGTAGCATAGATCGTAGCAATTATATTGACTCGTAGTATAAAGAGCTCTTGAACTTTCTTGTTAGGGAGACTGGATTACAATTGCCTGTTTCGTTGCTTCAGAGCGAATCGTACTTGAAATATTATATCAAAAACTACTGTCTTGCCATCAAACAAAAGATTAGATACAAATACTGAAATAACGATTATAATTGTATGCTTGGCATTAACTTCGATTTGAGCATTAAGTAATTTTTGGGGTTTCGAAGTAAACTAGGAACCTTTAAAGTTTCACTATGTCTTTTCGTCCGTCTGTCCATCCTCCTGTCCGTCCGTCCCTCTGCAGTCTTCTTCGGAAATCTTTAGTACTAGAAAGCTGTAATTTGACATAAATATAGGCCCCGTCGGTCGAGTGGTTAGCGACCCTGACTACGCAATCAACGGGGCTCGGGTTCGATCCCCGACGGGGACAAGCATTTGTGTGATGAGCATAAATGTTTGTATTTCCGGGTTTGGGTGTTTATTAAGTATATATATTTTGGTATTTATATATGTATTTCTACGTATTAGTATCGTTGACTAACACCCATAACACAAGCAAATATTTGCTTACTTTAGGGTTAAATCAGTAAGTGTAATTTGTCCTGTGAATATTTATTATTATTATTATTAATATATTAGTCACCGCAACAAATTGGTATCATAAAATCTTGAAAAATATATTTTTAGCTCCTCTACATGTGATTTTTTGCGTGTCCTCCATGGTGTATCCCACACTATCGTTGATAGGATTTCTGGCAAAATAGCAAACAGTGTATTATATAAATGGGTCATGACTCAAATATTTGATAGTATCATAATACTAACAAAACAATATTTACTATTACGACTTATAAAAAATACCACACTGAAATTATTTCTACAATGAAAAATCTCACTAAATAATTAAAAAAGTTGAAACCGTTAATAATAATATTCATTATGTATTTCGAAACGATAAATATTTATAAGAAATATTTTGCAAAGAACGCGGCCCTCTCATTTGCAAAGATTTTCCAAACGAGTTGCTTCGCTCTTAAATCCGAGTGGAGGACATCAAAGTCTTTTGAATTGTTCTTATCACGTATTTATTCTGCCTCATTATGCTCTCGCATCTGTTAATCACATCGATACATAACAGAGTTATCCGAATAAGATTTTTATTCATTTATTTAATAATATGTTATTGTACACAACTTAAGAGATTTCACAGAAAAAAAATTTTATTGAAAACTTACAACAGGTATAATTATCCTTAAAGTAACAAAGATATCTTCCAGCCTACCCAGCCCATGAAGTGATTTAAAAGAAACAGCAGACATCGTGCACAATCAACCTTAAAGTTTTTATACACATAAGATAGGCAAAAAAATAAATTCAGAATTGATTTACAAATCTATGAGCAAAAACAAAAAATAACATATGATACATATAAATATTTAAATTTTTAAGGGAATAATAGACAAATTTTATTTCGTATATTTACGTAAAAAGAGCTAGAGCAATTATTTCCTTTTTATATAATGGTATTGGTCTATGAATCTATGAGCAAAAACAAAAAATAACATATGATACATATAAATATTTAAGTTTTTAAGGGAATAATAGACAAATTTTATTTCATATATTTATGTAAAAAAAGCTAGAGCAATTGTTTCCTTTTTATATAATGGTATTGGTCTTTGAAAACACTATCTAGATTTAAAAACCGTATCAAACATTAATAAAATCTTATAAAACGTAATTAACGCTATACAAAACGGAAAATCTTAAAGCAATTTTTAAGTAATTGCGTAAAAAATATCAGAGTGCTAAGTGTGAGTTTTTCTTTTCGCATTCGATCGTGAGCGCGTTTGGAGTTTACTAGGAATTTGCATGTGATTTGTATAGCGCCACCTAGTGGTAAACGTGAGAAACCAGTTTACCACTAGGTGGCGCTATACAAATCACATACAAATTCCTAGTAAACTCCAAACGCGCTCACGATCGAATGCGAAAAGAAAAACTCACACTTAGCACTCAGGATTCTTCATTTCGCTCACGAGAAAAGTTCGTTCCTTTGATCTATAGATGCGTGATAACATGGAAGAAATATTCGTCGATAAGACCGTTTTTGTTTACCACGAATTTGGTAATTGCTTGTACAATTTATATATGGGTTTTACGTGTTATGGGTTAGAACTTATGTCGTGTTAGATAAATTTTAAAAAATTTAACAAAGGATTTTTTGTATAAAATCTAGTCGTGTCAACATTGTTCTTTAAGTTCTTAATATTTATACTAAGCATGTATTTACTCAACTGCGGTAAATCCCATTAGGAAGGTTATATATTTGACCTGTATGTGTGTATTCCTCTGTCGACGCTTAACTACTCATAACTCCATTGATTTTAACAAAAAACTTTATTAGAGTCATCTTATATACTTTGAATCGTAAAAAGTTGTACATATAATAGGACACGACAGTTAATGGCCTTATATAACCGATAATGATGATATAAAAAAAGATAATATTTCTTTGTGTATATGTACTTACATAGTGTACTAATGTTCAAAAAATATGGTCACCATGACGGCAGCAAGCTTGTGCCTTTTCTCACATGTGCCGCGGCGGCAAGTAGCTATTTGTAACCTTCGATATCTATGCACCAGTGATCGTACTTAATACAACTAAGTCGGAACGATCTACTCTTTACATAATTATGTCGATATCAGAATCGAATTCTGAGAATCAGACGGGCGGAAGGGGGGTGGGGGGGGATCAGGGGGGAGATCAACACGGATAGTTTCTAAGATTATTGAATATCTAGACGTGAGCATAAAAACAGGTGAGTGGCGGAATAGACATGGTAGACGGATTGCATCACATTCATTCATTCCATCACAGCATATGTTATGGAATTATCAGGATCAAACAAATGAAAAAATAAATATTCACGGGACAAATTACACTAACTGATTTAACCCCAAAGTAAGCAAATTATTTGCTTGTGTTATGGGTGTTAGTCAACGATTCTAATACACAGAAATACATATATACGTATAAATACCAGAATATATTTAATAAACACCCAAACCAACCCGGAAATACATACATATATGCTCATCACACAAATGCTTGCCCCCGTCGAGAATTGAAGCCGAGCCCTGCCAATTGCGTAGTCAGGGTCGCTAACCACTCGACCAACGCGGGGCGGTCTAATACAACATGAAGCTGCCTCCTAAGCCTATGAACTCTGCCGCAGATTTGCGCACACCGCCCTTTTTACTGAAACTACATAACATGTCACATTTTGTATTGCCGTCATTGATTGCCATAGATAATATTTGGAGGGTACAGCCGCTTAATTCACGTAACAAAACGTCAATTAAATCGAAGTGCTTAGGGCTCTAACACACATAAATAGAATACAATGTCGCGTAATGCTACGACGCGACATTATCTATATTAATATTATAAATGCGAAAGTTTGGATGTTTGCTGGACGTATAGATGTTTGTTCCTCAATCACGCAAAAATTACTGAACAGATTTGAATGAAATTGGCTAGATCATGTCCTATCTCGTGTGTCATTTTGCCTATCTCGTGTGTCTTAAAACTGTATTGATTGTGTACAATATCTGCTGTTTCTTTTAAATCACTTCATAAGCCGGGTGGGCTGGAAGATATCTTTCTTACTTTAAGGATAATTATACCTGTTGTGAGTTTTCAATTATATTTTTTTCTGTGAAATCTCTTAAGATGTGTATAATAACAAATTAAATAAATGAATAAAACTCGAAAAACCTTAAAAATAACAAAGAAAAATATTGACACGCGGGATTTGAACCTCTGACCATCTCCCTAAAGCCGGGACGCTCTTCCTCTGAGCTAGTGTCGACAGGCTCGAGGCGGCGAAATTCTTCTTTGCTATATGATCGTTTACGTCGATTGTACTGATCGCTAGCTATACATACTGTTACGCGGCCGACCCTGTCTGTCTTTTTAAAAAAAAACTACCGGTGACACTTACTACTTTTATTGTACAATTACACGGTTTTAATTGGACTTCCCAAATATTAATTGTGCAAAGTACCGATCGCGGCGGCTTCCAGAATCTAACTGACTTACTGATCGTATAAAATAATTAATTAAAATTATCAATGTAGGAAAAATGCTGAATGCATGGAAAAATACAGTCTACATAGAGGGGTTGCTGATTAAGACCTAACTACCTCGTAATAAGGGTTGTAACAGCTCCCCCTTTTGGACGAAGCTTTATCTCTTTAAGATGAAGCGAAGTGAATAAGAATTAATCGATTATGTTAATATTTAGGAAGTTTTTACATTTGATTTTAGATATAGGAATAAATAGCTTCTTATTATTTGGTAGCTAATTATTATATGATATAGTAATTGTCTATATATTTATAAATTAATATTTGTAGACAATATAGACATAAAACATTTACGAAATAAATTGAAAAATAGAAATTGACATTTGTAAACAATATAGACGTAGAATATATTTACTAATTAAATTGAAAGGTAGAAATTAACATTTATAGACAATATAGACGTAAAATATATTTACGAATTAAATTGAAAAATAGAAATTGACATTTTTAAACAGTAAATGGATATAAACCATCTTCGAATTAGATTGAAAAATAGAAATTAACATTTGTAAACAATATAAACATAAAACATTTTCGAATTAAATTCAAAAATAGAAATTAACATTTATAACCTTTAAAAATCATTCATAGCGATATAAACATTTAGGAAATATGAAATTAAAATTATTAACTTAAGTCGTTACAATTAAACATTTATAAATACAATATTAGAAATTGAGATTTCGACTTGATGCAAATTTGACGTTAGATTTATTATAGTCTTGTTGCCGAATTGGCAATGATTGTATAGACTTTTTTTCGTCATCTGACGATGAGATGTTTGTCATCTCTAAAGAGGTTGAAATTTTAGTCTTATTTCTAACAGACTTTTTGTTATGACATTGATTGAATATTTGAACACAACATCCAGAACTAGTCGATTTCTTATTCGTAATACATCTGTAAACCTTATACAAAAAATATAAAAATAGACACACAATTAAAATATACGTAAATGTTGAATAATATTGGCCATATTTAATAAAATGAGACTTGTTTTCTAAATTGTTTAATTCGTATTCTAAACCATCTAATTGATGTGTAGCATACTTTAATGAATCAAGATTAATTTTACTTAAGGATATCGGCGATAAATGTGGCAAACTTTTATTAAATATGTCCTTCTTACAACAGTCGTCAGCTGTAATATCAAAACTTATGTCTAAAGGAGATTTAATCATAATAGAATGATAGTTTGTCGGCAATAATTGGAAAGTTTTAGAGTAGCCGATACAATTAGCTGTTAATTTTACAATTCCTGTACCTTCAATAGAATAATCGTTAATCTGATCATCACAACGAATAGTTAATTTATTTGTTTTTGACTGTACAAAAATCCACCTGTTACTTTGTAACTTTTGCCAAATGTCGATATCACCATACAAAATTTTGGCGTTACATTCAGAGGGCAGCGAGAGTGTGACCTCGGTTATAATTTTCGACTCACAATTTGGGCTGTATATACAAGAGTAAACATTTGTTAGTTCACATATAGAATGATTACTATCTATTATCTTACATTTATCTAAAGTGTCCAGCATAGCATAATGTAATCTATCATCACTTAATCCGATGAATAAATTAGTAGGTTGAATCAAGGCGAAGGTAGTGTGTGAGTCATCGTGAGGTGTCGGTAAGGGTATATTCTTATAAACCGTGAACTTGTCAGGTGTGATTAAAGGAATTTGCAATACAAATATTACCTTATTGTTATAATAATAAGAACTAAGTTTAGAAATATCAATTAAGGAATGAATTGTGTCGATATTTAATGCGACTGGGAAGTCTAGTCTTTTGCTTATTTGGTTGCTATGCTTAAATAATTCGTTATAAAGACTTAAGGGACTAATTACACTAGGATGTAGTACATTGACCTTAGAGAATAAAATAGAGTTTAACGTAGTATCTAGTAAATTAGAAATAGCGAGTAAAGAACCTTCAATAATATTAATTAAATTATTTAACTTAGAAATATATAGTAATAGGTTATCAGAATTAGTAATTTGAGATAGTATATTATTCATATTATTTATTTGGGTATTGAGATTAATCTCGTTTTGATTTAGTTTATAAATTGTCGTATTAAAATTATTTATAGTAGATTTAATAACATGTATATTATCTCTCATTAAGTGAAATATTTCTGCCTCACTCTTTTTACAAGACTCAATTGCGGCATCGTATTTTCTAGCATCATCTGCGTCTAAGGTGCCAAAGAAAAACTTTAAGATTTCGCCTCCGAATTCCAAAGATCGTTTTACCTTGTTCGTTTGGCGATCCGAAATAATGTGAGGTAAAGATTGTAATTTATTATAATTAGATAGAATTAGAACCTCAATAGGGCTAGATATGTCTTTACACGAGTTTAAATCTTGCGATTGGATTTTGTTACAAAGATTAAGAGTATCTTGTAATAGATTTGATATTTTATTAAGATAAGGTTCTAGCGAGACTAGATCAATGTGCGTTACAATTTTCCAGCAATCATTATAAAAATTTATGTATGTTATAGGTTCAAAATAGATACCAGGGCTATGAGATATAGGTATAATTTTCGATTCCGCGTGGCTGTGGCTTGTGCCATAACAGCATAATACCCTGAAAAGAGATATATGAAATAAGTTAAGATTTGGCAGGCTTTATCTCGTTAGTATGATGTTTAACATTCTTGCGACCTATTCGTAAAGTGACGTTATGTTTATTATGTACCTTTAATATCTTATAAGGCCCTTTCCATACGGGTGATAACGCTTTGCGAAGTCTGTGGTGTTGTTTCAAGTACACCATGTCGCCTGCTTTATATGTTATTTCACGTGAATTACTATCATAATATTGTTTTGATCTTTCTTTACTGTTGATAAGATTTTGAATAGCTTTTTCGCGGCTAAAACGCATTCTATACTGTAAAGCACGTATGTATTCGTTATAGGTAGTATTACTAGTGCTTTCATACAAAGAACTCGGAATCGAGGGCTTGTAGCCGAATAATAATTCATGTGGCGTATAATTTGTCGTACAGTGAGGAGTAGTGTTATAAGCTAGTATAGCTGTAAATAAATAACTATGCCAATCGTTTTGATTATCATTAACAAAAGATTTTAGGTACTCCTTTAAAGTAGCATGTGAGCGCTCTAAGGCTCCATTTGTTTGAGGATGGTAAGGAGTCGTGAATAACGCTTTAATTTTTAGAATTTCTGTTAACTGTTTAAATAAATCGGACGTGAATGATGTGCCTAAATCCGTCAAAATAGTTTTAGGGAAACCAAATAGAGACATAAAATGTACAAGATTTCGGGCGATTTCGTCACTAGTTGCCGTGACCATCGGATAAGCACATGTAAATTTGGTAAGATCGTCTTGTAACGTTAAGATGAATTTAAATTGTTGAAAACCCGCGTCGGGCAGGGGACCTACGATGTCAAGAGCTAGTCTCTCGAACGGCCTAGTAGAGGTGGATGTGATCTCCATTGGAGCTTTGTTTGATTTTCTTAGGGGTTTGTTGATTTGGCAAAGCTTGCATTTTTTTACATAATCTTCAATGTCAGAGCGCATCCCTTTCCAATAATAACTTGCTTTAATACGTTTATACATGCGCTGTGAACCTGGGTGACCAGCGATAGGCGAGTCGTGGTTTTCTTTCAGTATTTTAGGCACTTCTACTGGAGTAGGATAGATTAATTGATTTTTATATATATGTATCTTGATATTCGTATTATGGAAAATATATGAAATCATGTTATAAATTTTAGTATAGGCTAATTTTGAGAACGGATCGGAGAAATCTGATATAGCAAGGTCTGTAATATTTTCGCAATCGATTAGGATATTCCTAAGTTGAATTAATAATTTATAAACGTCTTTAAAACGTGTCTCCTCGTAATGATGCACTTTAGTAAACAAGAAATAGTAATTTTTGTCTTTATCGTGAATATGTTTGATCGTAAAAGGCTCGCGTTCGGCATTAAGTAAATTATTAGCGTCATCAAGCTGAGATAGTATCTCCTCACAATGTGGAATAGAATTGTCAAAATCTAAAGAAATCGGACATGCGATAGTATTTAAATTAGAGAGGTGTAAACCTTGAATAGACTCTTCGATCTTGGTGTTTGAGATAGGAAGCTGATTGGTGAATTGATCTTTAAAATATTTTTCATAAGAGGAATTATTTAAATTGCTAACATTGATCGCGTTAACCGGGCATCGAGATAACGCATCTGCATTAGAGTTAAGGCGGCCTTGTTTATAAACAATCTCGTAGTCGTACTCTTCGAGTTTTAAGCGCCACCTGATGAGTCTGCTACCCGGATCTTTAACATTAAATAACCATACGAGTGGTCTATGATCCGTTATAATTTTGAACTTATTGCCATATAAATATGGTCTAAAAGTTTTTACCGCAAATAAAATGGCTAATAGCTCTTTTTCCGTTGTCGAGTAATTTCCCTCGGGTTTGTTTAAAGTTCGCGATGCATACGCTATCGGTTTGTCCTTTCCAATGGGACCTTGAGATAAGATTGCGCCTACGGCATAATTACTAGCATCGGTTGTGACATTGAAGGGTTGTGAGAAATCTGGGTATTGGAGAAGAGGAGCGGTAATTAATTTTTCTTTTAAGAAATCGAACGCGTGTTGCTGTTCCGCGTTCCACTGAAAAATAGCATCTTTTTTTAATAAACAAGTAAGTGGCTTAGTTAGTTTGGCGAAATTTTCTATGAAGCGGCGATAATAGCCTATTAAACCTAGGAACGACTTTATTTCCTTAGGACTTTTAGGAACTGGGAATTGCGATACGGCCTTGACTTTCTCAGGATTTGGAGATACACCTTTGTCGGTAATAATATGGCCAAGGTAAGTAACTTCGTGTCTGAGGAACTCACACTTGTCGGGTTGGAGTTTAAGATTGAATTGACGGAATTTGTCGAATACAAGTTGTAGTTTTTTCATGTGATCTTGTAGATTTTGGCTATATATAATGCAATCGTCTAAATATATATAGCAATGTAGGCCTTGTAAACCTGATAGCACAGTGTTCATGAGCCTTTGGAAGGTAGCTGGGGCGTTTTTCAACCCAAAAGGCATTCTGGTGAACTCATAGTGTCCAGACATGCTCGAATTAGTACTTATGGTAAATCCTGTTTTTGGGGCGTCCTTGGGGCTTGTCATGATCTGATGGAACCCACTTTTTAGGTCTAAAGTACTAAAATATTTGCAGTGACCAAGTTGGTCAAGGATGTCGGTGATGAGAGGCAGTGGATATGTTTCAGAAACGGTGACATCATTAAGGCGACGATAATCAATTACGATTCTCCACTTTTGCTTGCCTGAAGCGTCTTTCTTTTTCGGAACTACCCAAACTGGGGCGCTCCACGGCGAAATAGAAGGTCGGATGATATTTTGATCTAACATCTGTTTGATTTGCGTGTCGACTTCCTCTTTGTGACACTCGGGAAACCGATAGGATTTTACGTGGATAGGAGGTGCGTCACCTGTGTTTATAGTGTGCTCTATAGCACTCGTAAAGGTTAACGGTTCGCCGTCTATGTGAAAAATATCTGTGTAAGACGAACAACATTGTAAAAGAGCTTTTCGCTCTTCGTCGTTTAGATGCGAACAGCGGATAAGGCTTAATACTTTATTAACACGATTAGATTTGGTAGTCGAAACGGAATCAATATTAAAACAGGGCATCGAATCGAAACACTCGCGTTCGAGTGGCGTTAAACTAACATGATAATCCTTGACTTCGATATCTTTTTCGGTGGTGTTTAAGACGGAAAGATTTACTTTCTTATTCGGTTTAATTTTTACCAAGCAATTAGCAACATAAACACCTTCGCATAAGGTGTGATTTAATACAAGAGCTTCATCGTTATGATATAACTCAGTCGAGTAATTTGATACAGTGCATTCGATAACGCCTTCGGCACGAGCCGGAATGATATAAGTTGGTTGTGTATAAACAATAGGAATAGAATGATTTTTTATTGTCATGGATTTAGAAGAATAATTTATATTTGATTTAAAATAATTGCAAAAATCGCTACCGATGATACCATCATAATTATTTAAATTAATATTATTTTTTGTGACGTGAAATTTATATTTAAATATTTCGTTAGATACATTAAACTCCATTTGAAAGGTACCTAATGTTTCAACAGGATTTTCAGAGCTGTTGATACCTTTTAGCTTGACAATCTCGTTTGAAAGATTTGGAATTTGTAATAGACAAGACCCTTTTATAATACTGATAGTCGATCCCGTATCGATAAGGAAACATAGTTTTCGCGACGCGTGTTTAGAATATAAGTAAGTATGGGGTAAAGACACCTTTTTGCTATAATCGTTAACTTCGTATATTAGTTTGGAATTGCGACTGGTATTTAAGTTAGATAGGTATAATTCATCCCCAATATTAGATTTATTATTTTGAAAACCTTTTTGGCAATTTATTTTGCCATTAGAAATAGGAAAATTAGATTCGTTTAATTGAGACGGAGAATTAGAATAATTTAAGTTAGATTTAGATAAAATATCCTTAGATTTAGTGTTATGACACTTTTGGCAATCGTTTTTGCCTTTTAAAAAAGTAAGACTCGGCTCTTTTGGCTGAGGTATAGATTTAAATTTTTGGCAATTAGTTCTGCCATTAAAAATAGTAAGACTCGGCTCTTTTGGCTGAGATATAGATGTAGCAGAGTTAGTATGACTCAACACTTGTGGTTGAGATGTAGATATAGTAGAGTTAATGTGACTCAACCTTTTTGGTTGAGATTTAGTAGAGTTAGTAAGACTCAACACCGCCTTTGGTTGAGATATCGATTTAGTAGAGTTTGTATGACTCAACACTTTTGGTTGAGATATAGATTTGGTAGAGTTTGTATGACTCAACACCGCCTTTGGTTGAGATATAGATTTAGTAGATTTAGTAAGACTCAACACCGCCTTTGGTTGAGATATAGATTTAGTAGAGTTTGTATGACTCAACACTTTTGGTTGAGATATAAATTTGGTAGAGTTAGCAAGACTCAACGCTTTTGGTTGAGATTTGGATTTAGTAGAGTTAGTATGAAAGTTGGAATATGGCGTGTCCTTGTGATATTGATTGGATTTTGGCAGACACGGGACCAAAATCCTTTTTAGTTTAAATCATCATGAACTTCATTCCCATAGTTATTTGATTCGTTGTCACACACATGTACACTGGCATTATTAGAATTAGCAGTTGACGTAGCAGGTTGCGCGTTGCCAGCGTTTTCACGGCGTTTCATATTAAATTGACGCTTGCGACATTCTATAATCGTGTGACCAATGCGTTTACAATAATTACACGTTTTCTCGTAAAAATGGTTAGAGTTAGTATTTAAATTATTTTGCGGATTTATGTGAAATAGTTTTCGAGAATATTTTGGCTCCTTATTTTTATAGCATTCAGAGGAGCTATGCCCTACTTTATTACAGATAGAACACTGTTTTTGTGACCTAGAATTGATTTTGTATAAATTATATAATTTTTCCTCGTCAGTTGCGTATTGTATCGCATCACTGAGAGTAAGGGGATTTTTACACCGGACTATGTTAGAAATTGAGGGGTTCAATCCTAATAAAAATGAATGTAATGCAAGGTCTTCCATGGCTGCTATTCGGCCAGGAAGTTCCTTCTCGTCGTTGCAACTATAGTGTATATCTGACTGTATACGTGTGAGAATTTGTTCGACTCTGAGAGAATATTTTATGACGTCTTCATTTGGTAACTGTTTAGAGTGCTGTAAATCGGACAATAAATGTGTAGCGTGTTTTTTCTCCCCGAAAGTAGATCTGAGAAATGTTTTTAAATCTGCCCAATTTGAGAAAGTTTTTAAACTACATGCTACCTGTGCCTTGCCTTCTAATTGTGATATGATAAATTTACACAAAATAGTTTGTTGATCTGAACTAGCTAAGGACATTGCATTCTCGCAATTTGTGAGAAATGCAGGAAGTGATTCCCTGTCCCCACTATAGGTTTTGATAAATTTGGTTAAGAATGATAGTGTTATTTTTTCAGCCATTTCGTTTTTCTTAGATGATTCCGCCTTTAAAGACATTATTATGATATGCTGAACTTAATACACGACAAAAATATATATCAAAAACAAGTAAAATGTGTTATAGTAAACAGCGGCAATATTAAAATAAAAATAGTGTAAATATAAAATTAACTTAGATTTAGAGTTTGTAAGATTCAGAGTTAGTATGATTTAGAAAATTGCACTTTTTGATCACTTTTTAGAAGTAAAACTTTACGTTTTGATATTTTATAAATAGCACAAAACACTTACAATAGAACGCCAATACACACTTGCATGTCGAGACGTGGGAACCGGTATCGCGTTGCGGCGATATTTCTTGTAACTAGAGCGGATGGTATTTTCCGTTTGATTTTTGTGGTGAGTTAGACCTGGTGATCCGACCGTCTGGAGCGGGCTCAGATGATGACCTGAGACTGACCGTCGTCCTGGTATGAAGTAGCTGGAGCGGGCTCAGATAGTATACTGAGACTGACCGTCGTCCTGGTATGTGGTAGCTGGAGCGGGCTCACGCTGCGGAGCGGAGGCTTACCGTCGTCCAAGTGTCTGATGCAGGCTTAACCTTGGGTCAAGTCTTACTGTCGATCAGAAGACAGCAGGTGGCTTAGGTTCAGGATACCAGCGTCTGCTCTATGACTCTACGTCGTCAGACTTCTCTGGTATCCCACTTCTGACACCAATTTGTTACGCGGCCGACCCTGTCTGTCTTTTTAAAAAAAAACTACCGGTGACACTTACTACTTTTATTGTACAATTACACGGTTTTAATTGGACTTCCCAAATATTAATTGTGCAAAGTACCGATCGCGGCGGCTTCCAGAATCTAACTGACTTACTGATCGTATAAAATAATTAATTAAAATTATCAATGTAGGAAAAATGCTGAATGCATGGAAAAATACAGTCTACATAGAGGGGTTGCTGATTAAGACCTAACTACCTCGTAATAAGGGTTGTAACAATACGTATAACTAGTTAAATAAGTTCATCGTTACAGATGAAATTCACATTTATAATTTTGATCAGTACTTTCGTATTCTAATTATTTTTGTGTTAACTATAATAACTAGTTAACTAGTTAATTAGGTATACGTATGTATAGCTGGCGATCAGTACAATTGACGTAATCGATCATATAGCAAAGAAGAATTTCACTGCCTCAAGCCTGTCGACACTAGCTCACTGGAAGAACGTCCCAGCTTTAGGGAGATGGTCGCAGGTTCAAATCCCGCGTGTCGATATTTTTCTTTGTTGTTTTTAAGGTTTTTCCAGTTTCCCAAACACGAAGTAAGTGTTATAACACAAAAATAATTTGAATAAAACTCTTATTCGGATAACTCTGTTACGTATCGATGTGATTAACAGATGCGAGAGCATAATGAGGCAGAATAAATACGTGATAAGAAGAATTCAAAAGACTGATGTCCTCCACTCGGATTTAAGAGCGAAGCAACTCCTTCGGAAAATCTTTGGAAATGAGAGGGCCGCGTTTTTTGGAAAATATTTCTTATAAATATCTATCGTTTCGAAATACATAAAGAATATTATTGTTAACGGTTCCAACTGTTTTAATTATTCAGCGAGATTCTTCATTGTAGAAATAATTTCAACGTGGTACTTTTTGTAAGTCGTAATAGTAAACAATGTTTGTTTGTATTAAGATACTATTAAATATTTGGGTCAGGGCCCATTTAAAATTATACTCTGCAATTTTTTTATCCGACGGTAGTTTGAGATACACTATGGAGAATACGCAAAAAATCACACGTAGAAGAGCTAAAAATATATTTTTCAAGATTTTATGATACCAATTTGTTGCGGTGACTAATATATTATGTATATTCACGTCAAATTACAGCTGTCTAGTACTAAGGATCTCTAAGGTAGTCTGCGGACGGATAGACGGATAGGCGGGTGGACGGATGGACGAACGGAAATAGTGAAACTATAAAGGTTCCTAGTTTACTTCGGAACCCCAATAATTACTTAATGCTCAAATCGAAGTTAATGCTAAACATAAAAATGATGTGGTGTCGCGGGACACCAGGTAGGAGCGAACTTCCTTCGGCTAAACGGCACTACTCACTTGTGTACGCGACTGTCGCGCATGCGCACGTCTAATTTAACGCTTTTATTCCACGCATTTTTCTTACGGTTTTACTATCACATTTTTTCAGTTCGGTCGCGCAGCAAAATCCCTATCCCTCCAAGCCTGCCGTAAGGAACTTCGTTCCAAAATTACAATCGTTATTTCAGTATTTGTTGCTACTCTTTTGTTTGCATGGCAAGACAGTAGTTGTTGATTAATAACCACACCTAATCATATTTCAAGTACGATTCGAAGATTATTGACATTTTGATTTTTTAAGTTTTCAACAAATTTAACTTTGAGTAAATTTAAAATAAATTGACAATTAATTCGAGTTAGTCATGTTTTTTTATTTTATATCATAAGATAGCAGACAAGCAGATGGGTCTCCTGATGAAATGTGTCAACTATCGCTTATAGACTATGTTTAAGTCAATGCCAAATAAAAATCACTACAATAGAGCTAACGGGAGCCCCGGATTTACAAATCAATGAACTGAAATCAATACTAAAGCCAACAACGCAAAAGCATTCCGATAGAAACCATCCGAACGTTATTCTAAAGCGAAAATAAGCGCATCGTAAATTGAACCCGTGCTAGCCCACCTGCACATTAGATACGCCGCAATCAGTAGCCACCCGTAAATACCGAACCTAAAATAGAACAACTAGCGGCTACAAATGACGCGGTCCTTAGCCACAACCTACGGAATACTTCTCAATTAATGTATACGTGTAGTACAATTTCTACAGACCGATGTACACACAGACACGTTGTTTCGCATTTTCAACCGACTTTTGAAAATGAAGGAGGTTCAAAATTTAATTTTATTTCACGATATGTAAAATGAAGCATGTTCTACAATAAATAAACGTTTACGCCTCCTTTCTGCATCTATGGAACTTGAGCGGTGGGTTATTAGATAAGAAAAATATGCTAATGGATATAAGGAATGAAAGATTAGAGATATGTTCTATGTGCACCATAAACTAAGTGAAAAGTTTTTGAGTGTAGTAAAAAACAGATGGTGCTTTTGGTGAAAAGAGATAAGAAATACCTATTCATACCATAGATGGTAATGGCTGTCCGTTCGGTCCGGTTGTCAGATGTATTAATTTACCGGCTACTTTACCCTTCAAACCAGGAATCAACAGCGACGTTATCAATTAAGCACCGAAGTTATCGTGGCAGAAATAATGAAGACCATGATACTGTGGCGATCTGCGATCGCCTGGGCGTTTATTTTACTGCTTGGCTGCTTATTCTTCTTACCGAGAGGTACTCGGAATCGACTACTCATTACTATTATATTAAAATAAAAAGATTTTCTTGATCTTCCATTTATTTGGGCATACGTCGTGCCCCCGCGTATTTAGACAGCCAGGCCAGGCGGCCAGATCGCGCGGCCAACGAATTCCTCCAAGCGAATAAACAAAACTATCTATTATAATTCTGAAATATAGAAAAATACTAGACAAAGTTCTACGTTTAAAAGCGGACAAAGCTGCCAGCATACTTGCAACACCTCTATGGTAAGGTACCTATTAAAGTACTACACTCGGTTGAAACATTGCAGAACTCTACTACCTAGTTGGTAGTAATAATGGTAGTGATTCGTATTAAAAAAGCTTAGCAATTATATAAATGATCTATTATCCCAAAAGGGGCCTGAATATAAATATTCACAGGACAAATTACACTTACTGATCTAACCCCAAAGTAAGCAAATTATTTGCTTGTGTTATGGGTGTTAGTTAACGATACTAATACATAGAAATACATAAATATAAATACTAGAATATATTTAATAAACACCCAAACCCGGAAATGCAGTCTCCGTGCCCCGTACATTGCGTAGTCAGGGTCGCTAACTACTCGACCAATGGGGCGGAATCGTCAGGAATACGGATTTTTTCGATGGTTCTGTACTCTGATGTACTTTGGAGCAATCATATCAACGCTGGAGTAGATATTCTCCTATCATCTCAATACTTTCTGTTGTGGAAAATAATAGTTTGGTTAATCGGAGAGTTGTTGAATAAAGTGGATCCAAAATGTGGAAGTAATATCAGTTATTGTAGTAGCAGTGTATACTCTGTGGTTTAGTGTTTCTGATAAAAACAACATTTCCCGGGATTGTAAAGTGCCAGGTTGGCGATAGGTTTGCCATATATCACATTGTGGGACTAAGTATCTTCGGCTAATCGTGGGTGCATTTGTTGTACCTCTGCTTACCCTTTCGGGGATATGCGCGTGAAAATATTACTTAAGGTACAGTATACATTGCGGTAGGTTTATTGAAGATAAGGGGATATAGTCAAAACCATTTTTTTTTTGGTGTAGTAATTCAAATTGTTGGAAAAAGGCAGCCGAGCTATGAAGTCATGTTGGGGCGATATGATGATGTTAAAGTGAGTAAGACTACTTCTAAATCAAAATTCTTTTATGAATTCATTTGTTTTGATGGAGATGTAATAAAAGAGTTTAGTAAATTTAATTCTGGTTGATAGTATACGGAAAGATTTTATGCAGATACGTTTTCATATATTGAGTTATCTTACATATTAACTAGATGAAAACCCGGCTTCGCTCAGGTGAAACGTAAGACTAAGCAATTAGAAATCAGAAGTCCTTCTTCTACATTTATAAAAATCAATTGCTATTCGTTCAAGCTTTCGGATATATAATATTAACATAGATAAAACCCGTATAAATATTTTAATTACTTGGTATTAAATTTGAATTCAGTTCAAAGAATAATAAAATATTTTAACCCTGGCCGAGCTGTATTATTTATCGGCTTTTCCATAACAAAAAAATTCAATTGCACAGTATTGGCCCTGTGGCATCAAAGAGGATTACAATGTAATACAACATACCGCTCATTGTGGAATTTTGTCGCGAATATTTTCTCTTCCAATCACGAAGGCTTAGTTTGTTGTAATTTTTTCTCTGCGGTGGAATCCTTAAAGCTTTCCTATTTTAGAAATGGGTTACTCGAAATCATGATAATACCTCAGAAAATAACTCTATATCTCAGAGTTACATTAAATAACGTCACGACTTTTATACTCTAGGATTACACAGAGCTGAAGGATTTTGCCAGCGATGTTAGTCAAACACAGGTCAATCTTTCAATAAATTAGAAATCGCTGAAATCGCCCTCGTTTTGATACGCTTCTTTCGCCTGTCGATGACAACTGGAAAAGTTCCAAATTCATGAAAGCTTGCTAACGTGCAGCCTGTGCCTAAAAAAGGCAGTCGTGCCGACCCTTCTAACTATAGGACAATTTCAGACACTTCCATATTCTGCAAGACTGTAATGGTGCGTGTACTGAACCGGAGGATAATGGCACATTTAGAAGCGCTTTTGATACGCTTCTTTCGCCTGTCGATGACAACTGGAAAAGTTCCAAATTCATGGAAGCTTGCTAACGTGCAGCCTGTGCCTAAAAAAGGCAGTCGTGCCGACCCTTCTAACTATAGGACAATTTCAGACACTTCCATATTCTGCAAGACTGTAATGGTGCGTGTACTGAACCGGAGGATAATGGCACATTTAGAAGCGAACGATTTACCCAGTGACCGCCAATACGGGTTTTGCTGAAATTGGTCCACTGGTGATCTTCTAGCGTATGCCATCTACATTTTGAGTGGAGCCATCGCGAATCATGGTGAAGCACTAGCTGTATCCCTTGACATCTTGAAGGCCTTTGACAGAGTCTGGCATGATATTATATTGGCAAGCTTAATTAGTATGGTTTACCTACTGATCTCTGCGCCTGGATCTCAGATTTTCTGATTGGCCCGTCGATTAGGGTAGTCGTCGACGGCTGCTCGTCTGGTCAGTTCTCTCCGCAACTCTCTTCTTGCTACATATTAAAGGTCTGCTGAAGCCCGATATCTATGGGTACGCAGACGATAGCACTGTTGTGGAGAGTTACGTATCCAGAACTTCGCTCATCGTCGCAGAGTAGCTAGTTTATCGGTCTTTTATCGAACTCACTTTGGAGAGTGGGCTGCGGAATTGCATGACTTAATTCCACCATCCCCGTTTTTCTATCTATCTTCGAGGCGCACATATACTAGACATCGCTATATGGTGGACGTTCCACGTACCCGTCCAAAGCGGTTCGACTCGACATTCTTGATCCGATGACCGCCCCGTTGGTTGAGTGGTTAGCGACCCTGACTACGCAATCAACGGGGCTCGGGTTCGATCCCCGACGGGGACAAGCATTTGTGTGATTAGCATAAATGCTTGTCCCCGCACAAGCATTTATGCTTATTTATGTTGCCGTTGCTTGTTGCTTGTAAGAATCGGATGGAACTTTGAGTTTTGCTGCGATGTCCGATGATGAAATTTAACAGCAGGGATCAATCCAAACAGTTCGTCGGAATACTCTCTATGATAGATGCGGTAAAGGATGCTAAGCGAACTTACATCTCTGCGTAAAGCCAAGAAATCAAGCCAATTGGAGACAGTTATTTCCGAGTTTGGGTGTTTATTAAATATATTCTTTTATTTATATATGTATTTGTATGTATTAGTATCGTTGACTAACACCCATAAGACAAGCAAATAATTTGCTTACTTTGGGGTTAGATCAGTAAGTGTAATGAGACTTCCTTGCAAAAGCGGCTGTTCAACGAATAATGTCAGTAATATATATTATTATTCTTGAGTGATAAAATATATATAGTGAAACTAGTGAAATAAATGTGATCTTTTTTTATCATAAGATAGCAAACAAGCAGATGGGTCTCCTGATGAAAAGAGTCAACCATCGCCTATAGACACCAAAGATGTTAATGGTGCGTTGCTATCTTGTGGCGAGATCTAATGCCATATGCATAAGTTTATCGGCTACCTTACCCTCCAAACCGGAACACGACAGTGACCAGCACTGACGCTATTGCAGCAGGAATAGGTAAGACGGTGGTAACAGACCCGGTCGAGCCGATGCAGAACTCTACCACCTAGTAGTTACGATTTTAGTGACTCGCATAGCCACTCAGTCGCCTTTTACGTCCTGCCTAGCAGAACGGCAGTTGGCCTATTCTTCAAAGGAGCCCGGGACCAAAACGGGGAAATCTTGGCTATTTAAAATAATCTGTTACTTATTTAACTCCCTTCTGTGATAGTATCATTACATTTGATGGCAAAATATTTACGTTGTTTCTGTCTCCTGACGCAATTCTTTTTCAACGTACTTATATTTCAAAATACCGCGACCCTAAAGTATTTTCACTTCAAAAACATAAAAAATATACAACCGATTAAAAACTGCTTCCGTTTTGGAAAGTATGTCGATAAAAGTTTGATATGAAATGCATTTCAATAAAAATCATATTTAACTAATTTCTAAAGCGAAACTAAACGAAATCGTAAATTGGACCCGCGCTAGACCACCGGAACATTAAATACACCGCAATCAGTATCCGCTCGTAAATACCGAACCTAAAATAGAACAACTAGCAACTATAAATGACGCGGTCCTTCACCGCAAACCTTCAAATACTTATCTTTTACTATATTCATTTTGTAATTAATATACCCTAATAATATGCAGACGATAGTTTTTTTTTTATATCATAAGATAGCAAACAAGCAGATGGGTCTCCTGATGGAAAGAGTCAACCATCGCCTATAGAGACCAAAGATGTTAATGGTGCGTTGCTATCTCATGGCGACGTCTAATGCCACATGCATAAGGTTATCGGCTACCTTACCCTCCAAACCGAAACAGTGACAATCAATGCCACTATTGTGACAAGAATAGGTAAGGCGGTGGTACCAGACCCGGGCGAGACAGTGCAGAACTCCTACACCTAGTAGCCGCAATGGTAGTGATTTGCATAGCCAATTAGTCGCCTTTTTCGACCTGCCCTGCAAAACGGCAGTTGGCCTATTCTTCAAAGCAGCTCGGACCAACACGGGGGGCCCGGACCAACACAGGAAAAACCCGGACCAGCACGGGATAGATTTGATTTGACTGCCTCATGATCTAGGGTTCCCGGGTTTGATCCCCGGGTTTGAGGCAAAATTGATATTAAGGTTTTTTTGAGGTATTTTTCAAAAATCCAAAATTTCAGTAACAGCTAAAAGTCTGGTGGGTAAGTAATAAGGTATGCTTATTACTCCCGTGCATCGGATGAGCAAGTAAAGACTTCAACTCCGGCTATCGCTAGAAATAGTTAATAATCTAATAAAAAAATTATTAGGTCGATGAAATGCAGTGGTGAGGATCACCAATCTCGCAAACCGACAAACCGATGATTCGTGGTGAACCTAAGTCTATAGATGTTTAGTTTACTCTGCCTACCCCGAAAAGGAATTTGGGCATGATGATACTTTAGATTTGATTGTTTTTTTTTTTGTAATGGATAAACTTAAAAACTATTACACCAATTTTAAAACATCTTTTGTATGTCACAGAAGGTCACAAAACAAAGTCGATTTCCGCTATCTGTCCCTTTGTATTTAGTATTTACAGTACTTACAGTATTTAGCTTAGTATTTACATAGCAAAATGATTATATATTTTTTTGAATTGTAAGTGACCGTGCTTAAGTGCACCTATTTCATTTATTGAAATTTTTGATATACATTATTTTATTATATTAAAATATATAGATAATGAGCATTAGAAGTCAGTTTACTCTTTGTTTAGTTTAATTAGTATTTAGCTTAATACAATTTAAAAAAATGTAATGGCTTGAAAAGACAATTGGTATAGAAAGACAATTGGTATATAAAGTATAGGTATTTATACATAAATATATATATTGGTATATATATTTATGTATAAATACTGATTATTATGTATGAGATGGTATTATTTAATAGGAAAAATAAATATTTAATTTTAAGTATAAATTAATATATTAAAATAACAAATTTGCATGCTATCTATAGCGAAATTGGCTTGTTCACTAATATAAGTTAAGAGATCTTGTTACCCTATTTCAGGCAAATAAAGAAATTTAATTTAAAAAAAAAAACTACGTTTGCCGGGTCAGCTAGTTATAATATAAAAATATAATGACACTGTACTAATAATGTTAGATATATAACAGTAAATAAATATAATATAAATAAGCTTTGAATACATATAGTAAGTTACCTCTTTGACAATACTGTAGCCGAGTGCGAAGTGGTGCTATGATGAGTGGGTATTCAAGCTGCCCTCTAGAACTAGATCATAGCACCGTTTTATCATAAGTGTTTACTTAAACGCTAAGTCACAAGCGTATGGAGGTTAAATTTTTTGGTATTTTGGCAAAAGTCGGTGTTTATACTTTTGCTCATTAAAAGTAACCAGCAATCGCTCGCTGGTCGAAATTCAACCGTATTCGACAGGTTGTTCATAGATTATTCTTAAATATCTTCTAACTTTGACAACAGATATTTAACATTTAATTAATTAAACAAAGGAGTATTTAATTGTGAATGTTATTATGTCTGTCAAATGCATGGTAGTATCTTTAATGTATATTTTTAGTAATTTCATGTATATTTATCGCATATGAGATACAAATATGGGCGTCCTACACTTCTTTTCCATATAGACTTGAACTCTGCCAAATTTCGTACTTCTCAATTCACATTTTTTTCGCAAAAAGGAATACAAAATTTTCGGATCACGTATTAATTTAACGAATGACACTTTAATTTGGGAAATGATAACTTTATTAATGAACGGGGCTGTACTAGTTGACAGTAAATAATCATCATAAAAATGATGTGATGAAGCTAAATGAACCTGTTGTGCAAAATTAATGGTCTAGGAGCTGGCAACGAATTTGGGGAGGTTCCTTTTGCCAGATTGGAATTGCGAAAAAATACAATTTCGTCAAATGGGCAGGCTTGCGAATTTGTCAGAGCGTTCGCGGTTATTTCGCTACTGCGCAATATACAACATTTACAAAAAAAATCCAAAAAATGTATTTTAGGCAAATTGATTTTTATTTTATCTTTTAAATAAGAAAATTTTAGAATTTAAAAAAAATATCCCAGACTTTTTTGTCGGCTATAAAGTATTCCCAGACACCTTCAAATACATTTTACAAAAGTTTCCAATAAATTTATTTAATATTTATTTATTTCTTTAATATTTTATTGTACACAACAAAATATAAAATAAATAAATAAATATCCCCCGTATTGGCCCGAGCTCCCTTGAAGAATAAACCAACTGCTGTTACATCAGGCAATTGTTCAGTAGGTCTAAGAATAGGTTGTTATTTATTTTATTAACCCCTAAGTGATAAAGGCGGTCCATTCCATTTTTTTTGGACATTTTTTTATGAATTGGCAATAAAAATACATAACGCTAAATTTTCATCCTTCTAACGTCAACCCCTATTTTCTAATATCGATATTAGTAATTCAATAATTTATATAGCAAAACAACGTTTGCTGGGTCATCTATTGTAAACATATATTTAATATCGACAAGCAATGATTATTTATAACCCAGAGCTCTCCGACTTATTACCGTTCTTCTTGTGTAGATGCTAAAAAATATCGAATTCGCGATAAGCTCTGAACTTGTGCTACAATAATGTACTGGCACTAACACGATATTGCTTTTTCCCGTATACGTCCATTCCTTTTTCATGTAAAACATTGCGGCGATCCACGGGACACCAGCGATCGTTATGCGGTTCTGCACTTTGGAAGCTAATCCATGAATAGCTTAACTGAGATAAAATGGTAAAATATTTTTACAGGTGGAAATCTATTTTTATCAATCGCGTGTCAAACTAAAAGTTTCTATATACTAACGTACGTAGACAAGGCATGCGCCATGCCACATGTGTTCCATTAAAGTGCAGCAATAGACCGCACCTACGTGAGAGCACCATGAAATTGACGGTGATTATGACCTCTATTATACTCAATTATAGGTGTGATTCAATAGCGGATGAGGTTTAAATTATTTTGTGCAATTCATTGTTATAAAAACTTGTGATTTGTAAAGAGATTAATAAAAGGACATAATTGAGAAACCCGTATCAGTGTATCAGTGAACTTGAATTGTCGTTTTTTTGTATTTTCAAGTGGAATAAATTGATGGTTGTAATGTTGTAAATCGATAATCTATATTAATAATTTCGTGAAGGGGTACGGTAGACTAGATTGAAACCTTGCCTGAATTATAAAGCATAAAAAAGAATTATTTCTTACATAATTTCGAATCGACAACTTATATCTGCAAAACTCGGATTGTCGAGTATTTTGCTAAAATCGTGATTAAGTAATTCTAACGGTGCTCACAGACCAACCGGCCATACTTCTTTAAAGGTTACAAATATGTGGTGTAGATGGCGCGAGCATGGCTGTTTAAATTGGTGGGGAAATTGATTTTCTTTTGCTATTCGTTCGTTAACTGTTCTTAATTGTTTGATCAAAAAAAAATTTGTACGTTTTTAGTTTATTTTTTTTATTTTCAAAAATTAACATTTAAGTTGGCGGGGAAATTGATTTTTTATTATTTCCTTTCGCTATTTCAATTGTTCGTTACTGTTTTTAACTGTGTGATCAAAAATTTTTATTGTACGTATTTAGTTTTTTAATTTTCAAAAATTGACTCTTAAGTTGGAGGGCGGAAATTGATTTTTCGTATATTTTTTTTTTGCTATTTCAATTATTTGCTAACCCTTCTTAGCTGTCCGACCAAAAATTTTTTTTGTTTGTTTTTAGTTTATTTTTTTAATTTTCAAAAATTGACTCTTGAGTTGACGGAGGGAAAAAACAGTGCGATCAAACATTTTTTTTGTACATTTTTAGTTTATTTTTTAATTTTCAAAATTTGACTCTCAACTTAGCACCAACTATAGATTGTTTCACTTTTTCATTTTATTTTAATACTTTGAAACTATCTCTTAACTGTGCGTTTAAAGAAAAACATCTGTTCGGCCTTAATTACCCTTTAGTAGTAACATTAGATTTATTTATACAGGTAGTTCGTAACTTAATTATTGTCATCATTCAAATGTTCGACAATGATTGTTCGTCATTGCTAAATACTTTTTACAGGGGTTTCAATTTTTTTTGGTTACTGATTTTGCCCTAATTTTCGAAAATCGAGTTTTTACCAGATATCCATGTTTTAAGGTCTTAGGAAACTTTTCGGACTAATTTCGCGATGACGTCAGTATGTCTGTATGTATGTATGTAAACATCTCATAACTTTTGACTCTGCGTTGAAGCGTAAAGCTGCGTTGAAATGTACCAGACAGAAAATAATTTTTCGCCGAATTACCTAAATATGGCAATAAACGGAATATATTTTTATTTCTGTTTTTTTTTTTTAATTAAAAAAAGCAAAATTTTGGGGAGCACTCACCAAGCCGCCCGATAGCAGAAATTTATGAAATTTTGTAATTTAACTCATTTTTTAATTTTAAAGACATGGTTTCCATTACTTTTTTGTTTTTACCTCAGAAAATTCTAGAGCTTATAGCTACTGTAAAACTCATTTTTTAAAAACATATCATCTCTTTGTTTCCAAAAAACCTATATATGGCATTTTTTGGATTTTGAAATTTTTCATTAATTTATTAAATATCCTTTTTTTATTCTCTTAAAAGTTTGACTTGGGAAACAAAGTTTAAAAATGAAGATAAATAATACAAAGACATACCATATATTTATTTTTGAAAATTTTAAAAATGGTATTTTTTAGATATTGTAATTATTAATTAATTCATTTAATATATATTAAATTAATTAATTAATTTTTTCTATTTTATTTATTTATTAACTGTTTTTCTGCAAAGCAGGTCGTAGTAGGCGAATTATTGGCTAAATGTGTCAGTAACATCATGACTATATAGGTGGTAGAGTTGTACAGCGTTTTGCCCGGATTTGGTAGTAGTTGCCACCGCTCTATCCTGTACATTCCTGTCGCAATAGTGTCACTTTTTGTTACTATCGTTTCTGATTTAGAGTGTAAGGTAGACAGCAAACTTATACATATGACTTTATATGTCGCTACATGAAAGCCAACGCGCCATTATTATATTTGGTGTCTGAAGGCGAAGGATCGAGAGAGTTATTTGCTTGATCTTATGATATGAAATAATGTAACAGACTAATTATTAAGAGTTGCAAAACCATGATTTTTGTTTAACAATTGCACATAATTCTGAAATTTAACGTGTTTCTTGACTTTTGGGTATTAAGCTAAAATCGTAACATATATATATATATATATATATATATATATATATATATATATGTGTAGGAAGTGGGTCAGATATGATAAATAAAATGCGGATGTGGTAATATAACAACTCTTTATATTTTGTTCAACTTGTATCAAATAAATATCATAAAATCACTATTAAAGCTTTCCATCACTAATGACTAATTCTGGTTTAACATTTCCAAGTAACTTAATTATTCCCTATTACAAATAAGTCATAATTTAAGCAATAGATAGTCAATTATAAATTGTACTGCGACTAATTTATAGTTGACAATAATAATTAACTTGTTTGCACAAATTAATTATCCGAGAGTCAAGGATAAGCTACTAGCAAGATACAACAAGTGTACCGAGCCACGCCAGAGCCTAGACTGCCCGAACGGAGGGCGCTCAGAGCCTTTTATACAGGGAGCAAAACAATTTGAGTAGTAGGGATATCGAACGATGCGCTCGGTGGCTCAGGCGTACACCTGCCCCCCTAGACAAGTGGCAAACGCTCAGTAACTATTCAAATATTACGCTTTGGCGATATTTAGGCCAAATTAGTAGCCAAGTGGATCATGGCTTGTTCAACGTTCGTTCCATACGAACTTTACGAATTATATCGAATATTGTCTCTGACTTGACGGTAAACGTCACTTTGAAGTATTATTTTCACCGAGGTTATAAGTTTTATTTATATGAAAAGTGCATTAAAAGCAAAAAAGACTTGCCCCCCAAGATGTGGCATCAACGTTAGTACAATAGAAAGAGAAATTTATGGATTTGTCATAAGCTGTTGACACGAGCGTAAACGAATTTGTAATTGGTAGCCAAGTGTCATTCGTGAAACGAAACGTTAGATTGCATCGATCATTTTTGTCAATTTTCGTACAAGACCGTAGCCAAGTGGCACTTTTGACAAGCAAAATAGTAGCGAATTATTCGATAATCAGCGAACGCTAGAACCCTGCAGATTACGCTTAAAATGGCGGTTGATCACTATTATTCAATCAGCTGTTCTAAAGCGTGGATAACATCTGTGAGAATTTTTGATAATTTTAAAGTAAAATTAACGCAAATTAAGAAGGCTTTTGGTGGCACATTATTAATGGTGCTTTGATATCCTTGTGGCGGGGGGTAGGGGGGGGTATTAATGTCACATGCATACATTTACCGGCTACCTTACCCTCCAAACCGGAACACGACAGTAACAAGCACTGTTGCTATTGCTGCAGAAATAGGTGGGTCAGTGGTATTAGACCCGGGCGAGACAATGCAGAACCCTACCACTTAGAAGCCACAATACTAGTGACTCGTTTACCCAATTGTTCGCTTCTAACGAACTGCCTAGACACATTGTAAGTAGTGATAGGTTTGCAAAATGCTGACAATGTCTTAATGATGATAAATATAATATTTCGTCTTTAAATATTTTACAGACACTATAAGTTCAAGTTATAAACACTATATTCTTGTTACAACCCTTGTATTTTGTAAATTTAATGAAACAAAGAAAGATAGTTTATTTTTCAGTGTAGCAATAGATTTCGATCAATTTTACATTTCTGTAAATATGTATGCCAAAAAATACGTAAAAAAGAAGTTTTATGTTCAGTTTTGCATATTTTTGTTCATTTTTAATAATAAATTTATCATCAGCTTTCATAAATCTGAAACATAAGTTTTAAAATGTGACTATCGATAACATTTTGCACAATTCTACGTTCACTTGTAAGGTAGGTAAAGAGGATTTACTTAAAATATGTTAAAACAATCAAATTTGATAGCATTGAAGATAAATACATAAATCTTGGTGACAGTATTTAATTTTATAACTCTTTAAATTGGTAGTCCGTAGTACTGACAGAGTTCAATTAACATGTTAGCTATATAGAAACTTACGGCATGAAAGTAATTAAGAAGAAAAGATAGTATATTTTATCTTATTCGCACTTACGCGGTACATACAATCAAAATTGAATCAGATATAGCGACTCTGTTCTTATTTTTATTATATTCAATTCAGAGACAATATTCGATATAATTCGTAAAGTTCGTATGGAACGAACGTTAAAGAAGCCACAATCCACTTGGCTACCAATTTGGTCGAAATGACGCCAATGCGTTATATTAGAATGAACAGAGAGCTCGGTTGGCGGTCAGAGCGTGCGCAGGACTTAGAAAAATTTTGATGGAAAATTTCAATCCTATATAACACCCCTTTTTTGTTGCACCATTACGTGGAGGGGGTAAGGGACACCAACTTTTGTCAAGGTCACTTTGCTCTGAGTTAATTCCCCGTGGAGTTAGGGGATGAAAACCGAAATTCATTACAAAGACGTTTGCGACTTAAAAAAAGAAAATGTATTGAAAACCCCCTAGTTAGGTTAGGACTCTTAAATTATGGCAATTTGCGTTCATTTTACTTGAAAATTATCAAAAATTCTAACAGATATTATCCACGATTTAGAACAGCTGATTAAATAATAGTGATTATCCGCCATTTTTAGCGTAATTTACAGGGTTCTAGCGTTCGCTAATCATTGGATCACCAATTTTGTTTGTCAAAAGTGCCACTTGGCTAAGGTTTTGTATGAAATTGATCAAAAATGATCGATACAATATAACGTTTCGTTTCACGAAGGACACTTGGCTACCAATTACAAATTCGTTTACGCTCGTATCAACAGCTTATGTCAAATCCATACATTTTGTTTTCTATTCTCCTAGCGTTGATGCCACTTGTCTTGGGGGGCTGTTGTTTACAATATTCTTGCATTTGATGACGCGGACGCCGTCACGGCCATACTGACATGCACACGTCCTCGTGTGCGCATCTTTATACATCTGAGGACAAGGAACGCTTCGTTCATCCTGACATATCTTTTAGAAAACTAAACGTAATCTTATTTTTTTACAACTTTATAATTAGCGTGATCTTTAGCGAAATGGCACAACAGTGTGCTGGTCCGGCAACCCCTTCAGAAACTACAACTATTAAACCCCCTCGTCAGTTTTGAAACCAGAGACTGGATTCTACTAAGCTAGGAATCCCTTATCAATTAAAAAAACCGGAGACTGGGTTGTACTAAGCTCCCTCTCATCAGTTAAAAACCGGAGACTGGAGTGTATTAAGCTCCCTCTCATCAGTTAAAAACCGGAGACTGGAGTGCACTAAGCTCCCTCTCATCAGTTAAAACCGGAGACTGGAGTGTACTAAGCTCCCTCTTATCAGTTTAAAACCGGAGACTGGAGTGTGCTAGGCCGGAAATCCCTTTAGCTACGGTGCTAGACCGGAAATCCCTTTAGCTGACAGTGCTAGACCGGAAATCCCTGTAGCCAAAAGGCTAGACCGGAATGAATCCCTTTAGCTGAGTCATACTCCCTTCAATGACTAATCTTCCTCCATTTTTTGTCAATCCTACATCTTTTGTCAATCCTACATGTTTTGTTACATTACTTTTACTTTTTTTTTTATTTTTTTATTTTACTTTGATTTCTTTGCATAGTTTTATAAGACTTCCATTCCCTTTAATTATTATTTTTTTGCTTTTTTTGTTTACTTACATTTTTAGTGATATTTTTTATCATCATTTTACTACATTTTTTTTAGTTTACTTTATATCGTATTTTTTTGCTGATGATGCAGCCTCATGAACAGAGTGGCATTAGTTATTACAAGATTAAAGAATTTCCTTCGCAAGTAATTCGAAGATATTGAAAACTCTGACTGTTATAACTATCTACAATATACACTGCAGTTCTAATAATATTTTATGGACCAGTTTCATGAACAAGATCATTATCATGAGTATACGCCGTCACGTCATCCTTGTTATAATTTTCATATACCTTAAGAAACCCTATAGGAATATGGGGAACTTCGCAGAGGCTATCATGAGCTCCTTTATATGTCCTATTAGATCCATTGATATGTCTTAATTCGTACCTATTGTTTTCTAAAATTGCGGTAAATTTTAAGGAGTCCTTACATTTTGAATCAAGTTTCGTTTAGTGTCGTCTTCATTCCTAACAAAGACAAAGGCACCTACACTAAAAGGTTTTTTTACCTTTCATTACCTCTACTCAACCGCAAAATGTCCGATTGGGCTGATTTTTTGATTCTATTGGATACACTGGATCTTCAAAGCTTGTAGATACTTTTGCGAATTTTTGTTAGTTGCCGAATGTCAAACCTAATGCTGCTGATCACGTGTTAAATATTACCTAACCGCTCTTGCCATGATTTGTCAGAGAATTATACTGCGCTATCATTATTAAACCCTACAAGATTCGCGTCACATATTCGGACCGACTGTTAGCTCTATATGTGCCTGTCGCAAGAAGATGTAAATCTGTATTGTTTTCTTTTTTTTTTAATATTAGTTTGAGTTTTAGTTGGTAATAAACTTTAAGATTGCTTATTAATGATTTTCAAAGGGTCAACTAATTCGATTTCAGCTCGACGAATTTAAGCCCGGCGATTTTAATTCAATTGGTTGTCAATTGTTTTTAAAAATATCCACCAAGCGCTCTCTATCTTTATCTACAAGGTCAGTGTTTACCATACTCTCGCTAGCAGATTTTGAAATTGAGCACGATTAAGTGTTTAAGTATTGCTAAGCATTAACCTGTTGTTGCTTAGTTTCTATTCTACCTTGCTCCAAAATTTTGCGACCTAAAGAAATTTTTTTATTAAGACTCATTAGGTCAAACATGAAATATGACCTCCAAATTTAAATTTTGCCCTGTGGTTAAACATTTGATCTGTTGAGTGGAAATTACATTAGGACAAGCGACTACTTGGATTCTTGTTCATAAAACCGTCCTCTTACAAAGGAATCACAAGATATTTGTTAGATATGGCCTTCTGAACCAGAGTCAAATATAAAAAATAATTAATTTTCACTAAGTGTAATACACCATGTGACGCTCTGGAACAGATGTTGACTTGCAAAAACTCTTGCCTGCAATTGGTTCTACAGAGGAATAGTGCGGTGAAAAAAGTACCTCGAGAATCGCACAGTTGTGGATTTCCAGACATCGAGATAGTGAGGATGAAATTTTTAATTTTGTCGCGATGTCCCATAGTAAAATTCTGTGACAGGAATTAATCCAAACAGTTCCTTGAAACACTCCCCATGATAGATCCGATAGAAGATGCGGAGCGAAGCCACATATCTACGTAATTCCAAAGAAACAAACCGGTCAGAAATAGTCCTGTTATTAACGATTCGAGCCGCTCTGTAACATTAAGCTCATTCTGCAGGATCCCCTTTCGAAGATAATTAGTTCCTTTTACGTTTTGATCTTAAAATGATGCGTAAGAAGCAGAATGATCTGAGAATAAGAAAATGTGTCGAGGGTTTTAAATTTTTCAAATTAGAGTTATTGCTGCAATAAATACATTTTAGATATTTGGTATAATATTATAATTGTTTGTGATGATATAGATATAGATTTGATTCGCTAAAATATTTAATTTGGGTACCCAAATATATTAAATAGAAACCATTCAGTTTAAACTAAACAGTCGCTTAAATTGGGCCATGAATTTTACTCCGCTCAAGAAAATGTTTAACGTAATATTTCGTCCCAATCTTAAGAGCCGAGGAAGCTTCCTTGGCAAAATGTGTGGTCATTTAATCCTAGCTAACAAGAACACAGTCATTAAGATAAGAACTATATATCAGTTTACAGAAACTAGTAGCTATCTTATTACTGTTAATAGGGGTCTTTTGAACTTTAAATCATAATTTAGGCATTTTATGATAGGCTTTAAGCAAGAAGTTATTTTTAAGAAAAGTTTTAATAATTTTTAAAAATATATAAACGGGTCAAAACACGTACATATATAGAACTTGTAAAGCTCGTGACCACGGTCAATGTAACTTGGCCGAAACGTCGAACTTTACAAGTAAGTATATGTACGTATTTTGACCCGTTTATATATTTTTAAAAATAATAGTAGAACGCATTAGTTTAAAACTTCATAAGTTAAAATAAAAATAGATCAGACATCTTGGCAACAATACGAAGCAAGTTGATGTTGTTGTTTCAGCGTACTTATAACAAAGAAGAGTTCTAGACATATAAGAATTTGGAAGCCGGTTGCCGCAGTCTTCCCCGTATTGGTCCGGGTTCCTTGGAAGCCAGGTCGTTAAAAGCGACCGATTGGCCATTCATGCCACTACCATTGTGACTACTACGTGGCAGAGTCCCGCGACGTTCGCCTGATTATTAGGTATCACCAGCTCAACTATTCCTACCGCAATAGCGATAACGCTTTTCATTGTCGTTTTCCGATTTTGAGGGTAAGGTAGTTGTAGATTTATGCATGTGACATTAAACCTCGCCGCAAGGTAGCATCGCACCATTTACCATTAACATCTTTGATGTCTATAGGCGATGATTGACTCTTTTTATCAGCAGACCCATCTGCTTGTTTGCTATCTTATGATATAAAAAAATATACTTATTTGAGAAACTATTGGACCGATTGAGTTGTACACATTTGGGGATGGGGATGGGCTTATTGCCCATTTAACGGTTAATAAGCCCATCAAATGAAAGGGCTTACTTGAGGAATCCTTATTTATTTTTTTTAATAAATACTATTTAATTTCAAATTGAGAAATACATATATCGTAATTTTAAATTAAATAATTATGAATAATTTCATAAGGGAAAATAAGCGAACATTATAACTAAAATGTTCCTCTCATTATATTTGGCGCTAATGGGTCAAAACTTAAAAAAAAAAAATTATTTCATTGCACATAAATACCACAAAACCCTATAAGAAGTCAATATAATTTAAAACTAACAAACTTAAATAATCATATACTCATCCCTCTCCACGCAAGTTAATCGCACATATCCGGTCTTTTAGTTCTTTAATACAAACGTTTTTCGCCGTGTTGGTCCCGGCCTCCTTTGTAGAATAGGCCAACTGCCGTTCTGCCAGGCAGGTCGTAAAAGGCGACCGAATGGCTATCGAGTCACTACCATCGTGGCTACTAGGTGGTAGAGTTCTGCATTGTCTCGCCCGGGTCAGGTACCACCGCCTTGCCTATTCCTGCCGCAATAGCGTCAGTGCTTGTCGCTGTCGTGTTCCGGTTTGGAGGGTAAGGTAACCGGTAAACTTATGCATGTGGCATTAGACCTCACCACAAGATAGCAACGCACCATTAACATCTTTGGTGTCTATAGGCTATGGTTGACTCTTTCCATCAGGAGACCCATCTGCTTGTTTGCTATCTTATGATATATAAAAAAAAAAACATATCCTCAAATATTTTTCTTTTATGTTATCACGTAATTCCAGGACTTGCGTGTGCGTTAAGCTATAGCTTTATTCATATAACACAGGTGGCAACCAAACGTTATCACGACGTTAATAAAATATATAGGTGCCTCTTAAATCCCCAAAGAGACATTTGTATGTAAAGTCGTCGCAGCGCCGAACATAATTGAAACTCGTAACAAATGCTCCGTTGAATTAAGTACGAAAGCTCCAGTTTGCCAATATAATTGCCTCACGTATTATTACATAACTGTAAACTATATATACAAATAAAATTAAAATATCTATTTGCCATTTCAAAATAACTGTTTATTACGAAGTGTATTTTAATGTATACACATTAGTTATAATAAAAATAACTTTGATTAAAAATAACAAACGGACAGTTGTTACTTTTTCATGTAACCTATAAAACCGTTAAATTGATTTGAAGAGACTTACAGAAAAATAGTTGATTTTATAAGGAACTAGCTGTGCCCGCGACTTCGTGCGCGTGGAAAAATTTCTAAAATAAAAACCCACATAGTTTCCGGGATAAAAACTATCTTATGTCCTTTTTCGGGTCTGAAACTATCTATGTACCAAATTTCATTTAAATTGGTTCAGTGGTTAAAGCGTGAAGAAGAGACAGACAGACAGAGTTACTTAAGCTACATTTATTTTAAGTCCACGTGGATAAAGTTGCAGGCCATAGCTAATATTTTATCAATTTTCGTCATGACCTAATTTGATGTCCACTTGGCAACCAAAAATAATAGGAATTGGAGTATTTAGAATTACGAAATTCAATTTTGTCAAATGCGTTCTGAAATTATATTAATTTTGATTCCCTCATAGAGTATTAGGAAATTACGTAGGCAAAAAGAAAAGCATGCCGCTTAGCATCCAAGGTGGATGGTAATGGTACCTTTGTGGTCTATATGTGATGGTAGATGAGTGGTTAGTGACCCTGACTACGCGATCGACGGGGCTCGTGTTCGATTCCTGACGGGGACAAGCATTTGTGTGATGAGCATAAATTAGTATTTCCGGGTTCGGGTGTTTATTAAATATATTCTAGTATTTATATAAGTATATCTATGTATTAGCATCGTTGACTAACACCCATAACACAAGCAAATAATTTAAATTAAATTAAAAGGGGAGATATATATATATATATATATATATATATATATATATATATATATATATATATATATATATATATATATATATATATATATATTATATACAGCGTGTAAGTAAGTCGACCTAAACCTTGAAGGAAGTAATAAGGTATCTGGTTCTCATTCCAAATAAATAGCAATTAAAAAATACCCTTAAATTTTAACCTATTTATATAGAAAATTCATAATTAATACGCACCAAAACGTCCACGCAAGTAACGCACTTAACGATAGATAGATAAATAGTTAATTACATAAAAAGGCAGTAATATACAGTATTTACGTAACTATCTATTGATACGCGCGTTACTTGCGCGAACGTGTTGGTGCGTATGAATTATGAATTTATTGGATAATTAGGTTGAAATTTAAGGGTATGTTTTTTTATTTATCCGGAATGAGAATCAGATACCTTATTACTTCCTTCAAGGTTTAGGTCGACTTACCTAACAGGCAGTTCCAGCCAGTTACCAGACAGTACTGGTCAACACACTACTGTTCTACTTATATTTTATTAACTTTAATATTGAAAAAATAAACAAGACAGTTATCATATGGCGTAATTTGGAATTCTATACTATTATACTACTATTATTTATTATTACTAGCTGTTGCCAGCGACTTAGTCCGCGCGGACTTCGTTTACTCAACACTGCTCCTCCCCCGTAGGTGATAGCGTGATAATATGTAGGTATTATGTTGACCCGACCTGCTAGTAATATTCATGCATTTGAAGTAAATCCATGCAGTACTTTTTGAGTTTACCCCGGACATACATATAGACAAACAGATTAACAGACAAACAGACAAAAATTCTAAAAAACTATATTTTTGGCTTCGATATCGATTGTAGATGACGCCCCAAATATTCTTTTAAAAAAATAATCAATGTACAGTTTTGACTTTTCTACGATTTTATTATATGTATAGATATTACTCAATAGCCACGATGGCGATGAAACTTTTTTCTTTAACTAGCCTTTTGTAAACTACCTTAAAAAAACTAAGGCCTATTTTGAAAATGTTACTATACCAGCTCAGGTAACAAATATTAACCGAGGGAGATTTCTCTTGTATAATGAGACAGGCAATAAGTAGGTGGCTCTCCTGATAGAAATAACTGACTGACAACGAAGCAAACTATATAATTCGCAAAGCAGATTGATGAGATTGGCCTTAAAGCTCTACAAGAATATTCATCAGCCAAAATTATCAAATTAAATTAATTTACAATAAGTCAGTATCTGAATTCAACGGATACTGTCTATAGTAAGTTAATTTTAAAAGGATTTTAGTGGGAAAGTCATGAAAATAATCAAATTTGTACACTTTTATTTATTCTAAATCAAGCAAAGATTTTCTCTTCTGCCATATAGTTAACATTTTCTTTTAATTGTGACCAACCAAACAAATCATAAAATATAAAAATGTCAGATAGGCAAACTTGTAAACCAGCTATTGTATAAAATACGAGAAAAATAAAAATATTTATTACTATAGTCCAAATTATAACACAGAAGGCTGTATAAACAAGCTACTTTTAGTATCATCCTAAAGAAACAAATAAAAAATAAGTAATATTTTCTAAATCAAGTCATTATTTTGTCAGGAAGAGGAATGTTATTTCTAAATCATGTAATTATTTTGACAGTAATTGTAATTTTATTGGTAATATTTGTATTTTTTAATTATTATTATTTTTTTTTATTTTGATTATGATTTAATTAGGTTGTTTTGTATATTTTATAATGAATTTAATTTTTGACTTTAGTATTTTATAATAACTTTATTTTAATGAATTGACTAAAGATTTAAATTTGGACATTTAAGATAGATTTATTATGATTATTATAATTTTGTGACTTTAATTAACTACTAGGGGACAATTTAATTAATTTGTATTTAATTTTAATGACATTGCATAAGTTTATACCAACACTTCTTCATAGCTTCAAATTCGTTATTTGTGACATTTAGATTTCGTTGTTAGTTAATTATTATTGTAAATACCCTGAGGATGCTTGTGTAAGTGAAACCGGTCGGACATTAAATATAATTATCTTATTGTGAAACAGTACAAATGTTATAAGCTAGAAAATAATATGTTAAAATGGAGTTTCACCAAGTGCTGACGATAAAAAGTGTAGAATATAAAAAATAAGTGTCATCTATTGAAACTGTGAACGAGTAACAAATATTTTAATATAAAAAGAATTGTTGATCTTTTTAATTTTAGGTTATAAAAAACAATCGTCACGATGAGAGACACAAAAACATATTATATCTATGTTGACAATGTAATAGAATGTAATAATTGTGAATTCAAGTATGTAATATTACTTTTTTATAAAGATTCGTGAATTTTAGCATAATAAATAGTGTCTGTAATACATTTTCCATTTTCGAAGCAATTAATAATGTATTATTACAGTACGGTAAGCAGCTGTCATGTCATGTGTTGTATTTGAGGCCAAATTTGTATGGACCCTTATCGTTCTCCTTTCCGTAATACTTTTACGTGTGTCTTTGCACCTAAAACGGAATAAATTAAAAAAGCGGTATAATAAATGGAACAAACATACTGTAGCCTGAAAAATAAAAAAGACCCCAGCAGCATAGCAACCTCATCCACCCTCGCTCATCATACTTTCCAATACGATAGTAACAAGCACAAAAGTACTAAGTTTACGCACGTAACGCACGTTTCACTTCGCAACCGAAGCATCTTCTGAAACGAACACTACTTCACCCGCAACAATGTTATTAGTTCTTCACATATGTGTGATACTGTTATACAATAAGCCTAAGATCAGCAGGTAACCTAGGTAAAGGCTAACCGTCTAAGCCATGGCATAATAATTACAAGCATTGATGATATTGTGAGAGGAATAGGCAAAGCAGCGCTACCAAACCTAGACAAAACGTTACAGAACTCTACCTGCGATAAGTAATTTATTTATTTATTGAAAAGTAATAACTACAGAAAACAATTTTTAGTTTTTACAGAATTCTTAAAGTAGTTTCACAATAAAATTGAATTCCAATAAATGTTGCACACATCGTTGATACAGAATTTAGAAATAATGAAAATATAGGTAAATAAATAGCGGAACATAGATGATGATACATTTTTTAAATACATTTTTATAGTCCAAGATCCCAGAGCTGCCAGACGTCACGTATTTTCTGACGGATGAAATGTGGACGATAGAGTAGTGTTAGTATGTACTATGATCGTATGCCTACCTGCTAGCTTGGTCAAACGGCCAATTTTCAGGTATCAGGTAATCAAGGTACATAAAAACATTACTTACTTCACGTAAATTCTCCTGGCTGATTTTCATATATGTTTTCGAGTGTATAGTTAGAAATAAATTGTCAATACTCCCAGACACTTTCCGTCGGCCATATTGCTTGACAGACGCTTTAAGGGTCTCAAAATAATTAGTTAACTTCACGTAAATTCTGACGCTCCATTTTTATATATATTCATCCGACAAGAATTTTAAAACCTTTGACAAGAAGACAGACCGATCCAAGGGGCCAATCATCCCCTAAACTAAATTTTAATATCTGTGAGTGGGAGCGCGAGAGCATTATCTACGCGCATGAGACTGAGTTAGCCCGACTGCGCTGTTAAGGCCATGAAAATTACTTGAACAGATATTTTATAATTTTTAGAACTTTTGTTGACAAGTAAATTATGGCAACAAAAATAAGAAAAAAATTGACCTATAATAAATAATACTAAAGTTAGCCGACATTTTTAATTTTTTTTTTCAATTTATTAATTAGAACTAAAAAATATTTTTTTAAAAATAACACTTAAGGTTTTTCAAATTTTTTACAAATGAATTTTTTTTAAATAATTTTTTCAATTAAAAAAATTCTAAAAATTTTTAGATGTCGGTTAATTTACTTTCATTTTTTTTACTAATTATATTTAATTAATATGATTTTTAAATAAAATAAAAAAATGGTCAGGTGACAGCTAACTTTATTGTAATTTAAAGGCCCTCTTGAGGCCAACAACTAAATTTTTTGAAATTTGGGAGTGCCAAATAAGTATTCAGTATTCTGCCGTGCTCCCTTGAGTAATATTGTTCTGTGCTGCCGTGTCTGTTGAGTGCAGCTGTGACTATGTGATATGTGGCAATCCTGTTGCCAAACGAGCACTAATCCAATCCCAGGCAATTCGTTTTTATCAGAAAATTGATAAAAAATATTTTTGGATTGCCTGATCCGGGAAACCAACCAGGGACTTTATATAGTCAATGGCAACACCGAGCCTACAGATAGACTGATATACAATAGACAACAAAGGTAATTAATACAATAATTTATTTAATGAACAACCACATCAAAAATACCAACGGGATTCGAACCCGGGCCTCGTTGATTGCGTAGTCTGGTTCGCTAACCACCCGACCAACAAGACGGTCAAATATACGACTTTAGGAGAATTGATTGAATATTGAATAGCTTAGTGTAAGAAAATGTAAAAAAAATTGAAATATTCCCTTAATACGTTCACAGGCTTATGACTGACAGCTTTTTGGAATTTTTAATGTATGTATTATAATATGACCTTAATGCTGGCATATTTAGCAGTCGCCATTCGCAGTGTACTTGTCCCAAACCTGAAAGGATTAGTACATTGTATACGTATTCACGGACGCGTACGCGTGATACTTTTAAATACTCGATACGCTTTTGCCTCTTTGACATTACTAAGTCGTATGTGTAATCGGGGACGCGTACGCTTACAGTACTTCTAAATATTCGATACTCATATATTCTATGACTGAATGCTTAGTTTGGAGACTTCTTAGTTGATACCTAGTATAGAAACCTGATCCCGTAAATACATCTCATCTCTACTTAACAGCGCAGTCGGTCTCACTCAGTCTCATGCGCGTAGATAATGCTCTCGCGTTCCCACTCACAGATATTAAAATTTAGTTTAGGGGATGATTGGCCCCTTGGATCGGTCTGTCTTCTTGTCAAATGTTTTAAAATTGTTGTCGGATGAACATATATAAAAATGGAGCGTCAGAATTTACGTGAAGTTAACTAATTATTTTGAGACCCTTAAAGCGTCTGTCAAGCAATATGGCCGACGGAAAGTGTCTGGGAGTATTGACAATTTATTTTTAACTATACACTCGAAAACATATATGAAAATCAGCCAGGAGAATTTACGTGAAGTAAGTAATGTTTTTATGTACCTTGATTACCTGATACCTGAAAATTGGCCGTTTGACCAAGCTAGCAGGTAAGCATACGATCATAGTACATACTAACACTACTCTATCGTCCACATTTCATCCATCAGAAAATACGTGACGTCTGGCGGCTCTGGGATCTTGCTCTATTAAGATGACTACGATAAGATGATACGGTATTTAGTTCTTTGACAGATTTGACGAATGAATGCAAACTTTGCATTCATTCGTCAAATCTGCAGGAAATGTTTAAATCTTTTGTATTGTTATAAAGCTCTACACAAACGAAGAAATGGATCATTAAATGTGATATTGTTGTTTTATATTGGTACAGAAAAAAAGCTTAATTTTATTTTAATGTCGCTAGTGTAGTGGCATCATTCTAAGTGAAGTGCTTACCATCGGGATAGTGTATATTTGGTAAACTATTAAGATCTTTGGTGTATACATGGGGCACACTAAAAGTTTTGCACTTCTAGCTAATCGGAACTATTTGAATTTCGAATGTTATACTTTTAAAACGTTGCAACCTTCTTAGTAATAAAAAAAAACAATTGGCGGGAAATGATTTGTCAATTGTTTTTTTATCACACATCAAATTTCTACGTACGTAACGGGAACGGAATTAAGTCGAAAACATTTTAGAGCGATGATTTTTTATAATTTCTAAAGTTCTCTTTCTCCGCAAGGCTGTGCTGCTCGTCTTCCAAATACTTTTGGGAGAGAAGTACCTTGTTTGAGCACCGTTAGGCAATGGTTTGCTAAATATGAGAGAGGTCGAGTTTCTTTACACGACGAATTTCGTGAAGGGCGGCCTTCAACTGCCGTCAACAAAAATAATGTGGCTACTGTTAAGCGGTTAAATGAAGAAAACCCCCGGATTACCTATGAGACGATTCGAGGACTATTGGGGATTGGTATGAGTCAAATTCAGAAAATTTTACACGAAGAATTGAAAGTTCGGAAACTTTGTTGTCGTTGGATCCCTCATGAACTGACAGCGGAGCAGAAGCGGGCTCGCGTGGAATAGTGCTCACAGGTGCTACTGAAGTATGACCACGGACATTCTAATGCTGTTTATGACATTGTCACAGAAGATGAAACGTGGATTTATTGTTTTGAACCCGAAAAAAAAACAGCAATGTAGTGAATGGGTGTTTGAAAATGAGAACAGGCCAACAAAAGTGAGACAGGCGAGAAACATTGGTAAAAAATGATCGCGTTTTTTTTCTCAGCTACGGGTCCTATCTGTACAATTCTACTTGAAGATCACAAGAGTGTTAATGCCAAGTTGTATTCTACCATTTGTTTATCCAGGGTGTTAGAAAAAGTTCGCGAAAGACGACCTAAAAGCCGCATTCTCCTACACCATGACAACGTTTCTTCACACACGGCCAACAAAACAAAGTCATTTTTAGCTTCCGAAAAGTAAATTTCGTCACTCATTCTGCACATAGCCCTGACCTAGCACTCTGTAATTTCTGTATTTTCCCCAAAATCAAAGATTTGATGAGAGGTTTTACTTTTACCAACTCCGAAAAGGCAGTGATAGCGTTCAATCAATACGTAGAAAACATGCCTTCAGATCTGTGGTCCTCTTGTTTTAAAAATGGTTCGATCGCATGAAAAAATGTTTAAAATGTAAAGGAGATTATTTTGAAAAGCAATAAGCATAATATTTTCGTTATAACATGATGTTTTTTTAAGTTACGCAAAACTTATAGTGTGACCTAGGTATAAGCAATGATTGTCTGTTTTTAAAAGGACAACTATTTACCTGTGAACGACCCTACGACATACAAAAAATACTGCTGCTTGGAAGGTAGGATAGCCGTTGCGGTTATACTAAGGACTTGAGTTGACTTGTTAAATATTCTTTGAGTCCGTGTGCTAGGGATTAGCACACGGACAGCAACGAATATTTAACATATTTGATAATTATATGCAGTAGCTGTTCCTTTACTATCGTAAAAGCTCTATTATTCGATGCTCTAACGAAAAATCTTTCTGATGTTATCGCATGATTTTAGTAATGTAAGTAGCAGCTTATTTAAAAAGGCAAGCTTTTGTCACTAATTCCAATAACTCAATCAAAGGAAAAGAATACATAATAATATAAACAGACGAAATTAACTCGACAACATTTCTATTTTAAACTAGCTGACTTGGCAAAAGTTGTTCTGCCTTTTAAACTACTCTTATTTTTTTCTATATTTTCTAATTTAAACATTCCCTGGACTTCAACAATTAATTCAAAACCAAAATTAGCCAAATCTCTCTCTCATAGAAGATTTTCCATATCTATAAATATAAAAATCAATTGCTGTTCGTTAGTCTCGCTAAAACTCGAGAACGGCTGAACCGATTTGGCTAATTTTGGTTTTGAATTAATTGTTGAAGTACAGGGAAGGTTTAAAAGGTGAGAAAATATAGAAAAAAAGAGTAGTTAAAAAGGCAGAACAAAGTTTGCTGAGTCAGCTAGTTTAACTAATATAAACTTAGCTCAAAGGAGAGGTCAAAGTATGCAAATATGCTGCTACGCAAAAGCTACCTTTCAAACCTGTGATAAAATTACTTTTATTTTGATTTGGTAATATACACACATTTATAATCATATTTAATGATTATAAATGTGTGTATATTATATATAATTTGGTTATATATTATAAATGTTTAAAGATATTATAAATGTTTGAACATTAAATAAAATATCAACATAAATGATAAAAATTGTCCTGACCACACTCATGAAATGCATGTTTGGGACTTAACCATTGTTTAGTAAATGCTTATCTGGCTTTGTAATAGAAATGACCTCAAGAGAACTACCCGTTGACATAAAAAAACATTTTACGACACTACAAATTTCAAATGATGTCAATTGCTTTAACAAGGCATCAAATAATTTTGCCGTGTTGGTCCCGGCCTCCTTTGTAGAATAGGCCAACTGCCGTTCTGCCAGGCAGGTCGTAAAAGGCGACCGATTGGCTATTGAGTCACTACCATCGTGGCTACTAGGTGGTAGAGTTCTGCATTGTCTCGCCCGGGTCTGGTACCACCGCCTTACCTATTCCTGCCGCAATAGCGTCAGTGCTTGTCGCTGTCGTGTTCCGGTTTGGAGGGTAAGGTAGCCGGTAAACTTATGCATGTGGCATTAGACCTCGCCACAAGATAGCAACGCACCATTAACATCTTTGGTGTCTATAGGCGATGGTTGACTCTTTCCATCAGGAGACCCATCTGCTTGTTTGCTATCTTATGATATAAAAAAAAAAAATAAAAAAAAAAAATAAAATAAAAAACTATTCGCTAATTTTTAATTTCAACATTCATCAATCAATTCCTTTAGTAAAACATATTTCTATTTTATATATTAAATTTTTTATCATTATTGTTATAATTAATATTAATTACTTTACAAAAATTCATATCGTAGAGATAATTAGGTTCTTAATAATTAATTAAAATGTTTTGCGAACTAATTCCTTAATTTAAGTCAAAGTACTTCAATTTTTTTGCGTTAACGTTACATTAGTTCTGTTTAATGATTATTGTAAATTCGTTTTTTTTATATCATAAGATAGCAACCAAGCAGATGGGTCTCCTGATGGAAAGAGTCAACCATCTCCTATAGACACCAAAGATGTTAATGGTGCGTTGCTATCTTGTGGCGAGGTCTAATGCCACATGCATAAGTTAACCGGCTACCTTACCCTCTAAACCGGAACACGACAGTGACCAGCACGGACGCTATTGCGGCAGGAATAGGTAAGGCGTTGGTACCAGACCCGGTCGAGCTGATGCAAAACTCTACAACCTCTAAAACCCGCTTTACATATTCTGTCGCAAGATAAGTGGCAAATGAATGTGGCATCATATCCCTGCATGATTAACAACGCATCATGTCTAGTCTTAGATTAACAATAATTAGTCAATTTTAATGCGCTTTGTTATCTTGAAATTCGTAACGGGTTGTGTCGTCTGTAGATTTTTATAAATGCTCATTTTCGTGACAATTCAGGTTTTTATTTTATTAAAGGAGTTCCTTTTAACTTTATTATTAAAATTCATAAAACATTAAGATAATAATTAATTGTTAATTTTGAGAAATTATGATTAATGATTAATTAATTATTAATTGCTTTCACTTTATTAAACAATTAAACACATAATTTTTAAATCAATTTGAAATCACGTCAATGTTATAACAAGTTTATTCAAATCTTTGCTGAATTTATTATTTTAATTTACCGGTTAGTCTTTTGGCGACTGGCACACTTAACCGATCTAGGAACGATTAGCGGCTATTTTTAGCGATAACCACTGGCATCCGAGACACAGAAAAGGTAGCACACCACCGTCAACTTCAGCTGCTACTAAATCAGAAATCAGAAATCAGAAAGAAGTACATTATTCAATAAAACTTTTTACAAGTTATTTTGACGCGTCAACATTTTTTAAACTACCACCGGATCGGAAACGCGGCCACACACAAGATTTTGAGTTTTCGGGTAAAACCTCGAAAAAAAACCTCAATAACACTTTTGCACCCGTACCCAAGATTTGAACCCGGGTACCATGATCTGAGCCGAATAGACTAACTATAGACTCCAAAACAATCATCATAAATGTCAGCTAAATTTAAGCCTCAGTAGGTAATTTTTTTTTTAATAATCGATCATATAGCAAAGAAGAATTTCGCCGCCTCGAGCCTGTCGATACTAGCTCAGCGGAAGAGCGTCCCGGCTTTAGGGAAATGGTCGCAGGTTCAAATCCCGCGTGTCGATGTTTTTCTTTGCTGTTTTTAAGGTTTTAAGGTTTTTTCAGTTGGTAAACACATAAATTTTGATTGAAACATTTTGATGTGAAGTAACAACATTTCACGTAACAAAGTTCAAATAAATATGAATAAAACCGCCAGTATGCAGACTACCTATCACCACCTGTAATAAACCAATGCTGTTAATCTTCGTTCGACTGTGACCACTTTATTAGACACCGGGAAGCCCGTGTATAGAGAAATATACGCCTTCGGGGAAAAGTTTTTCGAAGATACACGATTACTAGATGAGACACTGTCATTTTCAATCTGGAGACAACTGAACATTTCATTATTCGTAAGAACTTTTATACCAACTGAAGATAAATTATACATATTACTTTTCTGTTCTTTATATTCAAATGTAATATCATAAATCATGAATAAATCTGTATATTTTTCTGTCCGTTTTACGACTAGACTACTAAGCCGATTTCAAAGAATTTGCCAAGGAGATAGTAAAAAACACAGAGTCAAACAAAAGCTACTTTTATAAAAATCAACCTCTACATAAGGGTGAAAGTTTGTGTTCAAAATTATATTGACTAACGATCGCCTTGTGGTCGAAATTCAACCATACACTATACAATAAAATCGCTTTTAAATAGGCTTTAACAATAGGCTTTAGCCCAAAGAAGATAATATAAATAAATAATAAATAATAAATAAATAAATATTCACGGGACAAATTACACTTACTGATTTAACCCCAAAGTAAGCAAATTATTTGCTTGTGTTATGGGTGTTAGTCAACGATACTAATACATAGAAATACATATATAAATACTAGAATATATATAATAAACACCCAAACCCGGAAATACAAACATTTATGCTCATCACAGAAATGCTTGTCCCCGTCGGGGATCGAACCCGAGCCCCGTTGATTGCGTATGCAGGGTCTCTAACCATTCGATCAACGGGAAACATGAAAACAGTGTGTGCAATGTTTATTTTATATGAATTTTAATGTACTTCTAATGCGTATTATTTAAAAATATTAAGTTTCTGCATTCTTCAATGTAAACTTTAACTGTGCCAAAATTCAGACTCCATCGATGGCGTAATTGTCTTAAAACGGGGTACAAAGATTTTTCTTCATGTATTAATAAAGGGAATTACGGGAAAGACAAAATAAGATAATTTAGAATATAATACATAATTCAGTATAAAACAGTACAAACATAGTAATTCAGTAAAAAATGTTACAAACATAATTTTCTATGGACAGGCTGTCTGAAATTATTATTAATATATACATGACATGTCATTTTGCTCAAGGGCAAAGCTGCGCGGATCAACTAGTACTAATATAAATTTGAAAGTCGCTACTATATGTTACTACTGAACCGATTTAGATGAAATTTGGCAAAATTATAGTTAAAAACCCGGGATTCAAAAGAATATCTTTTTTCAAAAACAGGGATGAAATATAATAATAAGTACAAGTATTAAGTAAAATAACAACAGTAGGATATTTTTGATATTTTGAAAGACCATTATTGTAAGTCGATTTACGCATCTGTACTTATAAATAAAATTGAAGTATCTGTCTGTGACGTCAAAATAACTAGTTTTTTAAATGCAGTTATTTTACGATACTAATACCTGAAAAACCATTTTTAAAATTTCTGTCTACCTGCTATTCTGTTTGCAAGGGGTGATATCTGGAACACCTGGAACGATTTTGATGGAACTTTCACTGAACGATAGAAGAGCTTATAAGGTAACATGTAAGATACGTTTTACCCGAGAGTGCAATTTACCCAAAGGGAAGTAATGATTTTGAATCACGCGAACAAAGTTAGCCAGTCATAAATATTTGTAAAATATGCGCAATTTTTTTTACATGTATCTGTGTGTGTACAAAACCAACTTATAATTTTTATGTAAAAACTTCCAATTAACACTTCCAGTATTAGAATTCCAAGTGCTCGCTTAAACTTACAACAGCGAAATTTATGGGAGGCACTTTAGTTCGCTCCGTGCATCGGTAGGTGGGTGGTTAGAAATGCCCCGGCGTCTAACTTCCACCGTACAGTTTGCATACCAACTGTGTACTCTCCTGTCGAATGCGGCGAGTCTTAGTGGCTTACACGAAATTCCTGACAACTTCTTTAATAATCTTTGACGTGTAATCTTGATTTGAACTTTTTCAGTATTAACATTTGAACAAGCGTTAAAAAGTACTTAATATCTATATTATTATTACATATAATAAAATCGTAGGAAAGTCAATGTATGTCTGGGGTAAACTCAAAAAGTACTGCATGGATTTACTTCAAATTTTTCATAAATATTAATAATATAATTATCTTGTGGTTAGCACCACTTTTTCTAGTATATTGTTATCCTTATTATAAAGGTTGTCTGGAAGAGATCACTTTATTAGTGATAAGACCGCCTTTGTGTATCTTACTTGTATTATTTTTATGTTGTAACTTATAATGTTGTCATATATTTTGGTGCACAATAAAGAGTTATTGTATTGTATTGTATTGTAATAGGTCGGGTTAACATATAGGCTACATATTATCACGCTATCACCTACGGGGGAGGAGCTGTGCGGAGTAACCGAAGTCCGCGCGAACGAAGTCGCGGGCAACAGCTAGTAAATTTATATAAAACTTCATGTCTTAAGTCACATGATGGTCTAGAGTTTCAGCGTTGTTATAGATGCGGGATGCTCTGATTTCGAATATATGTTTTTCAGCTTGTCTAATAAACCTAATTTGCTTTAAATTTGATGTATGTTCGATAGGTTGGTCACATGGCACACATAAATAGTGCATTTGCTACTCGTATGACGAGATATTAACGCCATATGCATAAGTTTACCGGTTTCCTTACTTTCTAAACCGCGATACGACAGTGACAAGCATTACGTCTATTGAAACAGGAATACGTAAAGCAGTGGTACCAGACACGGACGACCCGTATAGCCATTTGTTTACCTTTTACGAACTACTTGGCAGAACGAAAGATGGCCTATTCTTAAATTTTTGGCAGGAATATAAAGCTGGTTAGCATTTTATTACTGCCGTATGGATAACAACACAGGATGCACATATCTGGGTCTATAAGAAATGGTTGTGTCTTTCCATCAGGAGAAATATTAGCTTGTTTACCTACTATTTATTTATTATTTTTTTATATCATAAGATAGCAAACAAGCAGATGGGTCTCCGGGTGGAATGAGTCAACCATCGCCTATAGACATCAAAGATGTTAATGGTGCGTTGCTATCTTGTGGCGAGGTCTAATGTCACATGCATAAGTTTAGCGCCTACCTTACCTTCAGAACCGGAACACGACAGCGATAATCACTGACGCTATTGCAGCAGGAATAGGTAAGGCGGTGGTACCAGACACGGGCGAGACAATGCAGAACTCTACCACCTAGTAGCCACGATGGTAGTGACTCGATTGCCAATCGGTCGCCTTTTACGACCTGCCTGGCAGAACGGCAATTGGCCTATTCTTCAAAGGAGGCCGGGACCTACACGGCGGAGGCCGGGACCAACACGGGGGGGGGGCGGGTAGTTTGTTTGCTATACTATGATATAAATAAACTAAGCTATCGGTTTCGGTTATTACAAATAATAAGCGATAATCGCTATCAGGTCGGTAAAATACGGTAGCGAAGATTATCACCACGCCACCACCACGCCGATAAATCGTGATGAAGTGGAACATATTTTTAGAGAATTCAAAGTTAAACTTTTCATTGTCTTCTATTATTTTTTTTATAACTAGCTGACACACAGCTTTACCCTCAATTAAATTCATAAATATAATTCATTTTTATACAATCTCTTAAACTATATTTAAGCCCTTTATAGTAGGAGAGCCCAAGAGGGCATTTTTGCATTTACTCGAGCACGTCAGATTAACACAGGGAAGGTACCTCGCATAATATTGAGGCTCTCCAGCAAATATGAGCCCTTTATATAGAGACGGGTAACTAGGTCAGAAAAAAAAAAACAAAATTCCCATAACTTCTGCTTGTGGAATATTTTAGATTATATTTTTTTCGTCATTCTTACATCATTTTCAATATAATAAAAGAAAATTCAGACGCGCTCGTGAATGTCAAAACAACGTTTTCTTTCCAACTTTGTCACCCTCCCACACTATCTTACGTTACACTTGAATGGGTAGATTTTCTAAATTTTAGGTGCCAATTAACCCAAGGTGCCAATTAAAATTAGCAATTTAGTGTTTCTATGTCACATTTTTTTTATCTCTAAATATATTCTCCACCATTGAAATGAAAAACATTATATACCCTATAATTTAATCTACAAAATCCAACAGGTCCCTATGACGTTCAAATAATTGAGCTGTTATTAGGATTTAAAAAAATAGCTTATGTTTGACCGCAAAACATTAATTATCTTATTGCAAAATTTCATTAGAATCAGTTCAAATCGTAATCAATTCAGCAGTTTAGTCGTCAACATGTACTTGACGTACAGACACATTTATAAAACTAGAAAAAAGTAGGGTAGAAAGGACTCATCTTTGAAGAACTGATCTGCCGATGAATCATCTACATCTGCTTAGCAGTCGTAGAAGCAGTTTATGAGAAATGTTTCATGATTTGGGGATTGCAATAAGAACGTATAAATCTACAAAATTTTTAGTTTTGACCAGAAGACATATATACATATTTTTTATTCTGTAAAACTAAAACAGTGTTTGTTAATCGCCGCATAGTAGAGAGCGGTCACTAAATTGCAACAATTCTCATTTTTTCAATTTTGAAGAACAATTAAAATGCTAACGCACCCTTTAAACTAACCATTATAATATTCTTTTTTCTTTAACATTCCTTTAAACTGTAGGTGTTATGTTGTTTCAAACAACATTTAAGTTAATTTATTAATAACTAGCTGACCCGACAAACGTTGTTTTGTCTTTTTAACTACTCTTATTTTTTCTTTATTTTCTCACCTTTTAAACCTTCTCGGGACTTCAACAATTAATTCAAAACCAAAATTAGCCAAATCGGTTCAACGGTTCTCGAGTTTTAGCGAAACTAAAGAAGAGCAATTGATTTTTATATATTTAGATGACTAGCGGAACCGGCAAACGTTGTTCTGTCTTTTTAACTAATCTTTTTTTCTGTATTTTTTTACCTTTAAAACCATCCCTGGACTTCAACAACTAATTTAAATCCAAAATTAGCCAAATCGGTTAGGCCGTTCTTGAATTGTAGCGAGACTAACGAACAGCAATTGATTTTTATATATTAGATTAGCTGACCCGGCAAACGTTGTTCTGCCTTTTTAACTACTTTTATTTTTTATATATTTTCTCACCTTTTAAACCTTTCCTGGACTTCAACAATTAATTCAAAACTAAAATTAGCCTAATCGGTTCAGCCGTTCTCGAGTTTTAGCGAGACTAACGAACAGCAATTGATTTTTATATATATAGATTGTTACGTCAATCTTGAACAGTAAAATTTTATTTTAGTGTTATTTCATTTTACTTTTATGGTTTTTTTTTCAGGTACTGATTAAAATGTTGACCGTCATATTATTTTATAGTATAAAATATATTTTTTCTCTGTGTTAAATGTATGTTTTTGCCCGTCCTCTTTCTTATCATATATAAAAAAATATTCATTTCTTTGTTAATGTTTTATGCTTTTTACCTTTGTATCTTTTCCTTAAAATCTTTGTTAACTTATTGCATGTGCTTGTGCAAAGATTATGAGCACAATGATTAGAAGGAGTGATGTGCGTGTCATATAAAATGTATATGAAAGAGTGTTATTTCCACTTTTGTTTCTGCTTTTTTAGCAACAAGTTTAATACCAATTAGTAATCAATACGAATATTATAAAAAGATTTTTTTGGTTATTTAAAATGAATAAACTCAAAAATTATAGACGGATCTGTATACTAACCAATTTTTACCTAACTAAACAAAAGTAGGTAATGATTATGAGCTATGTAATGAAGACAGGAGTAATAGCTAGTATATACATACCTTAAATAGAAAATTGAAATTGATGAAGGTCCGCCTGCACCAAAACAACTTTATATCTAACTAATCCATTTAGAGTTTATTATTATGTAAAGGATATCGTATCCTTGTTAGTAAGTTGAGATCAGAAATTAAATTACAAGCATAGGCACAACATTTCCAAAGCACTTAAAATTTCATCTCGCAAGAAAGCTTATTCTAAACTATAATGTATGAAGGCCCCAAGGCCCTTAAGCGTTTGGAAAACTGTCAGAATAAGGTACTTACGGTCGAACGAAGCGACATAAGGAAGTTATTATACAGGAAATTGACGCTTGTTCGATATAGGAATATGATACACAATCCTCTGAACGGTGAATGTTTTCATGTTTATGACGATCCGCCGAGGGCACTGTATGTCACGTTTAAGTGGAATAGTTATGCAAATATTTAGTAATAACATTGTTGTTTCGTTACAAATAATATTGGATTATAAGAAATTAAGTCAAATTTAGTAGTAAAGAAGTGTTATTTATTGCTATATTTATTTTATAATGGATTTATTTATTTGAAATCAGGTTCCATAAATTTATTAGTGCCCAATATTAGTAATAATAGTAGTAGAATAAATCTTCTAAATAATAAATAAGATAAATAAATAAATAATAATTTATATTAATATTATAAATGCGAAAGTTTGGATGTATGGATGGATGTTTGGATGGATGTTTGTTACTCAATCACGCAAAAACTACTGAAGGGATTAAAATGAAATTTGGCACACAGGTAGATGATGACCTGGAATAGCATATAGGCTACTTTTTATCCCGAAAAACTAAGGTGATCCCGCGGGATTCGCCAAAAACTTTTATAATGCAGCGGGCTGCACGCTGCAGCTAATAATAAATAAAAATAAAAAATAAGCCCGGACCAACACGGGGAACCAGCATATATGTTTTAAACGTTTAAAAAACTGCTAAATTTTAACAAAATTATTTAGTTATTTGTGAACGTAATAAGCATATCTATAATGAAAAAGTTTCTTATTACCATATCCGCACAAACAACGTTGAACGTTTGTAGAACATTTTACTGTAATGTTAAATACCTCAAGAAAAGCAATTTCGGTATGAATTGTTTTACTTGAAATTCGCAGAAATTTGTTTAAGCATTCTCATTTGCAATTTTAATAAGAAAGGATAGATTTTATCTTTGTTGAATCTTTTACATTGCTTTCGGGTTGTCGTTCGGGTTGTTGTTTGCAACATCTGGACGACAATTTCAAATGACTATTATAAAGAAACGACTATCTTATTATGAGAAGATATTCGTTCAACTTTGAAAAGAAGCTTCATCAAATACCTATAAATAATGAAAAAACTTGAGAGGTGTCAAGGGACACCCGGATGGAACGAAGTTCCTTTTATTATTATTTACAAAAAACCTGTATACACTCAACAAAAATAATCGTCGCGACACCACACTGTTCAATGCGAATGCGAAATAGAAATGAAAATATCTGGCTTGCTTTCTATAAGAGAGAGAGAGAGAGACAGACAGAGAAACATCCGCACGCCGCACAGCTTACAATACCTTACTATACAACATATATAGCAAAAAGTGTCGTGACAACTTTTCGTAAGAATTTTTTCCGTCTAGCCCCCTTTCACAACGCGCGATAAGGAACTTCGTAGAATTTCGACCCATGGTCGAATTTCGGCACCCGGTGGAATTTCGGAACCCGGTCGAATTTCGGCACCCGGTCGAATTTCGACCCGCGGTCGAATTTCGGCATTCGGTCGAAATTCGACCGGCGGTCGGAACTCGGCAACCGATCGAAATTCGACACTCGGTCGAATTTCGACACTCGTTCGAAATTCGACTGTCCGTCGAAATTCAACTTTTGGTCTAAATTCGACATTCGGCCGAAATTCTGTATAAATGCCGAACATTTGGCACTAGAAAAAAAGTAAACTCAATCAAATAGTAGATAGACTCTTTCACTTTCAATGCATGAGCTAAAGGGAAGTGGCTGGATATTTCTGTGCTTACAATAAGGTATATAGCAAAAAGTGTCGTGACAACTTTTCGTAAGATTTTTTTCCGTCTAGCCCCTTTTCACAACGCGCGATAAGGAACTTCGTTCCAATAAACATAACATTTATAGTTTAGTTCGCAAAGATAAAAATGTTACACCCGTGATGGGTGGATGGATTTTTATTTTTGCGAACCTAAAATATTTTCTACTATATTTTTATATCATAAAATAATAAACGAGTACTTGGTTCTCGTGATAGAAAAACATTACCATCGCCTTTAGACACCAAATATTTTAATAGTGCGTTGGTATTCGTATGGCTGGATATTAATATAATATGCATAAGTTTATCGGCTACCTTCCCCTCCAAATCGGAACATGACATTAGACCCGGGCGTGACAATGCAGAACTCTACCACCTAGTAGACACGATGCTAGTGACTCGCATAGCCAATCGGTCGCCTTTTACGACTGGCATGCCTGCCTGGCAGAACGGCAGTTAACCTATTCTTCAAAGGAGCCCGGATCAACACGGGGAGGTGTATATTATTATTAAAATTATAAGTGGGATTGTGTTACCAAAGGTGTTAAAAAGGCCACAAGATAGCAACGCATCATGCGTTGCTATCTTGTGGCGAGGTCTTATGCCACATGCATAAGTTTACCGGCCACCTTACCCTCCAAACCGGAAGACGACAGTGACAAGCACTGACGCTATTGCGGCAGGAATAGGTGGTAGTACCAGACCCGGTCGAGACAATGCAGAACTCTACCACCTAGTAGCCACGATGTTAGTGACTCGTATAGCCAGTCGATCGCCTTTTACGACCTGCCTGGCTGAACGGCAGTTGGCCTATTTTTCAAAGCAGCCCGGAATCAACACGGGGTATAACTTTGCAAATCTGCCTTAGTATAACGGAATTATGCCCGAACATACATAAAAGAAACATAAATATCCGAATTGAGAACCTCCTCCTTTTTAGGAAGTTGGTTGAAAAGTTAAACCGGTTGAGTATATATACCTATAACCGGTTGGGTATATAACTATAACCGTTGGAAATTTTATGTTTTTTAAGTGAAATAAAAGTACCAGTGCATATTAAATTGTGTCTAACATTAGTAAATTAAAATAATTTATAGACGATAAGAGTCAGCGAATAGTATAATGTACACAGCATAAAAGAAAAAAAATTGATGCAATAAAATAAGGTTTTTTTTCCATCAGAAAACAGCACTAGACTATTTTTTATTTTTTTTATAGCAGAAGGGGCGAACGAGCAGGTGGTGCTCCTGATGGTAAGTGATCACTGCCGCCTATGGACAACTGCAATACCGGGGGTCTTGCAGCTGCGTTGCCGGCCTTTTAAGAATGAATAAGCTTGTTTCTTGAAGGTCCCTAAGTCGTATCCATTCGGAAACACCCCCGAGGGTAATTGATTCCACGAAGGAGTTGTGCGAGGCAAAAAGTGCCGACAAAACGCACGATTGTAAATTTCCAGTCATCGAGGTGGTGAGGATGGAACTTTAAATTTTGACGCGATGTCCGATGACGGAATTTAGCGCCAGGAATAAGTCTGAATAACTCTTCGGAACACTCCCCATGATACATACGGTAAAAGATGCAGAGCGAACCTACATCTCTGCGTAACACCAAAGAGTCAAGACGATTAGAAATAGGATATATGATATGAATTATATTGTTTTTTTACATCATATCATAGTAAAAAAGCCTCTCCTATAGAAGATTATTCCTTGGTGAAATAAGGTAATCGTCGTCTAAAACCCCCTTAGATATATGTTACCCGTGTTGGTCTGGGGGCCCTCAGAAGAATAAGTCAACTGCCGTTCTGTCAGGCAGGTCGTAAAAAGGGACCTATTGGTTATGCGAATCATTACCATCGTGGCTACTAGGTGGTAGAGTTCTGCGTTGGCTCGACCGGGTCTGGTACCACCGCCTTACCTATTCCTGCCGTTAAGCGTCAGTGCAGTCACTGTCGTGTTGCGGTTTGGAGGGTAAGATAGCCAGTTAACTTGTGCATGTGGCATTAGTCCTCACCACAAGTTAGCAACGCACCATTAACACCTTTGGTGTCTATAGGCGATGGTTGAATCTTCCCATCAGAAGACCCATCTGCTTGTTTGCTATCTTATGACATAAAAAAATATATATGCATTTCCATTGATTACACTGAGTTATATCGTAAAATGCATAAATTACGCACTGAAATGGAATAGGGCAGCGGCATATTTTTATATGTTGTGGCAAAAAATGTTAAGTTGGTGGTAACCACAGACCACATAAATACTAACAGACATGGCGTTTGGCATTGAACGTGTAGCCGTGCATATGAGCGAATGCTCATATCATTGTCAAAAGCATGGCAAATTATATACGCAAATTGACAATAGTATTAATTAAGTTTTTATGTCGACTCTGTGGTGTAGTGGTCCGGTGTCGGAGTTGACCACATGAGGTCCCGAGTTCGATTCCTGGGTCGGGCAATTCAAAAATATGTTTTTTTTTCAGTTTTCTGATAAAAACAACGTTGCCCGGGATTGGAAAGTGCCCGGTTGGCGATAGGCTTGCCACCTATTACATTGTGGGACCAAGTATCTTCGGCTAATCGTGGATGCACTTGTTGTACCTTTGCCTACCCCTTCGGGGATACGGGCGTGAAGATACTTTTTTTAAGTTTTTATTGTTGTGGTACTGTTACATACATTCTCGTATTTATGTCAGTTCAAAACTTAGCTACTCTTGACGTCTAAGAAATGTCTGAAGAAGGCGCCTTCATTTACTCCATGGTGGTAACAAACCGCGTAAAATATACCTAGTAGTCACGACATTAGTGACACGATTGGCGTTGGCACACTCGCATTTTTTGCTATTATTATATCTTTTCACAAACCATTTGAACCAACGAAAAGTTTTGCGTCGCCACACATTAAAATCAGTGAGTGAACAATCCATCGTCTCTTGTTTACGTACCCTTATGATTGGAATTTAAAAAAAATACATAGAACTAACTAAAGAACCTCTGGGTATACTTATTCAAAAAAAAATCACATCTGACTACTCTGTAAAAAGTTATGCTTGGTATAAAAAGAAATTGAGAACCTCCTCCGTTTCTTTGTCGATTGAAAAAAAGTGTGTTTTATAAACATAATGAAAAAAAACACGAGTACGTAAATGTTTAAAATGTTTAAAATGTAAGCCCCCTAAAAATGGCTGAGGTAAATTCATATATTATTGTACTAAACATACAATTGTGTTTGAAATTCGTTTTGTATGTACAGCTTGTCACGGACATCTAAATACACTTGGACGTAATGTTAACCAGGAACAGAAATTCATAACAGCTTCAATTATGTCGAATGCAATACGTATCTTGCGAGTGCTAGGTACGGTTACCAAAGTTTTTGTTTCTGAAGGATAAGTATTTATATAGCTTATAAGGTTCTATTGTTTTGCCGTTGAGTATGAAAAAAAGGCGATATGTTTTTAATTTTTACACACAAAATTCTACTTATTTATTCTGGCTGGCTGAAAAGTATTAGCTGTCTTTTGTTCTCACATGAACACACTTGCACATATTGTTGTTGTAGGAACAGAAATTCAAAACGGCTTCAATTATGTCGAATGCCATATGTATCCTGCGAATGTTGGATACGGTGTCCAAAGTTTTTGTTTCTTGCAACAAGTGTTTATACAGCTTATTAGGTTTTTTGGTTTTACCGTTGAGTATAACAAAAAATTTGTAAAGTGCGTGTTGGGCCAACGTGCACTGTAGGGTTCCGAAGTTGCCCATTAAAATAATAACAAGGATTTTATTGTTTTATACTATAAACGTTTAAGCTATTCAATGTCAATGATAAATATATATCTGCTTCACAGGTTCACCGCCTATAAAAATTTCTCTAAGTACGTTTGATACGTTACTCAAAAACTTAAAACTTATATCTACTACTACCATGATTTTTTTCCAACCCTCAAAACTAACCGTTTAGGGGGACACTTGACTCATTTTACAAACGAGTACACTCTCGAAAACTCGAAACCTACAATATTTTTTAAAAACCTATCCAACAAAATCCTACATTATGGGGTACATGAGAAAAAAAATTGACGTACCCACTTTACGTGTAGGGAAGCTACTTATTATTTGTATTACCAATATAATTTTTTATAATTTTTTTCACATACCCTTGTATATAAAAATAAATTTTAAAAATTGCTTAAAAAAATTGGACCAAAAAATATGCAGTCACGACACTCGACTTCATCCAATTTTCTCCAGTATATTCGTATTCGAAATACCTAGTAGCGTAAAATTGAATTATAATGATGTTATAAAATTTATTAGCCAACATTTGGAAAAATTGCAATGTTACTCGGGTTAGTAGAATTAATAAATCTACGAACCCACAACTTTTTTGAAGAAATTTGTTGAAAGTATTGTTAACAATTTGAAATAGCGTAAATAATGAAAATACGAGTTTTGCAATAATCTACTAATTAGACTATTTAACTCGGAGCATGGACTCCCTGGTTTGATGAGGAACCTATTATTGACATTTTGCTATCTATTAATATATAAGTTAAAGCCGGAGGGTATTTTAAGGTCCCTGAAAAGCACGTATAGCAGTTGATTTCAGAGTGCTAAGTGTGAGTTTTCTTTTCGCATTCGATCGTGAGCGCGTTTGGAGTTTAACCGTGAGAAACCAGTTTACCACTAGGTGGCGCTGTACAAATCACATACAAATTCCTAGTAAACTCCAAACGCGCTCACGATCGAATGCGAAAAGAAAAACTCACACTTATCGCTCAGTTATAATAAGTAATAGTTATTAAAGTTGATGAGAGACACCACCCGTTTTACCGAACGACTAACTAACTGGTGAATCCTAGTAAACTTAAGAATCGATTGACATTCCGAGGTAAATTTTATTGTATTTCAATTATGAAATACGTATAAGCATATGTGCCACTTGGATGGATTCTTTAATTATAAACAAACTTTATATTATCAGAAAAATAAAAATATTATCGGTATACACAAATTGACCTAACCACAAAGTAAGCATTTTATTTACTATTAATATAGGTGATACTCAACGATATGAATACATAGAAATATATATACCTATAAACATTCAAATATGTTTACAACACCCAAATCCAGAAATACAAACCCTATGCTCATTACACGAATGCTTAATCCTGTGGGTAATCAAATCCGAGCCCCAATTATTGCGTAGTCAGGGTTGCAACATTCAACAAAAATTTAGATTTAACCATAAATAAGTTTTCTTGTAAGACTGTGTGCTTTAATGTTACTGAATATATGTATATAGATATGTAAATTATTATGTTCCCCTGGGAAGATCGGTTCCGATCTGATTAATTTTGTGATACGTTAAAGAAAAAATTGAATAATGAAATATTTTTGGTCGACATTAATCTAAATTTAATTTACGTACCATGGCCCAGTATTATATTCCGAAGTATAATCGTAGTTTAATCAAAACATACTATGTATTTGTTACATTATCTATCAGTTGTGAATAATATTATAGTTTATTACTACACGTAGAACAGTTCACTATGGCTACACCTTTACTTTTGGCAAATCAGGCTTTCAGTTTTAATTTCAGGCTGACCGCACGCTGACGGTCAGCGCTGAGCAGCCAGCACGACTCGAAAACGCTACCTATGGCGTGCGGTCAGCGCGACAACAAAACCAGGCTCAATGAAAAAAAGAGACATTGCGCTTTTTGTTAGTATTATTACGTATCTCTCAGAAGAAAACACGCAATGAATACATAATTTCTAGGCCTTTGTGTGACGTATGATCGATGTATATGATAGGTGAAACATATAGATGTGTGTGTTCAATTTTAAATTATCATGTTTAGGGACTAGCTTCTTAAGTTACATAGCCTTCATAATAAATACAATACAAAACTGTATTTATTTTCTCAGCATTAGAAGAATAATGAATAAAAAAAAATTGTCATATGACAGCAAACAAGCATAATATGTCTTTCCTGATGGAACAAGATATTTATCGCCTATAGAAACCAAAAATATTAAAGATGCATTGCTATCTGTGTGGCGAGATGATAATGCCATTTGCATAAGTTTACCGTCAATCTTAGCACTCAAACCGGAACACTACAGTGACAAACATCGACGCTTTTGCGTCAGGAGTAGTGGCCCGGGCGAGAAGTTGCAGAACTCTACCACCTAGTAGTCACGATGCTGGTTACATGTTTGTCCAATCGTTTGCCTTTTACGATCTGCCTGATAGAATAACAGATGGTCTATTCTTCATAAGAAACCCATCTTGCCCATCTTGAAGGTTGGTCGGTCCTATTATTCATTAATATAAGATTAAACCTAACTGCTGTGAATGGCCTGTAAGGTCTTGTGGTCCGGTGTCGATGTTGACACTTAAAAAGAAAACAGTTCTTTCGGTTTTATGATAATAACTCGGGCCGGGATAATAACTTTAACTTATAGTAAAGTTATTTTACAATATTCGTATGGCAAAAGGAAAACGTAGAACTATAAACACGTAAAATAGTTTTACAACACAATAATAAGGAGAAAATACAAAAGGTAAAGAATTATTAAAATCTGCGGGTCTTAAGGTTGAATTTATTGCTGCTCGCAGAATTGGTAGGATTCATGGTAGTAAGCAAAGAAGGAGTCGTCAGTGTAATTATATGCCAAATAAAATTGTAAGATTTTATATAATAAAGCAGATAGGTAACCTACCTGTTTCTATAACAAAAGTAAATCAATGAAACAATTCCAAATGTGTTAAATGTCGGTATTGTACAACGTTATTGTCTCCCTAGTGCTCGCCAGTTAATAATACAGACAACCCCAGAAGTACTTAACTAAATTATTTGACACAAAGAATTTATTATCACGAATTGTTTTCAAAATTTGTTCTGAGTTTTGTTTATTTTAAGTGTAACATAAAGAGAAAGGAAGTAATTTTAACACTTTTGAAATACATAAAACCTGAGGTGGCTTTCACTCAAACTTATCAACTGACTTTCCAAAAATTGGGAGATACTTGATTTAGTTTTAAGTTTTTTGTCTCAGGTTTTTTCTAGGAAAATTAGAAAGTATCATTCAGAGAAGATATTTATGTCTCAATTAGAAAGAATAAGGCAGGTTTTGCCATCTCAAGATGGCAGTGGATGGCGTTCAGGTTGTAATGAAGTCCTCTGTTATTGTAAAAATCTACAGCGAATATGGTACACTAGTGGAATAATTTTTGCCATGAAATTATCCCACCGGTGGCCGATGCAGTCGTCACATTCCTATGCTGAAATATTCACTAAATTTAGTGATATTAAGGTACGTGTGAATATTTTAAAATACCATAGTATTTTGTTGCATAAATAGAATCTATTTTGTTATGATAATTTTATTGAGTTATATGCCACTTTAGGGTCGGATAGTTTTGTTACTTACTGTATAGCCAATGTTTAATCTCTTTAGATCAAGGGAGCAATTTTATTCTTTGCTATTCTGTGCAGTAAAAAAGCTATATTGCGAATATTAAAGTTTTCAGAACGAACAAAATTTACCTGCCGCAGTAGCATCAATTTCTGGGAACAAAATCGTAGTAATAGAACCAGTTCCATTTAGATCAGACCGGCTGAAACATTGAAATGGTTTACGATCATTGCCACCCGACGCGTTACGGAGAGTTAAAATTTTTCAGCTTCAAAATTACGATTGCTTATCACCTACTATTTGTTTTCGAAATCTAAATCGTATCTACAATTTAAAACAATTAGAACGGTCTTAAAGCTAGCTGATTTTAGCTAGCTAACTTCGCCTTCATTACAACACATATTTCTAACAGTAAATGTGACAATTTTAAGTCGTAAAGACAATTTTAATGTTTCTAGAACTGTATTTTTTCATAAATGAAAGCAGAAATAAAAAGGTAACAAACTATAATGTTATGCATGGCGGACATCGCTTATAATTCGATTGTTTCCTATCATATTTTGTTTAAAAGGATTAAGAAAGCTACATCAAAGTGTTATTCTAATTCAGAGCAAGAATTCTAAGTCAAATCAAAGCTTCTACTTGTCTTACCTAGCGTAATTTTATATGAATCGTTATCATATGAAATCGTAAGTTGAGCGTGTCAGAAAGGGCGTGAAAGCAAATTAACATTAAATTTTACATAAACAAGTGCGTAATACCAAAGTGAGAGAGAGGTTAAAACTAAAAGACAGTATTGGTGTAATAATGAGAAAGACGTACATGTTCCGTTGGTTTGTAAATGTTGAAAGAAAATGAACGATTAACAAAATAAGTATACAGTGTGAATATGAATTGATATGGAATATTGATATATACGGTGAGAGAGCAAAGTTGACATACTATGTCGAATTATTCAGGTGATGTCCGAAGGTAGTGTCAAGAATCTAATGGCATGTTTGCCGCGAAGCGAGAGCGTTATGAATGCTGAGGAAGCAAGGCAAGTCTGTCTGAATCGAAATGTGTGGCACTCAGTTTTCTCTGCGACGAAGTACATAGAGATTTGAGGTATAATAAACATAAAATACAAGCAACTTCGAGTTCATTATCAACCATAGATTTTTCCCAGACTTTCTTTTCTTTTTATGTTAATTTATATTCATCAGTAGCATGTTTTTACACAAAGCTTTTTCTGATCGAAAACAAATAGTAAGGGTTTGTAATAATCCCCAAAAGGCAAGCTCGGTAATTTAGCTCTTCTAGTTTTCGCTAGAGGGCGACTACACGTGTGATGATTAAACGACATGACGTGACTCGGTGGAATTGCAGAATTCTAAAAAACAGTAAATCAAACAGGATTTTAAATTTCACGTACACTAGTTTTGAAAGTGATTCGAGATCAAACATTTCACACTGAAATGAGATTATTAACACTTAAACAGTTCATAGTTGTACTAAATATATTCTTAATGATTATAGGGTTTGTGTCCACTAAGGATGAACCGGAAGTATTGTAGTTTTCAATGATAAATAATTATAAAAATTTAAAGGTTTGTAATAATTCCCAAAAGGCAAGCTCGGTAATTTAGCTCTTCTAGTTTTCGCTAGAGGGTGACTACACGTGTGATGATTAAACGACATGGTGTGACTCGATGGAATTGCAGAATTCTAAAAAAACAGTAAATAAAGAAGGATTTTAAGTTTCACGTACACTAGTTTTGAAAGTGATTCGAGATCAAACATTTCACACTGAAATGAGATTATTAACACTTAAACAGTTCATAGTTGTACTAAATATATTCTTAATGATTATAGGGTTTGTGTCCACTAAGGATGAACCGGAAGTATTGTAGTTTTCAATGATAAATAATTATAAAAATTTAAAGGTTTGTAATAATTCCCAAAAGGCAAGCTCGGTAATTTAGCTCTTCTAGTTTTCGCTAGAGGGTGACTACACGTGTGATGATTAAACGACATGGTGTGACTCGATGGAATTGCAGAATTCTAAAAAAACAGTAAATAAAGAAGGATTTTAAGTTTCACGTACACTAGTTTTGAAAGTGATTCGAAATCAAAGATTTCACATTGAAATGAGATTATTAACACTTAAACAGGTTATAATTATACTAAATATATTTTTAATGATTATAGGGAATAGGTTTGTGTCCACTAAGAATGAATCGGACGTATTGTCGTAACAAAACATCTATATATGTGGTGATAACAAAAAAAAAATATAATTATAAAAGATACAGATTAATAATATTTTAGTGTTATAAAATCGGCAAAAATAGGCATTAAGTCATGTGATAGGGAATGCAAATCTCGAACTGTTACGTCACGCCGTGGTAAAACGTCATCTATAATTATGTTGTCATTTTCATAGAAACTACAAGTATGTAATATAGATATTACCAGCGCGTGGTGTAATTATGACGCCATGACATTCCGAAACGTTTTCGTGGTAAATTTTAATTTCAACTGTAAAACGCAAAATTTTTGTTATAAATGTACGTTTTTTAATAAAAAATAAATATTTTTTGATTAATAAAATATTATTTTTGTGTTATAACACACACCCCGTACTTGGGAAAAATGGAAAAACTTTAAAAACAACAAAGAAAAATATCGACACGCAGGGATTGAACCTGCGACCGTCTCCCTAAAGACGGGACGCCCTTCTACTGAGCTAGTGTCGACAGGTTTGACGTGGCGAAAACCTTCTTTGCTATATGATCGATTACGTCGATTGTACTGATCCCTAGGTATGCATACGTATAACCAGTTAAATGAGTTCATCATTACAGATGAAATTCACATTTATAATTTTGATCAGTACTTACGTATTTCTTATTATTTTTGTATTATAGCACTCACCCCGTGCTTGGGAAAACTGGAAAAACTTTAAAAACAACAAAGAAAAATGTTGACACGCAGGGATTGAACCTGCGACCGTCTTCCTAAAGCCGAGACGCTCTTCCACTGAGCTAGTGTCGACAAGTTTGACGTGGCGAAAATCTTCTTTACTATTTGATCGATTACGTCGATTGTACTGATCACTAGGTATACATACGTATAACTAGATAAATGAGTTTATAGGTACAGATAAAATTCACATTTATAATTTTGATTTGAAGTTGAATTTCGCTACGTCTAACCTGTTGACACTAATTCAGTGGAAGAGCGTCCCGGCTTTAGGGAGATGGTCGCAGGTTCAAACATTGCGTGTCGATATTTTTATTTGTTGTTTTTAAAATAATAAAATAGTCTTTCAAATTTAGTCAATTAACATGTTGTTTGATATCTTATAGGTCAATAGGCTTGTTTCTTGTTCCCACCACTGTAATTTGTGAAAAACATCGTCAGCAGTGGCAATCAGTTGCGACCTCACGGAATCCGTGGGGAAAAGCTAAGCTATCTTAGAATCTGCAACGAATTTATTCAGAAAAATTGAAGAAGAATTGAAAAGAAAAATGAAAAATAGAAAGAGTATAAAAATACATCCAGTTTCTTCTTAAATATTGCTAGTGTTCTATATATTATGTAATTCTCCTTTATTTCTGCGTTTATTGGGTTGTAGTTTTAAATTATAATTGAAACGTCTCGCCTGGATCGGGTACCACACCCTTATCTATTTAAGCCGCAATAGCGTCATTGTTTGTCACTGACATGTTCTGGTTTGGAAGGTAAATTAGCCGGCAAACTTATTGATGCCTTTCTACGGCACGGATAGCAATGGACCATTAACATCTCTGGTGTCTATAGACAATTGTTGTTTGTTTTCTTCAGTCATTTGTTTCTTCGCTATTGTGACATAAATAGGTAAGTTGCTTGTATAAAACCGAAGCGTGACATAGCAGAAGCTACTAACTAGTACGCTGTGCCTTACAATTCAAGTAAATTTGCCTTTCTTCATACACATTTAAATAACGTTTTTTTTTTTCAGTTTATTTTAAACTTTTTTCAAAAAACCCAAGATGCACAGTCCCTAACAAAACTGACACTCAAAACTGTCCCTAATTTCACATAAGTAATTATAGATATGGCAAAAATATATGTTTTTGCATATCCTACCTTAAGCGTAAGTTTTATGGTTGTTTTAAAAAAGCAATGTACAAAAAGTAATAAAATTGGCAGTGTCGCGATCGATGCGATTCTATTTGTAACTAGCTGTTGTCCACGACTTCGTCCGCGCGGACTTCGTTTACTCCGCATTGCTCCTCCCCCGTAGATGATAGCGTGATAATATGTAGCCTATATGTTGACCCGATCTATAAGTAATATTCATGCAAAATTTAAAGTAAATCTATTCAGTACTTTTTGAGTTTACCCCGGACATACATACAGACAAACAGATAAACAGATAAATAGACAAACAGACAAAAATTCTAAAAACCATATTTTTGGCTTTGATATCGATTGTAGATTACGCCCCAAGTATTCTTTTAAAAAAATATTCAATGTGCAGTTATGACTTTCCTACGATTTTATTATATGAATAGATGAGCACACAATTTAAATTTGTGCGCTCATTTTTAGAGGACGTTTTTGAGACACTGATTGTGTATCTTGGGTTTTTATATCAATGTTACAAACTATATTAGTTGCATAAAATTACCTAAGAGATCGTCGTATTTGTCAAATGGTTAACAGCCCTGACTTATCAAATTATATCTAACTTAACCACCCCGTTGATCGAGGGTTAGTGAACCTAACTAAGAACCGATGGGGATCGGACTCGATTCCCGACAGGGACAAACATTTGTGTGATGAGCGCGGATTAAATGGATACGCCTTTCAAGTCGATTTCTTAGTTTAGCAGCATAGCTTGCAATTACATACAGATAAATAGAGTTATGCTACTTACCAATGAAATAAAATCATTTCAAGGGTAATTTTTAAACTTTGTCATTTCATTCGGTACGATAAAACAGTACAACATGGTTTATTCCTTTTTTTTTCAATATATTATAATCTACAAATGTATCTATGACTTTTTTTAAAGTAATAGAAGCGTTTGCTATATGCGCGGTGACACGTTTCCTTCCCAATAGTGTGCCTATTAGTATTAATGTAGTCTGTGATGATGAACATAGATGCTTGTATTTTTGGGTTTGGGTGTTTATTATGTATGTAACAGTATTTATATATGTATTTCTTTGTATTAGTATTGTTGAATAATACTCATAACAGCAAATTATATGCTTATTTTGGAGTTAGATCGATTTATGTAATTTGTCCAGCGATATTATTTATTTAATGAGGCCGAGGTTATGTGATACGCCTAGATGTTTGTATTTCTGGGTTTGGGAATTTATTAAATACTAGCTGTACCCGCGAAAAACTAGATAAAGTATTGACTAAATTACCAATTTATTAGGCCGGCAACGCAACTGCAAGACCTCTGTTATTGCGGATATCCATGGGCGGCGGTGATCACCTCTTGCTCGTTTGCCCCCTCTCCTATAAAATTCTATAAAAATTACTAAATATCAACTGTACTTTGAATACATTTTTTGTTATATTGTATTTAAACGTATAATTTTGTTTTATTATCGATTTAATCGATTTTTTCAAGATATCAAATCGTCTTGGGTAATACGACCCAACGAACGTCATTACGGTCATACATTTTACGGATACAAATTGCGGAGCTTGTGGGTGATTTGAATGACATCTGTCGCCTGCATCACGCTACAACGTAAATAGCTTAACACCCATATCACAAGCAAAAATTCGCTTAGTTTGAGTTTAGGTAATCCTTTAGAACGTGTAAAGAATTGTCAACAATTCTTTACTTTACAACCTGATATCATTAATTTAAGAAGAAGCATCAAGAGGCACGTTCATACATATACATATAATAAAACTGAAGGAGGCCAAATTCTGTACGTCGAAGATATTAGCACATACATTTATATATATATATATATATATATATATATATATATATATATATATATATATATATATATATATATATATATATATATATATATATATATATATATATATATATATATATATATACATATATATATATATATATAGCACAATAGCCTACCATTAAGTGAAGTTTTATTGTAAACATTTATTTACTTTATTTTTTCATTTTTATAAATAAAATATTCCTGACCTCTACAAGATCAAGATATTAGCTTAATGATAGTAAAATTGCAGTTATAATGTTTACTGGAAGCAAATACTATTTCTCCCTGACTAATAGCCCCGTTGCCAAATTTAGGTAACTGCAAAGGAGTCGGATATTGTTAATGATCAAAAATACATCATGGATTTTAAAAATAGCTTGAATAATCATCATTGCCCATTACGATTTCTATGTACAAACCGATACTACCACATTCTATCTTTTTCTCTGTGAAAAATCTGTAAGTTTTTATGATAATAATATCAAAGTTTGTTGAAACCAAAGATAACTATAATATTAATGCTTATAATAGCTGTAACTTTTAAACGCGATTTCATCGATTTTGATCTTTTAAACAGAATTAACCGCTGTTTAAAGAAACTCCAAAAACGTTGTCTTGGGTCAAATTTAACTGGTTGAAAATCTCAAAGTTGAAAATTAAGTTTTTTAAAACTTTTCGTACACGATATCTCCTGAATGAATGGTAACCGGGTCTACTGCTCTGAAACCGGCTATGACGTGACATTGCACATATCAATATTATAAATATAAATTAAACAGTGCAGCCGTTAAATAACAAACAGTTTTCAATGGAGTAAGCGATAATGCCATAAACTGGGGAAGAAAATGTTTTTTTGGACGGACTTGGAGGTACATGTAAACATTTTTTTAACAAATAAGGATCAAATTTGCAGGTCTTAGCTGATTATGATTGCCCTGGCAGTGGCGTCATTTGGTTGCAATATTTTTATTCGGTGGAAAGATAGCCCCAGGCATATTTAAGATAACAATGCATTTAGAGACATTTGCATCGCCAGTGTGTGATCTTTCTCTCAATAAAATTTTAAAAAAATATCTTCACGCCCATATCCCCGAAGAGGTAGGCAGAGGTACAACAAGTGCACCCACGATTAGCCGAAGATACTTGGTCCCACAACGTGATAGGTGGCAAGCCTATCGCCCACCGGGCACTTTCCAATCCCGGGTAACTTTGTGTTTCTCAGAAAACTGAAAAAACACTTTTTTTATGTGCCCGACCTGGGAATCTAACCCGGGACCTCATGTGGTCAACGCCAATGCTGGACCACTAGACCACAGAGGCGACTAAAAACTCAATAAACTAATGTTTTGAAAAAATGTTCTTTAGCCAAATATAGTCATATGGAATGAGTATACAATTTCAGACAAAGGAAACTGCAAACTTGACTGTAGAAAATATAAGGCGTTACGACAGGCTTACGAAAGGCATTTCAATGTTGTTTTGTGGTGACTTCGGTTAAACACTGCCTAAGTTCCACAAGGCATAAGGTTAGATGTCAAAGTCAACGCAATTTCAAATCCATTCTAAAAAGCTCCTTGCTTGATAAACGTGCTTCAACATCCAAATCATTGTTAAATATGAGAAATAATGCGACAAAATACCAATAATTACTCTGCAGGGATGGCAATCACGAACGAAGTCGCGGGTATAGCTATTAAGGTAATAAAATAGTATCTTCATGTCAATAATTCGGTTCAATCTGGCAATCGCTTGTGGAATAGGTAGAATGTAGCTAATGTCTAAATATGCTTCTAGTTCACCACGGTTCACCAACTGTTATCAAATCAACAAGGTTATTAATGTTATCGCTTCTTTAAACTTTTTGATATCTATATATATATATATATCTACATATAATGAAATCGTAGGAAAGTCAATGTATGTCCGGGGTAAACTCAAAATGTACTGCATGGATTCACTTCAAATTTTGTATGAATATTACTGACAGGTCGGGTCAATATTGAGGCTACATATTATTACGCTATCACCTACGGGTGGGGAGCTGTGCGGAGTAAACAAAATCCGCGCCAACGAAGTCGCGGGCAACAGCTAGTCTTAAAATAAATATAATCAGCTTTAATAATAGTTGTCAGCTTAAAATAAAAAGTATGGTAGTTAGCCCACGCGCGGGGCCACATATGATAAGAGGGTTCGTGCGTAGAACAAAAGAGAACAAAGTGAATGATCACAATTTTTATTCTTGTAAATGTCAAGAAACACAGATTACACTGATCAAATGACTAAAATATAACGCACGTGGGTATGGAAATTTGCATGTGGTAGCTAGCGCATGCGCGGCGTATTACACGACCTTCTATATTTACAGCGGGACGCGGACTCTCTTGTCTGTCGACCGATGCGCGGGCGCGGCGGGATCATAATATCCGACGCGCATGCGCGAACTTATTGGTACCGCGCCGGCAAGCGACCACGTGACTTCCGAACGGGAATACGGTTTACTATATGCTCCCCCTCTAGTTCAGGAGAACGCGCTCGTTCCTGGACTAGAATCCTATTTACGGCTGGACGACCACGCTTTTTCTTAGGAATTACTGGTTGAGGAGGGGTGAGATCATTGCCACGATACCTTGTCAGATCTTGCACGTGATACTTCCCGAGCTCTTCAAGTGGAGGTTCACTGTTGGAGATTGTATAGGTAGTGGGAGATATCTTCCTAACTATTCTATAGGGACCATCGCGGCGTGGTACGAATTTCGAAGTAACATCTTTGTGCTTACTACTCAGAACGTGGGACTTGAGAAGGACCAAATCTCCTATTTCAAAGGTCTCGGCCGGGCGGCGTGACTGGTCAGCATACTCCTTATTTTTATCCTGCTGGAGCTCAACACGCTCCCGAATTGCTGATAGCGATGATAGGAAGTTATTCATATAAGGAGTTACCTGGGGTATGAAATGTTCCTTGTTTATTACTGCTCGGTGGTCATGGACGACCTCCGAGAGGGATCTCATCTCTCTGGCAAACGTGAGGTACGCTGGAGTGACGCCAGTCGTACGACATCTAGCGCTGTTTAACGCGAAGCGAATAACTGATAGTTTCTTTGGCCAGGATGTATGATCTTCTTCTACTAGCTGATCTAGCATAGCCTTTAAATCACGATTCTTGCGTTCCGCAGGATTGGCCTCTGGATGGTAGAGTGGAACAAAGCTCTGCTTCACATCCAGGATGGTCATGCATTGCCGCATGATAGCCGACACGAACTGGACGCCATTGTCCGATATGACTCTGCGAGGTAAACCGTATCTCATAAAGTACTCTTCTATGAGAACTTTAGCACATGCATCAGCTGTGGCATCCTTTAAGGCAAAGAGTTCGACGAACCTCGTAGCTGTATCTTCGATAAGAAGAATCCATCGCTCCCCCTGGTCTCCTTCCGGTAGCGGACCGAAAAGGTCGATGGCAAGAACTTCATTCCTCTGGTTTAAGACCGGTGTCTGAAGTAGGCCAGGTGGTTCGGAGTTTGTGGCTTTGTACCTTTGGCAGTGGATGCATGCCTTTACGTAATCAGCAATGATTCTCCGCATCCCGGTGAAGTAATACAACTGAGATACCTTTTGATAGGTCCTATCAATACCTGGATGACCAGCTGTAGGAGAATCATGAAGATCATGTAGAATAGCAGGTACTTGATTTTTAGGCACTACTATTTGGGGCGATTCGCTATCTGAATCGGGATTAAATCTGAAAAGTATACCTTGATCCATGAGGTATCCTCTCTCGGACCATCTCTGGGTTGCTACTTCATCACAGCCCTCAAAGTCTTTAATTATTTTTGTCAGCTCAGGATCAGCAAGTTGTTCTTCGCGCAGCTGAGTGGGAGACTTTCTAGGTAAGTCACATATAACTGTACAAACTCCACAGCTATCACGAGAATCTTCAGAGCACACTGGTCTGCTTAGTGTGTCTGCAACAACATTAGCCTTCCCTGGTGTATACTGGAACTGAATATCGAAGGACTGGAGTTTAAGAGCCCAACGGACTAACCTACCTGCAGGTGACTTGAGAGAGAGCAGCCAACGAAGGGGCTGATGGTCACTGCCGATAATCACCGGTTGTCCATCGAGGTAAGGTCTGAATCTTTCAACGGCCCACACCACTGCTAGCGCCTCTCGCTCGGTGGTGGAATAATTTTTCTCTGCTGGATTCAGAAGGCGGCTGGCATATTCAATTGGTCTTTCATCCTTACCTTCACCCTGAAGAAGAACTGCGCCGAGGGCGTAATTACTGGCGTCAGTGCGCAGGATGAAGGGGTTATTAAAGTTAGGTTGAACGAGTATTGGCGCTGAGGTAAGTAAGCTTTTAAGTCCGTTAAAAGCTTGGGACTGCTCCGAACCCCAGGTCCAGACTTGGTTCTTCCTTGTTAGACGTGTAAGTGGTTCGGCAACCTTTGAAAAGTTGGGTATAAATTTTCTGAACCAGGAACACGTCTGGAGAAAAGTGCGCAGATGTTTCAGGTTATGAGGTTCTTTCATTTCGAGAACAGCATTCACCTTTTCAGGATCGGTGGAGACGCCATCTTGAGTGATGACGTGGCCTAGGTATCGAACAGTCTCTCTCGCAAATGCACACTTCTCCCGATTGACGTGGAGATTAAACTCAGCGAGGCGTCTGAAAACTGCTTCTAGGTCTTGAAGATGCTGCTTGAACCCTTCAGAAATGATTAAAATATCGTCGAGATAGGCCAGTAAGGTTATCTCTTTTAGGGCCGCACAGGAACGGAGGCGGTCGATGAGACGTTGGAACGTAGCCGGCGCGTTTTTGAGACCGAACGGCATGCGCTTAAACCGGTAAGTTCCTAACGGAGACACAAACGCTGTTTTGTCTCTATCTATTTCGCGAACACCCACCTGCCAGTACGAGGAGCGCAAATCAAGGGTGCTCATGTAGCAATTCCTTTTTGTACTCTGCAGCAACTCATCAATGCGAGGCATGGGGTAAGTGTCAGTTTTTGTTATGGAATTCAGGCGTCTATAATCTACGCAGAAGCGAATACTACCGTCAGACTTCGGCACCATCAGCACAGGTGAGCACCAGGCCGATTCACATTCTTCAATTATCCCCTCTTGTAACATCCTGTCTATCTCCTGTTTCATCTGCTCTTTTTTATTTGGGTTCAACCGGTACGGGGGAACAGCTACGGGCGGATGGTCACCTGTGTCGATGCAGTGCTCAGTATAAGGTGTAGGACCTCCCCCTGCTTGAAAGATGTGTAAGTGATTAGCGAGTAATTCACTGAGCGCGTCACGCTCACCTGCATTCAGGTGGACACCTTCGTCGTCCCGGAGAACATTTGTAGAAGCGCACGCTGTATACCTAAAGGTAGGTTCGTATAATAATTTATGATGTACTTTATTATCATCATTACTAAAATACCATATTTCTTTATGGAAATCAATCACTACCTTTGCAGCGGAAATAAAATCTATACCGAGTAATGTCTCATTATTACTGGAGTCAGGGAAAATTAGGAACGGAACCGTAATAGTTTTTTGTTTAAGTTTCACGCACAAAGACGTCGAGAGGATATCCATCTCCCGAACGTGGCCGTCAGCGAGCTTAATACGTCTCTATGAGGGTTTAAACGGGTGACCTTGCCGCAGAAGGAGAGCATAGAGCGTATGACCGGCGATACAATGTTTAGCACCCGTATCAATCATCGCGGTCCCGGAAAAACCTAAAATTTCGATCTCGAAAATTGGACGTAAATTCCGGAAACTATCTCGCGTGCTGTGGTCGCTTCCCGACGGTGAAACATTTTCATAACACAAACAATTAGAAAAATTATCCATTAACAAATCAATTTCTTTCGAATTATTACATTTATCCATAGAATAGGCAAAATTAGTAGAAATTGTATTATTAGATTTAGGTACAAAATTATTATTATTCATAGCATTCGGTTCCATAACAGTATCTAGATTATTATTAGAATTTAAAACAGAATTTTCAAAAGAATTATTCAAACAAAAATTATTATTAGAATACATTCGTGTATATTGCATGACACCGTCCATATTATCGGGCATTAAGTTAGAATAATAACAATTATTACAATACGGTATGCCATTTTTATAACAATTTACACAAAAGTTAGACACATAGTTCCTATTTTTTAATTTACCCCGGTTCCTTCTATTATTCACTGAATTAGCACTCGCGGATTCGACACTATAAAAACTTGATTTATTATTATCCACTAAATTTTCACTTTGCGGCCGAATATTATTAATAGAATTTGACTCACCTCGGTTCGCAAACTTACGGCATTGTTCCTTGACATGTCCATACCGTTTGCAATATGAACATTGCGGGCGAGACTTGTGCGAGGCGGTCGAAGCGGGCGGCGGCCGCGGTGGCATCGAGCACGGCTGCGGCGTGGCGGCGGGGAGCGCCGTGGCGAGGCGCGCCGGCGGCGCGCGGCTCGCAGCCCCAGCGGCGGCCGGCGCGCACGCGACGCGTGGCGGCGAAAGCGACGACGGGCATGAAGCGGCCGGCGCCGTTGCCGTTACCGGCGGCGACGCGTATGACGATTTCACATAACGTTTTTTTATATCATTTTCATTTACGGAATCCTCGATGTTTCTTGCTTGAAACAATAATTCAGAGAATGTGGAAATATCTTCACGTCGTAAACGCTTTCGGATTCGGTTGTGTAGTAGACTGTACACTATGTCGATTTCGGCTTTGCTAGTTATGTCGCCGGTTGGTAACTTGGCCAACAGGGCGCGAATGCGTGCTACGAACATATCTGTGTTTTCGTGTCCCTGCGGCGACGCAAATATCTCTGTGTATATTCGATAAGGAGGTCGGCGATCGCCGAAAGCACTTATTAAATTGTTTTTAGCGTCTGACCAACTACATACTTGAGGTTTTATTCCTAACCACCATGTAGCGGCATTTCCAGTTAACAACATAGATAGTCCACGCAAAATATTAACGTCAGGAACAAAACAGCACTCCACGTAACTCTCCAGGGCGTCGATAAATGCTTCCACAGATTCACCGGGGGCGCCGCTGAACGAGGCCTTGCACCGCGCAAGCGTTCCTTGCACTTCAGAGACGGCGACGGGGGTGGAAGTCCTGGCTTGGTTGTTAATGAGTGATTCCATGACATTCTTAAATGCTTCTGCCTGCAAAGTTTGTAAAGCAGCAAGCAAGGTAGTTACAGTTTCCTGTGTAAACGTAGCATCGGTCGGAGGGGCCTGAGAAGCTGGGGCTGCGGCGCTTGCCCGCGACCTCGAGCGGAACCTCCGTTGAGTAGGCGGTGACTCGGCGGCATTGCGGCGGGTTTGCGACAGCGGCAGCGTCGCTTGTGTGACATCGCGGGAGGAAAATGGCGGAGCACTCTCACGATTAACAAGACGGTCCATACTTCTTGTTATAGGCATTATAGCGCGACGATCGATAGGTCGGTAAGTATTCACTAATTAAACAGTTTCACTGAATTTAAATAGGCACATTTACACACTAGTTACGCACATAACACGTTGGGACGCCACATATGGTAGTTAGCCCACGCGCGGGGCCACATATGATAAGAGGGTTCGTGCGTAGAACAAAAGAGAACAAAGTGAATGATCACAATTTTTATTCTTGTAAATGTCAAGAAACACAGATTACACTGATCAAATGACTAAAATATAACGCACGTGGGTATGGAAATTTGCATGTGGTAGCTAGCGCATGCGCGGCGTATTACACGACCTTCTATATTTACAGCGGGACGCGGACTCTCTTGTCTGTCGACCGATGCGCGGGCGCGGCGGGATCATAATATCCGACGCGCATGCGCGAACTTATTGGTACCGCGCCGGCAAGCGACCACGTGACTTCCGAACGGGAATACGGTTTACTATAAAAGCCTATAAACTCTGTGTATAGCTTACCTTACGTATTATGCCCGTTTATACTATGCTAAGTATTTTTTGTAAAGACCGGCGGCGTATCCTTGCATATAAGTGCACATGAACTTATAAGGAAACGCAAATCGACTTGTATTAATTGTTAAGAAGTTTGTAAATAAAAATATTTGATTTTCTTTTTCTTTTGAGTCTGGGTCTATGAAAGTGATATCCAAACTCTGTGTCACATGAAGTAGTATGACTATGAACGTGCTATTAACCATTAACTTAAAGTAAAATTGTCAACCTAATTTAGTAATCAACTGAAATAACACTAGTTTAGTGACTGAATATTATATTTAAATAACTTAACGTACGAAATGGACCTAATTTACCAACAATCGAACTTCCAATTACGTAAGAATTAACCTTTCGAAACCATGTAAAAATATAAGAAACATATTGCTGTATCGGAATCTAAAAATAATTCACATTTAAAGTAAATTTTCTGTAAAATAATCTGAAAATATTTTTTATGAATTGGCTTAAAATTTTCTGAATACTTTATAATATTGTTAACGATATTTGAGTGGGTTGGTGAAAATTTGTAATTTTCATGAACACAAAAATTACAGATATTTAGAGTTGTGATGAAAATGTAAGCATTATAAATATTTTGATGAAACATTGCAACACATTTTTATACAATTATGTAGTAAACAAGTAGGTCATGTTAATAGTGCATTGCTATCTGTGTGGTGGAATGCCAATGCCACATGCATATGTATACTGGCTACCTTACTCACTAACTCAAAACACAACAATGACAAACATTGGCATTACTGCGACAAGAATCGGTAAGGTGGTGGTACTATTATACCCTGATGAGGCATTGCTCTACCATGTCACTATGGTAATAATACAATTTATATGCAATCTTTCCCCTTTTAAGAACAATCTGGCAGAAATGTAGATTTGGTACTATTGGTACTATTTTTCAAAAACGGGCCTTCAAAAAGGGTTTCTAATATTTTAGTCTGAAAAATAATTAGGGTAAGTATATTTATACTAAAACACTGTAATGTCTCAAATATATGAAATAAAATTTTTAGCAGTTCTAATAGAGTTTTTAAGTTTTAAAATAAAATTATTTTAGCAGTTCTAATAGAATTTTTAAGGAAATGTTTTATAGAATTTTTAATCTTATCAAGCGTCCAATCTTATCGTTGCTTCAAAACCATATTTTCTTTACAATTTTAAATATCACATGTTAAATATTGCATCAGACAACATTTTCTTCACAATTTTAATTATGTATTGTTAGCATTTTTTTCCCGCTAGAAGACAGATGTCATCGCGTCTATAAAAAACGATGCACCTGTATACAGTGCGCTGATTTTGGCATTTGCGCTCGAGGCATTCACACGTGCTATTAGGCACGTAATAATACGAAATTATTTAGTTCACTTGCAAAGTGATTGATTCGTATTTATATTAAAATCGTTAATATACTTTTTAACAAGTCATATTTTCACTTAAAAATTATGGAACACTACATATACAATTATGCTCATTTTAACAAACATTTGATTATCTAAAATAATGTTTTATTAGTTTATTTTTAGATTTTTTAAAAGTATAGTATATCACTACATAGTATAAAACAAAGTCGCTTTCTCTGTCCCTATGTCCCCATGTATGCTTAAATCTTTAAAACCACGCTACGGATTTTGAGGCGGTTTTTTTAGTAAATAGATTGATTCATGAGGAAGGTTTAAGTATGTAAACCTTTCCGATATTCCCACGGGAACAAAAGCTACGCGGGTGAAACCGCGCGCAAGTCGCTAGTAACAGATATAAACATAAAAAATGACCCCAAACTGGTGGTGATACGGCTTTATGTTACGTACGTACGTGATATTTGAGTAATAAACTTTTCAGTATACAAATGTACGGAATACAACTGTACTAGTATTAAAGTAATAATCACACAAATTTTTAATACTCAAAGTTTTGACGTCGTTGTTAAATTCATAGTCCAATGTAAAACTTCTTTCTTTTGACTATGCATCCGTTCCGCATTTTATTTGTTTCGTTTGTTTTCTCTGTAAGTCTTCATGTTTCTCTTTTTGTAACGACATTTGTTCGTGACTGTACTGAATAATGTTCTAGAATTTTTCGCAAACTTTTTTATGAGGATGTTGTAGTTTTATCTGAACCTCGACAATGTGCAATTTGGCGTTATATTTACTAAATTAATTTTTTTCTCAATTGCGTTACAGATTAAAAATTTAACTATTTGCAAAGGAAAGGAATAAAAAACGAGGTCAAAACGAGATCTATGTAGACTCAAATATAAAAATTCATACTTATTGCTTGATTCAATAATAGTAACTACGAAACCAAGCGATAGTACTCAACAACAGATGACAGCATTATATTTTATCTATTCTCGAAATAGTTAAAACCATATCCTACAGATAGCGTTCAATATTATTTGTATAAAATAAATTAGAACAAAATATTTTAACGTGAATCCAGATCAACAGATGCATTGAAGCATAAACAATAATTAATTATTGCAATAACAATAATGCTCATGTTGAGCATTTATTGTTTATCTCAGATGATAGTATGAGACAGGAAGTGGGGTGGTTTATATTAAATAGAAAATAATTACACTGCTGGCCATTACTCTTATTGAGTGAAGTGCTATTTGACTCTCTCGAAGATGCTTTGGTTATGATGTATAACGTGCATTAGGTACATAATGTGTGTTTTTGTTTCTGCTACTTATGTGGCGGTTTTATTGATAATGACGGAGTCACATGCAAGATTTCACGAATATTGCAAATTAAATTACTTTACTTCAGCTTTGTCAAATTGGTCGTTTTGAATCAAGTAATCATAACAATGGTATTTTTTTCTAAAATCTTATTACTGCCATATTACTCGTGCTTCCATTATGATTTTGTAACGTCTTAGCCTGTTTAGTGTCGTCACTTTGCCTCTTTTTGTCTAAATAGCATGGTTTGATATATCAAAATTTATAAGGTACTAGCATTAACCTGCGCGCGCTGCTACGCTGCCAACTAAAATAAATTTGAAGGAAAGACACTATTACATTACCAACTCAGAAACCTTCGTAGGCTCATGCACAACAACTTTGCTAAAGATCGTCTCATGATCAAATGCATAGTTTACGATTCTATAAAGGACATACAGATAAAAATACATACATACATATATATATATATATATATATATATATATATATATATATATATATATATATATATATATATATATATATATATATATATATATGTTTTGTTTATTTTTTGGTCTAGCGGTACCTACTTGTGATATGGGTGTTAATTAACGAAACGTAAGGTATTTGGTACCACCGCCTTGCCTATTCCTGCCGCAGTATCGTCAATGCTTGTCATTGTCATGTTGGAGGTTAGGGTATCCAATAGACTTATTGGTTGGTTTCTCTTGCTATCAGAGATCAGCTTGCTATCAGATCTATCTGCTTGCTTGCTATCTTATAACATAAACATTATGATTTATTTAATTCGATATTATGATCTATTTAGTATATTGTACTACCACTGATAAAATAAAATATTATGAATAAATAATAAGAACATTCAGATTAACTGCAGCATTGTATGACGACAGTGGTATTACGTGTTTTATTCCCATACGTTTTTCCCAAGCTTCACTCAAACTTTTCCATGTTGATTCTGTGTAAGCGCCCTCACTTTGCTTGCCCACTCGTAACTTATCGGAAGCTCCTTTAAATTCTTGGGACATTTAGCCGTTTTAATTCTGCTTTCTAAGTGCGCATTTATTAGAATGTAAATATTTTTAAATAAATTTAGATTGCTCCGTCGTTGTTCGAGTGGTTAGTGAACCTGATTACCCAATAAATGGGGTTCAATTCCCAACAAGACAGGCATTTATATGATGAGCATAGATATTTGTATTTCTGGGTTTGGGTGTTTATTAAATATATTTGAGTATTTATTTATATATACCACAGCTCATACAGCAGGTGCAAAACGAACACGAATACGCCACAAACACAGCCATGCCGCTTCCACCGTCGTTTTGGCGCAGCAGCATACAGATGCACTGAACCATGCACGTACAGCAGCACACGGCAAGTACACAACCAGCTGGACGAAGCACGATCAAGAGCAGAAGGTCAGTCACACCGCTTATTCGTTAAAGACAGAAAGACCGCACTACAATTCCTAGTCGATACAGGTGCGAACATATCAGTTTTACCACCACCAAAAGGGACAAAACTGGAACCTACAAAATTCAATTTATACGCAGCAAACAACACCGTAATTCCCACATACGGCGAACGAACAGTGACTCTGGATCTAAACCTGCGAAGACCATACACCTGGAAATTCATCGTTGCAAAGGTCAGCAAGCCTATAATTGGGGCAGATTTCCTCAATCACCACAACCTTATAGTCGACATAAAAAACAGGAAGCTTATCGATCAAACAACGAAACTCGCAACAAGTTCTTACGTTACACAATCAAATTTACCTACAATTTCAACTATTAACAATGATAACGAATATCACAAAATACTAGCAGAATTTCCCGGCATCACCAGACTAACAGCAATGAAGCTATCTCCGAACACAAACGTCAAGCACTACATTGAAACATCAGGCCCACCACTGCATTGCCGCGCAAGACCTATTCCACCTCACCTATACAAAGAAGTCAAAGCTGAACTCAAAAACATGATGGATCAAGGCCTATGCCGACCAAGCAAGAGCCCATGGTCATCACCGTTGCACATAGTGAAAAAGAAGACAGGAGGAATAAGATTAGTCGGTGACTATCGCAGTCTCCGGCCATCACGACGCCTCCGCTACAGTGGTGACGGCCACCGCCGCTACAGGGTGACGGCCACCGCCGCTACAGTGGTGACCCCGACGTGATCATCACCACTAACAGCTATCAACATGCCACAGTGGTGACCCTCGGGGCAACACAACACGCATCAGCCTTCTGACCATCAGCGACTCCTGATTACCCCCCTCTGCTTCCAAACAGCATCAGCCAGCTTCACAAGCTACGCCTCAACTACGCTTTCCGGAATCCACTTCGAACTGCCTACGTTTACTGGATCTCCAAGCAGCAACCCTATCCCGCTCGTTCCGACTCATTGCGAACCACAGCGGAGGCGCACTCGTCCCGACTCACCGAGGACCGCGCTTATTCGGCTCGTCTCGACTCACCGCAGACTCGAGCACTCAAGGCACATACGCTTCACTAGTTCAACTAAATCGACCTTCGGTCTTGGGGGAGAGTATTGTAGCGGCTCAAAAACAATCACAAACGCTACAAGAAAAAATAATAAAAAATGGACAAAATCAATAACAAATGGAAAAAATGAAATTCAAAATAAAAATCCTGAATCGCGATATCACAATTATTTATCTTGTAACACTATATACAAGTTTCAACGCTTCTCAAATGGACTTCGGTCCCCAGGCATTACACCTTGCCTGGCTGGGAAGATCTTCCTTTCCCCCTCATTTGTCATTGTGTGACGTCATCGACCTCCACAGTTATGACGTCACCTGACAAGAAGTTGGCCCGCTGGTTCCATCACTTCGACCCTCCAGCGGTACGGACCAGCGGCAGCAGATGGGTCACCTGATGGAAAGAGTCAAGCCTCGCCTATAGACTCCAAAAGGTGTTAATGGTGCGTTGCTATCTTGTGGCAAGGTCTAATGCCACATGCATAAGTTTACCGGCTACCTTGCCCTCTTAACCGGTACACGATAGTGAGATACACCGACTATTGCGGCAGGAATAGGTAAGGCGATGGTACCACACCCGGGCGAGACAATACCTAACTAGTAGCCACGATGGTAGTAACTCGGAATAGCCAACCGGTTTCGCATTTTACTGCATCATCAAGGCTAAAACTTAAATTGATGATGCAGTAAAATGTGAAACTGGTTGGCTATTTAAATAAAAAAGTATATATTATATATAATTAGTGAATTGTGAAACAGTACAAGTGTAAAATTTAAAACAATAATTATGACGGAGTTTCACCAAGTGCCGACGATGGAAAGTATAAATTTATCGTAACACACTATTCGAGTTCGGGTTCTGGTGAACACTGATTTTAATCAACACACTGACCAATTTTACACCCTATTGCTTCTTGTACAATCTCAAAATAAATCTGGACAACTATCCTTTGTAGAAAAAACCGGCGAAGTCCGAATGGTTTCGTATTGTAACGAACTCTCCCGAAGACCCTCTAAACTCACATTTTAAATATAACAAAATTGTCTGTTATATTTCGTTTATAAAGGAGTCAACAGAATTATAATCATATTATCTGGCCAAATGATTCATCTAGTGTTAAATTGAGGACCTATTTTGTGTTATATAGTTTACCCATTCATTCTTTTCAAAGGTACACTTCATCTCTTATAAACAACCATACTTTATCAGGAAAAGTATACTATAGATTGATTCAAAAGGACTAAAATTTAATATATTGAAGATATTTGGCTTAAGAGAGGGAGTAATATATTACATAAATACATAAATAGATAATAAGGATATTTAGCTTTAAGGAAGGGAATAATATATTAAATATATACATAAAATACATAATAAAATATATAGCTTAAGAGAGCGATATGATGATATTAATAATTACATTGACTTCATCTAAAGGAAAGAAGTACAGTGGTATGGAATATATGGATAAAATTATTGTAATATTTAGGTTGAGAGTTGTAAAGCACTTTAGTGCCGCAATTTTATTATTGTGGGATATGTAAGAGGCGCCGCCTCGCCTCACATGTGTGAATACCATGCCGGCTGAAGGCCTTCCTAGCGTATTCCCCAGAAATATATTGAAACTAAAAGGAACTAAAGTCCTTAATCTCAAAGAGAAAATCAATATATTATGAAGAGCCAAGTTAATGGCAGATAGGCATTACTGTTGTGGGGTCACAAAGTGATAGCCATATAGTTTTAATGTCCAAATATGTAAATACATTGTTTGGAAGTTGATGAGTATAGGCATGACCAAGGTGCTTCATTAATATTGAACACAGCCAAAAAGCCAAATAATAATTATAATTCTCAAGTATACAATTAAGCATTGATTTGAAATAAGTAAATGTTGATAAAATATATACTGTTGTTATTTTTAGTAACAAACAATAACAAAATAATAAATAAATATTGGCATGACCAAGGTGCATCATTAATATTGAGCACAGCCAAAAGGCCAAATATAAATATGTTTCTCAAGTATACAATTAAGCATTGACTTGAAGTAAGTAAATGTTGATAAAAATATATACTGTTGTTATTTTTAGTAACAAACAGTAACAAAATAATAAATAAACATTGGCATGACAAAGGTGCATCATTTGTATTGAGCACAGTCAAAAGGCCAAATATAAATATGTTTCTCAAGTATACAATTAAGCATTGACTTGAAGTAAGTAAATGTTGATAAAAATATATACTATTGTTATTTTTAGTAACAAACAGTAACAAAATAATAAATAAATATTGGCATGACAAAGGTGCATCATTTGTATTGAGCACAGTCAAAAGGCCAAATATAAATATGTTTCTCAAGTATACAATTAAGCATTGACTTGAAGTAAGTAAATGTTGATAAAAATATATACTGTTGTTATTTTTAGTAACAAACAGTAACAAAATAATAAATAAACATTGGCATGACAAAGGTGCATCATTTGTATTGAGCACAGTCAAAAGGCCAAATATAAATATGTTTCTCAAGTATACAATTAAGCATTGACTTGAAGTAAGTAAATGTTGATAAAAATATATACTATTGTTATTTTTAGTAACAAACAGTAACAAAATAATAAATAAATATTGGCATGACAAAGGTGCATCATTTGTATTGAGCACAGTCAAAAGGCCAAATATAAGTATGTTTCTCAAGTATACAATTAAGTTTGTGCAAGTTTGTTTTAACAATTACTTGCCAAAACTAAGACAAGATAATATGTTGTCTTCAATCACAATACCGAAACATTAATAGTCGGTACGCGATAAATAAACATATATAAAAGTAATCATTGCTCGCAATGAACTTCAAATAATCCAAATCATAGAAATTTCATAAGTAAAATCAATTAAGATAATCCTTATGACGAAAGTCAAATGAACTCAGGTTAATGTATAAAAATACACTAAAACAAGCAATTTAATATATCCAGCTCTGTGGTGTAGCTCATACCTGGTTGAAGATTTGATTAGTTATGTAGATAGAGCAACTTTGCTAGGCGATAGATAGTTGGTGTTTATCTGGGTTAACCCTCTGAATACACTGTTTGTGGTAGGGCTTATCCGAATACCACGCACTGGTAACGAGGAGATAACCACAACGACAATATTATATGTGTCTTTATATAGATATACACAATGCATGCGACATGCATACAACCCTGATGCCTTCGCAAAGTCGACACTACCTTGTGACGAAAGGTATGGTCCAATCAAAAAGCCAAATAATTAAAATAAATTATTACTGAACTAGAAATTAACCTTTGTTCTAAAGATATTATAGTCAAATTTCCTCCTATAACCCTAATAATTTATAGTCACCACAAGCAATGAAATATTACTTATTAATCGAATTTGAAGTTATAGATGAAATTTAGTAAGATCTTTGAACTCTTTAATATTGTGATTGAATACTCAATACATCTTAGAATCCAAACAATTCGTCTTATACTCGTTTTCCAATGAAACTAAGTTATTTATATCTTCTCCAGACTATTAGAGTTCTATTACACTTATTTCAATTTCTATTTAATCAAATTTCAGAATTTAATAAGGTCTGAACTTTTAGAAATCAACGCTTATTAGATCTATTGTTGCTTTAAGTGAACAGTATTATGAAACGTCTAGCCACCCGAATAATCATAAGTAAAGTTCATTTGTACAATCCTTATGATGTAGAGATTCAATCATGGAAACCAGGTTAATACATGAATATATACAGATAAACAATTTAGACAAATAACTCTAGTTCTGTAAAATAGTTCATGTCTGAGATGATTAGATATGAAAATGGATCAACTTTGCTTGGCGGTATAGTTGGGTGTTTATCTGGGTTATCGCCCCAAACACCTTGCTCACGACAGAGGGGCATATTAACCGTGTGTCTGCACTGGTGAAGAGAAGATGACCATAATGACAACATTACATGTATGTCTTTATATAGATACACCCAGCACAACTTGTTGCCTTCGTAAAGTCGATATTCCCGTGAGATGAAGATGACATGATCTATTTACCAAGGTAAAAGGTAAAAATATCTAATCCAAAATTAGTAATTAACCTTAATTTCAGATTTATTTAGTAAACTTCCTATCTTACTAAAAGATCTGTTATGCACTGTCACTATAAACAATAATATTTCAATTATCCAAAAGAATTAATTTGATAAAGAAGTTTAATATTATAATTCCTATCCTCCTAAATCCCTATATAAATAATATAAAATAAGAATAAAATAAATAAATAATTAATTAAATTAAGTAAATAATTTATACAAAATATGGTTAAATAAACATAATACGTTTGGACTAAAGTTCATTCATTCCTCTCTTGTACTCTAACTCCCTGAAGCTTTATTAAAGTCATTTAAGATTCGCGCTCCAAATTTAATTCAACAATTCAGTTCATATTAATTATTCCTTTGTTAGACACGAATAGAGTAATTTGTATTAGTTTGTGATTATCTCGTTTAATATTTGTACTCGGTTTTAAATTTGATTGTAAATAAAATAATGTTTTATGAAGATTTGATTTTAAGAGACTGGCCTATGCAATCAATTTACGTATTAGTTAATATTTAGTTTTATAATAGGATATAATAATTCGTATTAACATTTCATAATTTTAATAATTCATATTAAGGTAGGTTTTCGTGTGAATTTTGTGTAGATTTATGCCCCCACTTATTGGTTGTAATATATTATTCCTACAGTAACAGACCTTCTGCCTTCAATTCCTAAAAGTTCCTATTTCCTCCTAATCCAATTTGAAGCATTAATTCAAGTAAACATTTTAACTAGAGAAAGTTTCTATAATAAATATTTCCTAAGCTTGAATCACCTAGTTTTAATTGAAAGTCAATAATAAACAAAGTATTCCTTAAATTCCTCAATATATTAAAGCATCAATTCTTCCACCTAATATCTACACGCCCTACCCTATCACCTAATTGTTCCTTCATAAAAAAAAAATTATAACTGCCCAAAATTATAACAATGCAGAAATTTAAATCGTATTTGCCATACCTCCAACTCTGCAACAAACCTACAGTAGCTCTGCCTTCAGCTCCGACGACAGCTAAGAAGTCACCCCCACGCGGCCTCGAAGACTCCAAAGGAATCAACTCTCGATCCCTAAAGTTTAAATAACAAGCAGGATCAACTGTACTATGGAAATTATTCTAGGAACTTCCTAGCCGGTTCTCATCTATAAAGATATGTGGTAGTTATCACCAGTTAGTAGATTTTAAAAGATAAAACCGCACGCAAAACTTCGAAACGGATTTGAATGAAATTTTACACACAGATAGTTGATGACTTGGACTAGCACATAGGCTATTTATTATCCCGGGAAAATCTAGTGATCCAGCGGGATTCGCTTCTATAATGTTGCGGGTTGCACGTTGAAACTAGTTGATAATATTAATTCAGGTGCAGTAGTATTAGTATCTAACAATGGAATTCCTTCAAAATGACGAAGATGAAAAGTATAATTTAAAGTAGTTAAAGCACTTAAATCTATTCCTAATTAATAAGCTATTTAGCCAACATGCTTTTGAATTTGGTAATGCAAAGCCATTTCTTACTCCTGTGAAAAATAAACAAACATAGCAATATTAGCCAATTGTAAGGTATAGGTGTAATAATATTAGTGTCTAAAGACAACAGGTTTCCTCAAAATGCCAATGATGAGAGTATAATAAAATAGTTAAAGCACTAAATTCTATTTCCTTATTAATTAATAAGCTGCTTTGCCAACATGTCCTGAAATTTGATAATATAAAGCCTTTTCTTTACTTCTATAAAAATAAACAAATATAGGAATTTTAGTCACTTGTAAGGTATAGGTGTAATAATAATAGTGTCTAAAGGCAATGGGTTTCCTTGAAATACCGAAGATGAAAATCTATATACACATAATTAAGTCTATAAATCCATTTCCTAATTAATTAATAAACTATTATCCGTCAAGCACTGAAATTTGATAAAGTAAAGCCATTACTTAGTCTTGTATAGTTGTACAAACATAATAATCTTAGTCACTTGTACGATTCTGCTAAAATAAAATCAAAATGAGTTATTTATCACACATACAATAATTTAATTTAGATTGGAAGAACTACATCACCTGTGTTGTTTAGAATTCCGATTTATCCTGTGTCTTGATTAGCAACCCTTCTGCAAAACTGTGAGACAGCAATCGCTCCACAACCATTGCTCACATTTTTATGGAAAGAAAAGAACATTTAAATAACAGTATGAATTATGGTTTTATTTTCCTAAAATCAAAATAGACTTCCCTAATAATAATATCACACAATTTCTATAAAACAAACAAGTCCACGTTTCTCCCATGTTATTAAACATCTTTTCAACAGCTATTCCTTAAAATAAATAATTTCCTTTCTTCATACAACAAACATTCTTCACCCAGTCAAGGATCGATCCACCTTTACACAACATTTTGCACAAATTCATTCTTGTAAACCTAATCACATATTTATCGGTAATATGTTTATTAAAATTGTATATTCAACATTCAAAAGATTTACCTTCTAATAAAACTACATTCTACCAATACTGCTAGATTCAAATAAACTCAACGGCTACCATATCAAATACGAAGTTGCATAAGTACATACGTAATCCCTGAATAAATCTCTATTCTACATACTCACGGTTTTTTGATCAATAAAATTTTTACCAATCCCTTTTCTCACATTAAGAGTATTTATATTATTATTTACACTCCGGAATATCCCTGATATATCTATATTATTGTCTCAAACGAAGAATCCCTTTTATAACGTCCAGAACCTTCAAACAAATCCCCCGTTTTTCTTTCCATTTTTTCCTTTTTTCAATCCTGTCATTCTCTTTTTTCATCTTCGTTTTCCCTTTTTAAGGTTTTATATGTTTATATGTTAGGTCTTATATATTATTGAGATTTAGTTTTTTTATTTATTTTCGTCTTTAATTCCATTGATATTATTTATTAAACCTAACACTGATATATTTTAATAAAAAAAAAAAATAGTATAGGTTTTTATTATTTTCTTTTATTGCACTAAACCTCTTAAGGGATAGATGAAGTCTGTTACAGTATCATCCATACTTATAAATGCAAAAGTAACTCTGTCTGTCTGTCGGTCTCTCTCTTCTTCACGCCTAAGCCACTAAAACGATTTGGATGAAATTTGATAAGTATATAGTTTAAAACCTGAGAAAGGACATAGAATAGTTTTCATCTCGGAAATCCCACGAAAATGGGAACTATAGGAGAAAACCTCGAAACTTTTATTTCTCCTCGCGGACAAGTCGCTGGCACAGCTATATAAAACGGCATAAAATCACGTTTGTTATATGGGAACACCCGCAAATATTTATTTTATTTTAATTTAATTGTTTATTTTTAAAGAGGATATATAACTAAATGTTGTGTAAATATTTCAAACTTCTGCAAGTTGTCGTAATTAAGATCTAAGAAAAGTTTTTGCAAAAAAAATCACGTTTGTTTTATGTTATGCGAGCTAACCTAAATATTTATTTTACTTTCTTTTTAGTACTTGTTGCTATAGCGACAACAGAAATATATCATCTGTGAAAATTTCAGTCGTCTAAATGTCACGGTTTATTAAAATACAGCCTTGTGGTAGACGAAAAGACAGACAAACTGACTGACAGCGAAGTAATAGGGTCCTGTTTTACTCTTTTGGAACAAAGTTCACAAAAAAGGGCTGTGGCTGTGTCGTTCCGTGTTTCCGGACGAGTGGAAAGAAACCAGGAAAACCCTAAAATAACGTCAGTACTTACCGTCCTATAAGCCTAATCAATACGTTAGGCAAAATCTACGAAATAAACATACTATCTCGCCTTAAGGCATTTGTTCACGAGAAAGGCCTCATAATAAATGAGCAGTTCGATTTCCGAGCAGCTCACTCTTGCACTCATTAAGTGCACCGACTTACAGAGTACATTTTAAACGGCTTAAATGCAATCCCGTGGCTGCAAATTCCCACCGATGATTTCGATCTCACGAAGGCGTTCAATAAGATCTGGCACAATATACAAGCTGTTCTAAATGAGAGGGCCAGACAGACTCGTACTCATCAGACAAGAGTACCTAATCAACCACCAATTTCAATTCCGCATAGCGTATTCCTTCTCCACCTATAGGCCGATAACAGCAGGTGTCCCACAGGGCTCCCTACTGTCACCCCTATTAATCTCCCTTTACTCGTGTAACGCACGTCGAGCTCGGTTCATTAATTTTCGTTAACTTTTCAGTAGTTCATTAATCGTTCATTAAACCGACACCGTGTGGGACTTAGTGCGTAAATAGTAGCGAAAAACAAGTTCTGCTGCTGCAGCGATGAACGCTAAGTTTCAAAGTTTAACGAATTTAATTTTTTAGTTACGAATTAGCGATTAAAGAAGTTAGCTATATGATCAACGGTGTCCAACTATGCCAATAGCTTAATATACTGATCCGAGGTATGGGAGTTCTTTATCACCACCAGTCTTCGACCTTAGACTGAGCTTTTTGACTTTACACTGCTTAAATAATATTCACATTTATTATTATTCTTGAACAAGACAACCATAATGTTACACGTGTCACGACTCACGCCAGATAAGATAGTCACGCAATAAGGGCGAAATGCCTTGTTACTAGGAATATAATTTTAGTCACGCACTGACGTGAATTATACTTTATTGTGTCGTATGAAGGAACCTTATTTATAACACGGCTACGGCGTAGCCAAGCGAAGGATTGTAATTTCAGCCCATATATAATAATAACATTTTATTTTCTACCAATACACAACAACTTACAGAAAATTATTACTTAGATAATAATTCCTTAATCTTATAATCCAAACAACTTGATTTTTACCAAATAACCAGCGACTGACTAATCGAAACATATTAATAAAATAGATCGGGGCAAAAGTATTTTCGTATTTTGAATATATTATTAATAATCAAACCTCTTTGGCTGTATTGAATGTAACTGGCTGATTTTAATATCATTAACTTGTGATATTCTGACATTGACATGTATAATATTACCACTATTATACATGTCAATGTATTCTGAAGATGCAATAAATGAAAAAAAACTAGTTCCCGTCATTTTTCAATTGTATTTTATTTAAGCAAGTAAAATGAACGTGTGTGACGAAGAAATTCGGTACATTTTAACCGCACAAATTTAATTCGAATTAAATTTGTGCGGTTTACGGACCTGATGCGGTATCAATAACAGTAGTAATAATCTGGTTCCAGCGTTTCAAGTCTAGAAATTTTAGTGTGAAAGATGAGGTTCGCTCTGGACGCTCTGTCACAAATAAAATTAGTGCCATCTTTAAGAAAGTGGAGCAATTAGTAGCTACGTTATTATTGAAGAACTGGATGTTGACCATAAAACAGTTTTACGTCATTTACGAAAGTCTGGATACAAGAAAAAATTTGACATTTGGGTACCACGTGATCTTACTGAGAGAAATTTAATGCAACGTAACAATTCCGAACCATTTCTTAAACAGTTGATTACGGGTGATAAAAAATGGGTGAAAAAGATCATGGTCGAAGCATGGACAAGCCCCGCAGACCGTGGCAAAGCCCGGCTTGACTTGGACCAAAGTGATGCTATGTGTATGGTGGGACTCGAGAGGAGTCGTCCACTATGAGCTTTTGCTACCGGGTAAAACTATTGGTTCTGACCTCTACTGTCAGCAACTGATGAGGTTATAAAAGCTATGGGAAAAATCGGCCAGAGCTGGTAAATAGGAAGGGCGTGGTGTTCCACCATGACAACGCCAGACAGCATTCGTATATAGACACGCAGCAAAAATTGAGAGAGCTTGGCTGGGATGTGCTTATGCATCCTCCGTATAGCCCTGACCTTGCTCCATCAAATTTCCATTTGTTTCGATCATTGCAGAACTCTTCAGGAAGCATAAAGCTAACCTCAAAAGAACACAGTGAACAATAGCTGTCTGATTTTTTAAAATAAAAATCTTAAAATTTCTACAGGAATAGGATCATGGTATTACCCACAAGATGGCAAAAAGTCATAGATCAAAACGACATGTACATATTACAAATAAATAAAAAATTACACATAAAAATATTTTCCTTTGTATGTACAATACTAAAATACTTTTGCCCCGAATTTATATGTACTTGTGTTGTAACGTATAGATTATACATATTATTAACGCAGTACAGCTTCAGCAACTGACCTCCCATTTCATATATCTCCGGAACTCTGCTTCAGATCTTCACAAAAATAAAATAGGACTACACTTGGAGTATACCCTCTCAAACAAAAAAATAATTTTCAAGATCGGTTTATAAATGACTGAGTTTTAAGGTAAGAAACTTAAGAAAAATACAGTGGAATTGATGATCTCTTTTGGAGAAGTCGGTTGAAAAATACAGGCATTGACGATCTTAACACAAAAATAAAATAAATTTTGAAATGAATATGTATAAGAAACAATGGGCTTTTCATCGTGTTGGAATGGATCCCCTTCGAAAAAAACACCATCTGCTATTATGTCAGACAGTTTCTAAAAAGTAACAGATTGGGTATACGAGTTACTGCCATAGTTACTATTAGGTACTAGTGCCTTTCAACGGCTCCACTACCACTACCAGGCTTTACCTATTTTTAACGCAATAGCGTCAATGCTTATCATGTTTTGGTTTGGAGGGTAAGGTACCTAGTAAACTTGTACACGTTGCATTAATTTTCCGCCACAAAGATAGCGACTTACAATAATGTGGAGAGTAACCATATTTTTGTTTACTGATCTATGAAATAAAAAATGTCTTGTAAATAATTTGCTAATTTTTGCGAGGTAGACGTTACAACTCTACTATTTCTAAGTAGTCGGACAAACATTGGTAATAAATGATTTATTTATTTTATTTTTATTTATCACAAAATCCACAGGCCTTGAGCAACTTATAATTTAAACTTACTAAAAAGGTTCTGCCAGGCATGTTGTAAAAGGAGATCGATTGTCGCCTTTTACGCTAACATAGTTTTGCATTGTCTCGCCCGGATCTGGTAGGTAAGGCGGTGCCTTACCTATTCCTGTCGCAATAGCATCAGTTTTTGTCAGCTTCGTCTTCCGGTATGGAGATTAAGGTAGCCGGTAAACTTATGCATGTGGCATAAGAGTCTCCACAGAATAAGTAACTCTTTTATGGTGCAATGTATACGCTTTTACAATAAACTTCCCGAAACTATAAGAGATCAACCAGTCAATAAATTTAAAAAATGTGTTAAAACAAAACTGTGTAAAAAAGGATATAAAATCTCACATTATTTAAAAGACAAAAAAGCCTGGGATTAATTGCTCCTCATACCGATCTCATATATATATTTTTGTAATATTGTGATAATGTAAAAAAATCAATGATATGAAAAAAAAGACAAGCCCGCTGAGTTTCTTCCGCCGGATCTTCTTAGTGTGTGGCCGCGTTTCAGTTTCAAAATATGTTGACGTGTCAAAATAACTTGTAAAAAGTTTTATTGAATAAAGTATTTCTGATTTCTGATTTCTGATTGACTTTTTCCATCAGGAGACCCATCTGCTTGTTTGGTATTTTATAATATATACCTAGTGAAATCTATTACTGACAGGAGTATTTCAAATAAGTACATCTTAGGAAAGAAAAGATAGAGAATCAGAGGTTGCTGGCCTTTTAAGAATGAGTAACCTCATTCTTAAAAAGCCGGCAATCTCTGATATTGCGGATGTTCGTGAACGATGATCTTTCCATCAGGTAAGCCTCCGGTTTGTTTACCCCTCTTCTATGGAAAAATGTTTCTTTAATTTTAATTTGTTTCTTCTATCATTAATAGCATTGCCCGTATTTGATTGTAGTTATCAAAATATCTATTTCACACGTACAGTTTTTTTTTTAAATATAATATTGTCGTACATTTGGTATATATTGTTTGACCGTCAAAGACATTATTTGTGAGCTTAATACAAACATACGTGTAATTATTTTGTACACACATATGTCTTCACGCCAGATTCCTTACAGGGTAGACAGAGAGAACCGAGTGTCATACATCACGATCCTTGCAAGATTGTCTCGCTTCCTCCACATTCATCACTCTCTTCATACACACACGCCGGTTGCGAAGACTCTTGACATCACCTTCGAACAGTACTCGATCAATCTGATCGTGTTATTCCCCGGTACATACATCCTTCCACCTTCGCACTGTATATCTGTTTTGTTAACATTTCATTTACCATTCTTTCTACATGTATTTTGTACAATTTTAAAAAAATGGGAAAAATTCCTTTTTTTCTGTTCCACATCTGTCCCTCCGTCCGTACATCCATCCGTCCATAGTCTAACTTAGATCATTAGTACTGTTAAGCTATAATTTAGCATGAATATGCATATTAGTCATGACAGTAAAGTGATAACATAGAATCTTGAAAAATATTTTTTTAGGGTAGCTTCTCTACATATAAAGTTGGGATGTTATTTTTTTGTGTAGCCCATAGTGTAAGGTATCGTTGGTTAGGTTTTTAAAAAATTTTATAAGTTTTTCGAAACAATTATTCGATGAAGGGACTTGTTTGGGAAATATTAAGCTTGAAATTGCTAATTTTTGTTAGAGTCAAGTGACCCTCCACCCCCTTCACTTAAAAGTTTAAAGGAAACCTATCACGGCTAAGAAGACTTTACAATGTTTTGAATAATATTCAATTAACTTCTAAAATGTACTTGGAAAAGTTTTTATAGGCGGTAAATTTGAGATTCAGATATATTCGTCATGGACGTTAAATAGGTTAAATGTTCGTAATATGAAACAATGAAAGACCTCTTCTTAGTCAGCATTAACGTGACGGACAATTCAGCTATTTACACTTCTTCATATGGACTTCAACGTAACAAACTTCTTACTTCACAGTTCACACAATATTCTCAAAAAGGGATCAGAAATTTGGCTTTACATAGACGAAACTTATTATGACATAATGGAAGTTGATAACCTAATTAGCATGAAGCATTGTCCTACATATGGCTCGTCGATATTGGAACGATGGAACTAAATACACCCTAAGCTGCCTCATTGTGAGCCTGCTTTATTGAAGTGAAATTTTCCGCATAAGCGTTGAACCCCTTTTTCATCCTCATACAATAGAGAAATATAATTCCTCTATCCATGTTCGTAGTACAGATAGACTACAATACGAATTGAGTTTAACTACTCGTTATATTCATTTAATACCAGCCAAGGGTGAGCTGAACTCGCTTATAAAGAGTTCTGTAACAGCAAAGTATAGTTACTTTTTACCATAGTGTACTGTGAAACTGACTAATTTTACAGCAACAAAAACAAGTTTGTATTTATCCAAGATACTATAAAAATAAATTTATTTTGTACAGTTACCGAAATATCTTATGCAACTATTAGGTATTCTTTTAAACGGCAAGTCAAAAAACTTTACTTGGGCATTGTTCCTGATTGATTGCTTAAATACTTATATAATTTTATTTATGTATTTGCTGCTGTAGTATGAAGACATAAAAGAGTATTTATATAATATATATTGGTAACTATGTATTTTAGTATATATTTGTCTATAGTTATGAGTATCTGTATTTTATTCTTATATATTGAATTATTTGTATTCATGTAAATTCAATATGTGTATTTATTTATATAATTATATTACATATAAATTTATGTTTTAATTATGTGTTTTAATTGTGTGAGTTTTGTTTTCACGTAACTAGTGTGTTCAACTTGAACTAAATTAAGTTTAAATTTTTATTTTCTTCTTTCTATGTGCACCCCTTGTGCCCTCTCTGTACTCTTTGGAGGTTGACTGACAGAGAATGCTCTTGGGCGTTAAGTCTACATGTGCAAAAGTATGTGTGCAAAATTTAAATAAATAAAAATAAATAATAAAATAAACTATTTAAATTATCACATATCTCATTATTCATAAACTATATGAATTTTACACTTCATATTTCAAAAGTTAAAGAGGGGGGACACACTTTATCACTTTAGAAGCGAATATCACACATATTAGCAAAATCAAAATTTTTGTTTTAATAAATATCATATAAACCTATCAAATGATACGGCTGCGCTCTTTTATATTTTTTTCTTGCCACATTACATGTATGGAGCCACCCTCAGTAATTTTATTTTTCAACGTCGTACTCCATATATAATCTTTTAGCAATTTATAAAATACACCTTCCAAATTTCAATCATACAGTACCCATACATATAGTATAGAATCGTTCACTATGAGCTTTTTTCACCGGGTAAAACTATCGATTCTGACCTCTACTGTCAGCAACTGTTAAGATTAAAAAAAGCTAATCAAAAAACCGGCAGAAGCAGGTGAATAGGAAGGGCGTGGTGTTCCACCAGTCTGATGACAACGCCAGATTGCACTCATCTATAGCCACGCAGCAAAAATTGAGAGAGCTGGGATGTGTTGATGCATCCTTCGTATAGCCCCGACCTTGCTCCATCAGATTTCCACCTGTTTCGATCATTGCAGAACTCTTGAAGAAGCATAAAGCTAACCTCAAAAGAACACTGTGAACACTACCTGTCAGTTTTTTTTAAACAAAAATCTCAAAATTTCTACAGGAATAGGATCATGGCACTACCCACATGATGGCAAAAAGTCATTGATCGAATCGGCAACATATATTATTACAAATAAATAAAAAATATACCTAGAAATATATTTACCTTTATATGATCAATATTAAATACTTTTGCCCCGACTTTATATATTTTTTAAAGAATACTTAAGTTAAAAATAAATTTACAAAAAAAAATACGAGTCGAATACAAAAATAATCTACTAATCTTATGAAGAATATTAAATAGCAACATTTAGTTTAATGCATAAAAAAGAATAGGTATTATTTAATCGTCGTCAATTTAGTTTCTTTTAAATCAATCATTTTAACATAATATTGATTTAAAAGGTAGGTAAGGTATAATAGTTTTTAATTTTAAAATATGAAACATAAAATAATTGTCACATGAATATAATATGTATTTCAAGACACTACAGAAAATTTAAAAAAAATTTTGGCGACCTTCTTTATAAGAGATCAAACAGTAAATGAGTATATTTAGCTTTTGGTCCGAAGCAAAAAAATCCAAATTGTTTAAGAAATGATTAAATTGTTTAAAAATGAAATGAGTTCTGTGATAACTGATAACAAACAAAAGAATAAAGGCGAATGATAACTTCCTCTTTTTTGGGAATTCGGTTCAAAATAACTTTATCTTTGCGATTAAATATAAATGTCGGAATGATACAATCATATTATATTGGTCGGGACTCCCTTTTAAGGATAAACCATCTGCCGTTTGCCAGGCCGTTTGTAAGAGGCTAACCATTGACTATACGAGTCACTACCACCTACTAGAGTATGGTAAGGTACCAAGGTAAGGACGGTAGAGTTCGTTGTCTCTCCCGGGTCTGGTACTTTACCTATTCCTGTCATAATAGTGTTAGTGCTCGTCGCTGTCACTATTCGGTTTGGAGCATAAGATAGCCGGTAAACTTATGTATGTGACATACCCATCGAAAGGATAGCAACGCACCATTGACATATTATTATTATGAACGTCGAGTTCGCACTAAAAATATCCGATGTAAATGAACTACAAAAAGCAAAAAGAGCTACAATTCCGCATTAGTCGAAATTAAAACTTAACATAATAATTTAGTGTTTAAATTACCTTGTTAAGATATTTATTTTTGTGATGTGTAACTGGAATATTTTTATCGCGATTTTCGTATCAGACCCGATGCCCATAGTAATAAATAATATATCAATGCAACGTACCATTAACTAAACGTACCTTAGGTGTCTATAGGCAATGGTTGTTTCTTTCTATCTGAAGATCCATCTGCTTGTTTTCTATCTCATAAAAATAAAAAAACCCTGTAATTAAAATTTACATTATATATCGGATCATGTTTAATTCTACAACATGTCTCTCTCTATAAAACCAGTGATAATTTAGTAAATCTTATACTCTTTCAAATATTTTTCCTGCTCTGCCCCTCAATTGTCTACATTCCTCCCAGACTGAGAATTTAATTTATTTTGTTCAAGCCTGATCACGCTAAGTAATGTAGCTAATGAAAACTACAGAGAATTACTCAACGCTAAGTCTGAAGGGCTTAAGCCTAATCCCTTTCGTACAACGCCTTTCAACGCATTTACACTAACAAATAAGCACTGTACCGCTTTATATATTACATTACCGATTTACTCAGCTTAGGAGATGTGTTTATTGTAATGAATTTCACATGTTTATTGGATTTTACGCTCCTCTGTTCTTTAAAACCTTTGTTTGGAGAAAGTTGGAACCCTTTTTATACATTTTCATGCGAGATAATCAGCTCAAAATAAATTATACGGCTTTTGGGAGCGTGCTAATTATTTTATCTTGTACTAGCCTTGAGTAAGGCTTCGTCCGCATGGATATTTTCATTAAATTTACATTTCTGATTTACAAATGTAAGAAAGGGTCTTAATTTCACCAAATTTATTATAAATCGTTTTAAAATAAATTGGCAAAGTGCGTGTCGGGTCACGCGCGACATAAATGACATAAATGTAAAATTGTCAATCACAATAATGCGGAAAAAAGAAAAGTGCCGTTATTATTTCATACTATGAACATTTACGCTGTTTAATGTCAATGACGTATACATATATCCACACCACCACCATTTTATAGGTGGTGGTGGTTCACCACCTATAAAAACTTTTCCAATTACATTCCAAATAATTCTGTTGACTGACTTCTGTTGGAAGTCTGTTGACTATTTACCTTTTAAATTAAATATGTTTACTTATTCTTACACCTCAAAATCAACTGTTTAGCTGGCAAAGAAAGGGGACACTTGGCTCTAACAGAAATAGCACTTTAAAGCTTTATGTTTCACAAAAGAGCCCCTTGATCGAAAAATTGTTTTCACACAACCACAATATTTTTTAAAAACATATTCAACGATATTCCGTACTATGGGGTAAACGAGAAAAAATCACCTCCACTTTACACGTAAAGGAGCTACCCTAAAAAATATTTTTCAAGATTATATGTTACTACTTTGTTGTCGTGATTAATCTATATATATAAAAATCAATTGCGGTTCGTTAGTCTCGCTAAAACTCGAAAACGGCTGAACCGATTTGGCTAATTTTGATTTTAAATTAATTGTTGAAGACCAGGGAAGGTTTAAAAGGTAAGAAAATATAGAAAAAATAAAAGTAGTTTAAAGGCAGAACAACGTTTGCCGGGTCAGCTAGTATGCTATATTTATGCCAAATTACAGCTTTCTAGTACTAAGGATCTCTGAGCTTGACTGCGGATAAATCATTTATTAGTAAGTCAGTAGGATGGATGGATTAGGATTCCTAGTTTACTTCGGAACCCTAAAAAGAAAGAACCACCCGGAATGCCATGTTAAAGTAGTCTTCTATTATTATCTACACTAGCATAAGTATAATAAAAAAGAAAATTTATAGTCCATATTTAATATTATAAATATGAAAGTCTGTATGTTTGGTACGCTTTCACGGCTAACTCACTGAACCGATTTTGGTGAAGTTTTACGTGGAAACAATTGAGATCCGCAGTCAAATATAGGCTACTTTTTCAAATCAACACCTAAGGTGCTGACAACATATTAATCTACTTGCGGGCAAAGATGCGGTCAACGAGTATTGTAATTTTTTTAATAAATAAACTTAAAAACATGACATGAAAATTTGAACATGAAATGAAATGAAACATGAACATTTTAATCGTGTTATATTGCTACTTATTCGCTACGTTATATAAAATACAAGAAACCCGAAGTTGTATAAAATACAAAATAGTTGCACAAACTTTTGTGCTACAATAATCAAGAATATATCCAATAGTATAATACCTAATAAGCCTCAAAGTTAGCTACTCAAAGCTGTTATCTCAAAAAGATTTTAGTTCTGGGATATCTTTATATAAGTATGTCGCAGGTATATTGTCAAAGCCATGATATTACGATTTAACTAGTGATATTATAATTAAACGGCAGATTGTCAATCGATTTCATTTCTTACAATTTAACGGCTTGGTTTTAGTGACATGCCGCCGTGTATATGTCGCCGTATAAACTGTCAATACCGTTAGATTATAATCTACCTAGGGAGCAATTCTGTTACATTATAATCTAGCTAAGTGATATTATAATTTAACTGCTAACCTAACCTAACCAAATTATAAACTCCCTAGGTAGATTATAATCTAACGGTATTGACGATTTCATGGCGACTTATATAAAAAAAAGTATATTTACGCCCATATCCCCGAAGGGGTAGGCAGAGGTACAACAAGTGCACCCACGATTAGCCGAAGATAGTTGGTCCCACAAATGTGATAGGTGGCAAGCCTATCGCCAACCGGGCACTTTCCAGTCCCGGGCAACATTGTGTTTTTAAGAAAACTGAAAAAACACTTTTTTATGTGCCCGACCCGGGAATCGAACCCGGGACCTCATGTGGTCAACGCCAACGCTGGACCACTAGACCACAGAGGCGATGACTTATAATATATGTATATAATATTATACCAATATAATATGGTATATTATACTAATCTAAAGTAATATTATAAAAAAGTTAAATTTTCAACCGACTTCCCAAAAGTAGGAGGCTATTAATTCGGATGTATGCTTTTTATGTTTGTTACTTTCGGTCAATTCTAGACCGATTTCAAAAATCTTTTTTTTTGTTTGAGACTGTATTTGTCCCGCGTGGTCTCATTTTAATCTGGTCAAGATCCAATGCAGGGTTCCGAAGATACAGAAAATTGAAAGTTTGTTGTTTGTTTGTTTTTTTGTTTGTTGGTTTTAAGTTTTGTTTGTAAGAAATTATCTCTGGAAATACTGGGTCAATTTTATTCTTTCACTAGTAGAACGCTACATTATTCTTTTAAGAATAATGTAGTTTTCTACTAGTGAAAGAAAAATATAATGTAATCAGTTGCTTAAAACTGATTACCTTTTTTTCCAATTTTCTTGCAGAATCGTGATCGACGCGGATTCTGTCATAGGAAACGGTTAGTGCAGCACAAAGTTGGCAGTCCTTATACTTTTCCATTGAATACGCCTTTCAAGACAATTTCTTAGGTTACCAATGTTTTTTCTTATATCATAAGATAGCAAATAAACAGATGACTTTTCTGTTGGAAAGAAAATCCATCGTCTATAGACACCATTGATGTTAATGATGTATTACTATCCCGTGGCCACATGAATAGGTCTAGCGGCTACCTTACCCTCTTAGCTGGAACACGATAAGCGTTTCCTCTTTTGTGGCAAGAATAGATAGGCGGTGGTACCAAATATCGGGGCGAGAGGTGGCGGAACTCTACCACCTATTAGTCACAATAGTAACAATAAATAAATAAATAAAAATATGAATATTCACGGGACTAATTACACTTAATGATCTAACCCCAAAGTAAGCAAATTATTTGCTTGTGTTATGGGTAATAGTCAACCATACTAATATATAGAAATACATATATAAATACTGTTATTTAAATAATAAACACCCAAACCCAGAAATACAAACATCTATACTCATCACAAAAATGTTTGTCCCTGTCGGGGATCGAACCCGAGTCCTGTCGATTGCGTAGTCAGGGTCGCTAACCACTCGACCAACGGGGCGGTCACTCGAATAATAGTAGTGACATGTACAACCAATCGGTAGCCTCTTACGACGTGCCTTACGACGAGCCCGGATCAAAACAGTGGAAAATGTGGCTTGCATTTAGACCCACAAACACGAGTTATATTATTTGCCGATGAAATAAGATACTCTCTAGGAGGAAGAGTTTGAAAGACTTGGTTAGGAATAAAATACCATAACATGGCATATTTTTATTTTATTAAGATATGATATATCTACAAGCATTTGACACTTACAAGCATTTGATCTCATGGGCGGCTACATGTTCCCTGCTCAACACCGTGTCTATTTTTTGTGTGATTTGTGTACTATAAATATAATTGACGCTAATGTCAAAATTTAGAAACATGTGTGGGTTTGATTGCATGTTTGTTTTTCAATTAGGTTTACAATAAGCTTTCATCACACGTAGCTTTCAGCTTATCTTAGTATAAGTTAAGGTTGCTTTTGAAGATAAGATCGTTGGCTTTAATGCTAGGTAGCTCATAAAAGGTAAACTAATTTCTCCATCATCATAAATGGTAGGTTCGGTACTATAGTACAAAAATATGTTTGCTTTTAACTGTGTCATTCCGATTTAAGGTCATAGCACACATACCAGCTCCTCTTCCTTGCCTTGGGATAAAAGTAGATCCTCCCCGTATTAACTCTTGTCGAGAATCAGGGAGACAATGTTAAGATTCTGATTATTGTACGTTGCAGAAGGGAGTTTTACATAAATAATACTGAACGGCTCAAGTTGATATGGTGACGTTCTCTTTCCGAATTGATATATTATGTGCTAGACGTAAAGGTAACTGGGAAATTAATGTATGTAATATTAGAGGGAATCCCTTAGAGTAGCTGGGAAATTAAAGTATGTGACATTACATCCCCAATACACGAATAGAAATATTTATTACACGCATTTTGACATGAACACAAAAAATAGCACCCAAATATCATATAGGCTTATTACTATTATTACTCATAGGAAAACCTCAATTTTTACTTAAAATTAAATGGACTTTGTGTTTATCTATACTTCTGTGCTTAATTTCTATAACTTCTGCATAACTAGGTACTAGGTAGAATTGTCAAAAAGCCATGGAAAATCCTTCGAACGAAGTAGGTAATCGGATGAAGCAGTAGTAGTCGTAGGTTTAGTGTATATACTAGTGTAAGTTCTTTTTCTGTAAGATATACTGTGATTTTTTATGGACTTAAAATAAATAAATTAGTTATTTAATCAAATTAAAAAAAATATTGTTCAAAGGATCATTTACTTAAATGACCTTTTTAGAGATATTTTTAAATCATTCGTCAGCCGAGCGTAAGTGGATAATTAAAATAAAATGGAGTAGTATTTTATTAATTTGTGCTCTTTGAACAGACAACTGGTGCATATTTTGATTAAAAATAACAACTCGATTAAACGCGAACGTTCTTATAAATCGTTGGAAAAAATATTATTGGACACACATTTTGCAAACAAGAACATATTTTCTTAGTTTGGGCCATTTATTGCGAATAGGCCAACTTCTGTGTAAATGAAACTTTTTTTATTATCGCATTTACACATTACAGGGCCATTCATTGCGGCCCGAGTGTAGGACTTACCGGCTGGTTGGAGCCGGAATACCCACTATAACCTCTGCGGTGACTTTAGCATTCTTCCACCCCGTGAGCATCCACATCCGTCTAAAACCAGCGATAGTTAGAACCCCGGTAGACGACTTTTGACCATTTCTTAAAGAGAGGTAACCTTCCTCTCTTTAAAAAAATGGTCACATACTGTGCGCAGGCAAGGACAGTCTTCGCATTCGCATCCTTATGATATAATCTGCAGAAACTCACCTGCGTTGGAGCTACCGTCTTGCTTATTGTGGCACTATAGTGTCACAGTTTGTTAGTGTTGTATTCGCTTGGAAAACAGAGCAGCCGATAAACCAATATGACTTGGCATTCTTACAACGCGCATAGCATCGGACCCGTAATATCTTTATGATATTTAAGAGAGTCATCTGCTAGTTAAATTAACTTTTAAATTAACCAACTTATCCTTATCTCTGTTATCCAGTCCCTACCAAAAATACTACAAAAACTAATAACAAACCAAATAAATTTTAAATTTTTGTTAGGATTTGGCCATATCAATTCCCATAATTTTACGAATTCCTATAAAAAGTCTCATTTATATTGTTATTATAAAATAATATGTTAATAACACTTAAATATCAAGAACCTTACTAACAAAATATATCCTATTCAATCCTTTTTTGTCAAAATCATCTTGGAAGTTTTTAATTTACAATTCAACAAAATTGTTTTCACAGTTCACTTTAAATAACTAACCTCCCGTATATTTGTGTAGTTTATGGTAATAAAAATGTTTAATAAAAAGAGTATGAAAAATTTGTGGGTATCAGAGAGAGAGCAAAAATAAAAGTACGTCACATTACATTTTCTTTTAAATGTATAATCTAGGAGTAAGTGATCGAAGGCTGAATTTTCCGTACATAATCTTGTCACACGCACCTGTTCGCTTGTAATAAATACTTAATCGTATTAAATGTATCCAGCTGAATTTCGTACGGGTATTTTCATATTTTTTACAACACAGTAAACGATATTGTAACATTTGTATGAGTAATTCTCTTTGATTTTACGAATATTTCAAGTAACATCAAAGCGGTGAAATCGTTCTGCGTATTTACGTTTGTGTTACCTCAATTGTATATATTATGCAATTATGAACGGCAAAAATGTTTCTTATATATATATATATATATATATATATATATATATATATATATATATATATATATATATATATATATATATATATATATATATATATATATTTAATTTTGTTGTTATAGTGACAACGGAAATATATAATTTGTGATAATTTCAGTTTTCTAGCTACGTTGTTCTGCCTTTTTAACTATTCTTTTTTTTTTTCTATATTTTCTCACCTTTTAAACCTTTCCTGAACTTCAATAATTAATTCAAAACCAAAATTAGCCAAATCGGTTCAGCCGTTCTCGAGTTTTAGTGAGACTAACGAACAGCAATTCGATAGCAGCAATTAACACTACGTCAAGTCGATTTTTGGCTATTTTCCGTTTTTAATGCCAATTATTATTATTTTTTAATCGTTTATAAGCTCACAAAATTTTATAACTTTTTTGAAAAAAATGAGGAAGTTCTGAATCATACAAAACGCTAACTAATTTTACTTTTTGCATTTGCACGATATATAACCCGCCAACTTCGATTAGCGGAGTGTACGAGGCGCACGGGCGGAGTGTTCGATCGTTTACACAAGTCTAATTACTAATTGCACCAAAATTGTCTTAGATTAGGACAGTCTTTAGTGACATGTTGTCAAATTCTTTTCATTTAAGACAAGAAGTGACAGCATACTACTTAGAATTTTCCTACTATATTCTTAATTACGCTATTTGATTCCAAAATACCTTTAATCGAAATACATCTAAACTAAAGCTTTCCATAAAATACTACGCTAACTACAGTTAGCGTAGTTCAGACTGTTGTTGTACCAACTAATTCTAAATCTTAAAGTAACAATAAATCAAAAAATGTAATAATGCCATTTTAAGTAACACTAAACCACCTACTCAATACAAAAATTTAATTAAGAAAGTTCTAAAATTATAAAAGTTATTTCATTTTTCTCTTTAATCGTCTCTACTGTAAAGTTGACCTTTTCAAGTTGGCGTAATGTTCATTGCTGGTATAGAATTGATTTTTATATATATATATATATATATATATATATATATATATATATATATATATATATATATATATATATATATATATATATATATATATATATATATATATATATATATATATATATATCAGCGGCGTGCACAGGATTACGATACTGAGTATGCGGCGGAGTACTCGGCCACAAAAACTTTTTCTTTTATAGATTTCAGCGGCGTGCACATGATTATGATACATTTTATTCATTTACTTATTATTAATTAAAGTCATTTAAAACGTACGAACGTTTTATTAAAATATCTGTGAATGGCAAGTAAAGCACTGCTTTTCTGCCTATAAGGAGCGCACGCGCCTGATATATATATATATATATATATAAGAAGAAGATTAATTTATTACTCATTATCTATTATGTTTGTAGTTAAATGTGTCATCCTAAGACATAATAATATATTGTACTCAATATACATTCATAATCCAACAATGTGACATGGGCTTAGACAATAGGTGCAACGGTGAGCGTCATGACGCCGACAATGGCAGGGAATGTTAATTGAAGTCGTTTGTCGAGACATTGATAAATGTTGACGCTTGTCAACCAAGGATTTGGAGTTGAGACACACAGCTCTGATAAATGACAGATTTATTCAAAGAAAATTAGCAAACTTGCAGATAGCAATCTATCACATATTTATATGCATGGAAGATAGACATTTAGTTGTTTTCCGCCATCTATAAATTGCCTGCTAAAACAACAGCAGTTACTTTGGTCATAAAGTTTATTTTATCTATTGAATTACCTATGGATCACCGGTTAGCAAATACGCTTAAAGCAACAATGGAGAAAAGGCTGAGATTCAATCCCCGCCAGGACAGGTACTTTATTTTGCTAGTAATTGCCCTCTGGTTGAAATTTAGACAAAGACTAAACAATTAAATCTGTACTAAGTTTGACAATACACTTTACCCATAAACAAAATACATATTGTATGTGAATTTTGATATATATGCCATATGCATAATGCATATTAGTGTACGTAATGTACATTTTTAATGATTTTATGTGTTTCTAACGCATATTATATAAAAAATATTAGCTTACTGCACTTATACACCATATAAACTTTAGCTATGCCAAATTTTATAGTCCTACGCTCAAGTAATTGCTGTAATAAGAGCTACAAAGTTTTTGATTCATGTGTTAATGGTTGTAATATAATTTATATTTTCCATCGTCGGCACTAAGTGAAACTTCATCATATTGATTCTATAATATAAACACTTGTACTGTTTCACAAATGAATTTTAAATTTTATTTATTACACAATCACTTTTAAACTTACAGCCAACCGGTTTCGCCTATTAAAGCATCGTCAGGGCTTTCACATTAACTTTTTACATTATAACTATTATAAAATTTAAAAATTATACATACACAAAGACTAAATAAAATTTAAATTACATTTGTGAAACAGTACAAGTGTTTATATTATAGAATCAGTTAATAGTTGTTTTGAAGTTAAAAGGAAAACTATCAAATAAATAATGAAGTTGAAAGGACAACTATCACGGTTTAAAAGGCTTTAAAAGTTTTTGAGAAATATTAGACCAACTTATAATATGTACTTGTAGATTTTTTTATAGATAGTGAACCTGTGATGTGGGTATATCCGTCAATAGGTTAAATGTTCATAGCATGAAACAATTAAAGCCCTATTTTTAGTTCGCATTATTATGATGAGTAACTTCGGAACGCTACATCGCGCGTTGCCCAATAGAAACTTTACCAAATTATTTTAGTCACTAACAAGTTAGAATGCCGCAAACTAAAAACATTTGGCGGAAAAACCTCACGAGTGGTTGTCTTTTTATTTTATTATTTATTTATATTATATTATCTATACATATAATAAAATCGTAGGAAAGTCAAAACTGTACATTGAATATTTTTTAAAAGAATACTTGGGACGTGGTCTACAATCGATATCGAAGCCAAAAATATAGTTTTTAGAATTTTTGTCTGTTTGTCTGTATGTATGTCTGGGATGAAGTCGCTGGCAACAGCTAGTAATATATATTATATACTAGCTGTTGCCAGCGACTTCGTCGGCACGGATTTCGTTTATTCCGCACAGCTCCTCCCCCATAGGTGATAGCGTGATAATATGTAGCCTATATGTTGACCCAACCTGTAAGTAATATTCATGCAAAATTTAAAGTAAATCCATGCAGTACTTTTGTGAGTTTACCCTGGACATATATACAGACAAACAGACAAACACAAAAATTCTAAAAACTATATTTTTGGCTTCGATACCGATTGTAGATCACGCCCCAAGTATTTAAAAAAAAATATTAAATGTAGAGTTTTGACTTTCCTACGATTTTATTATATGTAATAGATTACAACTAATATTTTTATCATTTTAATTGTGTTAAGCATACATATATGTTTTGTGTTAAGCACACATCAAAATGGCAACATGAAAACAAGGTAAGTGCCAGGCTTTTATTTAGTCACACACAGTCTTCTAACGCGGAAATACATGTTATGTATATTTACTAATGTCAGCTAGATATGAAAATATTGTATGTTTCGCAAAAATATGCCTTCAGATAATTTTAGCCCATGTACAAATTATACTGCATCAGTATGAGAGCGGAAATATATTTCATTTTATGCGTAGTATCTCCTGATGGAAAGAGTCAACCATCGCCTATAGACACCACAGGTGTTAATGGTGTGTTGCTATCTTGTGGCGAGGTTTAATGCCACATGCATAAGTTTACCGGCTGCACCTTACGCTCCAAACCGGAACACGACAGTGACAAACACTGACGCTATTGCGGCAGGAATAGGTAAGGCGGTGGTACCAGATCCGGGTGAGACAATGCAGAATTCTACCACCTAGTATTAATGATTTTTATTTCAATGGTGGGGGAGAAATCTACAGATAATTTTTTTTTAAAAAATCAGTGACATAAAAACACTGAAGCGCGTTAAATTAGGGTTAATTGTCAGCTAAAATTTAGAAAATCTGATGATTCAAGTGTAGCGTAAGGGAGTGGGAGGATCACACAGTTGCAAAGAAAATGTTGCCTTGTCAGTCTCGAGCGCGACTGAATTTTCTTTTATTATAAAGTTAATTCTGTAAGAATTACGAAAAAAGTATAATCTGACAATTTCCACAAGCCGAAGTTATCTTAATTTTGTTTTTTTTTTCTGCCATAATCCCCCTCCCCCCTCTATAGAAAGGGCTTATATTAGGAGGAGAGCCTTAGCAGTATGCGAGGTACCCCCTCCTACGTTAATCTGATGCGCTCGAGTAAATACCAAAATCCCCTCTTGGGCTCCCCTAATAATTAAATACTTGGCGCTATCAATTTAAATGTAAATGGTCTCATCTGATTTCAAGCTACACTAGTTTGTCCTAGGCCAAACCGGTTGACCCTAAGCGTGTTAGAATATACTAATTTAGCCTAGTTCTTTGTTTTTATACTCAATTACGTATATTCAGGAAACAATCGAATCAGTTTAAAAGTTTAATCAAAATCGGTTCAATAGTTTTTGTGAAATGGGTATAGTTAGCAGTTATTAGGAGTCGGTACATTTTTTGAAATTCAATTACTATTTTGTTTCTTTCTAGTTGCTGCGAAAAATAAAAAGTCATCGCAACACTCCCCATGAAAGATACGATAATTTAGCATCTTATAGTAGTAACCAATACACAAATCAAGTTAAATAAAATACTAGGTGGTAGAGTTCTGCATTGTCTCACCAGGGTCTGGTACCACCGCCTTATCTATTGCTGCCGCAATAGCGTCAGTTTTTGTCACTGTCTTGTTCCGGTTTGGAGCGTAAGGTGTAGACGGTAAATTTATGCATGTGGCATTAGACCTCGCCACAAGATAGCAACGCACCATTAACATCTTTGGTGTCTATAGGCGATGGTTGACTCTTTCCATCAGGAGACCCATCTGCTTGTTTGCTATCTATTGATATATATATATATATATATATATATATATATATATATATATATATATATATATATATATATATATATATATATATATATATATATATATATATATATATATATATATATATATATATATATATATATATATATATATTTTCATCTCCAATGATCCTATTTTGTTTCACTTTCAAACCATTTTTCAATTGTAATTTTTTTCTGCAAGAAAAGTGACCTCGAACAAGATGTATAAAATATTTCACTTTTAGTTTGATTCTGGATTATATACTCCTTTACTATTTACACAATACTTAAATAAAATATATGGACCATAATATAATTGTATGCTTTTTATTTTATAGGCTTTAATCTACTTAAATATTAATTTAAAATAATAAAATAAAATAATAAAAGGTAGGTCTAGACCAAACCAAAAGCTTAACCCTAAAGTATTAAGGCCAAACTAGATTGTCCTAAGCTATACCAGTATATCCTGACACGCTTAGGATGAACCAGTTTGGCCTAGGACAAACTAATTTGGCCTGAAATCGGGTTTGGTCTGTAACATATATACGGGTCACACTAGTCTATTTAAATACTTGGTAATATTAAAATGATTGCTTTAACTTAAGATATTTTTTTTAAATAAAATTGTTGTTATATCATAAAACTTTAAACTCATTTTACAATATTTATTTAATGAAACTGAAGTATAGGAACGTAATCATGATACGTTATCATATCATTAACACATTATTGTTTGTATTTACGTTATTGGGTGTTTATTAAATTTATTTCGATATGATATTATAATCATATATGTATCTTCCTATGTTTTTTTTTTTTTTTTTATAGAAGAGGGGGCAAACGGACAGGAGGCTCACCTGATGGTAAGTGATTACCGCCGCCCATAGACAACCACACTACCAGAGGTCTTGTAATTGCGTTGCCGGCCTTTTAAGAATGAGTAAGCTCTTTTCTTGAAGGTCCCTAAGTCGTATCCATTTGGAAAAATTTCTGCTGATAGCTGGTTCCACAAAGGAGTGGTGCGGGGCAAAAAATGCCTCGAGAATCGCACGGTTGTGGATTTCCAGACATCGAGATGGTGAGGATGGAACTTCGAATTTTGTCGCGATGTCCGATGGTGAAATTCGGCAGCAGGAATTAATCCAAACAGTTCCTCGGAACATTCCCCATGGTAGAGCCGATAAAAGATGCAGAGTGATGCCACATCTCTACGTAACGCCAAAGAATCAAGCCGATTTGAAAGAGTCTCGTCCTCGACAATTCGAGCCGCCCTACGTTGAATTCGATCAAAAGGAAGGAGCTGGTACTGAGGAGCTCCCGCCCATAAATGAGAGCAGTACTCCATATGAGGCCGGATTTGCGCCTTATAAAGTAATAAGCGATGGGCCGGTGTGAAGTACTGCCTGGCCCTACTGAGAACTCCCAGCTTTTTAGAGGCTAATTTAGCCTTGCCTTCCAAGTGACCGCGGAACTGAACGTCACTCGTAATGTCGACTCCAAGTATTCCAATACTGGCTGTGGCTTTCAGGGAAGTATTTTCAAAACGAGGTGATACGACAAAGGGTGATTTTTTAGCGGTAAACGCGCAAACTTGTGTCTTAATGGGGTTGAATTGGACCAAATTTAATTGACCCCACTCCGAAGCAACAGAAAGTTGTGCTTCAATTTCTGACACTAGTTTGTTCCGGCACTCGTTGACGTGTTCCAGAGACATTCCGCTGCGGCCAGAGTACAAAGCATCGCCCGTACTGTCATCCGCATAACAATGAATGCTGCTTGATCGCAACATGTCATTAATGTGCAGAAGAAACAGCGTAGGCGATAGCACACAACCTTGAGGAACACCAGCATTGACGAGTTTAAGGTCAGAGCATGCGCCATCAACAACGACCCTTATACTCCGATCCGTCAGAAAACTGGTGATCCATTTGCACAATTTCTCAGGAAGCCCATAGGATGGAAGCTTGGAAAGAAGTGCCCTGTGCGATACCCGATCAAAGGCCTTCGCTATGTCCAAACTAACTGCCAATGCCTCTCCTTTATTCTCGACTGCCTCCGCCCATCTATGTATTAAGTAAACCAGAAGATCACCAGCTGAGCGTCCGCGACGGAAACCGTACTGGCGGTCACTAATCAGCTGGTGCTCCTCAAGATACCTCAGAAGCTGGCAGTTAATAATGGACTCCATTATTTTGGAGAATAAGGAGGTTATCGCTGTAGGCCGATAGTTGGACTTGACCGATCGATCGCCTTTTTTAGGGATTGGGTGCACTAAGGCGGTCTTCCAAGTTATGGGCACGACGCCTTTTGAGTAGGAGAGTCGGAACAAATGCGTTAAAACCGGTGCCAACTCTGGAGCACACATCTTTAGCACGATTGGAGAGATGCCATCAGGCCCACTCGACTTATGGACGTCCAAGGAAAAGAGTGCCTTACGCACTGTAGTTTGCAAGAACTTTACCTCCGGCATGGAAGTATCACACCGCGGGATAGTAGGTGGTGTATTTCCTTGGTCGTCTAAAGTCGAGTTGGCTGCAAAAAATGAGCCTAAGAGATCAGCTTTCTCTTTTGCAGAATGGGTTAGAGAGCCATCATCTTTGTGCAAAGGTGGAAAAGAGGGCATACAGAAATTACCTTGAACAGCTTTGGCTAGAGACCAGAACGCACGAGTTCCCGAAGGAAGGCGAACTAGCTTCCCGCCAATTCTGCCAATGTGCTCGGATTTTGCTTTAGCGATGGTTCTTTTAAAAGACCTAGAGGCATAATTGTACTCCTTTCTGAGTGTGCTGGTATTTACATCCTGAGATGCCGATGCCGCAGCCCAGGCATGGTAGGATTCATGCTTTCGGCGTGAAGCCGTTTTGCATTGGTGACCAAACCATGGCTTAGATTTGCCACCAACGGGTACAGCAGAAAACGGAATGTAAAGTTCCATTCCCTGCAGCACCACATCAGCGACGCAGTCAGCAACGACATCTGGATCTTCCAGTGAGAAGCACACACGCCTCCATGGGTAAGATGCAAAAAAAGACCGCATCCCGTCCCAATCTGCTGACCTGTAGTGCCAAACGCGACGGTAGCCTGAAGAACGAGGCCGTGATAAGCGCGAAATCGGCACTTTGCTCCGTACTAGGCAGTGGTCCGATGAACCAAGTGGAGCGTCTACAGAAACCTGATAACTGTCTGGGTGTGAGGTCAGCAGAAGGTCTAACAAGGAAGGAAGATGGTGGTCCACATCTGGAACACGCGTAGGCGAGGTAACCAGCTGTGTCATACCATACGCTAAAGCAAAATCGTGAACAGATCTCCCCGCATGATCGGTAGTACGTGAACCGAGCCATTCGGCATGGTGGGCGTTAAAATCACCGATGATCACGATCTCTGCGGAGGGGATCTGCTGCAGCACGGAATCTGTTGCAATTTGGATGTGTTCTATGAGTCGGTCTGATTCGGCATTTCCGCTGTGGGACCTGTACAGGCACGCATAGATGCGGGGATGGTCGTCGCAGTCTACACGTAGCCAGAGGATGGATAGGTCCTTGCCTTCAAGGCTGCTGAGACGTCGAGAACAGATATCCTCTCTGACGTAAGCACAAACTCCCGCCCGGGGTACAAATGAATGCTCAAATTTGTACCCAGGGTAGGAGAGATATGAAGTATCAGCCGGAGAAGATATCTGCGTCTCGGTTAAAAAGAACAAAGCCGGCTTGGCCGTCTCAAGGTGGAGGTGGACGGCATTTAAATTCGAGTGAAGACCCCTAATATTAGTAAAGTCCACGTGGAGTGTGGTAGGGGATGCCTGAAGATTTTTGTTCCGTTTGCCCCGAGCAGCGAAGTGTGTGAGCGCGATTTTGCCCCCCCCAGAGTACGCAGGGCAGCCTGGGCATCCATGATTAGGTTGATGACAAATTCCTGAACATGGATGTCCAGAGGGGGATTCTCCACTGCTAACGCTAGTGGTACCCCCCTGGGGTAAACTACTACCTTTGAATCGCACTTCCATAGTGTTAGGGGGAGGGGGGAAAGGGCCTCCGGGAACCTCACAGACCAAACGGAACGCAACAGCAAAGCTGTTACTTTACGTTGGTTTTAAGTGAGGTAGTGGTATTGCCCCGGTCGTGCCGGCCCATTCAGCTAAGCATAGCACTACCACTTTTATTGACTGACTGCACCGGTAGAATAATTTCACAGAAGAAGATTATTCCACCAGCGGGCGATGGGGTCGTCACGTCCCGACGCCGACAAATATATGATAATGTATGATATAGTTGATTATAATATTTACCACTTTTCTGTACCCCAATGCCCGCTGCATTATAAAAGTTTTTGGTAAATTCTACCGGAAAAGTTTGTTTTTCCGAGTTAAAGTCTTGTGTGTTATTCTAGGTCATCTACATGTGTACCAAATTTCATTCAAATCGGTACCGCCGTTTTTGCGATATTGAGTAACAAACATAACTTTTGCAATTATATTATTTACTAGTTGACCCGGCAAACGTGGTTTTGCCACCTTTGTGTCTACTTTTTCGTTTTTTTTCTACATTTTTTTCACCTTTTAAACCTATCCTAAACCTCCATGAATATTTTAAAACTAAAACTAGCCAAACCGGTCCAGAAGTTCTCGAGTTTACTTAAAGACAGAAGAGTTTTTAGGGCAGGACATAGGCTACATTTTATCTGAGTGAGAAAAAGGAAGTCATGATTTTAGTGCATGCGAACGAAGTCGTGAGTAATAGCTAGTAAAACACAAAACGAAACAGAAATATACTCGTTGAGTTGTCGGTAGATTTAGTTGTATGAATGATGTCGCAAAATTATTGTCACTCTATGCGCCAATGAACCACAATCGGTAGGTATTTTAAAACATGTGATGTGAACATTTCTCATCACACTACTCGCTATACGGAGTATCAAAATATTTCAGTGGTAAGAATTTTCGTCATTCAATCGACAAATTATTAGGTAAATAAACAAAATATTTAAGCCTCTATTAAAAAAAAAATTGTCGCCCCTGTGGTCTAGTGGTCCGGTGTCCGTGTTGACCATAAGTAGTCCCGGGTTCGATTCCCGGGTAAACCAAATGAAAAATGTGTTTTTTTTTCAGTTTTTAGATAAAAATAACATTGCCCGGGATTGGTTAAGTGCCCGGCTGACGATAGGCTTGCCATATATGACATTGTTGTACTAGTATCTTCGGCTAATCATGGATGCACCAGTTGTACCTCTACCTACCTTTTCAAGGATTCGGGCGTGAAGATACTATATTCAAGCAAACTAGTGTATTTACCTAAAAAAACATTGTATTTTGCTTTTCGACAATATCTCGTGAACTATCAGTGTTTAAGAAATTTCAGAAAAAATAGCAAAAAATTTTCGATAAAATTATCTCGACGCCCGGGTCTCTATCTCTTTTCTTGTACATATAGTTTTAGTAGAATTATACGCGTCAAAGAAAAAAAAATATTTTTACTTCGAAAAGTGACAATGGACTTGTCGCCTTTTCCATTATATAAAATAACATCTTGTAAAAAATGATTCAAAATAGTAACAAAGTTATGGAATAAAAATTATTACCTTTTTTTTCAGATAGCGTGGATAATTAAAATTATGTAGCCTATGTTAAGTAACAAAACAGTTATGATTCATCTTGTGTTATAGACGCCTAGTAATGGGGGCCCACGGAGCTGACAAACACTTGATCGCCTGTATAAATTCACAAAAAAAAAAAAAAAAAAACAAATAAAAAACATTTTTACCATGTGTAACACTGTTTAAAGACACCATTTTAAATTAGCCGTGTGTCTTAAGATTCTCAGGTCTTGCTGTGAATTTAATCTCGCAAGTGGAGTAAGATTTACAACAAGCAGTTTACAAGTATCTTTATAATTTGACGCCATTTTCCTGATTCGCGTTATTAAGTTAGCGTAGCGGTAGACTAATGATCGCCATTTGTAAAATTTTCTTTTTTTTGCAAGCGAGAATATAGTACTCGTTGAAAATCGCAATTAAACCTATTAATTCCATTTTTGTCATTCGCATTATTTAGGAAAGATTTTTTCAATTCCCGCTACGTATGTAGACAAGATAGTTACTGATTTTGACCCCGATTTTCCAAAATTAAGTTTTCACCAGGTCTTCACGTTTTAAAGTCCTAGAAACCTTTTCCGACTATTTTCACGATGACTTCAGTATGTTTGTATGTACGTATGTGTGTATTTATGTATGTAAACATCTCACATATTTTGAACGGTGAGACTGATTAAAACGCGGTTAATGGCATTCGGTTGGATTCCACTCAACTTAGACTTTCTGAAAATTTAGGCAATCCGCTTCAAAAAATTTTGAGAAATTTTGAAAAAAAACCTCAAAAAAATTTGGTAAAACTGTATTTTTTTAATATATCTTCCAGATTAATGTACCAATTGAGTACAAATCTCATCAGCTTTTCTCCATAAAAACCTGACAAAATTGCGCCCAATGCATTAATTGAATTAAAATTAGTTTATCCGTTCATCCGTTAATAAAATCTTGTTATAAAAAAAATATTTATAACAAGCTTTTATTAGCTTGATTCCTATGTTTGTATATTAGTATGTTAGTTTATAATAGAAAAATTGAACATGGATTTGACGTAGGGTTATAGTCGAAACTTACGACATTAAAGGCTGTATAAATAAGTACTCTTAGTATCATCAAAAAAAACGTCTATTTACACTGTGAACGAGTGACAAATATTTTAATGTAAACAAAAGTTTTTGCTTTCGTTTTTTATCTTTTATCTGGTTAAAATCAAATAATCATGATGAGTGATACAAAAATTAATTATATTTATGTTGACGATATATTGCAAAGTGTGTGACTTCAAATCGAATTTAGCAATTGTAAATTCAAGTAATATTAATCTTTCGTGATTCGTAAATTTTAGTATTATAAAAAGTGTCTATGATATAAATTACATTTCAGAAGAAATTAATAATGTATTACAATGCGATAAGCAGCTGTCATCATATGTTGCGTTTTAGGCCAAATTTGTATGGACCACCGTCATTTTCTTTCATAAGATTAAGCAGTGACATCATGTGTACCTTTATCCATACTAATACTTTAAATGGGAAAGTGTATGAATGTGTTTGTTTGTCCGTCTTTCACGGCAAAACGGAGTGACGAATTGACGTGATTTTTAAGTGGAGATAGTTAAAGGGACGGAGAATGACAAAGGCAACTTTTTGTATCTTTCCAATCATCCACTTCCTTAAAATGGGGGGGTGGAAATTTGTATAGAGCATTCTACAATTTTCAAGGTAGAAAGCTAAAAATTGGTATGCGGACTATTTGTGACTAACAATAAAATCGTAGAATGCCCATGCCCCTGCTCCTGCCCGTACCCCTACCCCCCTACCCATTCCCCTACCTCTGCCCCTTTGAATATTAATTTCGCTCTTGTAAACCTCAGTTTTTGAAATGTCACTTTAAATGTAGGGACCGTTGATATGTGTTTTAGCACTTATCTCATGCTTGGCAAAACTTGTAGTATCTGATAAAATGTGTAAAATTAATTATAACGTAGTAAAGTCTCACGGAAAGTAGTTAAGCCGGGCTTAAATAATTTTACTTTCCAACACTTGAAAGTGGAAAGTACTTTAATCGATATTAGACCTGCTCTAGAATCGCTAAGAACTTTGCAACTAAACCAACACTCGAGGTGAAAAGGCACGAAAGAGGAAAAAACTTCCAAGTGGCGCTCTGTTGCCTTTCATCGCAGTAAACACTTATAATATGCGATACTGATTCTGTCACACGTTCGCGCTTTCGTTTTATTTATCGCTTTATGTGACTTTATTCGAAATGTTTGCTTTATCTATGCTAATATTTGTAAAGCGAACTCTTTCTTGGCGCAGCGCCAACCTTTTATCCAACTAAAAGTAAAAATTAATATATTTATGGCTGGCAACATCTACGTGAAAAAATGTAATAAAATCTATTCTAGTTTTTTACTTGGAACGCTTTTTTCTTTATTTTCTTTGACATGTTTTTTATATCATAAGGTAGCAATTAAACATACGGCTCTCCTGATGGAAAGAGACAATCATCGTCTATAGACACCAAAGATGTTAATGATGCGTTACTATTTATGTGGCAGGCGTTAACACCGCGTGCATAAGTCTACCGGGTACCTTACTCTCCAAACCGGAATAAGACAGTGACAAGCATTGACGCTATTGAAACAAAAAAAAAGGTGTCCGTGTAGTAAGAAATCCTGACTATCTTATCTCCGGTTCGATTCCCGATTATGCTTTATATATAAACACATATTTCATTTGTGCATTTAACATAGTAGTGAGCAATTTTTTTATATCATATAATAGAATACCAATAAGATCTTGGTGTAAAAAAAAAGTAAAGAGGTGGCCTATGACGCTGAATATGTAAACCGTTTGATGCTATCCATATAGTGGAATGTTATTGAATTATGTCGCAATTTTCTTTTACCGGTTAAATTACCGGTTACTTTACTCTTTAAACCGGACTACGACAGTGACAGAAACTGGCGCTTTGATGGTGGTACCTAACCCGAGACACATGTTTCGTAACTTTATCATCGAGTATCCACGAGTAACGTTATAGCCGTAATTGTTCGCCTTTCACAAACTGTCTGGAAAAAAAAGAAGGTCTGTTCTTCATAGGGTGCCGAGATTTCTGGTTAGGAGTTACTTTTAAAGGTCCAGCCATTTTTTTTAATTTAAGAACTTTTTTTATTACATTAATCTATATAATGCGAAAGTTTGGATGGATGAATGTATGTTACTCAATCACGTAAAAACTACTGAATGGATTTAAATAAAATTTAGCACACATGTAGATGATGGCCTAGAAAAGCACATAGGCTACTTTTCCCCGGAAAAGTTATTCACCTAAACTCGGATTCACCAAAAACTTTTGTAATGTAGCGGACGGCACGCTGCAACTAGTCGAACATACTATCGATTCTGAATAGCCTCTGAACATTTGACCGACCCTTTAAAATAACCTTGTATATAACTGCCTCGTAGATCTATCAGCTAGATTGTCTCGAATTCAGTCGCCGAAATGAACAGGGCACCAGCTTACCGTTCCTGCCGCAATATTGTTAATGTTTGTCACTGTAATTTTCCAGTTTTGTGGGTAAGATATTCTAGTAACCTTATGCATGCGATATTGCCATCCCGCTATACGAATAGCAACGAACAATCAACATCGTTGGTGTTTACAGACAATGTTTGTATCTTTCCATCAGCAGTGCCATCTGCTTGTTTACTATTTTTTATATGTACTATAAGCCGTGAAGCAAGCTCTCCTGGTGGAATGAGACAATCATCGCCTTTAGACACCCCAAAGATGGTAATGGTGCCTTGATATCCATGTGGAAGATTCTTAATCCCACATGCATAAATTTACCTTCCAAACTGGAATACGACAGTGAAAAGCACTGACACTATTGCGGCAGGAATTGGTAAGATAGTGTTACCAGACCCGGGCAAGAAAATGCAGAACTCTACCTCCACGTAGCCACGATCGTAGTGACCGGCATAGCCAATCGTTAGCCTTTCGTGAACTGCCTGAACAATATGATCTATTTATTTTTGTATTATAGCACTCACCCCGTGCTTGGGAAAACTCGAAAAACTTTCAAAAACAACAAAGAAAAATATCGACTCGCAGAGTTTGAGCCTGCGACCCCCTCCCTAAAGCCGGGATGCTCTACCACTGAGCTAGTGAGCTGAGCTAGAGATCGATATTTTTATTGGTTGTTTTTAAAAGTTTAATAATATGATCTATTCTTCAAAGGGGGCCCGGACCAACACGGGGTGATGATATAAAAAAGAGTACAATGCTAATATAAAATAAGAACCTGAAATTGAAATAAAGATATATTGTTATTATGTACAAATGGAAATGGAATGTAACGTACGTAATGAAATTTATGGGTACACGCAAATTCAGCGAGAGCTAAATAAAACGTCGTATTTACGCCAATAAACAATTTGGGTCGCGAAAATAATGATTTATGAATGCTAATCTTTTTACATAAAAAGCGAGAGGGTCGCTAAGGTGTTCCCAAGTAATGGAGTTCCCTTGTTTTGGTTCCCAGCGTAAAGTTTGGCAACCCCTTGACACGGTTCGTAGATTATTTAGATCGAATGGCTTGAAAAAGTTTGGAAGTGATTTATATGTGGTATTTGATAAACAAATATTGGAAAAGAGGGGGATTTTTAGTCCCAAATTTAAGGAGTTGAACTATAGTTAAAAAAATTACTATTTTTTTATTTCAAAGTTCAAAATGTGAGCATTATCCGCCTTTTTAAAAAAAAAGTAATAACGAAAATAATTATACAGTACTAAAACTGAGTAAGTGATAAAATTGTAATCAATTAATGTAAATAATTTTAATCAAAATGGAAGCTCGTAAAAATATGTAAAATGTATTTTTGATTGATATTTAATTGAATCAACAATATTTATTTCACAAACCGTTTATATTAAAAAAAAAAAATCAAACAATATTAATAATCGATTGATTATATTACCTCTAATGTAATACGATTTGTCTGTGGATTAGATACAGCCTCGATACAGCTAAAAGTGACAATTGCAACTGATATCACTGACAGCTCGCAAGTCGTGGTATTCACTCCTCAATCTCACCAGTCAACCTCACCACCACCAGTCACCAGAACAAATAACGTTACAAAGTTCCAATACTGAAAATTCACCAAATTTTGAGCTTTTTTACCAGGCAATATCGTACAATACAAACGCAAATTCCATGTACCGAATGTATAGGTAATATTGAAAGAAAAAAATCCATTTTATTTCATTGGTAGTAGGCAGATCTGCTGTCGACCAAAGAGGATATAAATCCTCTTTGGTCGACAGCAGCCCCCCAATTCGCGTAATTGAGTCAAAGCGCTTAGGGCTCTCACACACATAAACACCATAGAACGTCGAGACGTGCTACGACGTGGCATAATATGTAAGTAAATGTGTAGGTGTCTTAAATGCTTCAACTAGCTTGCCGCTTGATTACGTGAATTAGGCCCCAGATCTGCCTAGGTACTTATTTTTTGAAACAATAGTCTGACTGTCTAGGTTGTTTTGATACCGCGAAAATTAAAATATTTTTGCAGTATTGTATGAAAAATACGTTGTCTTGTATATAATTACGTTAACCTTATCCATGTTTTAAAAATAATCTAATTACGTGTGAGTTGTTGGACATTTTGTGCTATGTTACTCCTTTTCTGTTCCTATTTTTTTCAATATTTGATTTAATTCCTTTATTTATATAATCTGAAATTCTTTATGTACATATCTGGACATTTTATCCGTTGTATTTTACCTAAATAGTAATTAATATAGGAGAAAATTCAAGTACCCATAATTAATATGGAAAACTCACGAAAGTATCCAGTAACTAGAAAATGAGATACAGACTCCGAGATACGGACTCCGAATAACTCTTGATACTAATAAGTAAGTATTTCCAGTTTTTATGTAGGTACTTATTTATTACACGTTTCAAAAGTTATAAGCTATGTTTTTTTTAATTTTTTTGATTTATTTTGGATGTCATATGTGGTTAAAGGCTATTAGTTAAGAAGATCTTGTATATTTACCGATAAATAAGCTGCATGAGCTAAAATTTTGTATACAATTTACATTTTCCAAGAAGATTTTAGTAAAACCAGCAAGTGACTTTTAAATCATGATGTGCTTAGCTTAAATTCGATTTAAAGACGTTAGATCGCCTCTGTGGTCTAGTGGTCCAGCGTTAGAGTTGACCGCATGAGGTCCCGGGTTCGATTCCCGGGTCGGGCACTTTAAAAAAAAAAGTGTTTTTTCAGTTTTCTGAGAAACACAAAGTTGCCCGGGATTGAAAAGTGCCCGGTTGGCGATAGGCTTGCCACCTATCACATTTGTGGGACCAAGTATCTTCGGTTAATCGTGGGTGCACTTGTTGTACCTCTGCCTACCCCTTCAGGGATATGGGCGTGAAGATACTTTGACGTTAGAAGATAATTTATTCAATGACATCCGATTTTACATTGGCGAGTACCCACAACAGAGTAGGTATTTATTTTTAAAATATTTGTTTTTTGAAATAGGTAAATTAGTTATCGTATTTAAATGTTTGTTATTTTTGATACTCTACAAGACCTAACTTATTTCAGAAAGATCGAAAAAGTTGACAAAATGAAATTTCCAATATGTGGTATGTATATATGGATATTACTGTTGGATATTGTTATTTTACGGGAAAAATGAAATATCTGATAAATCTAACCTGTGTTAAAAAATATATAGTCGGATAATTTTTTTTGAATCTATAAACAGAACACGGAACTTTACATTGAAAGCCACATAGCAAAAACATTCTGAATGGCGTTTTATAAGATACTAGCTGACCCGGCAAACGTTGTTTTGCCATTCATATTAGGAATCCATAGCGGACAAACAACGTGACACGTAATTTATATAAGTCTACGCCCTACGGGATTGTCCTTCCACGCAGCCAAAATGGCATTAAACTTTATATGGTGGTTAAGTATTCTTAAATTTTCTATTTTTCCGCGCAATTTTCTTTATATTTTCTTTTATAAGAACCTTCTCCTTACAATTACAAATACAACAAAAAAATACCGATATTGGTCCAGCCATTCAGGCGTGATGTCGTGACCAAGGAAAATAGGGATTGATTTTTATATATATAACATGGAAGGACAATTCATGTTACTGCCATTGTAAAAAGCATAATGGTACAGTTTTGTGAAATCTCGTCTTAGTACGATTTATTATATATGTAGTGGCACGCTTGACGTATATATTACCTATGATATAGGCGTAAAGTAGTGATGATACGAATAATGATGAATGATGATTAGAACATGTGGTTTTACAGTCTTTCTACGATGTGAGCGTTATTAACATTTTTACTGTGTAATGGCAATCGTTGTCTCCTATCACTAGAATAGCAATTTGCGAACGATCCTATGCAATGGAAAATAAAATCAAATACAAAGCTTTTGTTTCAAATATATTTTTGGAACGAAGTTCCTTATCGCGCGTTACTAGACTAGACGGAAAAAATTCTTATGAAAAGTTGTCACGACACTTTTTGCTATAGTAAACTATTGTAAGCTGTGCGGCGTGCGCATGTTTCTCTCTCTCAATCTCAAAAAAAAATTATCCGACTATATATATATATATATATATATATATATATATATATATATATATATATATATATATATATATATATATATGTGGTTTGTGGTTTGTGGTTTAAGACTTTATTTTCTAGAAGAATAACAATTAATATTCACTTAAAGAGAAAATAACAACTTAGTGACTAAATAACAATATACACATGAGGGTACATATAAAATTATATCATACGACAACATGAATAGTGGAGCTGTACAAAGATCTAAATATCAATTTACTGGAAGTGACAAAGTGAGCATACGTAGTAATCAACAATGCTTAAAATATATTTATTTGCAATATCCTAAAGTTTTAATTTATATTATATAAATCTGTATTTAGTTTATCTATTAATGTCTATTTAGTTAATCTCCATTTGATTTTTTATATATATATTTTACATAATTATTAACCCAAATATTTAAGACCCTATATATTGCTTTTTATATAAGTATTATTGAATTTAATTATCTATACAAATAAATAAAATTGGAGTGTCTGTTTGTAATATTAGAATAACCGCTTTTTACTGAATGCATATGGATGTATACACGGTACATATACCATGATAAAATTTTTTACAATGTTTATCTGTCTGTCTGTTTATTCCGGCTAATAACAGGAACGACTGGACCAATTTGACAGCATATTCACTGGCAGATATGATGGGGAGTAAATTAGGCTACTTTTTTTCGAAATTTTACACGCGGACGATATCGCCGGCTCAGCTAGTTAATAATATGTTCTTTTAGTAGTTTTTTAAATAAGGCCATAGTTTCACAGTTTTTAACCTTATCAGGTAGTTTGTTATACAGATTTGCACCTTCATATTCAATATTTCTTTTACCGTAGTTTGTTCTTGGTCTACGTGTTATTAAATAATTTGCATTTCTTAATTTGATTTTCTGTACTTCATATTTTTTTTTTTAAAAGATAGACTGGTATGTATTTCCTTATTTAGTATTTTTCGTATGAGTATACATGTGTTATATATATATGATTGCTTAATATTCATGATTTTTGTTTCATGATATATTTTCCAAGTTGGAGTTCGAAATTTGTAATTAAATAAAGTTTTTATTAGTCTATTTTGCGCTTTTTGAATTATATCTACATTTGTTTTTGCTGCCGTACCCCAGATTTCTACTAAATAGTTAATATGTGGTTTAATTAAAGAATTATTTATAATATGACGAACTTTTTGAGGTAGACTTCTTTTAATAGTATGTAGGATTCCTGTTAATGATATCAACTTACTTTTAATTTTTTCTATGTGTGGTTTCCAACTAAGATGTTTGTCTAAAATAAGGCCAAGGTATTTTTCTTGTGTTTTCTTTTCAATTACCTGATCGTTTATTTTAAGTTGTATATTTGAAGCAATTTTTTTATTTTTTGCAGCAAATATTATGTAATTAGTTTTAGTGACATTGATAGTAAGTAGGTTAAGTTGAAACCATTCATTCAATATATTTAAGTCATTTTGAGCTTGTGGTATGATTGCCTCGATTGATTGCCCAAAATAAAAAATACTTGTATCATCTGCGTATAATGTAATATTTCCTTTAAGGCCGAGTTGACAGATGTTATTTATGTATAATAAAAACAACAAAGGACCCAAAATTGATCCCTGTGGTACGCCATACGTGATTTTACTGGGACAACTTTGTGACTGACCTATTTTAACTATTTGCTTGCGATTTTGTAAATAAGATTTAAATATGTTTAATGCTCTGCCTCTGATCCCAATATCAAATAGTTTTTGAATTAATATATTAGGGCTAATCGTATCGAAAGCTTTTTTGAGATCTATAAATATACCCAAAACTACTTGCTTTTGATCAATTTTGTTTTTAATTTTAGTAACGAGGTCAACTGTCGCTGAAAGTGTGTTTGATCTTGGTCGAAATCCATACTGTTTGTGATAGAGAATTTTGTTTGATTTTAAGAATGATTCCAAACGGGTGTATAATATTTTCTCAAAAATTTTAGAAATTGCTGGGAGAACGGAGATGGGCCGGTAATTGTTGCAGTCGCTTTTATTACCAGATTTATACAATGGGGTGACTTTAGCAATCTTTAAGCTATCAGGAAAAACTCCCTGCTCTAAACATTTGTTGATGCACTCTGTAAGCTCAGTACAAATAAGGTTTTTTACGCTTTTCAAACATTTAATATTTATACCGTCAATTCCAGATCCAGTGTTAGAGTCTAAGCTATCAATGATTTTCATTACTTCGGCGGTGGTAGCTGGTGTAAAAGACTTCAATTCCTCAGTTGCGCTTAATGTAGACAATTTATGACTATCATTAGTTTTATATCTGTCGGGAATGAGGTTAGCTAATGATGATCCTACATTAGTAAAGTACGAGTTTAGGTATTCACAGATTTCTACTTCGTTTGTGATCATTCCTGCATCTGTCTCAATTTTATCTGGTCCTTTATTTACTTTTATTTTATTAACTGAAAGATCGTTAATGAGTCGCCACATTTTGCGTGGTTTTGTTAAGTTTTCTGTGAAACGTCTGTAATAATATGAGTTTTTAGCATTAAATATTATTTTGGCTGTTGTTGACTTAGCTTTTTCATAATCTAATTTCGCTTCGGTGTCAGATGTATTACTTTTGTACTTTTTCCAAAGTGAATTCCGGTAGTTTATTTTGTCAATTATTTCTTTGTTGATCCAATCTTGTCGTGGAGGGTTCAAAGTTTTTGATTTTGTGATTTTGCTTTTAGATAAACAAGATATCAGGTTTTTTTCAAATTTTGCATATAAGGGTTCTATATCATTAATTGTAGATTCTTCATAAGTCTTATAGAATTTATCATAGTCGATTGTAGTATACTTCATTTTCTTGATATGTTCAATTTGGCACCTTTTAATTTCTAAAAATATTTGTTTGTGATCGGACATCGATGATTCTATAATGGCTAAATGGAAATTATTATTTATGATATTTGAGCATACATGATCAAGTAAAGTTTTTGTAGTCGTTGTTTGACGTGTGCAATATTTTTGACTGATTTTATTGAGAATTCTAAAATTGTTCTCTTTTAAAGTATCCTTGTAGTCACGAGTTGATTTATCTAGGTTAAGCAAGTCAAAGTTGAAGTCTCCAAAAACTACAGCTCTTTTCATTTTTTGTAATTGTTGAGAGTATGTATTAAGGAAGTTTTTGACGTTAGTTTTATCTGGCTTGTAAATAGCGCCAATTGCAAGAGAAAACTTCTTAACGTAAATCCACAGGTAATGAACATCATCAATACAATTGTCTTCAATAATATTGTGCTTTAAGCTGTCGTGGGCAAATATTGAAACTCCTCCGCCCCTTTTGTTTTGTCGAAAATTAAAGTAGTGTGTATAGCCCGGGATGTGAAGTCTTTTTGCCTCAACTTCATTTTTTATCCAGGTTTCGGTAAGAACAATTAGATGTGTGATTGTTGGAAGAGATCTAATAATACATTTTAATTCATCAAATTTTCCTGGCGTGATGATACTGCGGGCATTGGCATAGAAACATTTTAGTGAATTATGTGTAACTTTTATGTCTGAATATTTAGCTGTAACTTGATATGTTATTTTCTCTGAGGTAGAAGCTAGTTTTTTGACTCTTTGCCTGCACCAGTAAGTTTTGATTCTGAAGATGTAATAATTTTAGGCACGCCTTTAATGTATTTAATTTTCAAATCTACCTCTCCTTCAGCAGTACGTTTCTGTAGTTCTTTTACGAGGTTTTGTAGACATTTACGTTGGTTTGGAGTTTGATCACAGTATAATTTGATGTGATTTATTTCCAATGCATTTTTGTTTTTAAGTAAACATTTTGGGGTATCTTCAGATTTGAAACATATTTTGAGAGGACGATTGCGTTCCGGTAAGAATTTTCCTAGTCGAAAAATTTTTTCAGGCTCAGGACAGCCTTTATGTATTTTATTTATGATTCTGGTTATTTCTTCCTTCTCGGACGCAATCCGTTCTACTTTAGACATTGCCTTTGGTTCTGGTAAGCCGACAATAATAATATTTTTGGACCGTTCATTTCTCTCGTGTATTTCGCATATGATTTCTTCATACGTTGTTGACTGCTGAGGAAATGATGTTATATCTGAAGCGTTTTTGAGTTTGTTGATATCGGCTTCTAGCAGTTCAACTTTTGTCTCTGTACTTTCGGTAATGGTTTTTAAAGTTGCAAGCGTACTTTTTAGACTGTTATTTTCTAAAATAATATTCTCAATGGTGTTGCTAATATTGTTTACGTCAGTTTTAATAGCTGTAATGTCTTGACGTAGCATGTTTATATTTTCAGCTTGATCAGTTTTTACTGACGTTAGAACAGCCATCATTTCCGCCATTTGTTTGCGTAATCCAGTTAATTCAGTTCTTATAAGATCGTTATCATCTGTAAATTTTCGTTTATGCCGATGTGTAACTTGAGGAGTGTATTCAGTGTCCGATTGCATATCTGAAAGATTTGGTTGAGAACCACCGTATTTTTTGCTGGTGTCACTTCTAGTTGGTGAGCGTAGTAGACTCATTTTATATCTGTGTATTGATTATGCGCTTTTGTCAGTATATTGTTGAGTGTACCGAGTAAGAAAGAGAAAACCAGGTACCTGTCTTTTTTACTCTTGGGCGCGGAGTGACGTCGCTGCACTGTTGATTCAAAATTACACTTGTCGCTCAGAAGTGAAGAGATGTAATAGCTCACAATTGATTTGGAAAAGTATGTTTTGTGTAAGCCCCACAAGATTTGCAATGGGTTGTGCACTATTTAAAAATGTTTAATAATTATCTATAACACGTCTGTTCTGTACGCTCGCTGTGTATCCTATGTCTTTGGTCTTTGGTTATTTATGTATGTGTTTTAGCCATTGATATAAAAAGGGAAGATACGTGACCTAGTCACAGCGCCTGGTCCTACAAAACTACATCCGTGGACATAGCGACAATTGGTGACAATCAATCACGCGCGGGACCTCATGTCATACACTTATACACTTCACAGACCTCATACACTTATATTTTCCGACTGTTTTTACCATTAAACACGTATCAAAATACTTTCTTGTATATTCAGCCAGTGTTATAATCACTCAAGGAAAAAAATAAGACACACGGGATTACTTTCCATTCGTAAGTACGGCTAAAACAATTTGTTTGATATATAATATATATATATATATATATATATATATATATATATATATATATATATATATATATATATCTCAAGCTGACCCGGCAAGCGTTGCTCTGCCTTTATAACTACACTTATTTTTTTCTATATTTTCTCACCTTTAAAACTTCCCTGGACTTCAACAATTAATTCAAAACCAAAATTAGCCAAATCGGCTCAGCCATTCTCGAGCTTTAGTGAGACTAACGAACAGCAATTGTTTTTTATATATATAAGATATACTCATATCTTAAAAACTACTGAACTGGTTTTAAATAAAGCTTAGACTTTTCCTAAGTTGGAACATAATGATTTAAATCAAAAAGAATTATGTCGATGTGGCTTTATTTCCCGAGAAATTCGTGAACAAATATACATACACTTACGAAATTTAGTAAACGTTTTACGACGCCTAAATCATCATGTTTACATAAAACAACAAGATTCAGTGTTTTACCTGTTAACAAAATAGTTTGCTAACAGGTACTTGTTTTTTACGGTAACCAATGGAGATTTTCATCACTGTGCTATTGAGATTATAATTTTCAAGGGAAGTGATTTGGAACAAGGAACACATTTGCCTAAAGAGAATACCAAACCTGGGACATCAATCTAAGTCAAATGAGTATATATATTTATAGAGAAACAAAATACAAATTTGTTAACATTAGATACGCTTTTTTTTTTCAGATATTTAGAGCAATCTTAAGGGGAGAAAAATTGTTGCAGAGATTAAAGAGTCAAAAAAAAAAATTCGAAAGCTGGCAAAAACATCACTGGATTTAGATTCAGTTCAAAATTCCGTATAGCAGCAGATATGTTTTTGTTATACAGAGGTACATATTTGCATCATATTTGTATATAAAAAAATATGCAATTTCCCTTTCTCATATGAGTGTGGTTAACGTGTAGCTTTTTAGAACCATGTACTAATATGACGCAATTTGTAACACTTGTGATAAAGTGCCGTTAGAGGCACTCTATACATTTCTAAACATCAAACCTGGGTGGAATCACATGATGAAGCGAAATGGACGTATAAATATTTTGTTTAAGGACGGAATGATTAAGAAGTTTATAAATGTAAATTAGTTTTTATATATACATTGATATTTTTATATATCAATGTATATATAACATGTTTTATTGTATTTTTAATAAAAATATTTCTCCTATTTTTATTTATTAAATTCCTATTCCATAAATCCAGTTAAATCCATAAAACATTTCAATTGCATATGTAACTGGCTTTGTAATGAAATTTAATACGATAATAGCTAATAAATAAAACACTATAATCGCACATCACTAGCATTTATCGTTGTCATATATCGATATAGTCACATCACTAGCGTTCGTTTTGACAATTGTCAAACAGTAGAACCAACTTAAAAATATGTATGAATACACAGATAACATATTTGCTCTCAGTAGTTGGCAATGAACCCAGTACATTTTTGCAACTCGAACTAAAGTATGAAATGCGGTTTCTTAAAACGTAGTGATTGTATACTCTTTGAATCTCACTATTTTAGGTACAGGCAGGCATCCTTAAATTGCGGTTTTCAAAAATCTGCGTTTTTCTAGTGTATTGTGTACCTACCTAAATATTGTGTCAATTTATAAACATGAAAAATAGTTTCCTGTATTTAATTATCAGGTGCTCATATAATAGTAAACGGTTAAACTATATCGTGGTATCGTAACCTCACTTGTACTGAATATTTTATATCTCTGTTCTCAGATTGCTAAAATCTGTAAAATTTTCAATATTTATATAATGTTATAAAAGCTATTGATTGAAATAATTTTCATCTTATTACAAGAGGGCCCAAGATTATATGGAAGGGTATCCGTTTCTTTTGAATAAAATGTGATATAAATGTTAAAAATTGAGGCTTTTATGTAATAGCATAGAAAAAAGGCAAATCGCTCTTCTAATGGAAAGACATAACTATAGTTTATATATCGACTTCAAATTTCTTAAGTATAACAAAATAAATACATTTATATTTTAATTTTCAATTTTTGTTAAAAAAACTATTACAAATAATAAGGTGGCCACTAAGCTTATTCTGTGACAGTTTGACAACCACATGTACAGTAACTTAACAGTAACATATTATGTGGCTTCTAAACGGAATGGTATTTGTTTCCATCACAAAAGCCATCTCCTTATTTGCTACCTTGCAATATAAAATATTGTGGCTTTTAAAAATAATGGAAACAATCTTTTCTTCAGGGAATAAAAAATATATATTTCTGTAATAACTAGCCGGGAGCATCATTCAAAATAACAACACATTGTTTTTCTGGCCACCCGCTGTGCTATCCAAACTCATTATTACGGTTTTTGCGCCACAATTTTTGGTAGATGTTTTCTATCTAAGTTATTGATTATCTTTTAACTGTCCATTGTTTTATTTTTATTATATTGCCTGAAATTTATCTCAATCCACGTTGTTGTGAATTGCACTGATTCATTTTCAAACAGTCCAGCTAATCTAGTTTCATTCCTACCAGTATGTACTAAACTTTAGAGAAATGCGGCGGAAATGTCTCTCAAAATATTTTTATATTTCTTTTAACAATTTATAAAGTGTTAATACCGAATCTCAATTGTCAACACTCTTTCGCGTAATTATCTTTTTTTTATATCATAAGATAGCAAACAAGCAAATGGCTCTCCTGATGGAAAGAGTCAACAATCGCCTATTGGCACCAAAGCTGTTAATAGTGCGATGCTATCTTGTGGCGAGGTCTAATGCTACATGCATAAGTTTACCGGCTATCTTAGCCTCCAAACCGGAACACGATAGCGACAAGCACTGACGCTATTGCGGCCGGAATAGGTAAAGCGGTGGTACCAGACCCGGGCGAGACAATGCAGAACTCTACCACCTAGTGGCCACGATGGTAGTGACTCGCATAGCCAATTAAAAAGAGGTACATTTCTTTTCCTTCACGTATTAATATATATATATATATATATATATATATATATATATATATATATACATATATATATATATATATATATATATATATATATATATATATATATATATATATATATATATATATATATGTAGATGTATAAATGTCCTGCTATAACCCGAGAACGGCTTGAGCGATCTTGATGAAAATTAGTATAACGTCAAAACACTAGATTTTGTACATGATAGGATATATTGTATAAGATCTATCCATGTACCCTATTTTATGCAAATAAAGAAGTTTGAAGTGTATTATTTTTTGATCGTCTGTCTGTCAATCTGTATGACCCGCTATAAGTAAAAGATGGCTTGACCGATTAGAATGAAAATAGGTATGCAGTGAGAAGTGAGAACATATGATTGCAGATGATTATGATAGGCAATATAACTTTATATGTATGTCTGTACGCACCGTTATATTTCAGAAACAGCTTGAATATACTCTTTGTGACTGAGTTACCTGTGATTGCACAAATAATAAGACCTGTGGATAGAATATATGTATACATTTTTATCGTCAATGAAATTATATGCTACGAGTAAGCAAACGATTAGTTTCGGGTTTAATTCCCGACAGGAAAAAGCTTTGTGATGTGATGAGCATCAATGATGTTTGAATTGCTGGGTTTGCGTGTTTATTAAATATATTTTAGTGTTTATATATATTTATTATTTCATAAAAATACACAAAACATGTTAAAGTTAGAAGCTTATATGTACCTTATTTCTATCCTAACATTTTATGAGAAAACTGTGTCTGGAGTGGGTTTTTTTTTTCTTTTTCAACTTTTTCTGCTATAACAAGACGGAATATGAGAACTGTAGCTCTGCTTTATTTTCTTAGGAATACATTGACCGTCTCGTCGCGTTGGTTTAGTGGTTAGCGAACCTAATTACGAATCAAGGGGGCTCGGGTTCGATTCCAGGCAAGGACAAACATTTGTGTGATGAGCATAGATTTTTGTATTTATTTTGAGTTTGGATGTTTACTATGTATGTATCTTCACGCCCGTATCCCCGAAGGGGTAGGCAGAGGTACAACAATGGCACCTACGATTAGCTGAAGATACTTGGTCCCACAAATGTGATAGGTGGCAAGTCTATCGCCAACCGGGCACTTTCCGATCCCGGGCAACTTTGTGTTTTATCAGAAAACTGAAAAACACTTTTTTTTTAAGTGCCCGACCCGGGAATCGAACCCGGGACCTCATGTGGTCGACGCCAACGCTGGACCACTAGACCACAGAGGCGATTTTATTTTATTATGTATGTAACAGTATTTATATGTGTATTTCTATGTATTAGTATTGTTTTTTAATACCCATAACACAAGCAGATAATTTGCTTACTTTAATTCATCAATCAATTAAAAAGAAAAAATTATATAAATAAAAATGAATAAAATATTTGACATTTAGTGTATTGTGTTATGAAAAGTGTAGAATGTATTTTATACGTGACTGAGTGCTTCAGTGTGTATTTTCAACTGACGAATAAATGCAGGAGGTTTTGAAATTCGACGCTTATATTGTTTTATGTTACAACAAGCATAACTTTTTACAGAGAAATCCGATTTTGATAATTATTTTTTTATTTAAATGGGTATACACTAAAATATTTGTAAAAATCCCACCATAATCAAAAGGGTTCGTATACAAGGGATGATTGATTATTCAGTCAGTGATGATAATGTATGACTACGCATAACTTGAGTGATCCGATTTTGAATAATTCTTGTTTTAAGAAATAGAATATACCCTGAGGGTTGTCCCGTATAAGCTGTGATAAAAAAATACATAAAAGGGTACAAAAACGAAGGATTATTGATTATACACTCAATGAGTTTAGTGTATGACCACGCATAATTTTTCGTCAATATAATTTTTTGCTAAAAATATTTTAACAAGATTTTGTGGTGTAAATATATATATTTTTTTTATTTATTTAACATTTTATTGTACACAGAAAATAACATTAATAAAAGAATACAAATGTAACTATAGTAAAATGGGCGAGCTTATCTTTACTTGTAGAGATTTCTTCCAGCCAATCCGTTAAAGGAGAATAAAATAATGGAATTAAAGAAATGAGTAGACCTAGTATACAAAAAAAAAGATACAACGTAACTAAACCTAACATATACTTAACATTTAAAAACAAAGTGGAAAATATATATACAATACAAGAGAAATTTAGACTTCAGCTAGAAAGTGTTCCTTCACTCTGGATACTTAAGTCTGGCAAAGGCGAATCTCACTGGGCAAAGAATTCCACAATTTTTATCGTTGACTAACCCAACCTGTAGCACAAGGTAATAAATTGTTTACTTTGGGGTAAAATTAATTAATCGTAGGTATGATTTGTCAACTGATATTATTATAAATATATTACGTTTTGAATAATTCTTTACATGTAAATTCCTTGTAGCATTAAGAAACTTGGAGTTAAATTGTATTTACATCGCCCATAAAAAGTTACTTATTTTGTAAGTGCACGTCACAATTTTATGAGAAAATATTTTTATGAAGATATGAGTACATCAAGTTCTCTAATATGAACTGCGATACTACTTTTAGAATATTAATTTCGTTAAGTTTTCCTCTTAGAGAAATATTTGGATTAAAATTACAAATGCTTTTACAATTCTGTTCAATAATTCCCTTACAATACTTATTTTAACTGCCAGCAAGTCAAAGTTAGAAGAGATTTTATTTATGATCAAACCGAGTCAAATGTGTTTTAATTCCTATATTTTTTATATGTAAGATAGTTTATCATCCAGGTACTATATAATTAGAGCTCAAAAAACTGCGTTGATTGTTGCAAAAAACAATCAGTTTTTTTGAGCAGATTTATATGGCATTCAAAAACTATAGTTTTTTAAATATTAAATTATTACCGATTGCAACAAAACTCTTCGAGCTTAAAAATCCACAATTAGAAATATTTTCGATATATACTTACGTGAAAAATAATGTATCTATTTTTATGGCAATAAATGTGAAAGAAGCGAGACGAGCCTGCAAGGATCATAATGTATGGCACTTGGTTCTCTCTACCCACCACATAAGGGATCTGGCGTGAAGATATGTAATATATGTTTTTACGGCAATCACGCAAACAGAAGAGTATGAAATTTAGCAAAGATAAAGTTCACGTTGTGGAAGAATGCAGAAACCTAAATTTTTAAAATTATATGCAATAACAATACAATAAATTAATAATGAGTAATAACTCTGAATTCCAAATTTAAAAACCCCTCGACACATTTTCTTATCATCAAACTACCATCCTGCTTCATATTCATCATTTTAAGAGCGAAATGTAAACGAAGTTATGACCTTCTAAAGGGGATTCTGCAGCAACAAGTCAAGTTTACTATAGTTCCTTATTGAGATTAAGTTGTTTTACTGTAAAGCTCCTATGGCTTATATTCAGCTCCACCATGTAAATCTGAAAATAATTCTGCTAGCAAAAATACTTTGTTTGCAAAAATATAACAAATAAGACACTCGAGGAGCTTATTTTGTTTAGTTTAAGAAATACATAGCCACGTTTTAGTTCCATTATTTAACCTTGTGAATTTTCTAGCAATAAAGAATAACTATATCAGCCGAAGCTCAGAGGGCCACTTTCCAGTTACATGATCAGACCCTAAAAATGTCACCTCAGCACAAAAAATGTCAGCACCCACGTGTCTGCCAAAACAAATTGAACTAGCCCACTCTTAAAGAACTCATCTGGTTTAGCTTAGAAAGTCTCATGAACTTTTTTCAGCTCTATATATATATATATATATATATATATATATATATATATATATATATATATATATATATATATATATATATATATATATATATATATATATATATATATATATATATATATATATATATATAGAGAGAGAGAGAGAGAGAGAGAGAGATGTACAGTCAAATCTCTCAGCAGTTTACTACCACCTCGAGACTACCTTAGTAGTCTCGAGGTGGTGGTCTCTAGTAGCAATCAATTTAACAATAACGGGGCGTTCCACATCATGTTGTATAGACATTTGGCAATTTGATATTTATAGGAACTAGGATGGGAGGAAAATGTACTACTACTCTACTACTACTCGTTACTAAAACGAAACAATTTACTAATATAGGAATCGGGCATACCAATATATAAATAGGACAGCTGGTAAACATATTATGCATGTTGTCCTTACTATACATACAGTAATCTCTATTAAAGATACCACGAATATTCGGTTACTATCTGGTATTCAGCCTATTCGACTACTCTCTTTAGTGTTGGCTTTTGGCCGCATATTGCGAACTATTCGGTCAATTAACGAACACCTAATCTTGAGAGAAGTCGCACATATTACTCGAAAAATGTAATATACACATAATACTTTTATCAAGAAACATCACAAATAAAACTTAAAATTTATCAGAGGCAAGTTGTGATAAAAGAATTCATTTTTTCAGCATTTCTTATTCTTATGGATTGTTCTTTGGAAAAACGGATAGATAATATTTTAGCAAAGCGGAACTACTGCAAGACTGTTACTTATTCAATCTCTCATAAACAAATTATATGTGCAGTGACACGATCAACTCGATAATGAAATAAATACCCCGCTGGATATTCGGTATTCGACAAAGGGCCTGGCCAGATATTCGGTATTCGGCAAAATCATTATTCGTGGTTTCTCTTTCTCTTTTTCTTTGTCGTCACAGTCTTCAGTCATCATGACAGTTGTAGTGGCAAGGTTCATAATTCACCGCCATTCCTCTCATAATGCTGCTTGCCTTGCGCTTTTGTGGAGTGGACCATTTAGTACGGCTTTGATTTGGTCGAACCAGCGCATTGCGCACTCTACCGCGCGCCTTTGTGCCCCCAATGTGGCTTCTCTAATCTCTATCAAATATCTGCATGTTTTCTAAAATATCAAAATTTTATCTTTAGCAATAGTAGCTTTTCTCTTATAATAGTTTTTCTCTTTATACTATTAATTTATATGAATTAGCAATAACTGTTACATTTTCGCACGTAACTTAAATATTAAAGGTGGCTCCTATTTGCAATTGAAACCAAATTATTAACAACTTTAATTAAACTTGCTAACCAAATTTGCACTTCTAGTTTCAGGTATCAGAGCTGCTTGTTAACAATTCCTCGTTAGCAAGTTGAAGCGACACAAAGTTCTTGCTGCATTTCTCTAATTATATCATATTTTTGTTGCATTAAAACACAGCACTAGTTACGAATTAATTTAAACAGAGTAAAACTGCAACAGCTGACTTCCCACCTCCTGTATTACTGATATCTTAAATCAAATTTTAGACTATTTACGTGGCATATGCACATAATACATTGCGTATTTGGTGTATTTCCTTAAATTTTACTATTATTTTTAGAAAAAAAAACACTAACATATTAAAGTAAATCAAATTATTAAAGGATAAGGTAAAAATATATAAAAAATCAAAAGTTTCCTAGACCAATTTCCGATGGTTTTCATGTCAGAATCATGGTTCAAATCTGTGGTTTTCATTTTCAGTAGACTATACCTTACATGCTGTATATGTTGTGAAGTGTTGTAAAAGCGAAACGTTGTTGTCAAATGAATATATATCTGCTATGTGCACATTTTGAAGATTTCTACATTTTACTATTATGATTAGTTTAAATACCAAATTTTCATATAAAAAGAATATTTTGTGATTCTAAGCGTTCAGTGTATAATACTGAACTGTAATTGCTAAAAAATATATGCTACGAGTATGTGCATCAGCCGTAACATTGTCAATTAAAATCTGCTATATATCACAAAGATATACTTTTTACACATACCAAATATCCATTTGACAACGTCGATGAGTGCATTTTAAATTGTGTCTAATAGTAATGGAATTTTACCAAGTGCCGACCATAAATAGTGTAGAACATTCCTCAATTAAATTTTCACCAAATTTTTATTGTACTAGACTGAAAGTATTCTCTTAAACAAAAAACAAGAGTTTGTCAAATACGTCTTTATACGACGTGGCTTTAAGCTCAAATATTCGTATAAAATATAAACAAATTGAAAACCTTATTTTTAGGAAGTTTGTTGAAAAAAGATATTATCAGTCCCTCTTGGCTAGACTCTTGAATAGACTGTTCGCTTTCCTGGCAGGCTTGTACAAGGTGAACGATTTTATCCTATTAGCGGCAGGATTTTCACCTGGGTTCTAGTGTCTTATAAAATAAATAAAATAAAAATGTTTATTTTTCGAACAATAAAGATCCACTAATGTTAGTAATAAAATTATTGATAATGTTAGTACTCAATAACTAAAAATGGCATAGTTAATTATAATACATTTGTTATAAAAAATGATCAGCGGACACTCTCGCAATAGGCAATGACACAACAGAAATCAATTTACAAACAAGGACGTTCGAGCAACGCACACATACCTCTCACGGTCGCGACTCGCGATATCTCGGAATGCTTGGGAATAGTTCCAGCGCGGGTACCATCCGCTTGAGACACGCGTCAGGGAACATTTTTGTGTAAAAAAATTGTAATAGGTATAATTTATATTTACTGACTTGATATAATTTATACTTTCCATCGTCGGCACTTGGTGAAACTCCGTCATAATTATTGTTTTAAATTTTACACTTGTACTGTTTCACAATTCACTAATTATATATAATATATACTTTTTTATTTAAATAGTCAACCGTTTTCGCATTTTACTGCATCATCAGGACTAAAACTTAAATTGTCAACTTAAATTTAAGTTTTAGTCCTGATGACGCAATAAAATGCGAAACCGGTTGACTATTTAAATAAAAAAGTATATATATTATATATAATTAGTGAATTGTGAAACAGTACAAGTGTAAAATTTAAAACAATAATTGTAATAGGTATAACAATAACATTAAATTATTTTAGTTATTATTTATTTAAATTTCCGTTTTTCTTGTTTTTTACCAGATTTTTGTGCGTAAGCCAAAGTTGATGCGCTAGCGTGACCGCCGAGGATAGCCACTAGGTATGAAAAATGAAGTACACATATATAAGTTTAAGTTCTGTGCCTTTTTATTTTGTGGAAATAAACTGCAAGACATTGTTGATGCTGCCACGAACCCTCTGTAGCATTACTACAGAGGGTTCGTGGCAGCATCAACAATGTCTTGCAGTTTATTTCCACAAAATAAAAAGGCAGGCAAAAGCTTGCTTTTTTGCGTAATACAGCCGAGAAACTAAATATTCACGGGACATATAGAAAAAAAATAAGAGTAGTTACACTTAACTGACCTTACTGATCTAACACTTACTGATCTAACCTCAAAGTAAACAAATTATTTGCTTGTGTTATGGGTGTTAGTCAACGATACTAATACACAGAAATACATATATAAATACCAAAATATCTATATACATATAATAAAATCGTAGGAGAGTCAAAACTGTACATTGAATATTTTTTAAAAGAGTACTTGGAGCGTGATCTACAATCGATATCGAAGCCAAAAATATAGATTTTAGAATTTTTGTCTGTTTGTCTGTTTGTCTGTATGTCTGTTTGTCTGTTTGTCTGTTTGTCTGTTTGTCTGTTTGTCTGTTTGTCTGTTTGTCTGTTTGTCTGTTTGTCTGTTTGTCTGTTTATCTGTTTGTCTGTTTGTCTGTTTGTCTGTTTGTCTGTTTGTCTGTTTGTCTGTATGGTACAGTTTTGACTTTCCTACGATTTCATTATATGTATATTTAGATATTGTATTTGACTAGTTTTCTTCGTTAGCACAAACAATTTTTATGTCTTTATCCGCTGGTTACTTCTATCAACAAGGATATTCATGTGTTTGCTTATTATCTTATAAACAAAAGTAAACAAAGTTAACATTATGTTAAAGGCCTAAATTTTTTTGCAATACAAATTACTGCCAGCAGTGTTAAGTCATTTTTACTTATTTTGTATTTCTGAGAAGTTTAAACAAATTTTTACTCTTATTATTATCGTTTTAAGGTCTAAAATGTGGCCTGGAAACCAATTACGAGTTCCAGTCTTCATTTTTACGGTTGACAATAAAGTTCAAAGAAACAATGAAAAAATTCATTTTCACCTATCGAATAATAAAAAGAGGGTCCAGCGAAACGAAATTTGTTTTATAATAAACATGGAGGTAAGAAGAAAATATAAACTATCTTTGTTTTCATTAAAAAAAATTTTATGTTCAGTGTATGCAAAAGTTACGCGCATGTATTCTTAAATTATTATACATATTGTTGCGAATATTGTAGAAAAGTGAAGAGTGTGAATACTGGAAAAAATTAATTATCTATGTTATGTATATCAGAATCGAGTACTGAATACCTTCCTTCAGTTCAGTGTTCAGTACTAAGTACAATCTTTTACTAGTCAACTTGTATATATACAAATATTGTTTGTACATTTCTTTGTACATTCCATTTGCACTATTTCAAGTCGTAGGCATATATATATGGAGAAATAAAATATATTTTATATTGAAGTTGCCCTAGAAGTGAAAACGGTGTTCTTTTTTACAATAACATCGGGGAACACTCACATACTTCGAAATATTTTATTCCGAATTTCGAGGTTCCGATTTTCAAAAGTCTGTATTTTCTAACATATAAGAATTATAATGCATATTATTAAATATCACGAAATTTATTTACAAAAAGTCGTAAAAAGAGTGGTTTGTTATCTGATCTTTATAAATGAAAAACAAGTAATCGATAGGTTTGCAGTCCGAAAAATGAAGTTTCCAATACTTTAATTAAAGTAAGTCGTAGCAGGTGAGCGAAGCGAGCGTGCCACTACAGCGGCCGCTGAGTGCAAGATCTCCTCTATTTTTGGTGTTATTAAACCATTTACGTAAGGTTAGAGTATAAAAAATCCCCCGCATAGTTATAAGCCTCAACCTTGTGGGGAAGGGGCAGGACTCGGGACGCAATCCAGCCATCGATAAAGCTTATTTGTTGAGATTATTGCTTTCAGATCCTTACACAAATATCATAAATGCAAAAGTATGTCTATCTATGTATTACACTATCACGACTAAACCGCCAAACCGATTCCGATGAAATTTTGCATGCAGATAGTTAAAAATTTGTGGTCAAACTTCAAATCAAAGGTCAAATCCTTCACGGAAAGTATCTTCACGGCCGTATCCCCGAAGAACTAGGCAGAGGTACAAGTGCACCCACGATTAGCCGAAGATACTTGGTCCCACAATGTAATAGGTGGCAAGCCTATCGGCACTTTTCAATCCCGGGCAAAGTTTTTTTTATCAGAAAACTGAAAAAACACATTTTACATTTGCCCGACCCAGGATAGAGCCCGGTACCTCATGTGGTCAACTCCGACATGGGACCACTAGACCACAGAGACGAATTAAGTTTATATGAAAACTATATAGACGGTATGTTGATATTATATTTGGCAAAGCTGTGTGGGTCAGCTTGTATTATAATACTTCTTAAAACATGTTTAGCTTAACATAATAATTCAAGTTTTCGTGTTATAAATTTGCAACCGTCAGAGTAGAAACATCTCTGAATTACTTTCTTCAAAGAAGTTTCGGACCAAATTTTTACAAATGACCTGTACTATCACTCTTATTTGCAATATAAAGATATTTATTTTCATAAAACTTTTCACGAAACCAAAACTAATCAAACTTGCGGTCCGAATAAAATTATAATAATTTATAAATATGAATGAAAGCTACAGACGAATGGATACAATAAGAGTTGAGTGAATGTATTAATGAATATATAAACAATAATAATATTAAACATATCTAGTTTGTCTATTAGTTAACCTATTTAGCTCAGAACGTCCCGTCCCGTATCGAGGTCTCGAGTTTGACTCTCGGATTGGATAAAGTTTAGGTTTCTTCAATAAAAAAAATATTAGTAGCAGCTCGAAATCAGTTGGAGATGGCTTACTATATCTGTGTTAATGTAAGTGTTAGTTAAGGAATGAATAATTCTAGCTTCACCGCTGTTGATTTCAGTAGCGTAAATATCCTGCCACAATAGCACATACTGTAATAATATTTACTATTATTTTTATATTATAAGATATCGAACAAGCAGATGGGTGTCCTGATGGACAGATTCAACCATCGCCTGACACCGAAGGTGTTAATGGTGCATTGGTATCTTGTGGCGAGGTCTAATGCTACGTGCATAAGTTTACCGGCTACCTTACTCTCCAAACCCGAACAAGATAGTGACAAACACTGACGCTATTGCGGCAGGAATAAGTAAGGCGGTGGTACCAGACCCGGGCGAGACAATGCAGAACTCTACCACCTTGTAGCCACGAGCCACGATGATAGTGACTCGTATAGCCAATCGGTCGTCTTTTACGACCTGCCTGGCAGAACGACAGTTGCCTATTCTTCAAAGGAGCACAGGACCAACACGTAAGCAATAGCGTCAATTCTTGTTTAATGACATGTTCCGGTTTGTAGGGTAAGGTAGCCGTTAAACTTATAGCCGTTAGGCTTGGTAAACTCGGGTTGTTAATGACACATGCATACAGCGTTTGGGTTCTACAGATGATGGTTGTGCATGGGCGTACCCAGGTTCTGGGCCAGGGGGGGGGGGGCAACGGTAACATCTTAAGACTATATTTTTATCTTATTATCCACAACAGTATATAGTTAGTAGAGGTTAACAAATTCCAGGGGGGAGGCAGCTGCCCTTCCCTGCCCCCCCCCCTCCCCTCGGTACGCCCATGGTTGTGTCTTTCCATATGGATACCCGGGCAAGACGTTACCGAACTCCACCACCACCACCTTGTAGTCACAAAGATGCAACGTGTAGTCAATCGTTTGCCTCTTACAAACTGCCCGGCAGAATGCCCAGTCTATTCTTCAAAGAAGGCCTAAAGCAACATGGGAAAAGTATTAACATTATTCAATTTTAACGTGTACAGTAAAAATCTTTGCGCCGTTTCCCCGAAGAGGTAGGCTGAGGTACAACCAGTGCAATAGTGCAATCATGATTAGCAGAAGATACTTATTCCCACGATGTGATAGGTGGCAAGCCTAGTGCTAAATGGGCAATTATTCAATCTCGGACAGCACTGCTTTTATCAGAAAACAGATTAAAAAAACACATTTTTTTGAATTGCTCGATTTAAGACTTCATGTGGTCAACACCGATACTGGACCACTAGATCTCAGAGGCGATACGTGTACAATATACTTGAAGGATATACAAGTAGATAATGACTTATACTAAGTGTAAGAGTCTTGCATTGTCTCGCCCAGGTATTGTACCACCGCCTTACCTATTCCTGCCGCAATAGCGTCCGTGCTTGCCACTATCGTGTTCTGGTTTGGAGGGTAAAATAGCCGGTAAACTTGTACTTGTAAAAAATGCATGTGGTATTAGTCTTCGCCACAAGGTAGCAACGCACCATTAACACCTTTGGTGTCAATAGGCGATGGTTGACTCTTTCCATCAGAAGACCCATCTGCTTGTTTACTATCTTATGGTATAAAAAAAGATTAGTTAATCGAGGCACACAGATTCTAGGTATCGCCATATTGTGGACGTTCCACGTACCCGGAAAAAGCGATTTAACTCAACATTATTCATTCGAACCGCAAAGGACTGGAACATGCTTCCTGAGTCTGTGTTCCCCGATGGGTACAATATGGGGATCTTCAAGAGTGAATAGGTACCTTCTAGGGAAGCGCGTTCCACCTTAGGCCGCATCTTAGCTTTACCATTAGGCGAGATCGTGTTCAAGCGCTACCCTATCAATAATAAAAAAATTGACAGTGAAATCTATCAGAAATTTTCAAATCTACTAAAAATAGGCGGTAATCGTTATCAGATTGGAATATGCAGCGACGAGGATTGCCACCCAACTTACCAACCAAAAAATTAAAAAATCGCGATGAAATGGTTTAAGAGTTTAACGACGTACATTTCACTCTGTCGTCTATGACTTTTTGTTTGTTTATTAATTAAAATTTAAATCTAAAACTATTTGACCCATTTTAAAAATTATTTCACTTTTAAAAAGCTACCTTATCCAAAAATGACATAGGTTACTATTTTACCCGCTTGACCAAAGGAAAGTAATGATTTTTGGTCCATCATCCCCCTATATGCTAGCCAGGCAAAGAAGATAGCATATTTACGAATCTACACTTATGGATAAGGCAGTTTGTCTCAATCCGTCATAAGCCTCATAGCTAAGGATATTCTATATCACTACCAGTCGGTTCTCTACTCTATATAATATTTTACTATCCCTTTGTTATACTAGTGTTCTATATTCTGACCGCCTCGTTGGTCGAGTGATTAGCAACCCTAACTACGCAATCGACGGGGTTCGGGTTTGATCCCTGACGGGGACAAGCATTTGTGTGATGAGCATAAATGTTTGTATTTCCGGGTTTCAGTGTTAAATATATTCCAGTAGTTATATATGTATTTCTATGTCTTAGTATCGTAGAATAACACCCGTAACACAAGCAAATAATTTGCTTACTTTGGGGTTAGATCAGTAAGTGTAATTAGTCCCGTGAATATTTATATTTATTTATTCACTATTAAGTATTTAAAATTTATGCACTAATATGTACAGAGATGAACTTAATACTACATGGCATTATCCACCAGTCAACCTTAATCGATGCGTACAGTATTGTGAATGGTGTGCACAGACAACTTATTATAATCTTTTTCTATGAGCATAATTTTATAATTAAAAATAATTGGACTTAAAAAACATACATGATGCAATATTTATTCTTAGTAAGTAAATCTTTTTTAAAAAGCCGTTTTCCATTTCCCGCATAATAGAACGAAGTCGCAAGAAACTGCTAGTTCTTTAGAATAGAATAGAATAAGCTTTTATTCAAAATAAGTATTCCTATGATACATTTTTTGAACGTCAATCTTAAAAAGAAGATGTAATACAAGTATACATAAAAGCATAGTTAGTAGCTTAGTTAATCAGTCATAGTACAATCACTACCTAGCATAAAACAAAGTCGCTTTCTCTGACTGTCCCTATGTATGCTTAAATTTTTAAAACTCCGCAACAGATTTTAATGCGGTTTTCTTTAATAGATAGATTGATTCTTGAGGAATGTTTTAGTATATAAACCTTTCCGATATTCCCACGGGAACAAAAGCTTCGTGGGTGAAACCGCGGGCAGGTCGCTAGTTATTAATAAATATACATAGTACGTACATTATACATTCTAATCAAAATAACAATTTAAAAACGTACAAATAAAGAAATATAAATAAAAATAATAACTGTAAATAATGTCAATCATAATGTCAATGAAGGAAAGTATGTGAAATTACTAAAAGGTAATATACGTCAATAATTACCATTTAAAATATGAATGCACAAATTTTACGTAGAAGTAAAATAACTCACAAAATTTCAATATCAAAATAAAGTAAAATTAAGCAAACAATGATTTATGTTAACCAAACATTAGTATTGTTGAAATATTCATGTATGTCATAATATGCTTTTTTGCAAAGAACGTTTTTTATGTGCACTTAAAACTTTTTTTTCAGACAACTCCAAAATCTCGCCAGGAATCTTATTATATTTACACTACAACTGATAAAAGATTTAGTCGATTTAGCTAGTCTAAATTTTTGTACGGATATTTTATTTTTATATCTGGTATTAATGTTATATCGATCTTTATTTTTTTCAAATCTCTACATATAATAAAACCGTAAGAAAGTCAAAACTGTACATGGAATACTTTTTTAAAAGAATACTTTGGGCGTGATCTACAATCGATATCGAAGCCAAAAATATAGTTTTTAGAATTTTTGTCTATTTGTCTGTTTGCCTGTTTATCTGTTTATCTGTATGTCTGTATATCTGTATGTCTGTTTGTCTGTATGTCTGTATGTCTGTATGTCCGTTTGTCCGTTTGTCCGTTTGTCCGTTTGTCCGTTTGTCCGTTTGTCCGTTTGTCCGTTTGTCCGTTTGTCCGTTTGTCCGTTTGTCCGTTTGTCCGTTTGTCCGTTTGTCCGTTTGTCCGTTTGTCCGTTTGTCCGTTTGTCCGTTTGTCCGTTTGTCCGTTTGTCCGTTTGTCCGTTTGTCCGTTTGTCCGTTTGTCCGTTTGTCCGTTTGTCCGTTTGTCCGTTTGTCCGTTTGTCCGTTTGTCCGTTTGTCCGTTTGTCCGTTTGTCCGTTTGTCCGTTTGTCCGTTTGTCCGTTTGTCCGTTTGTCCGTTTGTCCGTTTGTCCGTTTGTCCGTTTGTCCGTTTGTCCGTTTGTCCGTTTGTCCGTTTGTCCGTTTGTCCGTTTGTCCGTTTGTCCGTTTGTCCGTTTGTCCGTTTGTCCGTTTGTCCGTTTGTCCGTTTGTCCGTTTGTCCGTTTGTCCGTTTGTCCGTTTGTCCGTTTGTCCGTTTGTCCGTTTGTCCGTTTGTCCGTTTGTCCGTTTGTCCGTTTGTCCGTTTGTCCGTTTGTCCGTTTGTCCGTTTGTCCGTTTGTCCGTTTGTCCGTTTGTCCGTTTGTCCGTTTGTCCGTTTGTCCGTTTGTCCGTTTGTCCGTTTGTCCGTTTGTCCGTTTGTCCGTTTGTCCGTTTGTCCGTTTGTCCGTTTGTCCGTTTGTCCGTTTGTCCGTTTGTCCGTTTGTCCGTTTGTCCGTTTGTCCGTTTGTCCGTTTGTCCGTTTGTCCGTTTGTCCGTTTGTCCGTTTGTCCGTTTGTCCGTTTGTCCGTTTGTCCGTTTGTCCGTTTGTCCGTTTGTCCGTTTGTCCGTTTGTCCGTTTGTCCGTTTGTCCGTTTGTCCGTTTGTCCGTTTGTCCGTTTGTCCGTTTGTCCGTTTGTCCGTTTGTCCGTTTGTCCGTTTGTCCGTTTGTCCGTTTGTCCGTTTGTCCGTTTGTCCGTTTGTCCGTTTGTCCGTTTGTCCGTTTGTCCGTTTGTCCGTTTGTCCGTTTGTCCGTTTGTCCGTTTGTCCGTTTGTCCGTTTGTCCGTTTGTCCGTTTGTCCGTTTGTCCGTTTGTCCGTTTGTCCGTTTGTCCGTTTGTCCGTTTGTCCGTTTGTCCGTTTGTCCGTTTGTCCGGTTGTCCGTTTGTCCGTTTGTCCGTTTGTCCGTTTGTCCGTTTGTCCGTTTGTCCGTTTGTCCGTTTGTCCGTTTGTCCGTTTGTCCGTTTGTCCGTTTGTCCGTTTGTACGTTTGTCCGTTTGTCCGTTTGTCTGTCTGTCTGTCTGTCTGTCTGTTTGTCTGTTTGTCTGTATGTATGTCCGGGGTAAACTCAAAAAGTACTGCATGGATTTACTTCAAATTTTGCATGAATATTACTAACAGGTCGGGTCAACATATAGGCTATATATTATTACGCTATCACCTACGGGGGAGGAGCTGTACGGAGTAAACAAAGTACGCGCGGACGAAGTTGCGGGCAACAGCTAGTATTTTCATAAATGTACAAGCTAGGTACTGTCATGATATAATAATGTTCTTAAAATGTTCTCTGAGAGATTATCAACTATTCATATTATAAAAATAGCCCGTATAGCTCTCTTTTGTAAAAATAAAACTAATATATTATATAAACTTTAATAATATATTCGGCTTACAATATAAATTCATGAAATTGATCCATACAAAGATTGTAGCAAATCCGAGAGTAGAAGATGTATAATGGATAGAATGTTTTCGATAAAATATAGGTACTATCCACTTTTCTTACTCGTGGGTTTCCAACGTGATATAATTTCCAAAAGCGTTCATAATATCTTGATGACAACAAAATATGAATTCAGATCTTATATTTAAATTGTTTTGTTCAATTCTATGATTGAAATATTTTTCTCAAATACTTATTAATTTTACTGTTAGGCAGTAGGCAAGTCAGACAGTTGAGGCTAGTACTGGCTCAAACTATTTTTATTTTTCGAAATGACTATTACAGTTGACCTTTTGGTCGTTACTGTCACCGGACTTTGTGGGCGAGCAGAGTGCTCAACGACATTTTAAATTAATATTTAGGCTTACAACGCCCGCGCTAAGGGCTGTCTCCTGTGAGACTAGACCTCGTCTTAGTTCGCCGTTCGGACTAAAAATAGAGGAGGGAGTCGTGGCCGTGCTAGAAAAGTCTTCGTCGTCGAGTTCGGCAACGACGGTGTCGTGTTGTTTTTGTGTGTGTAAATGTCGGGATCGTCATCAGGATAGGAAAGTATGTGGCGAGGTCTCCTAAACCTGTCTATCATGTCCGCGTCAGCTACGGTTTCGTAATCCGCCGTAGTGGTGATCAATGGGTTAGTTTCTTTATCGAAATAACGTTTAGCTAGTTACTTCATGTGATGCATGATGGTTGGGAGCTCTAGGTCCCCATTCTTTGACCATTATAATAATTATCTATATTTTTGCTATAGTATTAAATGGAAGGCTGAGGCATATGTTTAGACTATAGCTTGTTAGTTCATATTGATATAACGTCAGCGTTTCCTACATTAACATATACAAAAATTATACAGGGTTACATTTAAAGGACAAGGCAAATTTTAAAATTAGGAACTTAATATTGAATTGAAAGTGCTTTTTAATTATTATTGGAAAAATATTACAAGATAATATAAAAATATTCGTTTAAAAATATCCCACTGATTTTATGAGTCGGATGCACAGAGTCTTGTGAATGAATTTTGTAATGCTGGCAATGTGACATTTTGCATTTACTTATAATTACGATAGTGACTACATGGGACATACTAAAAGTTTTGCACTTCCAGCTAATCGGAACTATTTGAATTTCGAATGTTATATTTTTAAAACGTTGCAACCTTCTTAGTAATAAAAAAAACAATTGGCGGTAAATTATTTGTCAATTGTTTTTTATCACACATCAAAGTTCTACGTACGCAACGAAAATGGAATTAAGTCGAAAGGATTTTAGAGCGATGACTTTTTATGAATTTAAAAGTTCTCTTTCTCCGCAAGACTGTGCCGCTCGTCTTCAAAATGCTGTTGGGAGAGAAGCACCTTGTTTGAGCACCGTGAGGCGATGGTTTGCTGAATTTGAGAGAGTTCGAGTTTCTTTACATGACGAATTTCATGAAGGACGGCCTTCAACTGCCGTGAATGAAATAATGTGGCTACTGTTAAGCGGTTAATTGAAGAAAACCCCCGGATTACCTATGAGACAATTTGAGGACTATTGGGGATTGGTATGAGCCAAATTCAGAAAATTTCACACGAAATTTGAACACAACAAAGAAAAATGTTGACACGCAGGGATTGAACCTGTGACCGTCTTCCTAAAGCCGGGACGCTCTTCCACTGAGCTAGTGTCGACAGGTTTGACGTAGCAAAATTCTTCTTTACTATATGATCGATTACGTCGATTGTACTAATCGCTAGATATACATACGTATAACTAGTTAAATGAGTTCATCGTTACAGATGAAATTCACATTTATGATTTTGATCAGTACTTTCATATTTTTAATTATTTTTGTGTTCTAGCACTCACCCCGTGCTTGGAAAAACTGGAAAAACTTTAGAAACAACAAAAAAAATTCGACACACAGGGATTGAACCTGCGACCGCTTTAGGGAGACGGTCCTGGCTTTAGGGAGATTGATTGATAGTGCGGAATTCTTCGTGCGCGAGTCGAATCTAACTTGGCCGGTTTTTTATTTTGTAATTGTTTGTTTATATTTTTAAAAGATGTAGATGATTATTTTGTCAAAGAATAATTTGTGACAGTATCAGCCTCAACTGCCTTTTTCCTGCCGCATTAACGTTGTTACTTGTCGGTATGGTATTCTGGTGTAGTGGTCGGTGGATAAAGGTATGGTGGTAGCCAGTAAACTTATGCAATTGCATTCCAGCCTCGCCATATACACAGTAACAGACCATTAATATATTTGGTGTCTATAAATAATGGTTAACCTTTTTCTTCAGGAGAAACATCTGCTTGTCAGCTATCTTATGGAATTAAATAGTAAAAAAACAATACGACAATAATTTATAATAATATTCTTTATTTACTATAACTAACAAACATAACGGTGCACCCTACGCAGAAAGCATTTTTAGACATAGCGCTTGCATGGGTAAAAAAAGAAAGTCAGCAAAAAATTTGGCTTTATTATCTGTATCGTCTTGAAATATCAATTATATTTATGCGATTTGTGTATGTTACATATTTTAAAATTAAAAACTATTGTCTTATATCTGATATTAAAATATTTTTAAAGGTAGTATAGGTAGTAAACTGACTACGATCAAATAATATTCTTTTTATGCAGTAAATTAAATATTGCCATTCGTTATTTTCCTTAAGATTAGTAGAAAAATTTGTACCTTTAGTATTTATTGTTCTTAGTAAAATTATTTTTTAATTTTAATATGATTTTAAAAAAGTACTAACAATATTAAGAAAAGTATATTTAAAATGATTAGATTTAAAATATTCAATTAACGTCAGCTACGTTAGGTACAGTACATTCGAAATTTATCCCGCTAGTACTTTTGTATAAATTAAATGAACAGTGATGATGAAATGATATATATTTTTAACATCTTATGAATTTTCTACCAATTATCTACAACAATTAGTCTGACTTAGTATTTTAAAAAAAAACATGTTGACAACACTGATTTGTATCGTACGATGACGGTAAGACTCGTATAAATAATACAAAATATTATGAGGTAATTTGTGGACTACACTAGGCGTAGACTTCGTTTAAAACTGGTACTTTGCTTACTTTCCCTTTTTGCATTAATTTAGTATTTCAGTTGCAATGAAGGATAAAATTCGCACAGATTTTGTTCGTAAACTTCATTTGTCAATGTTTATACCGCTACCCTTTTTTGAACTTAAGTACTGAAGTGATCATATTACTACCGTTACATAAGGAAACCTCTAAAACATTTAAAATCAAAATTCTTTAAGTTCAGTATACCACGGAAGAAAAACCTTGTTTATTAATGCTCAGAAATAGGTGCTATTTTTATTATATATCTCTCACTTTAAGATGATAAGTCAACTATTTTGATGTATGAAAGTTTGCCGATGTTCTTTGCACTGCCGCTCGGTTAAACGTGTGTGTGCTTTATATGCGTCGGCCATTTTTATTGGCTTTTAACTGCGTTTAATACACTACACTTGAAATATGTATGCCATGCTGATAAAGGTGATTTTGTAGTAAAAAATGTATTTAGCGTATTATGTTATGGATGTATCTTCTGTAGAAAGCAAGCAAAAGCAAGTAAACAAACTTGTAATTGAACAAGCAAACTAATCATTCCAAGTACGAAGTACTGTAAATGACTGATAGCTCATTTTGAGTACCTGAAAAATAAATTACATTTTATTAGAAAACGGTATTGGATAGATACTTTTTATGTACGTATTATTTTTAATTTAACTTCAAAGTTATTGCTTTACTTTAGTACCATAATTTTACAAAAGATAATAAGGTTAAAGCTAATTAAAGCAATATCACACCATACCAATACCTCCTACCTGTCCTGTGGGGCATAATTTTAAATTGGAAATTAAATGTGTTTAAGTCCGAAAAACTGAAACATTATCTTTCAAAGCCTTTGATACTTCTTTAATTTTTGTATTTGTAATACATCATATTTAGTAAACTGTTTTTATATTGAAAGAGAGCAAGCGATCAAATATTTCTTTTGGACGAAATAATCGTCTATCATAGACACCTAATCTGACTAAATTATTACGCCAGAAATAAGTAAGAACAAATCATTACCGAAGTGGAATGGACTGAGTCGTTTTGTGCCAACCATTAGCCTTAGCAAATTTTCAGATAGAGAGGTACTTAGATGGTTTGATTGTACAAATATTTTCTTTTATATATTATAAGATAGCAGACAAGCAGATGAATCTCCTGATGGAAAGAGTGAACCATCGCCTATAGACATGAAAAATGTTAATGGTGCGTTGCTAGCTTGTGGCGAGGTCTAATGCCACATGCATAAGTTTACCAACTACCTTACCCTAAAAACCGGAACACGACATTGACAAGCACTGACGCTATTGCGGCAGGAATAGATAGGGCGATGGTACCAGACCCGGGCGAGAAAATGCAAAACTGTATAAAATAAAAAAAGGTATCCATGTGTGTATATTATCATGTATGTCACATAACTATAGTGTGTGTAATGTTTATTTTTATTAATTAAATGTATTTCTAATGCATTTTATTGAAAAATATTATATATTTGCAATCCTCCACTATGTAAACTGTATGACATACTTTTTCTTTCACGTAATTGTCTTAAAAAGGGGTCCAAAGTTTTTGCCCCACGTATTAATATATAAACTTGTATAGTCTGTCGTCCAAACCAACATTGAATATTGTACTATATACCTACGTAATGCGTTTATAAAACTATGCAATAGTAGAACACTTTAAACTCGCCAACTCATCTTGACTCGCTTGGTATCGTACAAGCTCGCAATTTTATGACAAGTTTCATACTTCTTCGTTCACGTAATTGTCGCAAAAACGGGTCCAAAGTTTTCCCCCACGTATTAATATATAAACTTTTATAGTCTGTCGTCCAACCCAACATGGAATATTGTACTATATACCTACGTAATGCGTTTATAAAACTATGCAATAGTAGAACACTTTAAACTCGCCAACTCATCTTGACTCGCTTGGTATCGTACAAGCTCGCAATTTTATGACAAGTTTCATACTTCTTCGTTCACGTAATTGTCGCAAAAACGGGTCCAAAGTTTTCCCCCACGTATTGATATATAAACTTTTATAGTCTGTCGTCCAACCCAACATGGAATATTGTACTATATACCTACGTAATGCGTTTATAAAACTATGCAATAGAAGTACTAGATTACTTTAAACTCGCGAACTCATCTTGACTCGCTTGGTATCGTACAAGCTTGCAATTTGTTCGAAATATTTTAATAATAATATTTTTAATACGAGGGAGCCGACCTAGTTTTAATTCTTGTCTCAAATGGTCTCGCTCCATCAGTAAAGATGTAGATTACGAAGCTATGGAAGAGTTCCGTATGCATAATGGAATGAGTGTTCACAAAACAAAAGAATATTCTATTTAAATAAAATTTGTGACTCCGCGGTATACCAAATAGATGTGAAATATGGTATCTTTTACTGAATAAAAATACATAAAATGACAGGTTATTAAATAAAGTAATGGCCTTATTAAAAACTGATTATGCGATTTTCTTTGTCTTTTCTTCTTTCGGGTTCTTCTCGAGATCTTTTTACTGAATAAAAATACATAAAATTTCGGCTTATTAAATAAAGTAATGGCGTTATTAAAACTGATTATATGATTTTCTTTTTCAAAGAATATATTCTTTACAAGGTGGCAAAGTACCGCAACGTTCACGCCCGGGTTTGGTGCTTGCTACCACTGCTTTACATATTCCTGCCGCATTAGCGTCAGTGCTTGTCACTATAATTATCTGGTTCGGAAGCCGATAAGCTTATTTAGGAGGTATTATCAACCCTTTATAAGGATAACCACATACTAGTATAATATCCATACTATCCATACTAATATTATAAATGCGAAATTAACTCTGTCTGTCTGTCTGTCTCTTCTTCACGTCTAAACCACAAAACCGATTTGAATAAAATTTGGTACAAAGATAGTTTGCGCCTCGAGAAAGGACATAGAATAATTTTTATCTCCGACATCCCACGGAAATAGGAACTGTGTAGGTTTTTATTTTAGATTTTTTTCCACGCGGACGAAGTCGCAGGCACAACTAGTTTGTTATAAAAATATAATCATAGTATTTTTTATCATTCGATTTGTTTTAATATATTATCTATTTCTTACCACGCTGAGCAATCTGCGTGGCGAAGTGCTTCATATAAGGAGGTGCTTGTCGCTATCGTGTTCCGGTTTGCAGGGTAAGGTAGCCGGTAAACTTGTGCATGTGGTATTAGACCTCGCCACAAGATAGCAACGCACCATCAACATCTTTGGTGTCTTTAGTCGTTGGTAGTCTCTTTCTATCAGGAGAACGATCTGCTTGTTTGCTATCTTATGACATAAAACAAAAACTGGAGTATCTTCACGCCCATGTCCCCGAAAGGGCAGGCAGATGTACAAGTGCATCCACGATTAGCCGAAGATATTTGGACCCACAAATGTGATACGTGGAAAGTCTATCGCCAACTGGGCCCTTTCCAGTTCCGGGCAACGTTGTTTTTGTCAGAAAACTGAAAAAACATATTATGGGCTATTAAGCACGACCCGGAAACCATACCTGGGACCTCATGTGGTAAACGCCAACGCCGGACCACTAGTAATTGTCATTTGTGGCTAGATTAAATCAGTGAATTTCGATTTCATCATAGGTAACGTCCTAACCAGTGGCGTAGTTAGGCGTGGGCGAAGTGGGCCTTCGCCCACGGCCTCGCACCTAAAGGGGCCTCGCATTACCTGATTTAAAATCTTAGTTTATTTTTTAATTAAACAAAAGCCTGAAAAATATTGGCCTCACTCTTCTGTATCTGAAATACAAACAAAACAACTCCTAGATCCTAAGTTAACGCGTTATAAAGACACGATAGTTTTTCGCTTATTTCAAACTTGGCGCATGTTTTTGGGTAGCTTTTGGGGACGAATTGAAAGGGGCCTCGCCGAAGCGACTTTGCCCACGTATATAATAGTCCACGGTACGCCACTGGTCCTAACTACTAAATCTCAGCTTAATAAGCCTCGCAAAATCATCCTTTGGTATTGAAAGAAAGAAAGAAAGCAAATATTTGTTTGCAAGAATATAGTGTTACACGCTGTTAAAAATTAATTACCAATATATTCTACCATTATATGGTGTGCAAATATTCAAAAAATTATGATTATATAATATATTTAACATTGTATCGATTTTTTAGAACTACTACCAGATCGAAACGCGGCCACACACTGAGAAAATCCGGCGGAAGAAACTCAGCGGGCTGGTCTTTTTTCTCTATCTTATTACTAATGTACAAGAACGATTTCATGTTACAAAAGTTATTTTATAATTACAAATTTCATTTTTTGTGTAATTAATTTTTTTATTATATACATAATTTTCATCATTGACAAAATGTTACTACATTGATATTTTTTAAGACTAATTAAACAAAGTTATATTTCTATCTATTTACATTTAATTTTTCGGCTAAAAATTCTTTAATATCATAATAAGTTTTATCTAACAACAAATCAAACACTTTTTTGCGAAATTTATTTATAGGCAATGATTTAAGACTATCGGGAATATGATTGTAGATAATAATAGTCATACAATATATATTTTTTGTAAAAATATTTAATTTTTGGTTAGGCACATATAATTTTTTACTATTCCTAAAATATAAGTTACCAGTGACTTCAGCATTTGTTTTAAATAACTTTTAGTGCTTTTTTACAAAATAATGCGCAAACATATAAAATATACAAACATGGTAAGGGAAGAAGTACCTTAAGAGACTTGAAAAGTGGTTTACAGGAATGTAACTGATTAACACCACATATTGCTCGAATACATTTCTTTTGGACTCTAAAACTTGATTCCATTGAATTCTTTGTTTATATATTTTGATATCAGTTTTGGCATCCACCTGTACCGTTGATTGGAAACGACGCTAGGCTCTTCCTGAATAGAAATTTATTTGACCTTTTGCTTTTGTGCTCACAAAACAATAGCTTAGTTGGTGGAGTTTTATTGCAACCACCCAATTTTGTCTACATATACTGGTAGCTTCTAGCTTTCCTTTGTTTGATTGTGCTCACTACTTTGTTGTTTGGTATTTGTTTAAAACAACAAACTCTCATTCATATTAATGCTAGTTTGCTTTTATTAGTATTTGTTATTTTGAAGATTATTGCTTTTTCCTAATAATCCGAATAGAACTTGAAATTAATATTTTTGTAATAGGAAACTTCATTCCTATCTGGTGTCTCACGATACCACACGGTTTTTTTTATATCAAGATAGTCAACAAGCTGATGGCTTGGCCGATGGATGGCTGAAAGAGAGAAATACCTCTTGTAGGGCCCTATTTCATTAGGACACTATGATAGCATTACCAGTCGTTTCACCGTTGTGTTTAGAGCTGTCATGCCAAACACCAGAAGTGTCAGTTTCGAAATGGACGTCTAAGAGTAAAAGTTCGTTTGCTTTACCTACGAGGTAACATAAAATTAAATGTGGATTGTGACCGGTTGGCGAAAAAAAAATAGCAGTGATGAATTCAACATTACTTAGCCGACATCATAGTAAAGGAAAATTCATCATTTAGTTATATGATTTTTTGTGCACCACGTCTACCACCCTTCATTTTTTACTTTTCTTTAACGGGTTGGAACTTTAAGTACAGATAGGCTCGCCTATTATATAATGCTACGTTTATGTTCTCTTGTTTTTGCTATTTCCTTTTTTTTTTTGTTTTTTTTTTGCGTTGCTATCTGCGTGGCGTGGTTGTTAATGCTACTTGCATAAGTTTTCCTTCTACTTAATGCCTCAAACCGTAATTGATATAATATTTTTTTTTTCTAAAATTAGAATAATAAACAATAATATATTTCGTTCGGTAAATTTAACACGTAACAACAGTCACAAAAGATTCAACTTAATTGGCAAAAATTAAACAAGACCCACGAACAAACGACATTATGACGATAACATGTCATTCTTCATTATGCAAAGCCTAGATGCAATCGCCTGCATATTTGTTTACGGTTGCTATTTTCTTAGAATATTTAGGTATAAAATAAAGATTAGTTGTTAGGTTTTTAGAAACTAGGTTCTTAATGGAATTCTCATCAAGTCTAAAGTTCAACAATTTTTAGTTGACACAATCCGACGTCTTAGCTTTTACCATGCCATTCCTTGTAATAGGAACAATTAGTTCCTATTTACACGTAACAAATCTAGTGTGCCTTCAAACTCGCCTAAGAAAAATTAATCTCGATATAGACCAAAGAGGCAGTGAGAGGTACAAGCATAGTATCTGCGATTAGCTACTCGTAATAGTAATACGTTCCTTGATGTAACAATACATTTGTAACAAACTCTCCCGAAGACCCTCTAAACTCACATTTTTAATATAACAAAATTGTCTGTTATATTTCGTTTATAAAGGAGTCAATAGAATTATAATCATATTATCTGGCCAAATGATTCATCTAGTGTTAAATTGAGGACCTATTTGTGTTATATAGTTTCCCCATTCATTCTTTTCAAAGGTACACTTCATCTCTTATAAACAACCATACTTTATCAGGAAATGTATACTATAAATTGATTTAAAGGACTAAAATTTAATATATTGAAGATATTTGGCATAAGAGAGGGAGTAATATATTACATAAATACATAAATACATAAATACTTAATAAAGATATTTGACTTTAAGGAAGGGAATAATATATTAAATATATACATAAAATACATAATAAAATATATAGCTTAAGAGAGCGATATGATGATATTAATAATTACATTGACTTCATCTAAAGGAAAGAAGTATGGTGGTATGGAATATATGGACAAAATTATTGTAATATTTAGGTTGGGAGTTGTAGAGCACTTTAGTGCCGCAATGTTATTATTGTGGGATATGTAAGAGGCGCCGCCTCGCCTCACATGTGTGAATACCATGCCGGCTGAAGGCCATCCTAGCGTATTCCCCAGAAATATATTGAAACTAAAAGGAACTAAAGTCCTTAATTTCAAAGAGAAAATCAATATATTATGAAGAGCCAAGTTAATGGCAGGTAGGCATTACTATTGTGGGGTCACAAAGTGATAGCCATATAGTTTAATGTCCAAACTTGTGAATACATTGTTTGGAAGTTGATGAGTAAAGGCATGACCAAGGTGCATCATTAATATTGAGCACAGCCAAAAGGCCAAATAATAAATATATTCCTCAAGTATACAATTAAGCATTGACTTGAAGTAAGCAAATGTTGATAAAAATATATACTGTTGCTATTTTTGTAACAAACAGTTTAATAAAATAATAAATAAATATTGGCATGACAAAGGTGCATCATTTGTATTGAGCACAGTCAAAAGGCCAAACAATGAATATAATTCTCAAGTATACGATTAAGCATTGACTTGATCAAAGTAAAATAATTAAAATAATATATAAAATACTCAAGTTTGAGATAGCATTGACTTGGAGCACATAAATGTTGATAAAGTATATACTGTTGTTATTTTAGTAACAAACAGTAACAAATTAATAAATAAATATTGGCATGACAAAGGTGCATCATTTGTATTGAGCACAGTCAAAAGGCCAAACAATGAATATATTTCTCAAGTATACAATTAAGCATTGACTTGAAGTAAGTAAATGTTGATAAAATTATATACTGTTGTTATTTTAGTAACAGCCAGTAATAATAAATATTGGCATGACAAAGGTGCATCATTTGTATTGAGCACAGTCAAAAAGCCAAATAATAAATATAATTCTCAAGTTTACAATTAAAGTTTGTGCAAGTTTGTTTTAACAATTACTTGACAAAACTAAGACAAGATAATATGTTGTCTTCAATCACAATACCGAAACATTAATAGCCGGTACGCGATAAATAAACATATATAAAAGTAATCATTGCTCGCAATGAACTTCAAATAGTCCAAATCATAAAAATTTCATAAGTAAAATCAATTAAGATAATCCTTATGATGAAAGTCAAATGAACTCAGGTTAATGTATAAAAATACATTAAAACAAGCAATTTAATATATCCAGCTCTGTGATGTAGCTCATACCTGGTTGAAGATTTGATTGGTTATGTAAATAGATCAACTTTGCTAGGCGTTAGATAGTTGGTGTTTATCTGGGTTAACCCTCTGAATACACTGTTTGCGGTAGGACTTATCCGAATACCACGCACTGGTAACGAGGAGATAACCATAACGACCACATTACATGTGTGTCTTTATATAGATATACACAATGCATGCGACATGCATACAACCCTGATGCCTTCGCAAAGCCGACACTACCTTGTGACGAAGGTATGGTCCAATCAAAAAGCCAAATAATTAAAATAAATTATTACTGAACGAGAAATTAACCTTTGTTCTAAAGATATTATAGTCAAATTTCCTCCTATAACCCTAATAATTTATAGTCACCACAAGCAATGAAATATTACTTATTAATCGAATTTGAAGTTATAGATGAAATTTAGTAAGATCTTTGAACTCTTTAATATTGTGATTGAATACTCAATACATCTTAGAATCCAAACAATTCGTCTTATACTCGTTTTCCAATGAAACTAAGTTATTTATATCTTCTCCTGACTATTAGAGTTCTATTACACTTATTTCAATTTCTATTTAACCAAATTTCAGAATTTAATAAGGTCTGAACTTTTAGAAATCAACGCTTATTAGATCTATTGTTGCTTTAAGTGAACAGTATTATGAAACGTCTAGCCACCCGAATAATCATAAGTAAAGTTCATTTGTACAATCCTTATGATGTAGAGATTCAATCATGGAATCCAGGTTAATAGTACATGAATATATACAGATAAACAATTTAGACAAATAACTCTAGTTCTGTAAAATAGTTCATGTCTGAGATGATTAGATATGAAAATGGATCAACTTTGCTTGGCGGTATAGTTGGGTGTTTATCTGGGTTACCGCCCCAAACACCTTGCTCACGACAGAGGGGCATATTAACTGTGTGTCTGCACTGGTGAAGAGAAGATGACCATAATGACAACATTACATGTATGTCTTTATATAGATACACCCAGCACAACTTGTTGCCTTCGTAAAGTCGATATTCCCGTGAGATGAAGATGACATGATCTATTTACCAAGGTAAAAGGTAAAAATATCTAATCCAAAATTAGTAATTAACCTTAATTTCAGATTTATTTAGTAAACTTCCTATCTTACTAAAAGATCTGTTATGCACTGTCACTATAAACAATAATATTTCAATTATCCAAAAGAATTAATTTGATAAAGAAGTTTAATATTATAATTCCTATCCTCCTAAATCCCTATATAAATAATATAAAATAAGAATAAAATAAATAAATAATTAATTAAATTAAGTAAATAATTTATACAAAATATGGTTAAATAAACATAATACGTTTGGACTAAAGTTCATTCATTCCTCTCTTGTACTCTAACTCCCTGAAGCTTTATTAAAGTCATTTAAGATTCTCGCTCCAAATTTAATTCAACAATTCAGTTCATATTAATTATTCCTTTGTTAGACACGAAGAGATTAATTTGTATTAGTTTGTGATTATCTCGTTTAATATTTGTACTCGGTTTTAAATTTGATTGTAAATAAAATAATGTTTTATGAAGATTTGATTTTAAGAGACTGGCCTATGCAATCAATTTACGTATTAGTTAATATTTAGTTTTATAATAGGATATAATAATTCGTATTAACATTTCATAATTTTAATAATTCATATTAAGGTAGGTTTTATTAGTTGTAATATATTATTCCTACAGTAACACTTATTAGTTGTAATATATTATTCCTACAGTAACAGACCTTCTGCCTTCAATTCCTAAAAGTTCCTATTTCCTCCTAATCCAATTTGAAGCATTAATTCAAGTAATCATTTTAACTAGAGAAAGTTTCTATAATAAATATTTCCTAAGCTTGAATCACCTAGTTTTAATTGAAAGTCAATAATAAACAAAGTATTCCTTAAATTCCTCAATATATTAAAGCATCAATTCTTCAACCTAATATCTACACGCCCTACCCTATCACCTAATTGTTCCTTCATAAAAAAAAATTATAACTGCCCAAAATTATAACAATGCAGAAATTAAAATCGTATTTGCCATACCTCCAACTCTGCAACAAACCTACAGTAGCTCTGCCTTCAGCTCCGACGACAGCTAAGAAGTCACCCCCACGCGGCCTCGAAGGCTCCAAAGGAATCAGCTCTCGATCCCTAAAGTTTAAATAACAAGCAGGATCAACTGTACTATGGAAATTATTCTAGGAACTTCCTAGCCGGTTCTCATCTATAAAGATATGTGGTAGTTATCACCAGTTAGTAGATTTTAAAGGATAAAACCGCACGCAAAACTTCGAAACGGATTTGAATGAAATTTTACACACAGATAGTTGATGACTTGGATTAGCACATAGGCTATTTATTATCCCGGGAAAATCTAGTGATCCAGCGGGATTCGCTTCTATAATGTTGCGGGTTGTACGTTGAAACTAGTTGATAATATTAATTCAGGTGCAGTAGTATTAGTATCTAACAATGGAATTCCTTCAAAATGACGAAGATGAAAAGTATAATTTAAAGTAGTTAAAGCACTTAAATCTATTCCTAATTAATAAGCTATTTAGCCAACATGCTTTTGAATTTGGTAATGCAAAGCCATTTCTTACTCCTATGAAAAATAAACAAACATAGCAATATCGGCCATTTGTAAGGTAAAGATGCAATAATGATAGTTCAAATGCATATGGTAAAAGTATAGTATAAACAATTAAAGCACATAAATCTATTCCTTGTTAGTTAATAAGCTATTTAGCCAACATGCTTTTGGCATTGGATAATGCAAAGCCATTACTTATTCCTGTGAAAAATAAACAAACATAGTAATATTAGCCAATTGTAAGGTATAGATGCAAAAATAAGTGTCTAGAGACAACGGGATTCCTCCAAATGCCGACGATAAAGGTATAATATAAAGTAATTAAGTCATTTATTTCTATTTCCTAGTTAAATAATAAACTGTCTTGCCAACATGTCCTGAAATTTGATAATATAAAGCCTTTTCTTTACTTATATAAAAATTAACAAACATAGCAATCTTAGTCACTTGCAAGGTATAGGTATAATAATAATAGTGTCTAAAGGCAATGGGTTTCCTTTAAATACCGATGATGAAGTCTATATACATATGATTAAGTCCATAAATTCATTTCCTAATTAATTAATAAACTGTTATCCGTCAAGCACTGAAATTTGATAAAGTAAAGCCATTACTTAGTCTTGTATAGTTATACAAACTTAAATTGTAGTCTTGTATAGTTATACAAACTTAATTTAATTTAAATTGGAAAACTACATCACCTGTGTTGTTTAGAATTCCGATTTATCCTGCGTCTTGATTAGCAGCCCTTCTGCAAAACTGTAAGACAGCAATTGCTCCACAACCATTGTTCACATTTTTATGGAAAGAAAAGAACATTAAATATCAGCATAATTATGGTTTTATTTTCCTAAAATCAAAATAGACTTCCCTAATAATAATATCACACAATTTCTATAAAGCAAACAAGTCCACGTTTCTCCTATGTTATTAAACATCTTTTCAACAGCTATTCCTTAAAATAAATAATTTCCTTTCTTCATACAACAAACATTCTTCACTCAGTCAAGGATCGATCCACCTTTACACAACATTTTGCACAATTTCATTCTTGTAAACCTAATCACATATTTATCGGTAATATGTTTATTAAAGTTGTATAGACAGCATTCAAAAGATTTACCTTCTAATAAAACTACATTCTACCAATACTGCTAGATTTAAATAAACCCAACGACTACCATATCAAATACGAAGTTGCACAAGTACATACGTAATCCCTGAATAAATCCCTATTCTACATACTCACGGTTTTTGATCAATAAAATTTTTACCAATCCCTTTTCCTCCTATCTTTTCTCACATTAAGAGTATTTATATTATTATTTACACTCCGGAATATCCCTGATATATCTATATTATTGTCTCAAACGAAGAATCTCTTTTATAACGCCCAGAACTTTAAAACAAATCCCCCGTTTTCTCTCCATTTTTCCATTTTTTTTCAATCCTCTCATTATTTTTTCTATCTCCCAATTTTCCTGTCATTCTCTTTTTAAGGTTTTATATGTTTATATATAAGGTCTTATATATTATTGAGAATTAGTTTTCTTTATTTATTTTCGTCTTTAATTCCATTGATATTATTTATTAAACATAATTCAGACATATTTTTAACAAAAAAAAATAGTATAGATTCTTATTATTTTCTTTTATTACACTAAACCTCTTAAGGGATAGATGAAGTCTGTTACACATTGAAATCAAATACAGGCTCGGCGAATATTTAAAAGCTGTTGGATAGAAAATTAATATGCCTTTATAAATGAAATATAATACAAGCGCATTTAAAAATAGTGGAAATCTATACGTGAAGGCATTGATATATCAATGATTGAAGGTAAAACTTTGGATCCCTTTTTAAGACAATTGCGCGAACGGTGGAGTATGAAATTTGGCACGGATACAGTTTTTACATTACGGAGGACTGCAGAAACCTAATATGTTTAAATAAAAAACATTAAAAATATATTAAATTAATAAAAATAAACATTACACACACTATTGTATGCTATTTTCTTTGCGGCTAAAATTGGTTGTCAATCTTAAAAAGATTTTATTTGTTAGTCTAATCTCGAATTTCGGCCAAAGGCGATCGCTAGTTAAAATAAAAGAGTTGAAAATAGTATTTTTCGATTCAAGTGTATATGTCATTTCTTTAAACCGAAGGTGCGGGTCTACAAGGGAATGAGTGGGAATGACAATACCGCACAATGTTTTAATACATATGCGAAAAAAATAAAACAAAAATAAATCAATAAAAAATACAGATATAATTTTGCAGGATTAAGTTTCTTTTTTTAGAAGACATGGAAAAAATTGTAATAAGCTAACTTAATGACATTAATTTATCTTAATAAAATAATTTTTATTGCGTTATTTATTTATTGAAATTATATTTATAATACATCAAAAAATATATATTTTAAGTTTAATTCGTGATTAGTATTTATTTTGTAAAATAGTCATTTTATATATTTTCATTTTTCATTTCATTTCATATTTCATATTTTGTACAAAAAAAATTTTGATTCAAAACCTTTAAGATGGTGGCATGCCGTAGACAAACAAAAAGTTATAGTACGGAAAATAATATATTTTTCCGCGCGCTAAACGCATGGAAAATTCTACTGTTTGAGCAAATATGTTAAAAAATAATTTGAAATTGACGCATACATTGTTTGGCTGAAGCTTTCTTGATTAGGAAAAGTGAATCGAAGATTTATAGTTGTTCAAGGACATCTTTCTTTTTAAACCAGATTAAGCGGTTTGTAATCTAATATAGCGAAGTGATTGGGGATCTAAATTTACTAATTCTAAGGACTAGCGCTAACTGTGGCTACCTTTTCATTCTTAGGAAAAGCTTGAGTACGTCAGTTTAGAAAAGTAAGAGGCACGGGGTATCTTTTCTATAGACGTTCGGTTTACTCTACCTACGCCGCAAAGGAACCAGCGTGAGTCTATATATCTAGCATAGCCAGCAATAAAAGGTATACTTACCGTTGTCATAGTAACCAAAGACAAATTCCCAATAGCTGTCTTTATCCCAAACTCTCTATTCATATAAGTTACCATAATTAAGTAGCTGCTTTGATCTATTTTGTTTAAACAGGTCCAATCAATGTTGATTAATGCTTGATGTACAGAATTTGCCTACAAACGTAAAATATTTACTTAAAATATTTTCCTTTTACGCCAATTTGAGATGGCAATATGAAAGGTAATTGAATTTATATGGACGTTTCATTTGTCGAGACAAACGATATTTGAGTTTTAAGTACATTAATACCACAAAACGGAGTGCCTACCTGTGCACTAATAATTTTATGACCCCTAAGGCCCGCTTGCACGTAAATCTTGAGTTAAATAAATAACTCTGAGTTAACTAACTCGAAGTTAATTTGTTACTTTTTTAACTCGGGGTGTATCTTTTTTTAACGTGGGGAAATCCGTCATGGATACCAGTCTGATCACGGGGGTGAGAGAGTGGTTATGCCGGACTCTTACCGACTAAAACCCCACGGTTGCCGCCTCTAGCGCGTATGAGTGAGCCCGGGGATCTCCTTGAGGAACGCACACGATGCCACCTCACGCTCTCAGCTGCGGTGCGCAACCCTTCTCGGAGGAGTATGATGTGGTTTCCTTTTTTCATTGTAAAATTTTGTGTGGGAGAATATTGGCAACCTATATTCTTCCATTCCTCTCTGGCTGCTTGACAAATACGTGTAGCCCCCGCCACACGCATTAAGCATTACCGTGGCGTTACTGTATCCGAGCCTGGGCATCCCTGCGATGCTTCCCGGTCAGAATGCTCCCGTTCCAGATCGCGTTCGGCACTTTCTTTCTGTGACATTATTGTTTCACAGAAAGAAAGAGCCGCTCTCCAAATGTTTTCATTTGCCACCATACCTCTTAGCAAACTTGGCAAGGATAGGTCAAGTCCAGCTACAGCGTATAGTGCGCTGCGTTCTTCAGTCCAGGCTAGACATATCTCTAAAGTATATTCAGCGCAGTCCTCAGGGCTGCTACAATTGTGGTAGGCCGCGTTTGGCTCTTTTCCGATTCAACATAGATACCGTCCAAAGCGGCCATGCCCAGTCAGTATCTGCGTCAGTCGGAAGGATAGAGAGCCATGACTCCTTTCTAGCCATTGCTTAAGTATTGGCAGTACAGCACGAATGGTTCTCAAGCCCGATTCGGCGTTTGCCAGTCTTCTGGCCCATGCTTCAACAACTTCGTTACGGAGTTGTTCTTGGCGCCTATTTAACTCAATGGGAGCCAGCCGGAAGCCCCGGTTCCGTTGTACCTCCTCTCGCCAATGAAAGAGTGACGAGAGGGCTCCGGCGTCAAGGTCCCAGGGAGTGGTCCTGGCCAGCACACACGCTGCATCGTACGAGACAGTACGGTAAGCCCGGGCAACTCTGATTGCCATCATCCTCTGTGGCCTGTGTAACAGGGTGATATTTCGGCTTCTCAAAGAGTCACCCCAGACTGGAGCCCCGTAGAGGGCTATCGACTGCACGATACCCACGCAAAGCTGCCGGCACGAGGTGCTCGGTCCTTTTATATTTGGCAACATCCTGCTGAGTGCCCCTGCGACGCGGAGCAGCTTCGGCGACAATTACTCGAAGTGGGCGGGCGAAGAAATTTCACTTGCTGTCCAACAAGAGACCGAGGTACCTCATTGTTGTCTGAAAGGCAATAGTGACTCCTCCAACAACAAGCCTGGATCCAACCGGAGGTGCTTTTCGAGGCCCGTGAAAGCACATTGCCTCAGATTTGTTTAAGTGCAACTACCAGTCCAAGTCGTCGTATTCGGCTTACAATTTGTGCCACACCCATGGATGCGATGGTTGCCGCCTCGTGATAGTTTTTCCCTTTTGCGGTAACAAGGGTGTCGTCAGCATAACATGTCAGTTCGACACCCTCGGGATTGGCGCCACGTAACACTATGTCATACCCTATGTTCCACAGAAGTGGGCCAAGGACAGAGCCCTGTGGGACACCGTACGACATAGTATGTCGCTGCCAGCCCGAACTGCCTGGGTATTCGACCAATCTGTTAGAGAGGTATGATTCAATAATTCGGTGTAAGTACTGTGGTACCTGGTGGTTTCGTAAGCCTTCTTTGATTGTCGTCCAAGGCAGTGAGTTGAAGGAATTGGCTATATCGAGTGATACAGCCAAGATGACCTCTCTTTGTGCTACAGCCTCCATTGCGATTTTCTTAACTCTTAATACTGCATGTAGGGTTGATCTTTGTCTTCTAAAGCCAAACTGGCAATCAGCCAAGTCAGGTCCCTCGCTTTCTAGATGTTTCACTAGACGACCAGCAATAATCCGTTCAAATACCTTACAAATATCATCCAAAAGTACTATTGGTCGGTAACCAGACGGCGAGTCAACCGGACGACCCTTCTTTCGCAAAAGGATGAGTTTCCCAGTTTTCCACTGACGCGGAAAACTGCATCTTTGTAGGCACGTAGCAAAAAGGTTTTGAAGCCTCGTCCCTAACCTTTTGGTCGCCAGACATAAAATCTTCCGAGGTACTCCGTCGAGTCCGGGGGCCGTTTTTTCGCACAAACCCGCGACAGTGCCGCCTTGAATTCAGCATCCGTGATAGAGGGCACCCCGGTTGATTGTTCCTCAAAGGAAGTTACACTCGTTGGTTGCGCAGAGACGTGATGTTCTGGAAATAATGTTTCGACTACCCTCTTAACGAACTGAGTCTGGAGACTTTGCGTAAGTGGGGGTGCCCAGGGACGCAGTTTGCACATTGCCATTCTATACGGCCTTCCCCAAGGACCGCGGTTGAGAGTCTCCAGAAACTCTTCACGAGCCTTAATCTTGGCCTTGCTTATCGCAATTTTCAGGGATTTTTTGGATTCCTTATAGGCTTCATAGAGGCGAATCTCCTCTTCTTCGTCTCGGCGTCGCCGTCGGCGAAATCGGGTGTATAGGCGTTTGGTCTCGACACACGTATTACGCAATACTACGAGCTCTCCTGACCACCAATACACCTGCCGTTTTGGAGGCAGAGATCTCACTTTCGGCATTGCTGCGTCACAGACTTGTGACAGGGCCTTTCGGAACCAGTCAGCCTCGTGCTCAATATTCGTCCGCTCAGATGATGTTGGCGCCCAAGCCTGAACTATCAACACTAGCTCTAGCGCTTCGCGGTCAAGTTTTTTGACTGCCCACCTTAGGTTGTCCTTATCCCAGGAGCGCTGATTAGGAATAGTTTGGAGTGCCGGGAGAATGGAAACACTGAATCGGATATATCGGTGATCCGAGAACGTTTCAACACCCTCCAGCACCCTCCAGCCCTGAACACGGCATGCCAGAGGGGGGGACGCAATCGTAATATCTACAATGGACCTTCTCTGTTGCCGCACGTACGTGTTTACAGAAACCTGATTCAGAACAACCAAACCGGATGCTACTATCCAGTCTTCAAGCATCGCTCCACGTGCATTTGTGACTGGAGATCCCCAGGCCTGAGATTTGGCGTTTAGATCCCCAGCGATAAGTACGGAGCAAGTACATTCGTGTCTTATGACGTATTCTATGGCCGAGAGGAGTTCTTCAAACTCAGCTAGCGGTCTGTTGGGAGAGAAGTAAATGCGGATAGTCAGTGTATTACCTAGCAGAACCGTAACCCAACCTCGACCCTTTTCAACCCTTTCAATAGGTGAAGTGTTGTCAGTCATGTTTATAACCATGGCCACAAGGCCATTATTGTCTGCTACCCAATAGTCTCTAGTGGGAATGAAATATGGTTCTGTCACTATTGTGATATCTATCGTCCACTGTGTCATGTTTTGTACCAACAGATCTTGGGGCCGTGGCACAGTGGTTGATATTCGCCTGTAAATATCTAAGTGCCATATTATTTTAAGGCGCTGGATTCATCTCGGCATCCGGAGCAACCGGATCTTGAGGAGGCTACTGCTTAGATGTAGCTGTAGTTTCCTTTAATCTTTTCGTTTTTGGGTTAGCACAGGAATTGCTTCCCACCACGTGCCCCGAAGAACTGCCTGAGTCAGCACTACACTGCATAGCACAGGCTACAATGAGGTATCGCTGAGCACTCTTTCGCCTTGTGCCCATCTTTGCTGCATCTGTAGCCTTGATTGCTGCGGTCCACTGCAGATTTGCACTGTCCTCGAACGTGTCCAAGTTCTAAACAACGGAAACAGCGAAGTTTTCTCTGTTAGAGAAGCTGCACGCGTGCTGAGTCCCATCCTATCGAGAATTTCGCTCCACTCGTCAGCTTCTTAGCCACTGTTATAGGACATTTACATTTAATAGAGTCGTCTATCCCTGAAATACGCAGCTCTGCGCATTTTGTGGGTCGGGTAACTCTGACCTCTTCTGGATTTAGGCAGTATCTTATCTTACATGCCAGAATGTTTGCTTTATCCTCGCTGGGCGCTCCAGGTACCTCTAGGATAGTGGCACCCGTTGCGGCTCGCTTAAATCGAATTGATTCGATTCACAGCTCGGCTAGATCTACCTTGTTTTTGGCAGCCCCTAGAACCTTGGCATAAGTTACGCCTCTCTTCTCGGCCTCTGGCAGTAGTGTCAATACTACCGCTGCTGATCGAGGAGGACGTAGTCTACTCACACTCTTGTTTTTTGGTTCTGACTTTTCTGGTCTATGCTGTCTATCTAATGCGGGTAAGCCCTTGCTGCTCCGCCTTAGTACCGTAGACTAGGTTTCTTCTATTTGTTCAGGGCCTGTCTCACCAGTATTGGTTATATTTTTCTTCCTGGACTTCCGTCTCTTCTCTTTTTTATTTTTCTCTGAAGGCGAAATTTCGATTCCCTCCGCGAAGGCTGTTGATTGGGTCCCTAGTTCTGGGGCAGTGTCCGGGTTTATTTTTTTAGAGAGTACCTGACCGACTTGCGCAGTACTAGGGTCTTGTGTCGGCTTCGCTTTGTCCGCAGCATGTGGCAGTCGGACATGAACTTCTGGTAGAAGACGCGATTCAACTGCCTCGAACCGGGCATTAATCATGGTACCAATTTCGACCATGACTTTACGGTCACGCTTACTATCATCTCGTTTCGTCTCATCACGTAGTGCTGCCACTTCCTTTCGGAGCTCCGCCATCTCGATGAACATATGGGCATTGATTGCTTCTACATGCTCACATTTCTCCTTTAAGCGTTGTAACGCTTCATCTTTTTCGATGACCAGTCGCTCCAATCTTGTATTTTCTGCAGAAGCAGTAACACGATGGACTCGGTCTCCTAGGTCTTTTAAACCCGCCACAGCATCCTTCAGATGCTTTTTAAATGTACCTTTAAGGTTTTTGGAACCTCGCTCCACTTTTTCAACGATAGCTATCAGTTGTAGCATCTCATCCTTAAAGCTCCGCGAAAGATCCTGTGTTCCCACTTCTGTTATTGAGGCACAAGAAGCGCTTATGCTAGATGCTCTTGATAATTGGTATGCTTCAGCCAGTTCAGTAGCTTCTCGTTTAGCACGTTCCTCGGCTTGTACCCGCCGCATCTCCCGTCTGGTAGCTAACAAATCTTTCTTAGCCTTTTGCGGTTACGTTCACCAGATGATCGCTGCCCTTGCTTTCCATAGCTCCATTCTTCCTCTGAGGAATCTAAACTATTTCGAGATGCATCCAAAGACCTTGCTCTCTTTTCGGGCCTCCAAAACTTCCCAGACGTAGCCTTTCTAGACGGCTCAACACATAATTCGTTTGGTGTTCCAGGAGTTGCCGGCGAATTATTGATTTTTGATTTTCCTGCGGTTCAACCGCAGCGCATCTCTCTGCTACTACTCTTACTTCGTTACGCCTAATTGCCCTCCCAGATACGATTGGGCTGAGTGTGTCAGAGGTTGCTACTTGGGCATCCGCCGACACACTGAGGGATTCTCCGGCTACGCCAGTACCCTCCTGGGTATTTGGATCGTTAAGCGTACTTTTCATATTTGGTTTGTGTGTGTGACGCTCTAGCCACCGAGTTCCCCCCGGCCATGCGCACCTTCGGCGAGCGCCAAACCTTGGTGTTCGGGGCCATTTTTTATTGAGGTTGGACTTCCTCATGATCCAAAAGGATCCCCGGTCCTTTAATGTAAAGGATTACGGGTTGGCCGACAAACAGATCCTTGATCCGTAAGTCGCCCATTCATGCTTTGTGCCAGATAAGGACAGTGCCCTATTTATACACCGCGGCCTTGCAGGTCCGTCATCTCGCGAGTCTGAAGCTCTACTGAACAATAAATGCTCAAGCGTATAGAGCGCCTTCTACGTCTCCTGTCCTCTTTTCTAATAAGAGGGGTACCGAGAGCAGCCGACTCGGCCCAATTAGCTTCCCCAGGGTGCTGGATTGCCACGCCCCCCCGCCACGACAAGACTTGGAACCATGGGGGGGAACTCGGGGTATATTTTGCACGAACAGAAATTAACCCAAGGTATACTAACCCAACGTTTTAACTCTGCATTGTGGTGTTTTTTTCTGTCAAATCCAAATTCATCCGCTGTTGCTACCTGCAGCTAAATACAAAAGTTTTTCTCTCTTTCGCACAACCATATTTTGCTTATTATATCCTTTTCTTTCATCATATAGCGTAATATGGCGTTTTGGGGGCTTTATACATTGTAAAACCTAAGCGTCAGCTTCATGACTCGTGTTAATAAAATAATAATTTCACATTTTGTAATCAGTGTTATTTTCTATAAAGATGGAAAAGATCTCATTTACGTGGCCTAAGTTTTACAAGTAGTGACAGTTCTCTTCTTTGTGATATATCAAAATAGAAACATATAATTAAAAATGATGGCACTAATCTTCTCCAAAAGCAAAAGTTTTGGCTAGAAGTAAGTTGAATGCTTTGTCGCTCTGGAAATTAAAATGGTCAATTCGTTCCGCAACTCTTCTATTGAAAAAATCCAATTCAATATATTCGACAATTTTTTCCTCATCGTCAGAATACAAAAAGTCATTCACAATTGAATAAAAGATAATTAAATTGTTATTTCTTATCAAATACGCAACACAACGCGGTATAATCTCACAATTTTGTCGTTTTTAACCCAGTGTTAGAAATTTAACCGCCCAACTTTGGCGGGTTAAATATTTATCTAATTAACCTATGGTTTGGTGTTAACTCTTGTCAGTGCAAGAAAAAATAAAAATATAACCCTGCGTTAGCAGCTAACTCAAAGTTAAATAATTTAACTCTGGAACGTGCAAGCGGCCCTAAGTAGTTATGTATACGAGTGGCAAAATTACCGTGTTTAACTATCATTACTTTTTCAATTTTATTATGAATGCCACAAGGTCTTAAATTAAATTAGATCTCTAGAGTTTATTAGAGTGCTAGGGTGACTTATATTTACTTACGTTAATGATAAAATTAACGATTAAAGATCAATTAGTACCTAGTAGCTATAAAACTGTTAACCCATCCAAAGTGCCTGTAAATTTTTATTTTCCTTGTATTTAAAAAAATAGCTAACAACCAGATGGTTCTCCTGAAAGAGATAACCATCGCCTATACACGCCAAAGATGTTTATTATCATAAAGATGGTACATTGTTATCCAAGTAATGGGGTTCTGATTCTTTTACATCATAAGATAGCAAACAGGCAGCGGGCTCTCCTTATAGAAAGATAAACCATCGCCTATAGACAAGTTAATGCCACAGTGCCACATGTATAAGTCTACCGGCTACCTTACCCCCCAAACTGTATACCACCACCACTTATATATAGAAAATCAGAAGTCAGTTGTAGCGAATTAAATTCATTTTAACTACAATACGGTTATAAAAATATAACCTTAGTCTTGATTTGTTCGCCAAACCAGTTGTAAGCAAATATTTCTGCGAACATCGGCATGAAATGTGGGGCAAATCTCCAGTTGACCTCCTGAAAAGGAAGAACGTAATTTGTAAAGAAAATAATGTACAATTTAACATTACAGCTATTACGTTGAATTAAGAAAATACAATTTAAAAAACGGGCCAATTGCGAGTTGGACTCGATCGAGAAGCGTTCCGTATCATCCATACTAATAAATAGTAACTGTCTCTCTATCTATTTTTACGCCACACCACTGAACCTATTTAAACTAAACTTGGTACAAAGATAGTTTGAGATGCAAGAAAGGACATGAGATAATTTTTATCTCGGAAAACTCATATAAACGGGAACTATGCAGGTAAAACCCCTGGACTGTTATTTAAAAAAATCCAAGTGGACGAAGTCGCGGGTATAACTAGTCATTAATAAAATGTCAAAAAATTACGTTTGTGTAGCGAAGGGGATTAAATATAATTATTTATTTTTAAAGTGAATACATAACTATATATTCTGTGAGCAGCGTATCGCTCACAGCTGTTGTTGTTATTCAGATCAAGAAAAAAATCACGTTTTTTATATGGGAGCCGTCGTTAACTATTTATGTTATTCTGTTTGTAGAATTTATTGTTATAGCGGCAATAGCAATACATCATCTGTGAAAATTTCAACTGTCTCTATCCGGGTTCACGAGATACAACCTGGTGACAGACGGACAAATAGACAGACGGGCGGAAAAACAGCGGAGTCTTGCTCCGATATACGAAAATCGAGTTTTCACCAGATCTCCACGTTTTGAGGTCCTAGGAACCTTTCCCGACTATTTTCACGATGACTTCAGTATGTTTGTATGTGTGTGTATGTGTATGTGTGTGTGTGCGTGTGCGTGCGTGCTTGTGTGCGTGAGTGCGTGCGTGCGTGTATGCGTGTGTGCGTGCGTGAGTGCGTGCGTGCGTGTGTGCACCATTCCCGCCGCAATAGCGTCAATGTTTGTCATTTTCTGGTTTGGATGGTAAGGTAGCCGGTAGATTTATGCATAAAGCATATAGCAACGCACCACTTTTCATCCCTCATTAGTTTCAGTCATTAATTTTTTTTAAGTCATTAGATAGGATTTAATGATTTAAAAAAACTTGGGCAAGTCAGCTGGTGTTCTATATATTTTTAATATCTGTCAAATTACTTTATACATATTGTATAGATTAATATCAATATCTGTATTTATAAAATCGTTTCTAATGGAAGGCCCATCAAAATCTTAAAATATAAATCATTACTTAATCTCAACATTTTCAGTCATTTATTTCGCCTTATAATCATCAATATTCTGTCACTCTGATGAATGCTTCAGTTTCGAGGGGAATTTTCATCGACACGAAGTAATCTAATTCATAAGATGCCAAGAGATTATACATCAAAGTTATTTATAATTAATTGAGCCTATGGAATAAGGAAAAAACAACGACGAAGTAATCGGATATGCTTTTTGTAATCTTTAGTCCACACCACTAAAATGATAAAAATAATTTTAAAGAAAATGATAAAAATAATAAATAATACTTATTTAGCTGAGTTTATACTTTATAACATAAATGAATTTGGTAATAGCTTTTCTAACATAGATATTATGCAAAATATCCATACTATATTCTGTGAGCAGCTACATAATATTGTGAATACAAAAGTCAGTTTGTCTGTCCATCCGTTACGTTTTCGCAGCTAAGCCTGAATAAATTTTGATGAAATTTGGCAAAGGCATAATTGAAGATTCGAAGTGAAATATATGCAATTTTTTTTGAAAAGTTGACCAATTCCGTGATATATGATTAGTGTATTTTTTATAAGAAGGGGTACCAAGTTGGTACTTCACGTATTTATATATATTATGTCAACGAGAATAAGAAAAGATATATAAACAGGAGATGCCTTGAGATGATGTCGAATATATTGATGAACGATAAAAAGTATTTTACCTCAAGTTTACACCCTTGCGTAATAAGGCAAATCCCAAGCGGTCTCAGCGCGTCATAGTGCTATAGAACGGAAGCTATAAGTGCTATAACACTCAAACGTAGATGTAAAATGATAGCTTCGGGAAGCTTATTGTAACAGCGTACACCTTGCAGCATAAAACTTATTACGTTGAAACGAGATGCATTGAGTGAGTAAGCAAACTCACGATGTTTCTTCGATTAGTAAATATTTTTATGAACATACATCAAGTTTTCATATACAAAGTAATAATATTAATTTCTTTAAATTTAACTCCCAAAGAAAGACTTATGGCCAATTGCACTAATATTGTCTTAGAATAATCCTGAATGACAATTTGACAAACAACAACAACCAAATTAGCAATATGCTTTAATTAAATTAAAGCCTGTAGTTATGATAGTCTTATTGTTATTCTATATTTACTTGCTATTCTTTCTCATTTCTTTACTAAGTCATTAGCAATCTATTAAACTGTAGACAGGTAGTTGAAATCACCCCAGTTTTGTTAAATAACCCAAAGATTCCGTTTCCCAATACACTCTGTTATTTTTACACATAAAAAACAAATAGGTTTACCAAATTATTAAAATGATTTAACGGAACTATTTTAAATCTTATATTTATGATAGTCTTATTGTTATTCTGTATGTAAGTGTGATTCTTTTTTTACTTTCCCCCGTGTTGGTCCCGGTCTCCTTTGAAAAATAGGCCAACAGCCGTTCCGCCAGGCAGGTCGTAAAAGGTGACTGATTGGTTATACCAGTCACTACCATCGTGGTTACTACGTGGTAGAGTTCAGCATTGTCTCGGTCTGGTACCACCGCCTTACCTCCTGCCGCAATAGCGTCAGTGCTTGTCACTGTCGTGTTCCGGTTTGGAGGGTAAGGTAGCCGGTAAACATATGCATGTGGCATTAGACTTCGCCACAAGACAACGCACCATTAACATCTTTGGTGTCTATAGGCGATGGTTGACTCTTTCCATTAGGAGACCCGTCTGCTTGTTTGCTATCTAATAATATAAAAAAAATCGTTTGAAAGACAATGTTAGTGCAATTGGCCATTAGGCTAAGATATAAACTATTAAATAATAAAATATTGCGGGACGAATTGCACGAATTGATCTAATTATTTTCATATCATAAGACAGTAAGATAGCAAAAAAGCAGATGGCTATCCTGATGGAAAGAAAAAAGCATTGCCTATAGACACCAAAGATATTAATGATGCGTAGCTATCTTTGTGGATTTACGCTTCAAACTAGAACATGACAGTAACAAGCATGGAGCACTGATGCTATTGCGGCAGGAATAGGTAAAACTATGACTAACATACCTGGACGGGACTAAAGAAAAATTCTCCACCACTTAGAACGTTTTAACTTCCCGCTACATAGTACGTAGTGTACGTAGATAGGAAGTTACTGAATTTGCCCCGATTTTCGAAAATCGAGTTTTCACCGGATCTCCACGTTTTGAGGTCCTAGGAATCTTTTCCGACCATTTTCGCGATGACGTCAGTATGTCTTTATGTATGTATGTATGTGTGTGTGTGTGTGTGTGTGTGTGTGTGTGTGTGTGTAAACATCTCATAACTTTTGAACGACTGGACGAATCGCGGTTGATGGCAATCGATTGGATTCTGCTCAACTTAGACTTCCTGAAAATTTGAACCAAGTCGTCCAAGGCGATTTAGAGAAATTTTGAAAAACCCCAAAAATAATTTTGGGAAAACAGTATTTTTTTAACATAACTTCCAGATAAATGTACCGATTGAATACAAAAACTAATCAGATCTATTCTTCAAAAAACTACATCTAATGTATAAATCAAAATTGGTTTATCCGTTTGGGAGAAATAGTTGACGAAAAATTAAAAAAAAGTGTTTTTTAGACATAACTTCGAAATTTTTTAAACAAACATTTTTTGGTATTCTACAACATTGTAGTACTAAAAAAAATACGTCAGATGGCATTTCAAGAATCAAAATCGAATCTAATTTTCAAAAGTTACAGCTTTTCAAATATTAAAATTAAGTCATTTTAGCATATTTACTTTATATTTTTAAAATCATTTTCAGGCTAATACACCGATGGACTTAAAAATCTTACCAGCTTTTCACCTTTAAACACTGCGTTAAATACCGTTAATTGGATCAAAATCAGTCAATTTGTTTAGGATTTATTAATGATAAAAATATTTGAAAAATATGTTTTTTGACATTGCTACGAAATTTTTCAACCTATCGATTATTTAGCTAAAGCAATATTTCAGATCTCAAAAATTGAGTTGAATGTCATTCGAACGATCAATCAGCGTTTCCAAAATATACAACTTTTCAAAAATCAATAAATATATTGCCATTTTAACAAAATAATGTTTGAACTGAAAAAAATATGTTTATAGTTTTCACTCTTTTGAGCTTAAAATATATATATTATCCCGGAAAAAATAAGTGATCCCGCGGGATTCACCAAAAACTATTATAATGCAGTGGGCTACACGCTGCGGCTAGTATCTATGTCTGGTACAGATTAAATAGGTGTCACTTTTTTTTCTTTATTTGAAACGTTGAACAAGATAAAATTAAAAACTCCAAAAACCCCAGGAAGTAGATTGAAAATATTTAAAGAGAATTACTGCTATAAAATTTTGCTTTCGGTTTTAGTTCGCTTTTATTGTAATAAGTTTTCAATGTTTGATTCACCCTGATACGTAAACCACTTTAAATGTAGGAAGGTCCTCTCGAAAGGAATTTTAGATAGTACAAAGCCACTGCTATTTGGCAGTGGTCTTTAGTTAGTTAGCTAGTAGGTCCACAACTAGTTAGGCGAGTTGAAACCTAATCATCTACAAAGATACTAGTCTGGTATATTCACACAATGCCTTTGTGAGATCGAGCTAAAATACGCATACTAGTTACGTATTGAGATGTGTTTTAACAAGTTTATATTAAGTCACGTCAATTGTCTAACATAAGATCTTGAGTTCTCGTTTTGAATAAGATTTACTGGATTTTTTATGGAATCTAGAAAAAATTTATGATTATTAGGTCGTTTATCTGGCGAAAGCTATTGATATATAACATCTTTTCTCTCACTTTCCTGAAATATGTGGGACTGATTTCGTGAAACGCAACGGAAGTGTATAACAGGCGCTATTTGAATTGACCAATGAACGCGCGCTATTTGAATTGACCAATGAGTGCGCACTATCTAAATGAAGCAATGAGCACGCGCGATGGTAGAGTTACTCTTGAGGTTGCTCTAATTTAATTACTTGGATGTTAGAAGTTACACATTTATTAACAAAGACCCCTGCATATAAAATTTATTTATATTTCAGCGTGGATAAGCTTTGATTATTATCAGTTTTTATTATTTCACATATTTTATCATCGGACATTTCATTTTATTTTTTTAATTGACTATATAAATTATTGACAAATAATATGAATAACATTTTACTTTTCAATATTTTTTAAGGATGGGCCGAAATTCGTTTTACATTCAGTTTAACCGAATTTACGTCGAATGCAGTTGATTAATTTGATTTGATATCATACGCGAACATTGTAAGGCTCGCTCGCTTTTTTTATTTCATAGGACGGCAAATAAGCAGCTAATTCACGTAATTAAACGGCAATCGATTTAAAACGTTTAAATTTTTAACTCTTACGCGTTTTCTTACATATCAAGCCGTGTCGTAGCACGTATTACGTTCTTATCGTGTTTATGTGTGTAAGAGTCCTAAGCGCATTGACTCAGTTACGTGAATTGGAAGGCAGTACTTCTGAAAGTAGAAAAGCCACGGCTGATAAACACCAAAGGTACGTACCCATCATGAGGCGGAGCTGAAATATCACGTGTATAAGTTTACCAGCTACCTTACCTTCTAAACTAGACCAGAACAGTAATAAGCACCAACGCTATTGCGGGAGGAATTAGTAAGGTGGTGAGACCAATCTCTGTCGAGACATTACACAACTCTTCCATCTAGATAGTAGTCAATATGTTAGCGACATTTATTAGCTTTCTCTCGACTATTACGACATGCTTAGAAGTAAGATATTTGTTCCCCCGTAATAGTCTGAGCCTCGTGAATATCATGGGTAGGTCGTTTAATGAGATGAAACTTTAGATGTTATAATAGTCATGTAGTTCATAAGAGCCGAACGTTGGCTATACGATTCACCATTGTGGCTACTAGATGGTAGATTTCTACTTTGTCTCGCCCCGGTCTGATACCATCCCACTACCTATTTGATACAATAGCGACAGTGCTTATCAAATCGCATTAAGACCCCACCACAAGAATAGCAATGCAATAATAACATGTTTGGTGTTGATAGGCGACGGTTGCCTTTTCCATCAAGAGAGCCATCTTATTCGCTAGCTTATGATACAAAAATATCTTCAAAAACGAACCCAGATCCACAACAGGTAAAAGAGGGCGCAACTTATTTTTTAATTTATTTATATTATTAGATAGCAAACAAGAAAATCAAAAATGGCTCTCGTGATTGAAAAAGAAATCATCGCCTATATGCACTAAATATTTTAATGGTGCGTTACTGTCCATGTGGCGGGATGGCAGTGCCACTTTTTAAGTCCATCGGCTACCTCACTTTTCAAAATAAAACGACAGTTGGTATATTCCTTAAAGGAGCTCTTAAACGTGAGAAACGATTAACTTGATACTACACTATTATTTTAAGAATAGACAGAAAAAATATTAAGTGTTAAATTATCTTCACATTTTGAAAATATTGAAAGGAATACTATACAAAGACACATAATCTCATAATATAAGCACTCAAATATAAAACCAACAAAAACATTAGTTTCCTTTACGTACGTAAGCTCTATGAGCCTTTATTTCAAATACTTTATGTAAAGCAGAATATCATAAAGATACATTTACATTTTTACTCACATTGCTCATCAAAAGAAGAATTAGGCAAGTACACATAGCTGCATTACAGAGAGGCACAAAGGCTAGCCATTTGTACATTCTGTTTAGTGCATTTATATATCTGGAAAATATGAAAATATGTATTACTCTCTGGCACCGCTTCGCCTGTGATTAGAATGATAGGTTATCAATATATTTCATATCATCTTTTATCATTGTTTTAGCTCTTGAAGGGTTAATTTTTAAAAATAAAAGTAGCATATAGTTTACCCCAGGTATTTAAATGTCTCTTTGCCAAATTTCATAAAAAATGTGTAGTCACTTAGCCGTGAGGGCGTAACAAAGAGATAAACAAACAGGTGGGCTTACACATTATAATAATATTATAATGTTGTCGCCTCTGTGGTGTAGTGGTTCGGTGTCGGAGTTGACCACATGAAATCCTGGGTTCGATTCCCGGGTTGAGCAATTCAAAAATGTGTTTTTTCAGTTTTCTGACAAAACGACAATGGCCGGGATTGGAAAAAGTTTCCGGTTGACGATAAGCTGGCCACCTATCACATTGTGGACTTAGTATCTTCGGCTAATCATGGATGCACTTATTGTACCTCTGCCTACCTCTTCAGGGATACGGGCGTGAAGATACTTATAATGTTGTCAAATTGTTAACTTTATAAAATACTTAATTTTTTGCCCTGATTATGTGTTAAAATGTGAAACCAGTTGCAATTAGTAAATAAAAATCAAGTAAAACATTACAAGTCCTTATAAGTACAAATTATAATATTGATTTTTTCTCCCCGTGTTGGTCCCGGGCTCCTTTGAAGAATAGGCTAACTGTCGTTCTGCCAGGCAGGTCCTAAAAGGCGACCGAGTGGCTATGCGCGTCACTACCATCGTGACTACTAGGTGGTAGAGTTCTGCGTCGGCTCAACCGGGTCTGGTACCACCGCCTTACCCATTCCTGCCGCAATAGCGTCAGTGCTAGTCACTGTCGTGTTCCGGTTTGGAGGGTAAGGTACCCGGTAAACTTATGCATATGGCATTAGACCTCGTCACAAGATAGCAACGCATCATTAACATATTTGGTGTCTACAGGCGTTGGTTGACTTTTTCTATCAGGAGACCCATCTGCTTGTTTGCTATCTTATGATATAAAACAAAAAACAAACAAACATCGACCTCGTAATAGCCTAGTTGTATTGTGGGTAGGTCGTTTGATGACATGAAATTTATACGTTATTTAATAGTCATGTATTTTTATTTGTTTTTATATATAAAAACATATTAGTTTTTAGATAAAGTTAGCAGATAATATATTAACACTTCCATGCCTCGAAGTGCAGGATAAATAAACGAACAATTCAAATGACGAAAGGTGAATGTGGTAGAAAAATTCTATTTATAGTTTGAAGACCTAAATTTCTGGACTCCTAAGTGACCCAAATATTTTTTTAATGGATGATGTGAAACAGTAGCCACAGTTTGGCAGCGGTAAAACAAGACGCATTATTTAGCGTGTTGAAAAAATAACCTTTGAACTAGCTACTTACAAGCAAAAGCGCCTGACTTTTATGAAGGTCTGCCAAGAAGTTTTAAAAGCAATCGTCCTGTGGTCGAAATTCAACCAAAGACTAACAATAAATCTATTTTAAAGTTTGCAACAGACTTTACGAATATAATACACAATGTGTGTGTATGTTATCATATACTTAAGTCACATAATAATACGTACGGTGAATCGGTTCAGTTCACTTTGTGTACCCCTCAAAGGAATCAAAAATTTACCTATTATTAAATCAACATAGTATACGATTACACAATATATACAATCTTATATACAAATAAATAAAATTGGAGTGTCAGTTTGTAATATTAAAATAACCGCTTTTTACTAAATGCATAGGGATGTATATGCGGTACATATACCAAAATAACATATTTTACAATTTTTGTCTTTCTGCCTGTATGTTTATTCCGGAATCTCTGGAACGGCTGAGCCGCTTTTAACGGGACTTTCACTGGAAGATAGCTGATGTGATAGGGAGTAACTTCGGTTACTATTTTTTCGAAATTTTCCCACGCGGATGAAGTCGCGGGCTCAGCTTGTTAAATATAAGATTTTTACTACATTTTTACTACAATAAATAGTGGTCTACCTAAAATAGTTATCGTTGGCCATTTGTAATTAAATAACAACAGTAATTAGAAGAGTCGACTTGATTCTATGTTCGCTCGGAGAGAGTTTTTAATTACCAACAGAATATTTGCAATAATCTAAATGTCAAAGCACTCTATCAGAAGTTCAATAAAACATTGCTGCATTTATTTAAAGAATTCATAAAAACCTGAATTCGTCGCGTAAAGAAAAACATTTAAAGACTACAAAATGTTCACACAAAATTGATGTTTCAATTTTTACGTCTGACGTCTACAGAGCGTACAAAAATAAGACGTGGGAGTACTGGGTTCTTTGACACATGTCTCAGCGTTACTTCACAACGAAGCTTCGAAGCCGTTGACTTATAATACAATTTCACATTGACAATTGACTTATTACTTAAATATTATAAATATTATTACTACGCTGGTTCAGTTTCTAGTTTTTTGACTTCCCTGCTTATGTAGATAAGGGGCCATCCATAAATTACGTCACACGTTATGGAAGAGGGAGGGGGTCAATGAAGTGTGATATTGTGTGACAAGGGCTGGGGAGGGGTTCCAACTCTTGTGACATCACATTTTTTAAAATATAATTAAACACTAAATTTAAAAAGCCACCTGTGTAAATAAAAAAGTAAACAAATGAGATCATTATTCCAATGTAAAATTGCAAAATATGTAACGTTACTAGGTAGGAGGAGGTCTCACAAATGTGACCAGCTGTGACAAGGCGGAGGGAAGGGTCAAAAAATCATGAAATTCGTGTGACGTAATTTATGGATGGCCCCTAAGGAATTTACTGATTTTGCCCCGATTTTCAAAAATCGAGTTTTGCTGTCCAGATCTCCACGTGTGTGTGTGTGTGTGCGTGCGTGCGTGCGTGCGTGCGTGAGTGCGTGCGTGCGTGCGTGCGTGCGTGTAAATATCTCATAACTTTTGAACGACTTGACCGATTGATTGATGGCATTCAATTGAATCTTCCTAGACTTCCTGAAAATTTGAATGAATTCGGCCCGGAAGAATTTGAGAAATTTTGAAAAAACCTCAGAACAAATATTAGGTACCAGTATTTTTTTAATATAAGTTAATTGTTCATTTTTTACATCTTTTACTTTTAAAACTACGTATACTGTAGTTTCAAAAATTAGAATCAAATCAAATTTTTAAAAGTTACAACTTTACAAATATTAAAATTACGTTGTTAATATACAGATTCGTTTCAAAATCTAGTCACCTCTTCTACTTATAGTCCAGTAAAAAGTTTAACGAAACCATGATCGACCAGTTTTGGCGCAATGAGTAAAAATGTGTTCATTAATACTTAAATAATGATATTATGAAAGAAATTTTGATTAAAATAAAAAATTCTACACAAAAAGTTCCTCTTCATTTTTTTGTTATCTGCTTTAGTTTAGCTCCAAAAAATAAAAATTAAATTTGCTTTGTAATTAATTATAAAACCTTATCAGAATTATTACGGCCCTGTACCATGTAGCGCGCGCATCACATTAGTATGTACTAACACTACTACACATGTATACCCATATTTATATATTTTTACATATTTTACTACAAATTTAATTTTTATTTTTTGTAGCTAAACTAAAGCAGATAACAAAAAAATGAAGAGGAACTTTTTGTGTAGAATTTTTTTCTCTACAGCTTTTACTTGAAACTTTTTTTCTATTTCCTACCGTTATTAAGTTATTTAAAAAAAAAGGCATTTTTCAACCTTTTTTTTTATTTTTTTCATCCCTTTCCCCTTAATTTTAATCAAAATTTCTTTCATAATATCATTATTTAAGTATTAATGAACACATTTTTACTCATTGCGCCAAAACTGGTCGATCATGGTTTCGTTAAACTTTTTACTGGACTATTAAAAAAAACTGCGTCAAATACCGTAAATTGGATTAAAATCGATTGACTCGTTTAGGAATTATCAATATTTTGACATTTCTTCGAAATTTTTAAACCACCTATGTGCTTTGGATATAATTTTTTTTGAACTTAAAATATCTCAATTTAGAAGGAAGTTTCAGGGATGATCTGCAGAGTCAACCGCTTTCAGTTTTTTTTATATAATAAGATATCAAATAAGCAGATGAGTCTGCTGATGGAAGGTGCGTTGCTATCTTGTAGCGAGGTCTAATGCCATTTGCATAACTTTACCGGCTACCTTATCCTCCAAACCGGAATACGATAATGACTCGTCTAAACAATCGGTCGCCTTTTACGACCTGCCTGACAGAACGGCAGCTGTTCTATTCTTCAAAGAAGCCTGAGACCAACACGGGGACTTACGGAGGACTGCATAAACCTAATGTTTTTAAAAATACATAGAGATACATTATAATCTATACATATAATAAAATCGTAGGAAAGTCAAAACTGTACATTAAATATTTTTTTAAAAGAATAGTTGGGGCGTGATCTACAATTGATATCGAAGCCAAAAATATAGTTTTTAGAATTTTTGTCTGTTTGTCTGTTTATCTGTTTGTGTGTTTGTCTGTATGTATGTCCGGGGTAAACTCAAAAAGTACTGCCTGGATTTACTTCAAATTTTGCATGAATATTACTAACAGGTCGAGTCAACATATAGGCTACATATTATCACGCTATCACCTACGTGGGAGGTGCTTTGCGGACGCGGAGTAAACGAAGTCCGCGTGGACGAAGTCGCTGGCAACAGCTAGTAATAAAAATAAACATTACACACACTACTTGTGAACCTTCAAAGAAATTTTATTGTTTAGTTCGACCACTGGCGATCGCTTATTATATAATATATTATAATAATGTATAGTATAATAAATATATTATAATAATGTCATTGAACAAATTTAACAAATCGATCTAACCTCAAAGTAAGCAAATTATTTGCTTATATTATTGGTGTCAATCAACGATACTAATACATAGAAATACATATATTAATTCTGTAACATAAAATAACGCCTAAACCTAGAAATACATTTTTTTATGCTGAATCAAACCTGAGCCATATTTATTCGTAGTAAGTTTTTTTCAATTTTTTCAATTTAGTCAATAACCGTAAATAATATATGATCGATTCGTCGATTGTACTGATCACTAGGCATACATACTTATAACCAGTTAAATGAGTTCATCATTGTAGACGAAATTCACATTTATATTTTTGATCAGTACTTCCGTACCTATTTCTAATTATTTTTGTGTTATAGTACTCACCCCGTGCTTGGGAAAACTTGAAAAACTTTAAAAATAACAAAGAAAAATATCGACATGCAGGGATTGAACCTGCGACAATATCGCTATAGCCGGGACGCTCTCCCACTGAACTAGTGTGTCGAGTACTTGTTACTGTCGTGTTCCGATTCGGAGGGCAAGGTAGACCGCATACTTATCCACGTAGCTTTACCAACAGATAGCAACGAACCATTAACATCTTGGGTGTCTTTATGCGATGACTTCTTTTTCCATCAAGAGACCCATCGGCTTGTTTGTTATCCTATTATATAAAAAATTACAAATGGCCAAAGGGAACTATCTATAGGAGAAATATTACCTATATTATTATGTGCTAGTTTGACTTCACGATTTATTCTGGTTGTATGGATATGAATGAAAATCTATTAAGCGTTAATTATTAAGATGATTTAGAAAAAATACGGAAGCAATGGAAAATATATTTATAGTGTGCTTATTTTATATAATACAAAAATACGTATTCGTTATGGAAAGAAAAACCATTGCCTGTCGACACCAAAGAGGTTGCTGATGCGTTGCTATCCATGTTGTGTTATGGCTATATTACAAGCATAAGTCTACCGGCTACCTTACCCTCCAACCGGATCGCGACAGTGACAAGCACTGACGCTATTGCGGTAGGAATGGGTAACGCGGTGGTACCAGACCCTGGCTAGCCGTAGCGGAACTCTACCACTTTGTAGCAAGTAGTTTCCTATTTTATTGGTATAAATTAACAGACTGCTTCGTAGTTTAGAGTTACTGGTCCCAGTATTGATCCCCGGTCGGACAAACGTGTTTTTTATACATAAAATAGCAAACAAGTAAACGGCTCTCGTGATGGAAAGATAAACCAATGCCTATCGATACCAAACAGGTTCCTCATGCGTTTTTATCCATATGACGTTATGGCAATGTCACAAGCATAAATCTACCGGCTACATTTGACAAAAATAACTGTTTCTAGAATCAGAGTTCTAATCACAAAAAATATATAGATTTTCATATAAGGTTTTACCACCTTTTCAGCCTTTTGATGGTAGGTCATTGTCAAATTTAGAGCAGTAAATGGGGTAACGGATTTGTTTTTCTTGTAAAATACATGCATCCTAAATAAAAAGGAATGAACATCAATCTTAGTATGTATATTTTGGGAACAAATAATTACATTTTGTGTGCAATTGTGTTTTTGTATCAAGTTATGTTTATAAGTATTTGAAACCTCTCTGTTACCAAATGTGATACTTTTACTTTTTTCAAAATGATGACGATTATTGAAAAACTATCCATTGTTGTATTTTTGCACAATATTCTAGCAATTATTGATATCGTGATTGAAATATGTTGTTGTTTCTATTTTTTTTTTATTATCTAACATAATATTAGTGGGACAAATTTACCTGCACAAAATTTGATATTGACCCAATTTAAAAAAACTTGTCATATGTCTACATCATAAAAAGAATCTAAGCAATAAGTTTCAGATTTGTACAAGTAGGTCTTAAGTTAATGTGCCAATCATTAAAAAAATTTCTTTTTAAATATTGGTGTATGCCTCGTAGGTGTAAATAAATAATTATGTTGGTAGTTAGTAGGACTAACGATAATAGATACAAGCTTTTAAAAGGTAAACGCGAATAGTAAAAATTGCACTACAATGTGGTACTTGCGACGACTCGTTTGGACTAGTAGTACTACCTAGCACATTCCTGCCACCATAACCTCAGTGCTAGTCACTTTCGTTTCCACCTTAAAGAGGTTGGCTATATGCGATAATTATATCTTACTATCAAGAGAGTTGTCTATTGAAAAATATAATCAAAATAATTATATGTGAAATAACGTTTCATATATGAATGATTTGATAGATGGGAGATCCAAAACTAATTTTTAACACCTCTATATATTTTTTTTCAACGGATTGCAGTATTTTAATTGCTCGTAAAATAATTCAAAACTTACTTCACTTGTTCAACATGAATCTTGTAAAACTTTTTCAAGTTTTGACTTAACATTTCTGAAAATGCCGCATTACTTTCATTTGTCTTCTTAGGGATATTCAATAATTTGACCAAACTGTCAGTGGATTTACAGAGAAAATAAATCAAAAGCACAAACCACATATCCAGAATAATGGTTGAAGATATTTGAAACAAGAAAATACTATGGAGAACCCAAGCTACTTCATAGTACGGAGTTTCCATTGGCATAAGTGTCATAGTCGATCTTGATAATAAGAGCTTCCTTCCATTCAAATAATTCCAAAAAGTCGTTAACTCATATATTGAACATGGTATTAAAACTATCAAAAATAAGGCACGTACAATTTGTTTTGCAGTTTTCAATACTTTATTTATATCAAAGCTTATGTCTTCTATTAGGACATTTATAAGAACTATTTTTGCAGTTAAATACAGTTCCCTGAATACGTATCTATTGTTAATGAAAAGCAACATTTTTATCGGAAATATAGCTATCATTATAAGAGTGTAAGCTGCTTCAGCGATAATTTCCAGATCTTTAGTCTTTTTGAGACATTCTAACGTACCAAGAAAAACGTATATGAATAAAGCTAAGATTGATATTTGATAGAAGAAATATTTTTTCCAAGTCCATTCTGGATCGAGAATTTGTTGGCCGAATAATCTCTGGAATATCAAAGCCACTGTCGTGATTTTATCGAGCTCAGTACGTACACCGACGGTTTTGGAATATTTTAATATTAATTTATTAGAAAATCTTTCCATCTTCTGAATAATGAAGCAGTTTATATCGTTAAATGTGATTAGAATTATGATGGTGGCTCTTATAAGCGATTGGGGGTATAGTTATGGAGAAAAGTTATTCTAAATATTTTGTGGGTATAAGAAGATATTCTTAGAGTTTGCTACGTTTTTAGGGTTTGTGCCTCACAAGGAAAAAGCGGAACTCTTGCAGGATCACTTTGTTTTCGTCTATCCGTCTGTCGAAACACTTTTTCTCTGAAACGCGTAAATATATCAAGTTAAAATTTGTATTAAATACTTGGGTTTAGTCCCTCTTAGCTGTGAAAAAATCAAACTTGTAAATCAACGCGATTAAAAGATATGACCACTTACAAAAATATGAAAGCAAGGTCTTAGAACACAAATAAACTGAATAGGCCGGCACGCCCGGGGAGATACCACTCTCTCACTTGACACCGACTTACTGTGGATTTCTGTAACATCAGGGGGCTTCATTCCAACCTGAACGCCGTCCACTACCATCTCGAGACGGCGAAGCCAGCTTTGCTCTTCTTGACCGAGACACAGATATCTTCTCCGGCTGATACCTCTTACCTCTCCTACCCGGGGTACAAACTGGAACATTCCTTTGTACCGCGGGCTAGTGTGTGCGCATACATCAGAGAAAATATCTGTTACCGGCGCCTCGGCAGGCTTGAAGGTCAGGACCTATCCATCCTTTGGTTACGCGTAGCTTGCGACAACCATCCACGCAGCTACGCATGCCTATACAGGTCCCATAGCGGTAATACTGAAGTTGACCGGCTCGTTGAGCATTTACAAATGGCTGTAGATTCCGTGTTAGAGCAGACCCCCACCGCAGAGATCGTGATCTCGGGCGATTTTAATGCCCACCACGCCGAATGGCTATGTTCTCGCACCACCGATCATGCGGGGAGGTCTGTTCATGATTTTGCCTTGGCGTATGGCCTAACACAATTGGTAATCTCGCCTACGCGAGTTCCCGATGCGGATGGCCATACGCCTTCACTGTTGGACCTCCTGCTAAACTCTCACCCGGATCATTATCAGGTATCGGTAGACGCCCCACTTGGCGCGTCGGACCACTGCCTGCCTGATTCGGAGCAAAGCGCCGGTCACGCGCCCATCACGGCCTCCTTTTACAGGCTGTCGTCGTGTTTGGCACTATAGGTCAGCAGATTGGGACGGAATGCGGTCTTTCTTTGCATTCTACCCATGGGGGCGGTTGTGCTTCTCGCTGGATGATCCGAATGCTGTCGCTGACTCTGTCGCTGATATGGTGCTGCAGGGCATGGAACTTTTCATTCCATCTTCTGCGGTGCCCATTGGTGGCAAGTCTCAGCCTTGGTTTGGTCGCCATTGCAAAGCGGCTTTACACCGAAAACAGGAATGCTACCGAGCTTGGGCTGCTGCGTCGACATCTCGTGATGTAAAAACTAGCGCATTACGAAAGGAGTACAACTCTTCCTCGAGGTTCTTCAAAAGAGCTATTGCCAAGGCAAAATCGGAACACATTGGCAGAATTGGTGAGAAATTAGTTCGCCTACCTTCGAGAACTCGTGCGTTCTGGTCTCTCGCCAAGGCTGTCTTAGGGAATTTCTCCTAGCCTTCATTTCTATCCTTGCACAGAGACGATGACTCTCTGGCCCATACCGCAAAGGAGAAAGCCGATCTTCTGGGTTCGTTCTTTGCGGCCAACTCGACCCTGGATGACCAAGGGAAAGCACCGCCTACCAACCCGCAGTGTGATAGTTCTATGCCAGAACCACAGTTTCGGCAGTCATCTGTGCGTAAAGCACTACTTTCGTTGGACATCCACAAGTCGAGTGGGCCTGATGGCATCCCTCCGATTGTGCTTAAAATATGTGCTCCAGAGTTGGCGCCAGTATTGACGCACCTATTCCGGCTTTCCTATTCACTCGGCGTGGTACCGAATTTATGGAAAACAGCTTTAGTGCATCCCATCCCTAAAAAAGGTGATCGTTCTAATCCGTCAAACTATCGGCCAATAGCCATAACTTCCTTGTTCTCCAAAGTTATGGAGACACTTATAAACTGTCAGCTCCTGAAGTATTTATAAGAGCACCAGCTGATTAGCGACCGTCCGTACGGTTTCCGTCGTGGTCGCTCAGCTGGTGATCTTCTAGTATACCTGACGCATCGCTGGGCAGAGGCAGTTGAGTCCAAGGGGGAGGCATTGGCAGTTAGTTTAGACATAGCGAAAGCCTTCGATCGGATATGGCATAAAGCGCTTCTCTCAAAGCTGCCTTCCTATGGGCTTCCCAAGAAATTATGCAAGTGGATCACCAGTTTTTTGGCTGATCGGAGCATCAAGGTCGTAGTCGACGGTGCATGCTCCGACCTAAAAACCTGTCAATGCTGGTGTTCCCCAAGGCTGCGTGCTATCACCGACACTGTTTCTTCGAATTGTTGCAAATTAGTAACATACATTGCTATGCGGCGACAGTACTGGTGATGCTACATACTCCGGCCGTAGCGGTATTTCTCGGGAACACGTCGAAGAGGGTCGGAACAAGCTCGTGTCTGAACTCGAGAATCAACTAACCGATGTCTCAGAATGGGGTCGTCAAAACCTTGTTACATTTAACCCCAAAAAGACGCAGCTTTGTGCGTTCACCACTAAAAAAACACCCTTTGTCGTATCACCTCGGTTCGAGAACACTCACTTGACAGCCTTAGCCAGTATTGGAATTCTGGGAGTCGACATATCGAACAACATTCAGTTCCGCGGCCATTTGGAAGGAAAGGCTAAACTGGCCTCCAAAAAGCTTGGCGTACTCAGTAGAGCAAAGCAGTACTTCATGCCAGCCCATCGCCTTCAACTTTACAAGGTCCAAATCCGACCTCACATGGAGTACTGTTCTCACCTCTGGGCCGGAGCTCCTCAGTACTAGCTTCTTCCTCTTGATTGCATTCAACGTAGAGCGGTTCGAATCGTCGACGATCAGTCTATTTCTAATCGGCTAGACTCTTTGGCGTTACGCAGAGATGTAGGTTCGCTCTGCATTTTTACCGTATGTATCATGGGGAGTGTTCCGAAGAGTTATTCGGACTAATTCCTGCAGCTAAATTCCATCATCGGACATCGCGTCAAAATTTAAAATTCCATCTTCACCACCTCGATGTCTGGAAATCCACAACCGTGCGCTTTTGTCGGCACTTTTTGCCTCGCACTACTCCATTGTGGAATCAATTACCCTCAGGGGTGTTTCCAAACGGATACGACTTAGGGACCTTCAAGAAACGAGCTTATTCTTTTTTAAAAGGCCGGCAACGCAGCTGCACGACCCCCGGTGTTGCAGTTGTCCATGGGCAGCGGTGATCACATACCATCAGGTGCACCACCTGCTCGTTTGCCCCCTCTGCTATAAAAAAAAAGGATAAAATCCGAAAATCGTAAATTTTTTTGTCATATCACAAAATTTCACAAAAGAATCAAAACCTATAGGATACTTTCCGTTGACCTAGAATACTTATTAAATTTAGTAGAGGACTTTGAATACTTATTAAATTTAGTAGCTCCGTATATAAACAGACGACTAAGCTCCCTAACCGCCCTAAGTGTTATTATACTTCTCGATCGTAAGGGCGATTATTTAGCAAGGCTTGCCGTGACGGACGGTCACGGTCGCCCTAATTAGGAACCTTTACTCCATGAATTCTATTACACTGCCCTAAATAATGTTAAGGGTACCTAAATACGTGGTAGTGTAATAGGCCTTTGAGCCGAGGTCCGGTCTCACAGGTGATAGCTCTTAGCGCGGGCGTTTGTTGCCCCAACTTTAATTTAAACTCTGGCTTATCTCTCTGTTCGCCCCAAAAGCCCGGTGACGCAGTAACAACCCATAAGTTCAAATGTAATAGCCATTTCGAAAAAAAACGGTGATACCAAACTCAGGCGAAACGTTGCAGCACTCCACTACCTAGTAGTCGCAATTGTGATCACGCGTTTAACCAAAAGTTCGTTTTTACAAAAACCAACACCTGACACCAAAGATGTTAATGGTGCGTTTCTATATATGTGGAAGGAATAAAATGCCTCAGACACAAGTTTACCATTATGTTGTATACATTATGTTCAAAACGAAAACACAATAGTGACAAGCACCAATGGTTTTGTGCCGGAAATAAGTAAGGCGGTGGTAACCAAGCCCAGCTTAGTTAAATAATTCTACCACTACTTAGTATTTACACGTTTTGCCGTTTCTCGCCTTTTACGAGATGCTTAACAGTAAGGCAATTTATGCATTGTTTAATAGGACTCCAGACTAACGATCAGAGAGTGACACGTTCAGCCCTCTCTTACCTTTGCTAAATCGGAACACGGCCACACACAGAAAATCCGGCGGAAGAAACATTATGGGCCTGCCTTTTTCTTATTTTTTTCATAATTACTACTAAATTAAATGTATCTTTTCAGTTTTCTGATAAAAACAACGTTGCCCGGGATTGGCTAGGGACCCGGTCGGCGATAAGCTTCCCGCTTATTAAAATTATGGGACAGAATATTTTCGGTTAATCGTGGGTACACTTGTACCTCTGTCTACCTCTTGGGAGATACGGGCGTGAAGATACTTGTTTTTCCTAATTAATGATTAATGCAACGGCTTAACAAAAACTTAATCATGCAACAGCTGCGCGACGAGTTTCTATATTTAAATAAATCCTGGGCTTCCGTGTTTAAACCCACTTTAGTATTCAGTTCAAAACGAATAAATCCTGTTAAACAAGATAATCCAAGAACCATTACTAGTTAATTAGCTGTCTCATTGACGTACTCGTTTGTGCATACAATGATTTAATAGCCTTATTAATGAAACTGTGCGTTGCAGACCCGCTACACCACAGACATTTGGTAAATATAATTCGAATTCTAATTCCGCGCGTAATTAATAATTGCCAACACAAACACAAAGTTATTCATTTATGTATTTGCATTTCCATTGGTTGACACAATTAAACAAGTAATTAACGAAGCTATAATTTAATAGGTATTTGTAATTAAATTTGTTGTCAATATTATTAATTGTACCTATATTAAATGTTTGCTTTATTTCTTCTATATCATTAGAGAGTCATCAGCTCATAGCGCTCTTCTAAAGGAAAGAGCTAAAGATGGTATATTGCTATCCGTGCTGATGTATTACTATATTGCACAAAAGTTTATCAACTAATAAAGTTTTTAAATTTAAGACAACAATGGAAAGAAGTGACACTATTGCGACTGGAAATGTTGTTTTTTACGAACTCCTGAACGATAATAATTATAGCAAGTGGTACATTCTTCCAAAGGGCCCTATATAGCAAATAGTCGAAATATAAAAACGAATATTAAAAATGTCGAAAGAAAACAACCCAACTGGGTATTCCTTTCATTAATTCATTGTATTCACGCCTGTTCCCTTACAGGGTAGGCAGAGAGAACCGAGTGCCATACATCACGATCCTTGCAGACTTATTGAGCTTCCTCCACATTCATTACTGTCTTCATACAAACACGCCGGTTGCAAAGACTTGACACCATCTTTGGATAGTACTCGATCAATTTAATCATGGTATGCCAGTCTTGGTCTTCCCCGGTACCTACATCCTTCCACATTTACATTGTATATCTATTTTGTTAACCTAAGGAGTATTAACGAAATAATGTATGGGGAGATTGTTCCTATTTTATAGGTCTTCAAAAAAGTCTGCGATGATAAGTCTACTTTTTAAGGACAGCTTACATCTGTACTAACTTAAAACAAAATGGTAACTTAGTGAATCTTATCAAATTAAGTACTCTCTCTACGTCTCGTACGAAGCAGTGGCGGGTCGCTAGTCAACAATATAAGTGACTTCATTTAAAAAAAATACTTTTCAACAATGGATGTAATTAAAAGGATGAAATTAGAAACGAAATTTTGTAAGTGAAGCCAAATCCAATTACTAGAGTCTAACAAAACCCTTTGTCATCGTGATTATACGCCAACACTATTAATATTTAAATACCCTTAATTAATCTTTAGTCACTTATTGCTTTTGCTGTATAATTTTCCACTATTTCAATATAGGTACTATTAACTTGGAAACTATTTGCAATATAACAAGACATACCAGACAAATACTGTACTAACTTTAAATGACATAAGGTTTAAATTAGATTCTTATAGCCAAAAGCGTTAGGATGTTATGTTGTTGAGGAAAGGAAAGAGAAATTCATTTCTCTAATTGTCACGTTGGCTTAAATTGCATAATAATATTTTAATGGCATTAAAATACGCGTTTAGAATATAATTTATACGGGCTAGTCTAGTCTGGTTATTCTAAAACGTTTTAGGATACTAGGAATTAGTGGAGATTTTCAACGAGTCAACAACTTTGTAATAATGCTTAAACAAGTGCTTCGTGGGCTATATTTAGGTAAATGATTTTTAAATATTTTGTTTTTTGTGTTCTTATAACGTTATAGTTCTTATAACGTCATAGTATTATAACGTTAATTCGCTTACGATTTAGACAGAGGGAACCAAATGTCATTGGACCATCCAGATCAACAGGGATCTAATTTGCAACCGGCGCGATAGATCGGGATTCCCATTGCCGATTTTTTTAACTAAACTTTTGATACTTTTTTAAACTAGCATGGACAATTTTACGTTGCAAAACCCTAGGGGATTAAGGCGATTACACCTGCGAATGACCTTGAGTTAGTGACAGGCGCAGCGTTAATACTATTTCGCACGCCGACATCTCCAAAAGTCAAAGAGTATATACAGTGGGTGCAGATACGTTTTAACATTTTTGTTTACCTATATGAACTTTTATCATCATGAATCAAATGAATGTTAGCAAACTCAAAACATATAACCGATAATCGGTCATTTATCGATTCATTTTATAAAAACGATAAATATCGAAAGAAAAAACAGTAAATATCGAAAATCGGCAAAAGAATTATATGACAATTTTACACAATAATGACTGTTACGTGTCCTCTTATCTTATAATATACAATACATCTCGTGTAGCACTTTATTTTAATACATACAATTAACAATTTTAACAAAACCTTTGAAAATGTGATTTTGTAAAAAGTGATTCCTTAAATAACCTTTAAAAATTTAAGTTTTTGTTTCGAAATCTCGTAAGAAAAAGTAGAGATTTAATTTAATTTTTTTTTAAAGATTTTAAAGATTTTGATGTAAGAAATTTTATTTGTTATACAAACTTAACCACATTTTTGATCCTTTTAAGGGATGAAATTAAAAAAAAAACCTTAAACTCGTATTCATTTAATTGTGTTAAAAAACATAAATACTAAGTTTTAAATAATTTCTACAATATTCTACAATAAACAATCTATTTTTCATACAAACATAAACGCTTTTTTTTACCCTTTTAAGGAATAAAATGTATGAAATCCCTAAATATATAATTTTTAAATTGTGTTGAAGAACATAAGTACCAAATTTCAAGTTATGTTGACCATAAGCGTTTAATTTTTCATATGAATTGTAACACCCACTTTTACTCCTTTAAGGAATGAAACTCCGAGCTTCATTACGCGCATGTTTCTTCAATTTGGATTCAATTGAATAAGCAGGTACTAAATTTTATGAGAGTTTAGATAATATAAACTTTTTATTTTAATACAAACTTATACACTTACCCTTTTAATGGATGAAATTTAAAAAAATTCTAAAATATGAATTTCTTTAATTGTATTAAAAAGCATAAATTCTAAATTTTTAGTAATTTCTACAACAAACAATTCATTTTTCATACAAAAATTAACTTTCCTTTTACCCCTTTATGGGATGAAATTCAAAAATGCGTATTTATTTAATCGTATTAAAAAGCATAAATACTAAATTTTAAGTAATAAACAATTTTTTTAATACAATCATTAACGCCCCTTTTACCTCTTTAAGAGATTAAATTACATCATAAGAACAACCTCTGTAAAAAATCAGCCTTCCCGCTCCAAACTTATTATCTACTATAAAAAACGTTCAAGCGTAAACGAAATGTCCTATTTTTAAACAGCACAACCTTATTACTGTGCCAAACGCACTATCTGTATTATTACTCTTTGACTCTAATGTGGAGAGCAGTATACGCTGACGTGCGACACAGCCTCCTCGTACGAACGCTACCGGGAGACTGACTTTCGGAGCGAGCGCTGTCCGCGAATTAAAATAATGAGGTTTTTATTGATTTAATGACACACTATAATGGTTTTGTAAAATGTTGAACTTAAATTTTATAGAGCAATAAATTGTCTGTAATAAAGTGAAAAAATCACCAAAATTGTTTCAGTAGTTTAGAAGTTATAAGAAAATTCTTGCGTAAAAATAAGAGAGATATTCGATTTTTTTTCGTCAAAAATAACAATGAAATTTGAAAAAACGAACTTAAAATTTAAAGTTAATTATATTTTACGTACAATTTATATTTTTTTTAAATGATTGGATTAACGGTTTAGGAGAAGTAGGCTTTCAAAGAGAAGCATATTTCGTAGTTTGACGTATGTTATCGCCTTAATACATCATTCATAGTCGGGTGTCACTATTATTCTAATCCAGACAGAAAAAACCTTTCATTATTTTTGTCAAACTCAGGAAACTATTCATTTTTGTAAATTCATTACACAATATTACTTACACAAATATACCTACGGCGGACCCCTTATAGGGCAGGCTAAGTGGTATACATGCAATCCTTGTGAGTCATTTCCGAAAGTTTATAACAATTATGTTTTCCTAATTATATTTACATATTTAATAAATTATCAACAGTCATTTTAATACACACAAAATAATTTCTACTCATTTCATTCTGAAATATCTATCAAATAAAGCTATATAAATATATTTGGACAACATAAAGTTAAATTACCTGAAAAATTGGGACGTTACTTTAATTTTAAACTTGTCATTTCAGTGGTCCTGGTTGGGAATCCAAAGTTGAACAATAGGTTCTAAATACTTTTTACAAATTTTTCTATAAAACATGAATGGCTCGAGAATGGATTTATGTCCGATTTCATGCTAGACCATGGAATTTAATACCGTGATAGATCGTATGTAAGATACACCTCTGCCTATGTCATCGGGGATATAGGCGTAACGTAACTACGTAATTTGCAATTGTAAAAAATGTAAGCAACACATTTATTTTGCATCGTTCACCATGGTTTCCAAAATACAAACAAAAAATCTGTAAACCGGTTGACCCTGCGGGCCATCCCTGAAACTTCCTGCTAAATTGAGGTATTTTAAGCTCAACGAAGCAAAAACTATACTTAAGCATGCATTTTTGAACTTAAAGAGTTTGAAAATCTAAAGTTTATAAAAATAATAGTATTTCGATGTTCGAAAAGATGTATATTTTCATAATGACGTTCGGCTTTGATCATTTAAATGGCATTCAAAGCAATTTTGAGCTCTAAGCTATTTTATTTAGCTATAAAATCAATAGATTAAAAAAGTCAAAGATGTGTCAAAAAGACGTTTTTCAAAAATGTGCGTCATTGATAAATCTCAAATGAATCAAACGATTTTAATCCCGACTTACGGTACCTATTTGACGTACTTATTTACGTACAAAAGCTGAATTGATTTTTAAAGTTATTTTAAAATTATGAAGTCAGTTTGTTTTAAGCAACGTAATTTTTATATTTGACAAGCAGTAACTTTTGAAATTCTAATTCAATTTTAATTTTTGAAACGGCAATTTACGTAATTTTTTAAGTACTAAAATATTACAGAAGATCAAGAAATGATAGGTTGCAAAAGTTCCAGGTTATGTAGAAAAACACATTTTTCAAAATTTTTCTTCAACGATTACTCCCGAACGTATAAAACGATTTTGATGCAATTTATGCGTTGGACGCACTTTTCGTCATCATCGCGAAAATAGTCGGAAAAACGTGGAGATCTGATAAAAACTCGATTTTCTAAAATCGAGGCAAAATCAATAAATTCTTTATCTACTCGTACATACGTAGCGAGAAGTTAAAAAAGTAGTGTTCGTACTCAAAGCACGCTTTAATGCCTCACAAAGATCGAACACTAGATTGAATTCTCAAAAAGAGTTGAAGTACAGAACGATATTCTATCTTACGAAGTCTGTTTGGTTTAGGTTGTAGTGACGTGTATAAGCGCTCTTGTATGTGTAAAAGTAGGAAGCGTTTGCAAAGTAATCTGGCGCATTATATTTTCCTTTAAAATATAATTTGACTTTAATTATTCACTTTTGTAGAGAATATAAAAGAAAAAAAATTATGGCTATGGGCCAACACGAATTTTTTAATCTCGAATTCAAACTTTAAACCAAATGAATCTAGGCCAATGTCGTATTAAAACACTATGCGGTGATTTATTTTAGGTATTATTATGTTTTAAGGCAGGAATAATAAAGCATTAGCAAGTATAAGACCATCGTACGAAGCCCTAAACTAACAATCAACCTCTGTTGTCGTTGAGTCAACCTTATTGAATATGCAAACTTAATCAAAATAGTTTCATAAAATCTTACATTCACTCGTTAAAACAAGATTAAGTCACTTACAAGCAAATGTTCAAGCCTTGTGGTGTAAGTCAATAAATAAAAACTAATGTTATCGTTCTACACGAGTTTATTTACAGTTGATACAATATTATATTTGATTCTTTTTTTGTCAGCACTTGATGAAACTCTATCTATAATTATGTTAAAGCGCAGTTTTACATTTTACATAACACTTTTTATTCAGTATATATTGTCCACAGCCCACAGATTTTACTTTTTATGGGATCTTCAGGACTATGAGACTGTATAGCTTTGGAGATGCTGTAAAAAGTAAAACCAGTTGACGATACACTCATAAACTAAATAAAAAGTATTTTGTGAAATAGTACAAGCACGTTTCAACATAAATTAATACAATTTTTTTTGAAAACCTCTTTAGCCGCGTTAAACGGCTTCTGGCAGAGGAAAATAAATGGATTCGCGTCAGCAACATACTATCCTTAGACACCAAGAGGAAACATGTTAATACAGTTTCAAGTTTTTATTTTTGTCGGCAGTTCTCATGACTGCTTATGGTTATTTTTATATATAATATAGTAAAGAATCAGATGGCCAGATGGATTAAAAGAGACGACCATCGCCTATGGTCACTAAATATTTTAGCGATGCATTGTTATCCATGTGTTGGAGTCAATACTACATACATTTATTCGCTACCTTATTCATACCGGAATATTAATGTAACGAGCACGATATTTGCAGCAGGAATACGTAAGGTGGTGGTACCACACCTAGGCATGCTGTTACAGAACTCTACTATATAATAGCATCGCGATGATAGTGACTAGTTTGGCTAATCGTTTACATTTTTCGAACTGCCTGACAGAATAGCAAATGGTTTACTCTACAAAGAAGGCCCGGATAGATATGGGGTACAGCTACGACAACTTATCTGATTTTAAAAATTCCTGTCATCTATATATTATTGCAAATATTCTAAGACAGTGCAGAGTGAAAGCACTGGAAAAATCTAGAAATAAAAGAAAGAAACAGCTGCCATCGATAATTACTGCCGCTATTTAAACAGCTATGCCAAAATGAACCTTCTCGCGTAGGCCATAAGGATGAAATTAGTTTGTTTTATGAATTATTTACGTCTAAGTTGTTTCGAGTAATTTGCAGAACTATCGAGAATATTGTCGAAGCTTACCTTGTGTATAAATAACGACGTATCAGCCAAAAGTGAGTCAATTTTATAAAACAATCAAAAGCGAACGAATAAAGATGATACAGTGAAAAGTGCATTTAGTCTGCATACGGAAAGTGTTTTGATTTAGTGATTTGGTTTTGTCGGTTAGTTCTAGTGTGAACATAGTGACAGTGCTACTAGTATTTGCCAGTGCGTATTTACGTATTGTATTGTGGTGTACATTTGCGTGGTAAATACACAGTTTTAATATAAGTGGTACTTTATTACGAAATACGGACACTAAGAAATACTAAGCTCGTAACAATAGTAATATGTGAAGGAAAAATGTGGGAACGGTGGAGTATAAATTTTGGCTTAGTTAAAGTTTACATTGTGGAGGACCGCTGAAATTTAATATCTTAAAATAAAATGCACTAGTTTTTCAAGTTCGTTAAATTAATAAAAATAAACTTTACACACACTACACTCATGTGACATACATGAGTGTAGTGTGTGTAGACTGAAATATATTGACTAGCGATCGCCCTATGGTCGAAATTCAACCATAGATGAAACAAAAAATATCCTTTAATTTAACAGCAGGCTTTAGCCGTAAATAAAATAATATACATGTGTAAATACAATGTATTAGCATGAATGTAGTATACGTAATGTTTATTTTTATTAATTATGTAGTATACGTAATGTTTATTGTTATATATAATATTAGGTTTCTGCAGTCCTCTGTAATGTTAAAATAATAATAATAATAATAAAAATAATTTAAGTGTGATAAATATTTATACTCCACTGCTCGCGTAATTGTCAAAAAAGTGGTACAAATATTTTCCTTCACGTATTAATTTATAGAGTTCCTCATTTATTTTAACTCTTTTCATTTCAAAAATTCATTGATTGAATCAAGGTATCACTTCTTTTATACTCGAATCGACATAGAAAGTATTTTGTCGTCAGCAGTTGCTTTTAAATTGGACGTTTTCTTTTATAAATACTTTTATTTGAATAAAAACATGGCGCAGTTTGAAATTAATTTCTTGAAAAAAGCGCCTGTGAATTACATTTAACTTGAATCGAGATTTGAATACAGCTTTTGTAATTAATTCTGAGTGGGCTTTGTACAAAAAATGACAGATTTGGCATTTCTTTTGAACAACATCGCACCTTAGTTATGAATTTTATCAATTGAACCGTCGAAATTGTGTATTTACCTGCAGTGTTCGATTCAAATTAAATTTTAGGTTAAATTTGTTTTTATCAAATAATTTCGATCAGCACAAGGTATTTTTCTATGAATATAGGCTTTTGGGACTCAAACGAACGCCTATTCCTTGTGCGCCAAATCGAGCCATGTGCAAATTATTCCATTTTATAGGACAGCAAACAAGTATATAGTTCACCTGATAGAAAAAGATAACTATCGCCTATAGAAATAAAAAGGCATTAATGATGCGTTGCTATCTGTTTGACGTTAAGTTGTCGTTATAAAATAATAGAATTTCCTGAACGAAAATACATCGCAGTAGTATGATTTATAGTATATATTTATATTAGTGATACACTTCACTGTCAGTGTTTATTTGAAAGTAAAAGGCATTGGCTTGGTCTTCAAACATTATCCACGTATTGGGTTGGTTGGTTGGTTGATAATCGGAACAGGACAGTCACAATCTCGACACTTGCTTGCTACTTGCTTGCGGCAGCAATAGGTAAGGTGGTGTTACCAGACCCGGGCGAGCTGTTGATAGTGCGTTGCTATCCGTATGGCGGGGTCAAAATGCCATATTATGCATAAGTTTACCGGCTAAATTACCTTTCGAACCGAAACGTGGCAGTAATAAGCACGGAACCGATGCTGTTGCGACAGAATTGGGTAAGGTAACTGTAATTTGCATTGCTTGCTTATACATACATGTAAAATTGTCAACTCAAAGATCTAATATCTATTCAACACTTACAACTCTGAGCAATACAATGGAAGCCTGGGGACTATAAATATGATATTTTGTTAATACAAATATCTGTGTTAGTAGGTCTAGTAGCACTATTTTAGAGCAAATAATTACACTGTATAATAAGATTTCTTATCGGTCATCAGAACTTATTTCTTAGCTGACAGCTTAAAGAACCATGCAATAAGAAGAATTACCTGCAGTTGAAAATAATTTACTATTTATGAAAATAATAACGTCAGTTGAACTTACGAAAAAACGGAAGAAATTCTCAATTCGTCTCGTTTTTTAATGTTGATGTTATTAAAATCCTAACTATATGTAAATAAGGGATGAGTGATTCTTCACTCACTGATTTCAATCTATAGCCACCACGCATAACTTTCCACAAAGTGAGATTTTGATAATTCTTCTTTTATTCAATATCATCTATACATATAATAAAATCGTAGGCTAGTCAAAATTGTACGTTGAATATTTTTTTAAAAGAATACTTGGGGCGTGATCTACAATCGATATCGAAGCCAAAAATATAGTTTTTAGAATTTTTGTCTGTTTGTTTGTATGTATGTCCAGGGTAAACTCAAAAAGTACTACATGGATTTACTACAAATTATCACGTATTCATTATAATATTATTCATTATAATAACTCAAAAAGTACTGCATGGAGTTACTTCAAATTATCACGTATTCATTATATTATAGGCTACATATTAACATATTATCACGCTATCACCTACAAGGGAGGAGCTGTGCGGAGTAAACGAAGTCTGCGCAGAAGCTAGTATATATATTTTTTTTAAAACATATTTTTTTTTAAAGAATACTTGGGGCGTGATCTACAATAGATATCGAAGCCAAAAATATAGTTTTTAGAACTTTTGTCTGTTTGTCTGTATGTATGTCCGGGGTAACCTCAAAAAGTACTACATGGATTTACTTCAAATTATCACGTATTCATTATAATAATATTCATTATAATAACTCAAAAAGTACTGCATGGAGTTACTTCAAATTATCACATATTCATTATAATATAGGCTACATATTATCACGCTATCACCTACGGGGGAGGAGCTGTGCGGAGTAAACGAAGTCTGCGCGGACGAAGTCGTGGGCAACAGCTAGTATATATATATATATTAGGCTGATTCAAAAAAATCGACTATTTTTTTTTCAATACTGAAACTCAAAAACCTTCGGAAAGGTGTAAAAAAACGCCTGTAAAAATCTGAGCTCTTAATATTAATATTTAAGGGTCGCGCACTGCGAATTTCTATTTCCTATCTAAATAACACAAGCAAAATTTTTTACAAACTTTAGAATTTTATCACTTCCGAGTGGCTTGCTGGACGGCTAAGATTATAGCTGATTCTTGTAGAGAATTTGACGCTCTATAAAAAAGGTCTCTTGTAAATTTTCGATTATTCGACTCTTTTAAAAGATATTCAAAGTCAAAGATAAACCTAGAAAAAATTAAAGGTTTTTTTCTACTTTTTGGTTGATCTACCAGACTTTTTATAAAATTTTGCTTTTAGCGATATTTTCTGAAGCATTTTTGTAATTCTGAGATTATCCTTAGTCCATTTCATTTGTGGTTTTGTATAGACGCTTTTTTTGACATGATTTAAGGCAAGTCGCATTATTTAATAGAAAATTACCAACAGTAGTGTATTAGGAGAGTAGTGCTCTTTTTTATCGATATAACGAAAAAAATATTTGTTATTACTTCACTTGTCACTGTGCCGCTTTGTTCTGAACTATCTTTCTTAATCTTACCTTGAATATTTATTATAATTTATAGTTCAATTCTGTAGATTCATAGTTGTGTTTTAGTTGTGTTGAAAAAACCCTTTAATTTTTTCTAGGTTTATCTTTGACTTTGAATATCTTTTAAAAGAGTCGAATAATCGAAAATTTACGAGACCTTTTTTGTAGAGCGTCAAATTCTCTACAAGAATTAGCTATAATCTTAGCCGTCCAGCAAGCCACTCGGAAGTGATAAAATTCTAAAGTTTGTCAAAAATTTTGCCTGTGTTATTTAGATAGGAAATAGAAATTCGCAGTGCGCGACCCTTAAATATTAATATTAAGAGCTCAGATTTTTACAGGCAAAACGCCTGTAAAAATCTGATGCTTCAGAAAATATCGCTAAAAGCAAAATTTTATAAAAAGTCTGGTAGATCAACCAAAAAGTAGAAAAAAACCTTTATTTTTTTCTAGATTTATCTTTGACTTTGAATATCTTTTAAAAGAGTCGAATAATCGAAAATTTACAAGAGACCTTTTTTATAGAACGTCAAATTCTCTACAAGAATCAGCTATAATCTTAGCCGTCCAGCAAGCCACTCGGAAGTGATAAAATTCTAAAGTTTGTAAAAAATTTTGCCTGTGTTATTTAGATAGGAAATAGAAATTCGCAGTGCGCGACCCTTAAATATTAATATTAAGAGCTCAGATTTTTACAGGCGTTTTTTTACACCTTTCCGAAGGTTTTTGAGTTTCAGTATCGAAAAAAAAAAAACAGTCGATTTTTTTGAATCAGCCCAATATATATATATATATATATATATATATATATATATATATATATATATATATATATATATATATATATATATATATATATATATATATATATATATGTATATAGGGAAACGGATCTATATGGAAGCAAAATAAACTAGTAGTTCTCCCGATGGAAAGAGACATCGCTTAAACACCACATATTATGTAAATGATGCGTTGCTATCCGAGTATCAGCAATGGAATGCCAAATTCACAATTTGTCGCCTATATCTTACTTTCTAAACGGAAAAATGAGATGAAAGAGCACTGACACAATTTCACATGGTGTAGGTATGGCGGTGGTACCAAAAACCTTCTCGTTTGCTCTCCAATGATAAAAAAGTATAAAAATTTTTGATTACATCGTTGTGTGAGAAAGAGCTATTTACCAGGTGACCAACTAGAAGATAGTCATAAACCTGAGTGTCTACTGACATTCGGATAACTTTGCCTAGCATTTTTGAATCTTAACGCAAAATTACAAAGAGTGTTATAAGTTGAACATGTATGCGTATTAAGGTGTTTATGTGGCGTCATAGCTTTAAAAGAAATGAATATTTTTTAAACAAAAGTTTATTAAAGTGGAATATTTTTTAGGATTGTAGGATGGATTCAGACAAGTCTGCCGACAACTCGACACCTCGTACACTTACGGTAAATATATCGTGTTCATTGGACAGGTTTTGTTACTATAAAAACTATGCACAAAAAACAAAAAGATGGTGTAATAATAATCGAATGACATGTCGATTTTTTTTAATATTTCAATTTAGATTTGTTCAAATCATTGAATAGCAAATAAGTAAATGGTTCTCCAAAAGGAATACAATGTTACATTGACAACCGTGTGGCAGGGATATAATATTAATACTTTACTAGTAACTTTTCGCCTCTGTGGTCTAGTGGTCCAGCTTTGGAGTTGACCACATGAGGTCCCGGGTTCGATTCCCGGGTCGGGCACTTTAAAAAAAGTGTTCTTTCAGTTTTCTGAGAAACTCAAAGTTGCCCGGGATTGGAAAGTGCCCGGTTGGCGATAGGCTTGCCACCTATCACATTTGTGGGACCAAGTATCTTCGGCTAATCGTGGGTGCACTTGTTGTACCTCTGCCTACCCCTTCGGGGATATGGGCGTGAAGATACTTTTTTTTTTTTACTACTAACTTTTCAGTGACAGAAATAATACTATTGCGGCAGGAATATGGTAATAAAGTATCACTTAACAAGTTAACACACTAGCAAATTCCTATTAAATCCGTTATCTTCTGAGTAAAATCGTGACGTTATCTAATTTTATAAGGTATCCGCAATGACGATATATTTGATTTTATTGGGCACTAGCAGTTCCCTGTGACTTCGTTCGCGTGGCCCACATACCTATATTATTTTCTTTTACTCATTCGGGCAAAAAAATAACATAGGTATGTTACTTAATATAACTTTGTATTGGTGAAAGAGTTTTTTAAATCGGTCCAGTAGTTTTTGAGTTTATTCATTACAAATAAACAAATCGTATCAATTTTTATATTAGTATTAAAAGGTAATATTTGGTTCACCATATTGGTTTGGACTCTCTTTGAAGAATAGACCACCTGTCGTTCTGCAAGGCAATGCGCGAAAGGCGACCATTGGCTATAGGTGTTTCCACCATCGTGACTACTGGGTAGTAGGTTTTTACAACGTCTCGCCCAGACATATGGTATTACTGCTTTATCTATACACTCATATATACTGCCGCAATAGGTTCAATGCTTGTCAATGACGTGTTTCGGTTTGGAGGATAACTGGTAAACTTATTCATGTGACATTCTATAGGCGATAGCTGTTTCTTTCCGGCAGGAGAGCCATCAGCTTGTTTGCTATCAAAAATAGTTTTTTGATGATTAAGCATAAACACCAAGTGTTTCATAATTTACATCGTAGCATCACAACTCACCACAACTATAAATCACCCCAATAAAAAAATCAGTAGCAAACTAACGACATTATAGACACAACAAACAAAAATCGCAAGTGTAGGGTTACTCTCAGATAAATTGAGGGAAGGGAGGGAGGATGGCCTAACTTTTATTATTCTTTTATAACTTGAGCGAATTTTCGTAAGAAGTTTAGTTTGTTTTAATGGCGGTCGTACAAGTACGACAAAACTTTTTTATCGTAAAAAAAAATTGAAACTTGGTCATACAAATTGCTGTAATAATGCGAAAAATAGTCTAAGAGGATGATGCAAGTTTGCATTTCGTTGAAAAATTATTTGTACTGAATGACATGATTAAGATTTACAATCCTTTTATAACAAAAGCAGTTGAAATTGAAATATATACTAATATTATAAATGGAAAATTGTATGTGTGTGTTTGTTTGTCCGTCTTCCACGGCATAACGGAGCGACGAATTGACGTGATTTTTTATGTGGGTATACTTGAAGGAAGAGTGACACAGGCTACTTTTTGTCTCTTTCTTACCCCCTACTTCCCATTTAACACAAGCGAAGCCGCGGGAAAAAAGCTAGTTTATTACAGTAGAAAAATAACATATATTTCAAATATAATTGTCTAAAAACAAGAGCTGAATAGTTTTAATAGAAAGCGTAACTTAAAGAGTTTGCAGTATACAGATTTTTCAATCGTTAACATGTAGGTATATATGCGACGTTGAGGATCACCATTTCGCCAACCGTCAAAGTGGTGAATCGCGGTGAACCAGAAAGTCTATAGACGTTCGGTTTACTCTGCCTACCCCGCAAGGGAACGTGCGAAACTTTAATAAAAAACCACAAAGCCCTGTCTTTTTTCTCACATTTTTGATTTTCGATTCTCACAAATAAAAGAAGGTTAACTATATTTTGATAAATTTTTATCTAAAATTTTTCTTTAAGATATTGATCTTATCCTGCACTGAACTTATACACGGTCTTATTTTGTTCGAATTTAATGAGTATACTAAGTAATTCAGGCACTTTAACATCTACACTTTACAAAAGTTTCATTCGTTTTCAAAGTAATTGGTTGATTTATCTGATTTTGAAATTTTTACCCTCTTTTATCGCCTCTGTGTTCTAATGGTCTGGTGTCGGCGTTGACCACATGAGGTCTTGGGTTCGATTTCCGGGTCGGGCAATACAAACTGTGTTTTTTTAATTTTCTGATAAAACAACCTTACCCTGATTGGACTACCCGGATTGGATAATTTTGCCACCTATCATTTTGTGTGAGACTAAATATCAGCTAATCGTGGTTGAATTTCTTGTACCTCTGCCTACTTCTTCGGGGATACGGGTGTATATCTACACACCCGTATCCCCTTTTTTACCCTTGTTTACATTCTAGACTAATTTTAATAAATACAAAATTGTGAATTTTCGCAATAGCCTATCTTTACGTAAAATGTTTAAAGAACAAATTCTATTACTATACTTAATGTTGATTAGACGCATATGTTCTGAGATATTGGAAAGAAACTGAAAAATGACCTGTTTTATTTCTTATAAATAAAATGTTTAGGTTTACGTTGTACATATATTTTACTAATTTTTAAGATAGTAAATTGTAGTTATAACATTTTAATAAAAAAGGGTATATTTTAGAACTGATTCTCTCTGGTTATATCCATTATACAAATATTATAAAATAAGCTCGCTAGCTTATAATGAGCTGTACGTTCAAATGTTTCTATACATTCCGGGTGTCACGTTCAACTGGATTTACTACCCGCAAACCTTTGAAACTTGTGATGTTTATAATTCCTAAATTGTAAAACTAGTGACCTTTAGAATTTTGAAGGGATAATTTCTATGATATCTCCTTTCGATGACCTTGAAATTTTTAAGAGAAAATTCTTATAGTTCTCTACTTTTGAATAAAAAAATAATAAAGGATTTTGGACTGCAGGTTAATAAACTAAAACTAAATAAACGTTTTTACTTTCATCCGAAAATAAAAACATTTATTTAGCTTGACCCATCCCATGGAAACCGTACTAAATTTTGGGATAAAAAGTGTTCTATAACCTACTTTGGGGTATTAACGCAAATCATGCTTTTTATTTGAATCCATTCAGTAGATTCGACGTGATGCGTGGCCTTGATACAGACAGACAAACGAAAATGAAAAAATACAGTTTTCGCTTCAGTATCGATTAAAAGTGTCTCCAAAAATTTTTTAAAATATCTTCAATGTACAGATTTCGATCTCTTAGAGTTTTATTGTATGTATAAATTATATGTATAGATTATCAATTATATTATTAGTGATTAAAATATTTTATGTTTACCAATATTTTTGCAAGTAAAAATATTGAACATTCACGCATTAAATTATGTTTTTTTTTTTAAATAGAAAAGCGTCAAACGACTAAGAGGTGCACCTGATGGTAAGTAATCACGATCGCCTTTGGACATGCAATACCAGGAGGTCATGCGGTTTAGTTGCCGGCCTTTTAAAAATGAGTAAATTTTAAAATTGAAAAATATCAGTGGTATCAAATACCGCAACATCCTTTTAGATCAAGTAAGAGATCGGGCACATTTTATACAAAATTTCGCAATAACTGACACACGTGACCATATGACAAACGGGATATTGTGCGAAAAACTTGGCACCAATTTTTATTTTGAAAATATTTTCGCTTTAAGAATTTATCGCAAAATTTTACTGCAATATTAATATTACCTGAAAGTTCATAACGAGAAGTTTTTTATAGATGGGAAAAGAATTTAGGAGGTTCATCTTTAAGATACCTCACAAATTGCAGTTGCGTTGTCGACCTTTTAAGAATGATTAAGTTCTTTTCATGAAAGTTCCTACGTCGTATCCATTCGAAAATACCTCCAACGGTAAAGAATACTTAGAAAAAGAAAAAGAGAGTATAAGAGAGCAAGTTGAGATCGTAAGATTGTAGAAAGTTATTACAGATCTTTTGTGACAACTGTAGAGAAAAAGTTGAAGTATACTATTTTTTTAACGCAGTAAAACTTTAGCAACAGACTTTCCATTTTCTATATCCCCGGAACCATGCATCAGATCATAACCTAATTAAAATGAGACCATACGGCGAGTACCATACCCTCGCAAACAATAGAAAATTTTCAAAATCGGTTCATAAATGACAGAACTCTGAGGTAAGAAACATATAATTAGAATTAGAATTATTTATTACTCAGAATTCCAACATACAGTTCATTTTTGAATTTCTTATGCTTCACATAGGTATTCTACCGTTCCCGGCATAGAAAAAATACCAGCTGTATTTTGAGAAACTCCTCCGTTCCGGGAGTCTGTTGAAAATACGCAATACTACCGTAATAAAAAGGCATACTGATATGGCTACTATTATTTTTTAATTTTACACTTTTTATAGAGGAGGGGGCAAAAGGACACAAAGCTCCCGTGTTGGTCCGAGCTAATTTGAAGAATAGGCCAACGCCTAGCAGGTCGTGAAAGTCAACCGATTAGCTATGCAAGTCACTACCATCGTGGCTACTAGGTGGTAGAGTTCTGCATTGTCTCGCAGCAATGGTACCAGACCCGGACCATTGCCTTACCTATTCCTAGTGCAATAGCGTCTGTGCTTGTCACTGTCGTATTCCGGTTTGGAGGGTAAGGTAACTAGTAAAAGTATGCATGTGGCATTAGACCTCGCCACAAGATGACAATGCACCATTAACATGCTTGGTGTCTATAGGCATTGGATGACTCTTTCCATCACGACATCCATCTGCTTGTTTGCTATCTTATGATATAAAAAATCGTAAACTTTCGTCTTGTCACTAGTAACAATACGTTTCACGAATGTTGGCTAAGAATTGATTTAAGATTCCAAGAAAGTGACTGTTTTGCGACAGAGTTTTTGGAGAAACTTTCTTTTTGCAGGTCTTTTGGTACTACTAAGTGGCAACGTGTTTTATACAAAAGTGGTTATTTAAAATAGTAAGGATCGAAACGTGACACATCGAAAATTCAGCGGATATTTATATACAGTACCCGGCGATAAATATTGCACATCGACCTTTGGAAAGAGACAATCGGCTAATTTCGGCTTCGTAGAGCGTTATCTCTGTCGCACAAAATACAAACAGTCCGGTACCTATTAGGAGCTGTTAAAACAAGTATGATTTGCTTCTTTTGATATTTTTATTCTTTGTATAAAATACACTAATTTTTCTATAAGTGATGGCTTTAGGTTGGGGTAAAATAAAATAAAAAAACATTTTTACATTATGTTTACGTATTTAATTATTTTGGAACATTACAGCTTTAGTGTACATAATAAACACCATTATACCTATTGCTAAAATGAGACATTGCAATAAAAATAATAATAATTCTAATTCTCAATTACTTCCATTTCACTATCTGTGCTCTCAAAGAGGTCAATATCACTATCACTATCAGCCGTATTTATTACTAATCTATCAGTGTAATTGTCTAAACTGTGTTGAATGCTTCTATATTCATTCTCACATTTGATTGCATGATCGCAAACCTTTTCCCACTCTTCAGCGCCGATCATGTTTACTTTTTCAGTCAATAATGTTTTTACTGTAGTTAAGTTCATACCCACATTTCTAGAGGCTACATAGCCTTTCAGTTGAGACCATATATTTTCAATTGGATTAAAATCCGGATGATATGGTGGCAATCGCAACACAGTGTGCCCATGTTCGGCAAGTATTTTGTCCACAGAAAACTCTGTATACCTCGACGTTAGTCTCAAACGAATGGAATACCTTGATAAAATACGCAAATTTCGCGAAACAGGAAAAAATATCGTCTACATGGATGAGTCATATATACATGCATCCCACACTAAAGGGAAATCTTGGAGTGACGATAAGAAAAAAGGAGTAAAAAAGCCAATTTCAAAAGGTCAACGTTTGATAATAGTTCATGCGGGAAATGAAAAAGGCTTTGTACCCGGTGCTTTTTTAACGTATAAATCCACGGACACTACAGGTGACTATCACAATGAAATGAATAACGATAACTATGAGAAATGGCTGGTTAACCAATTAATCCCAAATATACCCAGTGATTCTGTTCTAGTTATCGACAACGCACCCTATCACAACAAGTATGTTGAGAGACCCCCCAACTCAAACACCATTAAACGGGAAATGATCAACTGGTTAAACAGACATGAAATTCCAGTTAATCCAAAATTAACAAAAACCCAGATTTACGCTATTATATGTCAGCACAAGGAGAGGTATACAGAGTTTTCTGTGGACAAAATACTTGCCGAACATGGGCACACTGTGTTGCGATTGCCACCATATCATCCGGATTTTAATCCAATTGAAAATATATGGTCTCAACTGAAAGGCTATGTAGCCTCTAGAAATGTGGGTATGAACTTAACTACAGTAAAAACATTATTGACTGAAAAAGTAAACATGATCGGCGCTGAAGAGTGGAAAAAGGTTTGCGATCATGCAATCAAATGTGAGAATGAATATAGAAGCATTCAACACAGTTTAGACAATTACACTGATAGATTAGTAATAAATACGGCTGATAGTGACAGTGATATTGACCTCTTTGAGAGCACAGATAGTGAAATGGAAGTAATTGAGAATTAGAATTATTATTATTTTTATTGCAATGTCTCATTTTAGCAATAGGTATAATGGTGTTTATTATGTACACTAAAGCTGTAATGTTCCAAAATAATTAAATACGTAAACATAATGTAAAAATGTTTTTTTATTTTATTTTACCCCAACCTAAAGCCATCACTTATAGAAAAATTAGTGTATTTTATACAAAGAATAAAAATATCAAAAGAAGCAAATCATACTTGTTTTAACAGCTCCTAATAGGTACCGGACTGTTTGTATTTTGTGCGACAGAGATAACGCTCTACGAAGCCGAAATTAGCCGATTGTCTCTTTCCAAAGGTCGATGTGCAATATTTATCGCCCGGTACTGTAATATAATATAATATTCACGGGACAAATTACACTTACTGATCTAACCCCAAAGTAAGCAAATTATTTGCTTGTGTAATGGGTGTTAGTCAACGATACTAATACATAGAAATACATATATATATAAATACATGGAATATATGGAATGGAATATATTTAATAAACACCCAAACCCGGAAATACAAACATTTATGCTCATCACGCAAATGCTTGTCCCCGTCGAGGATCGAACCCGAGCCCCGTCGATTGCGTAGTCAGGGCCGCTAACCACTCGACCAACGGGGCGGTCAAATTGTCTTAAACTTGAATGAGGATTTTATAGGGACTGTTCTTTCACTTTTCTTAACTTCAGTTAAAGACGTTGATGGCCTACCAGAACGAGGAAAATCTTCTTTCACATCTCGACCGCTTATAAACTCTTTATAACACTTGTAAATATTTATTTTTGATAAAATCCGTTTGTCGTAAGCCTGTACATTTTCAAAGACATTCATACGAAGTTCCAGTGTCGATGCAAAATTTAACAAACTCTTTGTTTGATGTTTTTGACCATTATAAAATTCTCAATACATACTAGAACTTATGTTAGATTTACATATATAACTAAGATGGTAGTGATGGTGATCCGATCGCCGTATTTTATTGATTTAATAACGATCATCGACTATTTCTAGCGATAATCGACACCTATGGCTTTTTTCGGATCTCAAATTTTTAGGTGCTCATCCGAAACACGAGATTAGTAACACACTACCCGCCAGACTCCGAACTGTTATTCAGTTTTTGTATTTTCAAAAAAACCTTCTTAACATTTTTGACCGACCCGGGAATTGAACCCGAGTTATGTTTATTTAAAAAATTAATTTCACTATACTAATAAGCACACATACTGTATACATTGGTAACTTAAAACAAATAAAATCGGAAACATGATATATACCAATTCTAGCGACGAAAAATTTAAGCCGGCCTAACCCAGTATATTCGTAGTAAATTTATCTAAGCATACACGTGAAATATCCAGGCTTTGGGAATTTGTCAGGTAAACCGCAGGGGTGTAATGAGATAGTCTACGCCACTGATCTTCATTTTATAGATAGGGCTTTTATTTTGTTAGTAATACATACATATGTACTCTTTTGGTTCACGGGCACAATATGAATCTTAGCCTTTAAATACAATTGCCAATGTTGCAAAAACACAAACAGAGAAACAAAATTAGAATATACTAGCTGCAGCGTGCAGTCCGTTCTATTGCTGGGATAAAATTTCCGGGATTAATTTTTCCGGGATAAAACTTAGCCTATGTGCTATTTCAGGTTATTATCTACTTGTGTGCTAAATTTCATTCAAAACCGTTCAGTGGTTTTAGCGTGATTGAGTAACAAACATTCATCCATCCAAACATTCAAACTTTCGCATTTATAATATTTTACTAGCTGCCGCGTGCAGCCCGCTGCATTATAAAAGTTTTTGGCAAATCCCGCGCGATCATCTATTTTTCGGGATAAAAAGTAACCTATGAACTATTCCATAACATCATCTACCTGTGTGGCAAGTTTCATTCAAATGCGTGAAGTAGTTTTTGCGTGATTGAGTAACAAACATCCATCCATCCATCCATCCAAACATCCAAACTTTCGCATTTATAATATTATAATATAGATATAGATTATAGATTCAAGTGTAATTCATTATATACAATTCATCATTCATAATTGAAGATAACAAAAAATTTGAAAATCATACTAATATTATAAATGCGAAAGTAACTTTGTCTGTCTGCAACCATCAGAATAGGTTGTCAACTTTTTTTACACTTAGTCATATCTAAATTACAACATATAAAAAGAGCGAGAAGGTTATTCTTTTTTATTACATTTTTAAAATATTAAAAAATGGTGACGGGACCGCAAGACGCCTGCCAGACCGGCATTTTTCTAATAGCCAGGTAGTAAAATAATAATCACGAAATTTCTAGCTTTGTGCGAAGCGGGTTAATCAGAGGGTTCAATAGCTCTTAGACTATTATTATATTATAAGATAGCGAAAAAGCATTTGACTCTCCTGGAGGAAAGATAAAACTATCGCCTGTAGACACCAAAGATGTGCGTTGCTATCCGTGTTGCGAGATCTTAATGCTCTTTACGTAAGTTTACCGGGGACTTTACCACCAATTAAAGAATAAAAATACCTGGAAGAAGTACTGGAATATGTAAGCAGTATTTAGGAGTAACTTAACGACATCCCTGAAAACTAAAGCCATAAATATATGCCTTCTACCTTGCCTTACGTATGCGTGCTAAACTTGGACCACAACAAAAAAAATCAGACACAAACTAAGAACATGTCAAAAAAGTATTGAAAGAAGTTACATCGACTTAAAACTGAACGATATAGTACGTCACATGTACATAAGAAAAAAACCCAAGTCTACGATGTTGTTAAACAGGTCCAGAAGCTGAAATGGCGTTGGGTTGGGCATACACAAAAGAAAAACAGTTGAACGATGGACAAACTGTGACAAATTGGTACCCTATTCATATGAAACGGAAACTAGGAAGACCAGACAAACTATGTAGTGACGACCTGATTAAAATTGCGGGAAAAACCTGGAACAGACTAGCTGTAGATCGAAAAGGATGGAAACCCATGGAAGAGGTTCTCAACGCCTTAGGCGGTCCATACATAGAAAATGGACGCCTAGACAAATATACCTTATATTTAATTATTAGTAAAGGTTGACACTGACTTAACTATTTTTTAACACTAAAATATTTATGTTTACTTGACAACTCATTAATATATCAATAATCATTTAATAATAAATAAATTAACTATTATATTATGATGTAAATACAAAGGTATGAATAATATCTAATTTAATAATAATACTACCTATATTTCAGAATCGAACGTAGTAATTAATTTAAACTGTTTAAACCATTGCACTTATGTTATGTTTATACTTTTGTATCCTAATTGTTCTGTGTACAATAAAGTATTAAATTAATAAATAAATAAAACTTATGAATTCTTTATATAAATGTAATGATAAAATAATATAGATACATTTTAAAAAATATATAAATGGCATATTGTAATATTGGTGGAATTGAATATTTGAGTATGATGATTTATTTAGGCGTCCAAGCACGTGTACTAATTTTTTAAGTGTTTATAATATGACGTCCAAAAATTTTTAGGAAACTCCAAGCTATATCAAAATATGTTTCTGATATAAATTAGATCTATTCCAACTAAGAAAACAGTCTAAGTTTCATCAAAACCAGTTCAGTAGTTTTTGAGATATGAGTATAGTTGATATTGAATTCGGTTTATTTTTTAAATTACTATTATTGTTATTAAAGTATTTTTATATTCACACACGTAGCACAAATTATGTTATATAACACAAAATTTCCAAAATGCCAAACTTAAACAAAATCACTAAAAAAGTATTGGATGAGCTAGGAACGTTTTTGATTAAATATAAAATTATATATCAATTCAAATAAGATGAAAATATATTATAAAATCGAACATTCACTCTCATTACAAAAACGTCAAAAATCTGTTAATCTGATCGCACTTCGCTTCATAACCTACTACACTTCACAGGATTTCTTTCCAGATTAATCAAAACATTGTCTGAAAACATCATATTTATTCCAGCCATTTTCATTGATCCAATACACACACATAGACATTTATATTAGACAATCTGCCTTCTACCTAAAGTAGCCCCTGACACTTGAATAAATTCTAACAGTATAACCACCACCACAAGCAGATGGTAGTGTCCTATGAAGCTTCACATTGATAATTTACACCATTGCCTTACCAAATGCCTACAAAGATGCGTTGCTATCACGCAAACAGTAATTCATAATTTATACAAGTTGGCTTGTATAAGACTGTATATTCAGTGTTCGATTTTGATACAGAATATGTGAATAAATAGGTACTAAAAGTTTGACCACTAAAAATGTTTAAGCACGGACACCGCACATATGTTCATACCGAATATACCGAATATACCGTATATACCGAAGTTCATTGTTAAAGAACGGCGATTAGCTATCGCTGTACGCGTCAACCAACTATCACCCGCGAGGTGAACATAAGTTTTGAAATTACAATACTAATTTATTGATGTTTACATGTAGCAAGGCAATATATACTTTTATTATATTATATTAGTTTATCACCTCTGTTTAGTGGTCGGTGTCGGCATTAACCGTATGAGGTCCCGGGTTCGATTCCCGGGTCAGGCAATTCAAAATGGGTTTTTTCAGTTTTCTGACAAAAACAACTTTGTCCGGGATTAATGACAGGATTACTACCTAGTCGAAGGCACTTAGTCCCAGAATGTGGTATACATCGTGAGAATAAGTACCTTCGATTAATTATACCCACATCTTTGAGGATATGGCGTGAAGACACTTTTTGTCTTTAAGTATGTACAACAAGCTATCATGTCTTTCAGTATGTATAGTCTTTTACTAGTCCACCTGTACATTTTATGTCCATAAAAAGCGGTTATCTCTTTTTTTTTTGGTTCCTTTTCTTCTCATGTTGATTTGGGTCTCCTTTTAAGAAAAGATCATTTGCCATTCAACTAGGCATTTCGTAAACGGCGAACGATTGGCTTTACCTCTCTTCCATCGTAACTTCAAGGTGGTAAAGTTGTGCAATGCCTCGCCCAAGTGTTGCTGCCGCCACCTTACCTATTCCTGTCACAATATGCTTGTCACTGTAGTGTTTTAGTTTGAAGGATGAGGTAGCTGGTAAACATGTGCACATGGCATTATTAATAGCTACGCACTATTAATTTCAAGGATAGCCACGCATCTTTGCTGTCTATAGGCACGGCAATGTTATCTACTAGTATTTTGACTCGGCCCTGTTCTTGAAATAAATACCTTCAGCCGGCCGCGCCGTGCTGTACGTAAAATGCGATAGGGCTGCCCGCCTACAATATTTTAACTACATTTGCCTGTGGTGTCACATCGGCCGTTCGTCACTGCGGCGCAATCAATCAGTCTGTTGTGTATCGAGTGCATGCCGAACTCCGAGCACGTAGGTATAACTCGCGTTCCACCCGTTTGAAGATAGAATCCTGGTATATAACATTACCGTGATATAGGCGATAGTAGTTTCTTTCCATCAAGAGAGCCATCTCTTTTTGTTTGCTAACATCGACGTTATTCACAATACATCAAATCTATATGTATATATATATATATATATATATATATATATATATATATATATATATATATATATATATATATATATATACTAGCTGTTGCCCACGACTTCGTCCGCGCAGACTTCGTTTACTCCGCACAGCTCCTCCCACGTAGGTGATATATATATATATATATATATATATATATATATATATATATATATATATATATATATATATATATATATATATATCTCAATTGCGGTTCGTTTTAATTTTGGTTTTGGTTTCGAATTAATTGTTGAAGTCCAGGGAAGGTTTAAAAGGTGAGAAAATGTGAAAAAAAAATAAGAGTAGTTAAAAAAGCAGAACAACGTTTGCCGTGTCAGCTAGTCTATAATAAATATAGTCTGTCAAATCCATATTTTCCAAGCTAAAAATAATTTTACTTGATGAAAATTACTGTATCTATGTAGAAAGGATCGGCAGATTCCTTATTTGAAATAGCAACGTGAAAATATTTCGGCAATTATAACCAAACTTTGTAAATATCCAGGAAAGAAAATTCATTTGAATTATAATATTGGTTTAAATTACTAAAGCAGTTATAAGTCTACTCTGGTTGAATTTTAGATGCGACATGAACGTAAGACGAGCTTTGTACATATCTGAATAATATTTATGAGGATATTAGATGCGTTCATTATATTATGTTTGAAAACATAATGTTCAATTTACCTACATGATTTTTTTATTTGCTTCCTTCTAAGCCATTCTACTAATAGACGAAAACTCTATTTTGTGTTTAACTTCTCACTAAAGAAAGTTACTAATGTCACTCCGATGTTTGTAAATCGAGTTTTCATCAGGTTTTCTCGTTTTGTTGATCAAAAAACCTTTTGCGGATCACTTTTACGATGACATGACGTCTTTTTTATATATGCGTGTGTTTGTGTTTGTGTGTGTACGTATATATCTCATAGCTTTTAAGCAGACTAAGTTATCGAAATGCGGTTGACGGCATTCGATTGCGTTTTACCAACCTCAGACTTTGTAACAAATTTTGGACGTAGATTTTGATAAATTAAAAAATATATCAAAACAAAATTGCCAATATATTATTATTTTGAAATAACCCACAAATTAATTATAAAATCTAATTAAATCTTTTCCATTCAAAAAGTGAAGAATACCATCAATTTCAAAATCAGTTGATTTCTACGAGAGCTATCGCTTACTACAAATTAAAAAAAGTAATTTATAGACTTTAAGATTTTTACAACCAGTTAATTTTAATCAAAAATTGCTCAAAAGCATTAAGACCGCTATTTTGTATATACCTATTTCATGTTGGCATATTAATGTATTGTTTTCATTTGAGTATGGTGTACAATAAAGCATTATTATTATGCATATAATATGTTAAACCGATAACCTCCGTTTCTTCGTCAGTTGACAATATAAATTTACTTTACATACAAACCAATTTATAAAATTATAATATTTAATATTATCCTGCTCAAATTAAATCACCTGAAAGTCGCGTCTGACCACTCTGACTTGCATATAAGAATCATTTAAAGCATTAAAAACTCGCTCACGTTCACAGCAACTTCACCCGTCACCAATTCCATTACGGGTGTATTTGCTTAGACACCTGTGTAGCCAAGTCACCGATCCCTGCGGTAATGGATTCTTGACGTTAGAATAAATGATGGATCACTCTAATGCATTACCTTTGGACAAACGGGGTTTTTAGATATTTATAAATGATTTGTGGTTATTTCTTAGTCGTCTAGGCAAGAACAAAGGTCATGTCTTCTTTGAATATTCTTGAATGGTTGTAAATGACCAATTTTGGCCATTTTCCACCTTCAATTTTCATACTAATTATTATTAGACATTTCGACTGATATCGTTGTATATGACGATCAAAGAGCTTAACTGAAACAACTTAAATACATTTTGAACAGGAAGTATATAATGTGTGCGTGTATGTGTGCTGGCGTGGAGAAATCGTCCCAATTCACATAATAGCCCAATCATTACGTCGGAAAAATTAGACATTTATGTGAATCAGGAATGCTAAATTTTGGATTTTAGGTGGGAGGATCTAAAAAAGCTTAACTGCTATAATACCAAGTCTACCAAGATTTCCTATTTGCATTTTCTGTCATCTTGAATAAATAGGTTAATTTTTATAATTGCAAAATTTCAATATTCCTAATGCTTATAATTACTATTCTCTAAATACCTAGATTCGATTTAGAACGAATAACAAAAATTCCGATTTAATAATCATACGCAACATAAAAAATAGGAATTCCGGAATATCTAAAGTATCAATTATATAGAACTAGAAACAAAAAATTAAAACATATTCGTATCTAAGCAAACTACTGAGTTATTGTAAAAAAAACTAAATTAAATTGTAAAATATTTATTATTCTTGTATTTATTGGTGCGCAATAAAGTGTATTCATTCATTTATTCATTCATTAAATCCTTCTTTCAAGATGCCGGAAAATAATAATCATTCGATACATAAAAAATAGGAATACCGGAATATCTAAAGTACCTATCGATTAATTAGAACTCCAAAGAAACAAATAGTATTGCATCAACATATTCGTATCTCAGCAAATAACTTAGTTATTGTAAAAAAAAAAAAAACAAATTTAATTATTTTTTTTTTCAAGAAAATGCCTAGGTAAAGAAAATTAGGTCGACAATTTAAAGTTTTCCTAAAATTTCTCCTTCCACGCGATAAACAAAGTTTGGCTGTCATGGTTTACCTGCATTTCCAAACGTACATATTGACTGGGCTATTAGTTTACAACCTGCATAATGCGATTTAAGCAGAATAAATCAAAAGTCAATAAGTAATTCCGGTTCACCACTATTTTCTGCTTTGACGATTGGTGAGACTAATCGTGATCCCTGTCTCCATTTTTTATTGTTTATTTATTTTACTTTATAGAACGACAAACAAACAAAGGGTTCTTCTGATGAACACTAAAGGTATAAATAGTGCGTTGCTATCTGCCACATGGGTTTGCAATACCACATGCGACAAAAGATGTGATGATTTGATATGTGAATGAATAATTTTATACAACTATATCACACCTTTACATTTTCTCCTTTTGCAGATGGCTAATCTAATGGAAAGAGAAATCATCGTCTATAGACACCAATGATGTTAATAGTGCATTATTATCCATGCGGCGGGGTTGCAGTCACGTGTATAAGTTTACCGGAAATATTACCCTCTAAACCAAATCACGACAGCGATAAGCACTGATGCAATTGTAGCAGAAATACTTAAAGCGGTGGTACCAAGCACAGTCGAGACACAAAACTCAACCTACTAGATAATAATCACAATTTTAGTGAAATATATTAACCTTCTCTAGCCTTTTACGAGATGCCTAGCAGAAGGGCGGCTGATCTATTTTTCTAAAGAGCCCCGGATTTATTACAACAGATAGTTTTGCGTGCTGATTTGAAATTTGATGATGTTTACCACCAGATTCCAAGCTGGTTTTCTGATCATGAAGTGTTTGCTGCTATGATCATAGATATCTTGGTTATAGAAACCTCAATAACATATTTTGTCCAATCAAGAATTTTTGTCCAAACATTAATTCTTTCTTTATGTCAGTGCAAAATCTTTATTAAAACATATAAATAAGATTTTCGATGCCTGTGAATAATCTTAGTCTATCTTAGAGACCTTAGTCTTAAGAGATATTTTCTCTACTTAGACCTTTGAAAAAAGCTAGAAGAATTTTTAAATATCGCAAAATGTTTGACATCACGTAAAGCCCGTAAAGTCAGTACAGTACCCGGCGATAAATATTGCACATCGACCTTTGGAAAGAGACAATCGGCTAATTTCAGCTTCGTAGAGCGTTATCTCTGTCGCACAAAATACAAACAGTCCGGTACCTATTAGGAGCTGTTAAAACAAGTATGATTTGCTTCTTTTGATATTTTTATTCTTTGTATAAAATACACTAATTTTTCTATAAGTGATGGCTTTAGGTTGGGGTAAAATAAAATAAAAAAACATTTTTACATTATGTTTACCTATTTAATTATTTTGGAACATTACAGCTTTAGTGTACATAATAAACACCATTATACCTATTGCTAAAATGAGACATTGCAATAAAAATAATAATAATTCTAATCCTCAATTACTTCCATTTCACTATCTGTGCTCTCAAAGAGGTCAATATCACTGTCACTATCAGCCGTATTTATTACTAATCTATCAGTGTAATTGTCTAAACTGTGTTGAATGCTTCTATATTCATTCTCACATTTGATTGCATGATCGCAAACCTTTTTCCACTCTTCAGCGCCGATCATGTTTACTTTTTCAGTCAATAATGTTTTTACTGTAGTTAAGTTCATACCCACATTTCTAGAGGCTACATAGCCTTTCAGTTGAGACCATATATTTTCAATTGGATTAAAATCCGGATGATATGGTGGCAATCGCAACACAGTGTGCCCATGTTCGGCAAGTATTTTGTCCACAGAAAACTCTGTATATCTCTCCTTGTGCTGACATATAATAGCGTAAATCTGGGTTTTTGTTAATTTTGGATCAACTGGAATTTCATGTCTGTTTAACCAGTTGATCATTTCCCGTTTAATGGTGTTTGAGTTGGGGGGTCTCTCAACATACTTGTTGTGATAGGGTGCGTTGTCGATAACTAGAACAGAATCACTGGGTATATTTGGGATTAATTGGTTAACCAGCCATTTCTCATAGTTATCGTTATTCATTTCATTGTGATAGTCACCTGTAGTGTCCGTGGATTTATACGTTAAAAAAGCACCGGGTACAAAGCCTTTTTCATTTCCCGCGTGAACTATTATCAAACGTTGACCTTTTGAAATTGGCTTTTTTACTCCTTTTTTCTTATCGTCACTCCAAGATTTCCCTTTAGTGTGGGATGCATGTATATATGACTCATCCATGTAGACGATATTTTTTCCTGTTTCGCGAAATTTGCGTATTTTATCAAGGTATTCCATTCGTTTGAGACTACATGTATCTACTAATATAGTAATAATATCGTCTACATAGATGAGTCATATATACATGCATCCCACACTAAAGGGAAATCTTGGAGTGACGATAAGAAAAAAGGAGTAAAAAAGCCAATTTCAAAAGGTCAACGTTTGATAATAGTTCATGCGGGAAATGAAAAAGGCTTTGTACCCGGTGCTTTTTTAACGTATAAATCCACGGACACTACAGGTGACTATCACAATGAAATGAATAACGATAACTATGAGAAATGGCTGGTTAACCAATTAATCCCAAATATACCCAGTGATTCTGTTCTAGTTATCGACAACGCACCCTATCACAACAAGTATGTTGAGAGACCCCCCAACTCAAACACCATTAAACGGGAAATGATCAACTGGTTAAACAGACATGAAATTCCAGTTGATCCAAAATTAACAAAAACCCAGATTTACGCTATTATATGTCAGCACAAGGAGAGGTATACAGAGTTTTCTGTGGACAAAATACTTGCCGAACATGGGCACACTGTGTTGCGATTGCCACCATATCATCCGGATTTTAATCCAATTGAAAATATATGGTCTCAACTGAAAGGCTATGTAGCCTCTAGAAATGTGGGTATGAACTTAACTACAGTAAAAACATTATTGACTGAAAAAGTAAACATGGTCGGCGCTGAAGAGTGGAAAAAGGTTTGCGATCATGCAATCAAATGTGAGAATGAATATAGAAGCATTCAACACAGTTTAGACAATTACACTGATAGATTAGTAATAAATACGGCTGATAGTGACAGTGATATTGACCTCTTTGAGAGCACAGATAGTGAAATGGAAGTAATTGAGAATTAGAATTATTATTATTTTTATTGCAATGTCTCATTTTAGCAATAGGTATAATGGTGTTTATTATGTACACTAAAGCTGTAATGTTCCAAAATAATTAAATACGTAAACATAATGTAAAAATGTTTTTTTATTTTATTTTACCCCAACCTAAAGCCATCACTTATAGAAAAATTAGTGTATTTTATACAAAGAATAAAAATATCAAAAGAAGCAAACCATACTTGTTTTAACAGCTCCTAATAGGTACCGGACTGTTTGTATTTTGTGCGACAGAGATAACGCTCTACGAAGCCGAAATTAGCCGATTGTCTCTTTCCAAAGGTCGATGTGCAATATTTATCGCCGGGTACTGTAGTTTATTTCCGTGTTAGCCTAGTTTCCTGTGTCCTTCCTTTTTCTTAAGCAATTCGTAAAATGCAAAGAAGTTTCCAAAGGTACCAAGAATACTACTAGATTATGGAATTTTTCAACGGCAAGTCCAATTTTTGCACCATCAACGCCTTCCCTTTTTCTATCACTATTTGGAGGCTGAGATAACCGATAAAATTATTGTTTCCATTTAACCATACTTACATTTTTATGTCTACAGGCGATGGTAATCTCTTCCCATACAAAGAATCAGCTGCTCATGTGATATAAGAAAATATAAAATTAAAATTTGCATATGGTAGATACAAAAGCAAACTTCATCCATATTTCATCGGGTAAATATCCTTGTTTGCTGTCTTCCTACTAAAACAAAGACTAGAGACTTGTACAAAGGCTAGAAAGACATCTACAATTCTTTAAGGAATAACAGTTTTCAATTTATGGTAAAGAAAAATATCCGCAAACTCGACAAAGTGTTTGTTTCCACGTGCAATGAACCTGAATGAATGAATTATAACTCTTTAACTGTGCACACACAAATAAAAATACATGCTTATTCCAAATAATTACAAAAATTGTAGTCCTATTGCCAAAAAAGTGATCTCTATGAAATAATGTTTGTTGGAAATAAGATTATGAAAAATATAACTATAACTTTTGTGTAGGAATGACTGAATCACTGCTGGCCTTAAGAGCCTTCACAGTTGGCCTTAAAAACCTTCGCGCGTGGATGAGCAGAGTATTCAGTGAGAGTTTAATGTTGTGGGGCTGTACACCCTTCGTCCTAAGGGTGTCTCCTGTGAGACCGAACTTTGGCTTAGAATGGGGGCGTGCTTTGCGATGGGAGGATTAGTTGCATTGTTTTGTTCATCAGTTGATCTTTGAACTTGATCTCCGTTCACTAACGAGGAAAATAGAGATTCTCGTCGCCACCGGCGGCGATAATGTCGCATTTGTAGGTGCGTGGTGTGCTCGTGTGTTCCGTGGGTGACGTGGTGGACGAGTTATTGGGTCATCGAAATTGGTGAAAACGTGGCGAGGCCTACGTAATTTAGGATCGGGACTTGGATCTGGGTTGTAGTCTGTCACTCGCTACCACCAGTGTGTTAGGGTGCGAATTTGTACCGTCTAAATATCTTTTAGAAATATCTTCGAAATGCGTAGCTAAGATCGACAATTTGAGATCTTTGAACCAAACATCAGTAGAATTCCTCGGATCATCTCCTTTTAAAATAAGTTATTATTGCTATCAGAAAATAATATTACTTAGCTCTATTAATAGTTTGCTCTTTATACAAATATGCCGGTTGCAAAAACTCTTAACACTACCTTCGGACATGGTACGCCAGTCTTATCTTCTCTGCTACTTACAACCTTCACCTGTATATCTGTTTTATTAACCTTTCATTTACCATTCTTTATATATACCTACATGTACAAATCAACGGAGTATGCCCTTTCTGATTCTAGCACCGTCATTTTCTTTCGGGCATAAATTCTCTCTCTCTCTCTCTTAAATATTACGTACCCGTTCAGCAAGTGTTATGCCATATATTTTCCATCGAGTTTCAGCGATCTCATCTCGACTGAATTGATTCTAATTCTATGCACTTTCTGATATATCAAACACTCACTTCTATAAAATAACGTTGGGATAAGCACATAATTATGCAGGACAATACGGGTACCTTTACTTAATCATTACTTTTATATTTTCCTAACGCTCCATTCATTATGCTCCCTGCGCATACTCTTCTGTCGTCATCTACATGTAAATTCCATTCCTGCTAAAGCACATCCCAGATATACAAACTTACCCATTTTTCAGCACTACTACTAATACTACTACTACTTTTACATAAGTTCTGGTTGCTTCTCTTTAAATAAATATTTTAAGGAGTTAATTTTGCATTTATAATCCATACTATTATTATAAATGCGAAAGTAACCTGTCTGTCTATCTGTCTCTCTTTTTCTTCCTCACGCCTAAACCATTGAACAGATTTCGATGAAATGTAGTACGAAAAAAATTCGAGACCCAAAAAAGGACATAAGATAGTTTTTATACCGGAACACGGGAACTGGAACCATGCGAATAAAACCCAGAAACTTTTATTTTAGAAATTTTTCCACGAAGTCGCGGACACGGAATCCATATTATCTATATTATATTATAATATTATAAATGCGACAGTTTGGATGTTTGGATGTTTGGATGGATGTTTGTTACTCAATCACAAATACCACTGAATGGATTTGAATGAAATTTGGCACACAAGTAGATGATAACCTGGAATAGCACATAGGCTTCTTTTTATCCCGGAAAAATTAGCTGATCCCGCGGGATTCATATAAACTGTTACAATTCAGCGGGCTGCACGCTGCAGCTAGTAGTTACTAATTATTCAAAAGTGGTGTGAACGAGAATTAATCACTATTTTTGCCACACCCCAAAAAGTGGTCACCCCATTTTTGTGATAAACAAAAAGAGCTGCATGACTGGAAAGTGTATGTTTACTTTTCATTAAGAAAGCCCGGGACGAGAATAAATTCAATATATAAATTACATTAATTTTTAAACAAAAGCACCAATCTCAAAGGAACAAATTCAATGCATTTTTCCTAAAGAAACAATATCTATTGTTGTACAACGAACTGATTGGTTCTCTGATCAGTACTCCCGGGACGGCGAAGGTGTGGATTTTCAGCTGAAATATTTGTATTACGGAATCTGTAAATCTTTGTTTCTTTTAGTTCTATTGTTTTGTGAAAGATTTATCGGGCTGTAAGATAACACTTGTTTGAAAAGTTGGTTTGCAAAAAGTTTTCAACTTTACAAGAACAAAGTCTTTGTATATATCATGTGATAACAAACAAGCAGTCATTCCTTGTATCTATCTATGAGCATCGCTTGAAACAAAAACTTTAAAAACCTTAAGATGTCATTAATGTGTTTTTATCCGTAAAACAGGAACCACAGACTCCGTGGTGCCGACCATCTTACACATTAAACTGGAATATGTTGATGTTATTGAGGCAGAAAGAAATAGTGGTGCTAAACCTGAACAAAATTTTCTAGCAACAAACATAAAAAGAAGATGTATTGCTATCCCCGTGGCAAGTTTATTATGCCACATGCGCTTAAATGTGCCAACTATCCTAATCTAAAAGCCAGCAATAAAAAGCTGTAGTATTAGGAATTTTTAATCGTATGTACCGCAAAATACACAAATACTAAAAGAGACGGTGTTGGGTGGAGAACCTGTCGCCATCCATATAAGCAAATGCTTATTAATTATCAAAAGCTTAGAGATATATTATATCGTAAAAAATAGGGTTGTGAATTTTTATCGTGTCGAGTAAGAAGCCATGATTTAAGAAACATTCCTGAATGGTTTTATTTTATCGATAAGACCTATAATATTTCAGAATGTAAATGCAAGCTACACTGATAACCTAAGAAAATGCTTTGAAAGACGTATGCGGTTAAATTCGTGGTAGGTACTTTAGAACGTGTGATTGGCTGTTTCTTATTTAAATAATACCGGGAATCTTTTACTAATTAATTAAGATAAAATGAAACAACTGGCTTTCTTCTGTTATATTTTATTTAAGAACTTCTAACAGACAGCACGTCTTTCCTATTACACTTACAAGAAACGATCCAAAGAATATATATACAATCACTTAGCACAATCGTTTTTAAAAACATTAAAATTTATTTTACGTTGTACATTTTAAATATTGCTACAAGACAATAATTGGCCAGTGGTTGTGAAAATTGTAACATTAAAGAGATGTTACATTACCATTACCTAACTAATCCATCCGTATTTCTTTAAATTTAAAACTAAATCTATATTTGGATGTTTGGATGGATGTTTGTTACTCAATCACGCAAAAACTACTGAACGGATTTGAATGAAATTTGGCACACAGGTAAATAATGACCTGGAATAGCACATAGGCTACTTTTTATCCCGGAAAAATTTGGTGATCCCGCGGGATTCGCAAAAAAGCTTTTATAATGCAGCGGGCTGCACGCTGCAGCTAGCATTTGCTAAAACCAACCCCGAAAAATCCAAATAAAAAACCTGTAAAAGTAAACAGTAAATAAACAAAGTGAAAATAGTATTTTTATCAGGAAACTTCAAGGAATCGTCACACAAAATGTATACACATGAGCAAATCATATCAAAAATAAATCCTTTTAGAACCATTCAGCTCAAATGTAACGCTTGACTTGTTCTGTGATTGTTCATCCGTGAAGAACTGATGTTTTATAAGTTTGTCTGGAGGTAACGCTCGTACATAAACGAAATATTTATTTAAAACTAACATTTCCTGTAAATACTTTGTTAACGTACGTGATCAAATTACCGTATCTGAATACAAACTAGAGATGCCGCGATATTCGATTACTATTTCGTTTTCGGCCTATTCGACCATTTGCTTTGGTATAGGAAATTCATCCAAATATAATAATTTGCACACATTACTCCAAAAATAAAAATATTTTACCAACAAACAAATTTAAAGTTACGGCCCTGATCGACATTCGAGCCTATATCGCGGTTTTAAAGAACGACGGTTTTACTCGGGGCGCGTTGGTTGGTGCTAATCAATGGGCGAGCCTATACCGCCCTTTAAAAGAACGATGGTTTTATCTACGGCTCGTTGGTGATAATCAAATAGCAAGTAAAACTGTCATATCTAAAGAGTCGAGGATAAAATGTAACAAACATAACGATCCGCGAGCCAGTCTCGTCGGTATATAAAAAGGCGGTATTGCGCGGTGTACACGCAAGTGCTTTACCGAGGCCGATGTCGAGCGTCAATCAGGGCCTTAAAGCTTATCAGAGGTTTTCTTTATATATCATAATGTAACAAACAAGCAGATGGGTCTCCTGATGGAAAGAGTCAACAAAACAAAAGGTGTTAATGGTGCGTTGCTATCTTGTGGCGAGGTCTAATGCCACATGCATAAGTTTACCGGCTACCTTACCCTCCAAACCGGAACACGACAGTGACAAGCACTGACGGTAAAACTAAGCTAAAAGGTACGGTGTTATGATGAAAAAATTTTTCAGCATTTCTTGTTACATATAAGGTCGGGGCACAAGTGTTTTCGTATTGTTCATACAAAGGAAAATATTTTTTTTAGGTATATTTTTGTATTTATTTATAACATGTATATGCCGTTTTGATCGATGACATGTTGAAGTCTTGTGGGTAGAGCCATGATCCCATTTCTGTAGAAATTTTGAGATTTTTGATTAAAAAACCTGACAGGTAGTGTTCACAGTGTTCTTTTGAGGTTAGCTTTATGCTTTCTAAAGAGCCCCCAATGTCCGAAACAGGTGGAAATCTGATGGAGCAAGGTCAGGGCTATACGGAAGATGCATCAACACATCCCAGCCAAGCTCTCTCAATTTTTAGTGCGTGGCTATAGATGAGTGCGGTCTGGCGTTGTCATGGAGGAACACTACGCCCTTCCTATTCACCAGCTCCGGCCGGTTTTTCTCAATAGTTTTTTTAACGTCATCAGTTGCTGACATTAGAGGTCAAAATTGCTAGTTTTACTCGGTAGTAAAAGCTCATTGTGGACGTTTCCTTTCCAATCCCACCATACACATAGCATCACTTTGTTCCGAGTCAGACCGGGCTTTGCCACAGTCTGTGGAACTTGTCCATGTTTCAAACATGATCTTTTTCGCACATTCTTATCGTAAGTCACCTATTTCTCATCACTCGTAATCAACTGCTTAGGAAATGGTTCGGAATTGTTACGTTTCAACAAAGAATCGCAAATAAAAACACGTTGCGTTAGGTTTCTCTCAGTGAGATTTTGTGGTACCCAAATATCAAGTTTTTCTTGTACCCAGACTTTCGTAAATGACGTAAAACATTCTTATGATCAACATCTAGTTCTTCAGCAATGTCGTAGCTACTAATATGTTGATCTTGCTCCACTTTCTCAAAGATGGCACCGATTTTATCTGTGACATGGCGTCCAGAGCGAACCTCATCTTTCACACTAAAATTCCCAGACCCGAAACGCTTGAACCACATTTGTGCTACTTTTATCATGATAACACATTAGGTCTGTAAATCGCACAAATTTTCGTCGCATTTTTATCTTTTTTGTAATAAAACTATAAAATGAACCGAATTTCTTCGTCACATACGTTCATTTTGCTTGCTTGAAAAACAATTGAAAAATTACGTAAACTACCTAGTTTTATTTTTTATTTATTGCATCTTCAAAATGTCACATTTATGGTGGTACTAAAACCAGCCAGTTACATTCAGTACAGCCAAAGAGGTTTGATTACTAATAATACATTCAAAATACGAAAATACTTTTGCCCCGACCTATTATGAATATGTTTCCCATGAACTTAACCTATACGTAATATCTCGTTAAGTGGTATTCGATACTGCGATAATACTCGTTATCCACTTAAGCAATATGTAATCGATCCTGACGCTACTAATCCACTCTTAATAGAGTATCGCCGCCCAGACGACATAGCCTTACGTAAAACCAGATTATATTAATCGATTGATTCTTGTCATCCAATCCAATGTCTGTAAATTAGATTTAGGTGGAACTAATTTCTAATTTAATTAATTAAATTGTATTTAGTTCTTTAATTAGCTAGCTCTGCCGCGCAGTTCGTGTGTGTCGTGATTAATAATAGTTGGTTAATCCTACTGAATTAATGATTTATTACGGGATAAAAAGTAGCATATATGTTACATTAATATAAAATGCATGGATTTATAATTCGAACTGAAACATCATTTTTGCGGGATAAAAAATAGCCTATTTAATATTACGTTTACATATATACAGCCTTACTGTTAAATAATAGTTGTCCATCCATTAAACATGGTAATAGTAACACAGGGTAGCCTGTATAGAATTCTGCATCGTCACGCCCGGGTACCACTGCTATACCTATTCCTACCGCAATAGCCTCCATACTTCTTCTGTCGTATTCTGGTTTGGAGGGTAAGGTAGCCGGTAAACTTATGTATGTGGCATTAGACTTGACCACAAGATGCAACGCACCATTAACATATTTGGTGTCTGTAGGCGATGGTTGACTCTTTGCATCAAGAGAGCCATCTGCTTGTTTGCTATTTTTGATATAAAAAAGATGATCGCTACGATAATCGACTTACAAAGCTTGAGTAACTAATCACTTGATATCCGCACAATACTGTCAACATTATATGAAGTCTGTTCTGAAACCATTATACGTGTCAGTGTTTTATGAAATAAATAGCACTTTAGGTTGAAGAAGCTCTTGAATCTGTCTTCATAACTTCATCAATATATTTGTCATTGACGTTGAATAGCTTAAATGTTCATAGTATGAAACCTAAAATTCATTTTCTTAGTTTGCATTATTGAGATGGGCAACCCTGGAACCCTAAATTGCACGTGGCCCGACACGTACTTTACCGATTTTTAACTACTAAAACATTGTAGAAGGTCGAAAACTTATTTTTAAAAAATCTCGATTTAATTATGGCCTCTGTGGTCTAGTGGTCCAGCGTTGGCGTTGACCACATGAGGTCCTGGGTTCGATTCCCGGGTCGGGCACATAAAAAAAAAAGTTTTTTCAGTTTTCTGACAAACACAAAGTTGCCCGGGATTGGAAAGTGCCCGGTTGGCGATGGGCTTGCCACCTATCACATTTGTGGGACCAAGTATCTTCGGCTAATCGTGGGTGCACTTGTTGTACCTCTGCCTACCACTTCGGGGATATGGGCGTGAAGATACTCGATGCTATATCGAAAAAACACTTTTTTCAAAATTTGTCGTCAACTTGTCGTGAATTTGATGCAATTTACGCATTGGACGAAGTTTTTTAAGGAAAATAGCTGATTAGATTTTGTACTTAATCGGTACATTAATCTGGAAGTTATAAAAAAATACTCTTTCACTAAATTTTTTTGAGGTTTTTTCAATGACAGAAGGCAGAATTGGTTCAAATTTTCAAGAAATCTAAGTTTAGCAAAATTCAATCGAATGTCATAAACCGCGTTGCGATTGGTCAAGCTGTTCAAAAGTTATAAGATATTTACATACACACGCACATACGTACGTACACACACACACACACACGCACACACACACACACACGCACCCACACACACACGCACCCAAACACACACCCACACACATACAGACATACTGTCGTCATCACGAAAATAGTCGGAAAAGTTTCCTAGGAACTCAAACCGTGGAGATCTGGTGAAAACTTGATTTTTAAAAATCGGGGTAATATCAGTAACTTCCTTATCTACATACGTAGCGGAGAAGTCAAAAAATAAATAAAGACTGAATTCTGAGGTAACAAACATAAGAAAAACATACAACCGAATTGGTAACCTCCTCCTTTTGTGAAGCGGTTGAAAAGTATCGGTCAGTCAATAGTAGCCAATCGATTTCGGTCTGACAAAAACACTTCATGGTACGCTAACGCAGGGCAGAAGTTGGTTTGAAGAGTAAAACGATCGTTCGCCGGCATAGGTCACGTGGTCACTGACTGGCCTGTTAGATAACGCTTTCATGGTACGAAATAGCAGGACAGTTTAATTATCGGCTAAAATTGACCTGCTATAAGAGTTCATGGTAGGGCTGCAGTACAGGGTGTACATAGTTACCTGAAATCAAACTTATATATAACTAGCTGACCCGCACAGCTTCGCCCGCGAGTATGTCATCGAAATAGTTTTTAATACAAATTTCTTAAAAAAAATAGCCTATGTTGTACCCCGGATCTTCAACTATTTCCATGCCAAATTTCATGAAAATCGGTTCAGTGGTTTAACCGTGAAAGCATAACAGAGAGATAGACAGACAGACAGACAGACTTTCGCATTTATAATATTAGTATTGATATTGAAGTATGGTTTATAAATTAATTTCAGTAGTCTTAGGGTAAACCTATGTAGGTTAATTTGATATTATCTTAGTTTAGCAGCCAATTTTTTTATTTTTTAAATTCAATATTCACTTCATTTTGATATAGAAAAAAAATAAACATAGCTGTAAGAGTACCAATTATTTTTTCATAAAATCTTAAAAATATTGGTTTCATTTGACAAGCTCAAACGCTCCTATTGCTCGCGCGCTTGAGGCGTGACGTCATAGGGCACGTTCTGTCAGTTTATTGTTTGCATTGAGAGTTAGTTTGATAGTTAACAAGTGGCAGTGGAATCACAGGTGACTGACTGGACATGCCCTATGACGCCACGTTTCATTTCAAACAATGGTGGGACATTTTACAAATTTGAATTTCGCTCGTAAATTTTTCACTTTTTGATTTATGTTGTAAATAATTAAATACATATTAAATTAGAAAATAACGAATTGAGTGTAATACTAGGAGCTTAAAAGCTCAGAAAGAAAATCAGGCCATTTTATTTTTTATGCATATTCCCTATTGTCATTTCCACTGCTTTTAATGTATTTACAATAAATATTTAAGATACGTTATTCAAGTTAGCTTTATACATTTAACTGGAATAATATTGTTATCATATAAAAAATAGGTTAAAGAAATTCACGCCAAGTTATTTTACAAATTGAGGATAGTTTAAGTAACAAGACTGTAGCCCCAGGAACATTTATATTTTCGATCAATTACAAGCTGAATTTTTGTGAACAGATTCGACTATAGCCCCAGGAACATTTATATTTTCGATCAATTACAAGCTGAATTTTTGTGAACAGATTCGACTGTAGCCCCAGGAACATTTTTATTTTCGATCAATTACAAGCTGAATTTTTGTGAACAGATTCGACTGTAGCCCCAGGAACATTTTTATTTTCGATCAATTACAAGCTGAATTTTTGTAAACAGATTCGACTGTAGCCCCAGGAACATTTATATTTTCGATCAATTACAAGCTGAATTTTTGTGAACAGATTCGACTGTAGCCCCAGGAACATTTATATTTTCGATCAATTACAAGCTGAATTTTTGTGAACAGATTCGACTGTAGCCACAGAAACATTTATATTTTCGATCAATTACAAGCTGAATTTTTGTGAACAGATTCGACTGTAGCCCCAGGAACATTTATATTTTCGATCAATTACAAGCTGAATTTTCGTGAACAGATTCGACTGTAGCCCCAGGAACATTTATATTTTCGATCAATTACAAGCTGAATTTTTGTGAACAGATTCGACTGTAGTCCCAGGAACATTTATATTTTCGATCAATTACAAGCTGAATTTTTGTACAGATTCGACTGTAGCCCCAGGAACATTTTTATTTTCGATCAATTACAAGCTGAATTTTTGTGAACAGATTCGACTGTAGCCCCAGGAACATTTTTATTTTCGATCAATTACAAGCTGAATTTTTGTAAACAGATTCGACTGTAGCCCCAGGAACATTTATATTTTCGATCAATTACAAGCTGAATTTTTGTGAACAGATTCGACTGTAGCCCCAGGAACATTTATATTTTCGATCAATTACCAGCTGAATTTTTGTGAACAGATTCGTCTGTAGCCCCAGGAACATTTATATTTTCGATTAATAACAAGCTGAATTTTTGTGAACAGATTCGTCTTGAGATTGGGCGTCCCGTCCATCTTTTCTATCTTTTAAAAATCTTGAATCGGGTAACTAATGAAGTTAGGAGGCTTTAAACATTTTAATTTGGTGAAGGAAAAATATTGATTAACAACAATAATTATTTTTTTCTTTAACCGCTTGATTATTTTATGAAAAACACTAAAAAAAATTTGTCCTACATCAAATCGAATACGTGGTTTTTCTGATGAGTCCACCATTCTAAAGATTCGGAATTATGAGATTTTAAGTTGATATTAATCAATTTAAAATCAACCTAATTTTCTCACAACAGCTTATTAACAATAGAAAAGATCAAAACGAAGCTGGTTACAAAAATTCAGCTTGTTGTTAATAAAAAATGTTTCTGGGACCATAGTCTTTATTAGTATGCACACAAGTATATATTGAGTAATAATTGAATAACAAACAAGATGGCACTCCTGACGAAACAACAACCACTTTTAAAGACATCAAAGATGTTAATGATGCGTTGCCATCCGCGTGAAGGATCCCCTTCATCATACAACATATATCTATACCTAATACTTGGAACTGATACATGTAACTTAACTTTATAAGCAAATCTCAAAATAAGAGGTACATGCAACACCATAATAAGAAGTTCAATAAATATGAACCTGAAATAAAATTAAAATTTAAAAAAAATAGTCGTTTATGGTCTAGTAGTCGGATATCAGTATTGAACACATGGGAGACCGGATTCGATTCTTGGGTTGGACAAATAAAAAGTGTGTTTTTTTCAGTTTTCTGAAAAAAACAATCTTGTCCGGGATTGGATAAGTGCCCGGTTGGCGATAGGTTTGCCACCTATCACGTTATGGGACTTAGTATCTTCGGCTAATCGTGGGTGAACTGGTTATCTGCCTACGGAGATACCTGCGTGAAAATACTTTTTTGGTCCTGAAATATATGAATGCTTACAAAGCAAGGTAATAGGAACGCATTATACGTAGCACTGTAGCATTATCTACTGTTCTGTGATCTACAACGTAGCCTAACTCGTAGCAGCTTCGACGTAGACTCTACATGCAGCTAAGTCTATAATCAGAAGTCTATCTATGTTACGCTGCTAGTAAACAAGCGTTCGTTTTATTCATTCATTCATACTTAATATAACAAATTAAAAACAAATGCGATCTACTTGTTTTCTATTTAATGATATATAATCATTAATTAACAAACAAGAAGATGGCTGTCCTGATCAAAAGAGACATCATCGCTTTGGACACCACAGATGGTGCGTTCCTATCCGAGTGGCAGGGTTTAGTATTTTCTTGGACTTCGGCTAATCGTGGGTGCACTGGTTGTACATCCGCTTACCTCTTCGGGAATACGGGCGTGAAGATACTTAAACAATAATCTATTTTCTACATTCACGTTTTATATTCACATTGAGCTATGTAAGATAAAGTAAGTTTCCTTAGTGGGTTATAATTACTTTTATATGTACAATATCTTTGTACAAATGTAACACACGCGGTAGTAACAACAAGATGAAGCGATTTTGTGTATAGTAAATCGATGATATAAGGAGCAAATCCCTTATACGAGATTTACTGACGGGATTCCGTCGGGCGTTTCGTTACTACGCCTGCTTAGGGTAAGGCTTGCCACAAGTAACATTATGAGGCGGACTATTTATGTATTTCAAAATTTTATTTTATAAACCAGGCTTTTTAAATAATAAATATTGCAAAGAATATTAGTTTACACTTAAGTACTGTAATGCCACTTACAATACGTCATCATTGACTTTATTGTTGTTTGCGCTGGCGTAGTACTAGATTGAAAGTGAAAGAATCACAAACACACTGACGGATCCAATGTACTAGCAATGAAATGGCAACGGCTAGTAAATACTGTGCGCAAAAATTATGTTAATATATATATATATATATATATATATATATATATATATATATATATATATATATATACTTTTCCTCTTTTTTCCAGTTAATTGAACATTCACTCTTCGCAGCTATTACATTTTCTAATTTCTTTCAAATGTAATTAAATAAAACGTCAACCAGAAACGCACTCAAAAACTTTTTCTCACAAAATAATACTTTGAAATGACGTACGGAACGTCAATAGCGTCAACGAGACAAAAACAAACAACTTTAACCAAATTTCTCTATTTTATTAGTAACTAGCTGTTGCCCGCAACTTCGTCCGCGCGGACTTCATTTACTCCGCACAACTCCTCCCTCGTAGGTGATAGCGTAATAATATGTAGCCTATATGTTGACCCGACCTGTTAGTAATATTCATGCAAAATTTGAAGTAAATCCATGCAGTACTTTTTGAGTTTACCCCGGACATACATACAGAGAAACAGACAAAAATTCTGAAAACTATATTTTTGGCTTCGATATCGATTGTAGATCACGCCCCAAGTATTCTTTTAAAAAATATTCAATGTACAATTTTGACTTTCCTACGATTTTATTATATGTATAGATTTGCGGCGTTGCCGTTCGGTGCACCGTTGCATAAATATGGTATAGTTATAACGAAGTTCGCCGTGTTGGTCCCGGCCTCCTTTGTAGAATAGGCCAACTGCCGTTCTGCCAGGCAGGTCGTAAAAGGCGACCGATTGGCTATCGAGTCACTACCATCGTGGCTACTAGGTAGTAGAGCTCTACATTGTCTCGCCCGGGTCTGGTACCACCGCCTTACCTATTCCTGCCGCAATAGCGTCAGTGCTTGTCGCTGTCATGTTCCGGTTTGGACGGTAAGGTAGCCGGTAAACTTATGCATGTGGCATTAGACCTTGCCACAAGATAGCAACGCACCATTAACATCTTTGGTGTCTATAGGCGATGGTTGACTCTTTCCATCAGGAGACCCATTTGCTTGTTTGTTATCTTATGATATAAAAAAAAAAAGTTACACCGAGTTTATTTGTAAGAAAATATATCTTTGCTATTCTTGATTTATTCTAGGTATAACTATTCCTAGTAAAACTGTGGTATTAAGATGGATTAGTTAATTTTTATTTGTAAGGCTGGAGATGTCTATGATTCATAATCAGTGGCTAACTTTGACAATCAAAATAAATTTGTTTTCTGAACTGATACCGTAATATATTTGAAATAGATGTTGGCGCATGTACCATCCAACATTGATTTAAAACCTGAAAGCTTAAGCTAAAAGTGACAGAGATATATTTTGTATGTATATTTTACAATACAACTGAATTTATGATAAGTATTTGACCGCGTTGGTCGAGTGGTTAGCGAACTTAGCTAAAAATTTTAGCGATGGAGCCCGGGTTCGATTCTCGGCAGGGACAAACATTTATGTGATGGGCAGAGATATTTGTATTTCTGGATTTGGGTGCTTATTATGCATGAACATTATTTCTATGTATTAGTATCGTTGACTATCACCAATAACATAAGCAAATAATTTGCTTTTTTTGGAGTTAGATTGATTTGAATAATTTGTTCAGTGATTATTATTATTATTATTTCTATAGTACAGTAAAAATATATGCTCTAAGGGAGGTGACAAATTCTTAAAAAGAAGTCTAAGCAGCCCGACTTACAAAGTAATGTGTTGAAATTTCAAATTTAATCTGCTTGTTTGCTATTTTATAAATAAAACAAAAACATTCTTATTTATAAACATAAATCAAAGTTAAACTAGCATCAATCCCATAAATGCCAATAAAACAATAACTCCAAGGACCCTACCATGCTTGTTGTGTAGTTCTACAACATTAAGAAAACACTCCAGCCTTAACGCTGACCTCACTATCTCGAAAGAGAGCAAAGCCGGATCATGTACGTGTACATTTTCTTCGACATACATATCCCTTCCGGTTAATTCATATATTCTTACTACTGTACTGTACTCAGGGTACAAATTGGTTCATTGCTTTGTACCGCGCTGGAGTTAGCATGTGGTAATACGACCTCGCCACACCGCTTATAGACACCATTATTATTTTTGGTTTCTATGTCGTGGCTAGACCGCAGAATTGGCCTCATTATGCTCAAGAGTTTCATGAAATGTTGGCATTTCATGAAATTGTTTACTGTCCTTTGGCCACATGTTGTTCCTTGATCTGAGTGCTAAGTGTGAGTTTTTCTTTTCGCATTCGATCGTGAGCGCGTTTGGAGTTTACTAGGAATTTGTATGTGATTTGTACAACGCCACCTAGTGGTAAACGTGAGAAACCAGTTTACCACTAGGTGGCGCTGTACAAATCACATACAAATTCCTAGTAAACTCGAAACGCGCTCACGATCGAATGCGAAAAGAAAAACTCACACTTAGCACTCAGATCAATTATAAGAAAGCGTTAGTCGATATGGTTAACTAAACGTGCGAATGCTTCATGAAGTGTTCAAACTTAATTGATAATATCGTAAAATTAGTTACATTATCTACCAATAGAGGCGCTTGAAGCGCTTTGTTTGTGTAATACACACCAGGCAGCCCCCCTTACCGTGTGTTATATAGTATAGTAATTTGACCTGAAAACTATGTTGAAAGGACTTTTAATATTTCTTAGAGTTCCTAATTTTTATAAATGTCTGTCATACTCAAAAAACAATAAACAAGTTACTAATATATTCTGGATTTATGATAGATTAGACTTACAACTTATGCGCGTTCCATCTTAGGCCGCATCTTAGCGTGGCCAAGCGCTCCCCTATCGATAATAAAAAAAAAGGATTTGGTACATTTTACAACAAGTGCAAAAAATATATTTTGGCATATAGTTAGTATATATAAGTACATAATCTAAACATTGTTTTTTTAAATTTATTTTAATATTATTTCATCAACTTGCCCGGAATCATCGCGCCCGCGGTATTTTCGAACCAGCCGTTTATTTGGAGCGGTATGTGGCACATAACAGAAAGAGAGAAAGAAAGAAAATATTTATTTGCAAGAATATGGGTGTTACAAGTTGTTAATAATTAATTAAATTACCAACATATCCTACCATTTTATGATGTGGAAATATTTAAAAAATTATCATTATATAATATTACGTTTAAACCACTGTATCGATTTTTTAGAATAACTACCGGATCGGAATACGGCCACACTGAGAAGATCCGGCGGAAGAAACTCAGCGGGCTGGTCTTTTTTCTCTATTTTATGTACTTATTACTAATGTACAAGAACTATTTCATATTACAAAAGTTATTTTTATAATTACAAGTTTCATTTTTTGTGTAATTAAATTTTTTATAATTTACAAAATTTTCACCATTTATAAAATTTTACTAGATCGATTTTTTTAAGGCCAATTCAACAAATTTATATTTCTATCAATTAACATTTAATTTTATTGGCTAAAAATTCTTTAATATCATTCTTTAATAAAAATATTTAATTTTTGGTTTGGCACATATAATTTCTTACTATTCCTAAAATATGAGTTACCAGTGACTTTAGCATTTGTTTTAAATAACTTTTGGTGATTTTTTACAAATACGCATACCTCTAAAATATACAAACATGGTAAGGGAAGTACCTCAAGAGACTTGAAAAGTGGTTTACAGGAATGTAATAAAAAAATGTAAGTACCTAATAATAAAAAATAATGTAGTAAAAATAAAAAAATACATTGCTTATTTTGTGTATTCTCTTAAATTTTACAATTTCGTTGGAACAAGCCCTGTAGATTATAGGAATAAATTAGTTTATACAAAATTAAGTGAAAAAAAATCGACAAAAAATTCCCACACTAATTTCCATTTGGTTTTTGTCACAGAATCATGGTTCAAATTCATGGTTGCCATCCGTTACATCCTGTATATCTAATACCTTGAAACAAGCAGCTCTTGTATATATGTCGCAGTGAAATTGTCAGTACCGTTAGATTATAATTTACCTAAGTGATATTATAATTTAACTGCTAACCTAACCTAACCAAATTATAAAATCCCTAGGTAGATTATAATCTAACGGCTATTGACAATTTCACTGCGACATATATAACAGCACCAACGATTTTCATGTAATTTAGTATGCAGGGGTTTCTGGGGCGCTAAATCAATCTAGGTAGGTGTCATTTTTAGAAAATGTCGTTTTTCCCAAAAAAAACTAGGTACTAATATTAATAATACAATTCATAATAGTATTCATGTAAAAACTAATTAGTTATAAGGTTTTTAAAATATTTTTAAATGTGTTAAACAATTTTGATTTATCTAAAACTTATTGACAATCGTATCTTTCCCCCTCTGTAATGACAGTTTAGACATTTTTACGCCATGCTATCATAAATATATGTAATAAAATGAAAATAAGAAAATAAATACAGTTGAACACCTCTGTCCGTACAGTAATATTATGACATAGAGCTTATGTGGGACTGAAGGACATGTAAGGTCTTTCTTAAGACACAAACAGACAGCTTCTCACTTCATTGTTCCCGGCCATGATCCCCGGATTACTGAGAAAATATTATTCACCTAATCCGGTTTACTGAGCGATACACAAATGGAAGTGAATGTACCCTTTTTAATTATATATGATCAACTAAGGGGATGTAATTTTTTAATTGATAATAATTATTACAAATCGCTTTACTAGTAAATAATATGGACAGCCTAATGCTCTAGAGGAAAGTATATTGGGCTCAGATCGTGAGATCCCGGGTTCGATCCCCGGGTCGGGCAAAAAATGTTATTGAGGTTTTTTCGAAGTTTTTCTCGAAAACCTAAAATATTAGTAGCAGCTCGGAATGTACCCCTGTCTCGGATGAGAACGTAAAGCTGTCGGTTTCAGTTATCGCTGGAAATAGTCGAAAATCGTTAAAATGCGGCGACAAGTATCACCACATATCTCGCCAACCGATAAATCGGTGAATCGTCGTGAACCGAAAAGTTTATAGACTTTCGGTTTACTCTTCCTACCTCTACTACTAATACTTTTTAATATTAACATCGGTATAAGTCATAGGATTGAATTTTTGATTTTTTTTATAGTAGTATATCAAAAAAACGGCCAAGTGCGAGTTGGACTCGCGCACGAAGAGTTCAGTACAATCATAGCAAAAAAAAAAACACGTTTATTGTACGGGAACCCCCCTTAATTTTTTTTTATTTTTAGTATTTGTTGTTATAACAGCAACGGAAATAGATAATATGAGAAAATTTCAGCTTTCTAGCTATTACAGTTTATGAGATACAGCCTGGTGACAGACAAACGACGGACAGACAGCGGAGGCTTAGTAATAGGGTTCCGGCTTACCTTTTAGGTACGGAACCCTAAAAACAGATGGCTCTCCTTATGAGAATCGACTACTATCGTCTACAGATACCAAATATGGTAATGGTGCGTTGCTATGCGTGTGGCGGATTGACATTTTACATTCATAAGCTTACCTTCTAAACCGGAAAAATTAGTTATTAGTATTAATTTATTTTTTATTTATTATTTTTCGGTGTGAAGAAGAAAGGGCATGCTCCGTTGGTTCAGACGTGTAGAAAAAACGATAGATAAAAGGTTAACAAAACAGATATATGACGCGAATGTGGAAGGATGTAAGTAACGGGGAAGACGAAGACTAACATACCTAATTGATCGAGTACTGACCAAAGATGGTGTCAAGAGTCTTCGCAACTGGCGTGTGTGTGTGTGAAGAGAGTGATGAATGTGGAAGAAGCGAGACAAGCCTGCAAGGATCGTGATGTATGGCACTCGGTTCTCTCTGCCTACCCCGTAAGGGATCTGGCGTGAAGATATGTATGTGTCCCTCCTTCAAAGCATATATTTTTACTGAGCTATGTTTATTTTTTTTATATTATAGAATAGGATAGCAAATAAGCTAATGGCTCTCCTGATGGAAAAAAAAACCATCGCCTATGGACGCGTAGATCTTAATGGTGCATTGCTATCTATGTGGCGGGATGGCAATGCCACATGCATAAGTCTACCGGCTACCTTAACTTTCAAACCAAAATATTCTTTGTTCCGGACACCACAATGACAAGCATTAACGCTATTGCAGCAGAAATAGTTAAAACACCTGGACGAAACGTTGCGAAACAGTACCACCTATTAGTCACGCTAGTAGTGACCCGTATAGCCAATCAGTCGAATTTTACGATCGGCCTGGCAGAACGGCAGTTGGTCTATTCTTCAAAGGAGCCCGAACCAACACGGAGTATAATTTTTGCATATTTTGCTTACAAAATACGAAGTTTAGTTTTGAAATATTCTCATATCAAATGCAAAAAGAAACTAATTTTATGAATAAAACTGTACAAAATATTCCTCCTTATTACAAGAAATGAAAAATTCTCTTTTATATTAGGAATGGACAAAAGCCAACAGTCGACTTTTAAAGGCTTTGAAACATTATAGATAGGAGACTATCAGCTCAGTATAAATTACTCATCAATTAACTTTTACTTAATTGTTTGTTAATTAAAGTAATGACGCAGTAATTAGAGTTTATAATTCAAACAATTTGGAAATATCAGGTCATATCAAATTTATAAAAGATGAAAAATTGATTAGGACAGCGCTTTATTTTTATAAATAATTAGGTAATTAAAATAACTGGGAGCTGATTCAGACGTTATTATGTGGAAGCAAGAGCTATTTATGCTTGATAGGGAAAGGGATAGGGTTACTATGGCTGAAATGAGAGGTCGCCATAAAATATTTCGTGTTAGACATACAAATCGGTATGCAGGTAGGGAGAGAAAGAAAATTTAAAGTCGAATTTAAAACATAGAACTGATATCGGAGTATTTAAGTAAAACAATCACACAATGGTCTCAACTTAGTCTTACAACCTTAATATTTTAACTAGTTTTCATTGCTCTAACAATGAAAATTAGTTAACCTATTAAAGGGGTAATTGAGATCCCAAAAGAAGGTTTAAAATTCGTCAGAATCTTTTTTAGGGTTCCAAAGTAAACTAGGTAAGTAGGTAGGTAGGTAGTAAAATTTTGTAAATAGTGAACATTTTGTAAATTATAAAAAATTTAATTGCACAAAATATGAAACTTGTAATTATAAAAAATTCTTTTGTAATATGAAATTGTACATTTATGACAAGTACATAAAATAGAGAAAAAAGACCAGCCCGCTGAGTTTCTTCCGCCGGATCTTCTCAATGTGTGGCCGCGTTCCGATCCGGTAGTAATTCTAAATATTCGATAGAATCTTTTAAATGTAATATTTTATAATGATATTTTTTTTAAATATTTGCACACCATATAATGGTAGAATATGTTGGTAACTTAATTTATTTTTAACAACTTGTAACACCCATATTCTTGCAAATAAATATTTTCTTTCTTTCTTTCTTTCTTTAGGAATCCTTATAGTTTCGCATGTCGCAGAGATCCTTAGTACTAGAAAGCTGTAATTTGGCAGATTAGTCACGACAACAAAGTAGTAACATAAAATGTTGGAAAATATAGTCTAAGATCCGAATATAAGCTGAACTTCACCTATCTGTTTACCGAATGAAACATTTTTATTATCAAATTTCATACATAGACAAATACGTCTTGCATGTATTGCCTATCAAAATATGTTCATAGCTAGCTATCCTTAATTATTTTATTTTAACAAGTTCCTCCCTCTTGAATGCCGATCAAATGTTTTTGATATTAAAAGTTTAAACATGTGGAATAGGTCTGTGAGGTATTTCCTACGTGTTTACGTTCATGGCTACCAGGTAAGCAGATGTAAACATGTAAGTAAATATAACGTAAACACGTAGGCAATACCTCACAGACCTATTTCATATGTTTAAAACTTTTAGTATCAATAACATTTGATCGGTAAACAAATGGGAGAAACTTGCTAAAAAAATTAATTAATATTTTTTTAATTTAGGATAGCTATGAACAGATTTTGATAGGCACTACGTGCATAACGTATTTGTCTATGTATGAAATTTATTAAAAAAAAATGTTACATTTGTTAAACAGATGGGTGAAGATCATCTTAAATTCGGATCCCGTACTAATATTTTTTAGGGTAGCTTCTGTGGGAATGTACACATAGACACGAGGGGATGTTCATTTTTTTCTCGTGTACCCCTGCGGTATCGTTGGATAGGTTTTTAAAAAATAAGGTTTGTGGAAACAGATTTTTGATTAAGGGTTTGTGAAATATTAAGTTTTAAATTGCTAATTTTTGTTAGAGTCAAGTGTCTCCTCCGCCCCCTCTGCCAGCTAAACGGTTCATTTTGGGAGTAAAAAATTCACGGTAGTAGTAAATATAGTGAAATTAAAAGGAAAACTATCATGGCTTAGAAGGCTTAGAAGACTTTTGAGTAATAGTCGATCAACTTATAAATGTATTTGGGGAAGTTTTTTAGGCGGTGCACCTGTGTTGCGAATTTATTCGTCGCTTAGGTTAAACGTTCATAGTATGAAACAAGAAAACTATCTTCTTAGTTCGCATTATTATAATAGGCAGATTCAGAACCCTAAATTGCGCGTGGTCTGATACGCATTTTACTAATTTATTTTAACCAATTACTCTTTTTTTATATATCATAAGATAGCAAGCAAGGAGATGGGTCTCCTGATGGAAAGAGTCAACCATCGCCTATAGACACCAAAGGTGTAAATGGTGCGTTGCTATCTTGTGGGGAGGTCTAATGCCACATGCATAAATTTACCGGCTACCTTACCCTCCAAACCAGAACACAACTGTGACAAGCACTGACACTATTAAGGAATTGGTATGGCGGTGATATCAGACCCGAGCGAGACAATGCAGAACTCTACCACCTAGGAGTCACGATGGTAGTGACTCGCATAGCCAATCAGTCGCCTCTTACGACCTGCCTGGCAGAACGGCAGTTGTTCTATTCTTCAACGGAGCCCAGACTAACACGGGAAGTAAAGTACTCAAAGACGCCTACACTGATTTAATTACTTTTTTTTATTAAAAAGGAAAAATGTTTATTTGAACTTTTCAGGATATTCTTCTCAGTCCCATTTTAATTTGGTGAAGATCTGATGTAAGGTTCCGAGATATAATAAATGGGTATTCGATTGTTAAGTTTTATTGCGACTAAATTATCATAAGTTTAATTCAAGTTATAAAAGCGGTTTTTATATTTTAATAGTACTATGCACAGCGATCTTTTCGTAGAAGCTTCAGGTTTACAGGCACAATAAGTTGGAACAATCTAGCTTCCTTTATTAGTTGGAAAATATTCTTTCATTAGGTAAACTTATATAGGCAATAGGTGATGTAGAATTCATAATATAAGCTATAGATGATGTAGAACTGTCCAAGCCAGATGCCATCCTGGGCTAATATGAATTACCAAAGAGATTGGAGGGCCGCAATGGACAGCTCTGATGTAAAACATAATTTTATTATAATAGATGCCTGTCAAAACTTAAGTTATGAATGAAAAAAATATATTAAATGCTTGAAAATTAATTAACTTTTTGTTTTAAGTAACTGTAACTTTCCTTAGTATTCACTATTTTTAGGATTCCGTACCTAAATGATAAAACGGGACTATTTACTATGCCTTCGCTGTCTTTCTGTCCGTCTGTCAGTCACCAGGCTGTATCTCATAAACCGTCATAGCTAGAAAGCTGAAATTTTCACTAATTATTTATATTGCTGCTATAACAACAAATACTAAAAATTAAAATATTAAGGGGGGTTATATTTAACATATAATAAACGAGTTTTTTTCGTTTTTTTTTGCTATAATAGTACGGAACCCTTCGTGCGCGAGTCCGACTTGAATTTGGCCATTTTTTATAATAATTATAGCAATGCAACCTCAGAATAGCAGTGGTATGGCACGATAGCTACAGCATAGATATGGTTAGGTTCCATTTTGGTATCACCTCACTAGTAGTACGATGGTGATAAAAGCATTACAAGGAATTTCAGGTAAATAGTTTTCTTCATTGTTTTTTTTTTGTGAATTAAACAGCTTGTAAGGGACGGTCTACCGAAAATCGAAACCATAGCTTCGGACCATGATTCTGAGATGAAAACTATTGGAAATTTGTGTGTTTTTTGATTTTTTGACGAATTTCTTAGCTCATCTTTGAATAATTTGATTAATTCTTATACTTTTACCGTAGTTTTTCCTAAAAAAATAGTAAAAGTTAAGGAAATATACATAAGTTTATGTATGTGTATGTGAGTATGTGTATATGCATGTGTAAAAATATGTGTGTATGCATATATGTTTGTATAGTATGACATACTATACAAATTATTAAAACTTCGAATATAATTAAATTATTTATATAAGTCCTAACAAAGTCATTAAATTTATAAATGATTACAACTAAAAAAGCTGTGGATGTTTTATATGAAAATAAAGTTATTATTATAATATTATTATTAAAATGCAATGGATGAAATATAAACAAAATAAGGATATATAATTCAGTAATTGTATTTACAATTATTTAAAAATATGCAGGAGTTTAAAGTTTTGATCCAGGTTTCTATTCAAGAATAGATCTACCTTACTACGAGATATCTTGGAAGACTAATGCGTATTACCACAGAATACTGGAAACTAACAGAGGTCAATGTTCCATACAAGCAATATTCGAGCATAACATGCATACATAGAATCCTACCTCTCACGGACGCGATATCTCGGACTGGTCCCGAGCCATTCCTAGATATCGCGTCCGTGAGAGGTGTCTATGTGTGCGTTGCTCGAATTTTGTTTGTATGTAGATTGTCTTCTGTCTAGTATTCTGTGGTATCACTAACGTGACCACCAAGTTTAGAGTTTTGTAACGTCATGCCCAGGTTAAGTTTCATCATACCTATATTTAACGCAATAGCGTCGATGCTTGTCGCTGTCGTGTTCTAATTATGTACTTATAAAAGCAGCGTAGAAGCAAAGCAGGTAGTTAATTCCTCAAAAAGGGTAAAAATCAACGCGGATAAATCTATTCCTTATTTCTTAAGCATTATGTCGCTGCTAAAATTATATTTAACCGCTCGACAATTCAATATCAGACCATTATACAGACTGACTGGTGAATTACCTTCAATATTTAAGGACGTGATAGTTGGCGATCATATATGATGAGAAAAAATAACATTAAAAATAAATATTAAAATACTTCTTTGAAAACTTAGCGAACAGTACACCGAGAATCCTATATTTACTGCGTCATTTGTTGGACACCACGCAGACGCACGTGTCGCGTAGCGCACTATCAACACAGAATAGCGGGCGGTGGCGGCGGCGGGCGTGTTCTTGATGTCGACTAGCGTGTAGTAGAGTATAATATCACATTTGGCTACTAGCGTGTAGTAGAGTATAATATCACATTTGGCTACTAGCGTGTAGTAGAGTATAATATCACATTTGGCTACTAGCGTGTAGTAGAGTATAATATCACACAAGGTGGTAGAGTTCTGCATTGTCTCGCCCGGGTCTGGTACCACCGCTTTACCTAATCCTGCCACAATAGCGTCAGTGCTTGTCATTGCCGTGTTCCGGTTTGGAGGGTAAGGTAGCCGGTAAACTTATGCATGTGGCATAAGACCTCGCCACAAGATAGCAACGCACCATTAACACCTCTGGTGTCTATAGGCGATGGTTGACTCTTTCCATCAGGAGACCCATCTGCTTGTTTGCTATCTTATACTATAAAATAAAAAAATAATAAATAAAAATTTTTAGAGAAATATTGGTCAATCGAGTACCGAGTACTCTCCAGGGGTATCGAAGGTAACTCACCAGTCAGTCTGTATACTTCAAAATTAAACAACTCCTAGATTACTATCACGTAAATGATACGTAAACCCCGCAATCCCTTTATCTAATCTACACACGCCTTTATCCCACCTTCATCATCTTTAATCGGGGCAGACAGCTCAGTGCTAATGAGAAAAATAATGAGCGCCCGCGGGGACTCAAAGCCGGTGTTAATCAACGCCAACGCCTGGTGTATCAAAATAATATCGCTTCTTTTTCGAAAAATATTTTCATCCTTTCAATAGATATGCGTTTAGAATTACAAAGTGATTCGTTACAATATAAATGAGTGCTTAAAATAAAAGAAATAAATTTTTCGTACATTTATGTATATAGGATAAATATGTAAATATATACTTGACAGTTTACCAGATACCTTACCATCCTAAAAGATATATAATTTGATTTTGAACTTAAGTTGCTATCAAAAGTCATCAAGACGACTTCCTTTTTTTTTTCTCATCCTCTACTACTAAACTGGGAGTAATCTTTAATTTCGACTTTTCCTAAAAAAAAATCGGTTGTCTGTAAAGTTGGTTTACAGACGATAGTTGAACGTGACAACGTCTTAAGCTCTCGCTTGTACTCCAAGCCTTAAACGGAACGCCTCAGAGCGAGGTAACGCCGCATGAGTCATGTTTTTTCGTGCGTGCAGCCAGCTCTATCGAATTATAAGACGTTGTCACGTCAAAAATCTATCAATAACTTGAGCCGAAAAAATATCCGACGTTTCATACCCTAAAACACCTTTAAATTTTGCCTTAATCCCTAATAACATATTTAGTTGTCTACAGGCGATAGTTTCTCTTTCCACCAGAAGAGCCATTTGCATGCAACAATAAACTCCTTAAATGAATTGGCTGTAAGAATGTAGAGATGAACTTGTCTATTGTACTATAATGTTTTTTTCTTATGTTTTAATTTCTGTGTACTACAGAGTATTGAAATATAAATAAAATAATTAAATCTAAAAAAATAAAAAAATAAAAACAACTGTTTATTAAATGCGAATTAAATAATATTGCTGTTGAAATTATGCGAATGCTCAATATACTAATTTTTTTTTTCAATTCGTTATATGAACTTATTTATTTAGACGAATTATTTTAAAAACACTATAAATCCTCGTGCGCAATCATTTGCCGATCAAATTTTGAATCTGTGGTAAATCGAATAATCAAGGCAATCTTGCAAAAACTGTAATATCCTTCGAATAAACTGCTTACATAATTACGATACTGCTCTAGAAAAAACTTGAAAACATGAAGTTTTCGTTGCGAATCGAATACGCGCCCTTAATTAATAGCCATACCCACCAGTATGATCTATATTAACTTTATCCTACTCTGATCATCTTTAATCACAACAGAAACCTCAGTGTTAATAAGAAAAATAATGAGCGCTCACGAAGGCTGAGAGTCAGTGTTAATGAACGCGAAAGTTTTAATGCAGGGTTTCTCAAAGTGGAGTACATGTACCCCGTTGGAGAACGCCCGACAATTGTAGGGGTACGTGACAAAATTTACATAGCAATTTCAGCTCAGATTACTTAGAAGTTAAGAAATCAGAAATTAAATCATTACACTCGATTGTGTAAAAGAATAGTCAGAGGTGTCGCTAAGTTTTTTCGGCATTGTTTGAGAAAAATTGGTGGCAACCCATCAGGGTCATGTCCTTTATTGATGTCTAAAATTTTTAAATATTTTTTTACTACTTCAATACTAAAGTTGATTGTACTGATAAGTGTAGATGTGGACTGTTGATTTAATTTCTGTGAAGGTGTTCCAGATGCTGACAATACATGGTCTGAGCCTAAATCTGAGTCAATTTCGAAAACGGAATGAAAACTTTCATTAAACATATTACAGATTTCCTCTGCATTTCCCGACACAGTGTCATTCAGAAACATTATGTCCGGTAAATCAGGACCAGTTTTTTTACTCTTGACAAACGACCAGAATGATTTGCAGTCACGCTTTATATTAGATTCCGCATTAAAAATAAAAGTCTTATAACAAACTTGCTAAACCCGTTACAAACTAAAAGTTGTAACGATAAATCCAGTTCCCCACATCCTAATCTAGAAATACAGATTGATTAGTAGATATATGAGATAATCTAGAATAGGGTAGATACATAATATGTTAATCTAGAAAATGTACTGTAAATCCTGAAGATTGATATTAAGTGAGAGCATTATAACCAGAGAAGGTGTTTTTCTTTACAAGTTTGGTACCACCGCTTTATCGATTCCTGCCGCAGTAGCATCAAAATATTATGTTAATGCTATTATCAAATATTTCTTCCCACCGTGTTGGTCCCGGGCTTTTTTGAATAATAGGCCAACTGCCGTTCTGCCAGTCACATCATAAAAGGCGACCGATTGGCTATGCAAGTCACTACCATCATGACTACTAGGTGGTAGAGTTCTGCATTGTCTCGCCCGGGTCTGGTACCATCGCCTTACCTATTCCTGCCGCAATAGCGTCAGTGCTTGTCACTGTCGTGTTCTAGTTTGAAAGGTTAAGTAGTCGGTAAACTTCTGCATGTGGCATTAGACCTCGCCACAAGATAGCAACAACCTTAACATCTTTGGTGTCTATAGGCGATGGTTGACGCTTTCCATCAGGAGACCCATCTGCTTGTTTGCTATCTTATGTTATAAAAAAAACCTTTTTTTAAATTCCCGCTATTTAGATAAGGAAGTTACTGATTTTGCCCCGATTTTCACAGATCTCGACTTTTTCGACTATTTTCACGATGATGTCTGTGTGTGTGTGTATGTGTGTGTGTATGTGTATGTAAACATTTCATAACTTTTGAAAAGCGGTTGATGGTATTCGATTGGATTCCGCCCAACTTAGAGAAAATGTTTCAGGTTTTTAATATAACTTTCAGATTAATGTACCAATTGAGTACAAAATCTAATCAGCTCTGTTTTTAAAAAAACTACGTCTAATAATCTCTCTTCTCTCTCTCTTATTAATTATTAATATTAATAATCTCTCGTCTCTTATAATTTTTACTCCTTTGAGCTTAAAATACTTTGATTTAGCGGGAAGTTTCAGTGATGACCCTGCAGGGTCAACCGTTTACAGATTTTTAGAAGTTTCTTCACGCTCGTATCCCCAAAGAGGTAGGCAGAGGTACAACAAGTGCACCCACGATTAGCCGAAGATACTTCACAATGTGTTAGTTAACGAGCCTATCGCCAACCGGGCACTTTTTCTATCCCAGACAACGTTGTTTTTGTTAGAATTTTTTTTTAATTAAAATGTATTTATATTATTAAAATTTCAATGCAGCAAAACTGCAGCAACCGATTTCCCATTTCCTATATCTCTGGAACCCTGCAGCAAATCTTTACCAAATTAAAATCGGACCATACGTCAAATATGCTTATTAAACAAAAAATATATTTAAAATCGGTTCATAAAAAATAACCGAGTTCTGAAGTTACAAACATAAAAAACATACTGCCGAATTGAGAACCTCCTCCTTTTAGGAAATCGGTTGAAAATTTTAGGGTAGTATTAATAAAATAAATAAATATAATGAATAAGTAAATGGCTCTTCTGGTTGAAAGAGATCTCTCGCTTTAAAACAAAAAGAAATAATGGTTCACCGTTGACAGTAAAAAAGGATATAATGCGTAAAATTAGATTCAATTCCATGCTGATGAAGTTATCAAAAACGTTCTTAACAAATCATTTGATAATGGAAACCTGTAAAAAATATGACTGTTGCATGGTACATTCTATGAACCATAAAATGTTGGTCATGGCATCCGTAATTATTTGATGTGGAGGCAACAGCCCCGCAAACTATTTAATATGTTTTCTGTGGAAACGAGGAAATTCCATGTGAAACATTCTTACACGAAGTAAAGTTGAGTACGCATAACACGAAATTATTTTTCCTAGAAGAGCTTTATGTATCAACTGAAAGATATTTTAAAACTAGCAAATCCGACCATGCGTTTCCGAAGCTAAATTATACGTTTGTGTTCTACACAGTGCCATCTATTGGATACTTTCCCAAAACAGACACTAAAAATGTCGATAAATTTACCGTCATCAATTGGTAACTTTATAGAACTTATAGATAGTAATTATAACGCTCTATCATATAAAAAACAAAGAATCTATACAAGTACAAGGAATAGATCCATCAAATCGAATAATGAGAATTTTCGTTGCCGTTAAAAGAACGTTTGCGTAAAAGAAAATGTTTGAATATCATACATTTCTTTAAATTTCATAATATGAAAAGTGAAGAAGTAATTGAGTAAATTGTGACTGGGAACTTGCATGTATTGATTAAAGCATCTGACCACTAAAATTCGTGTTTTTTGTTTCACTGTATAGTCGGTTTGTAAATGAAAGATTGCGTCTTATTATTTTTTTAGTAGGTATACTATATGTACAGAGCCGGGGTGGGCAGCTAGGTAACAATAACAAAGTACTTCCCACAAAGTTGAGGTTTTTAAGGCTCTAAGCAGTTAAAGTATACCCAAGATTGGGCTCGAAGAGTTCAAAAGTTTGAACTTTCAGCGGTGGCGTCAACGCAGTTATTTGAGTTTTTAATTTTATTTTCTTAGTAACAAAATCAATTAGTTGATTTCAAAGTTATGTCGAAAAATCTCTTCTTTAACATTTTCTCAAGGATACAACTCCCTAACTAATCGAACGATTTTGAACCGAATAACGGCGTTCCACACAATTCCCTAAAAGTTATTTTAAAAATCTGAACAGCTAAAGTCTGTTAAAACATAACACCATTTTAATATTTGAAAAGATGTAACTTTTGAACAGTTGATCGGATTTTCATTTTTTAAACAACATCCAATGCAACTTTTGCATCAATCGAACGCCGTTAGCCGTGTTGTGATTGACCACATAGATTAGAAATACACATACACACAAATTATAATAATGTAAATTTACCGGCTATCTTACTCTCCAAACCGAAACACGGAAGTGTTGTCACTTCCGTGTTTCGGTTCGGTCGGTCGGTATTGACGCTATTTTGACATGAATCGGTAAAAATGTGTGTATATACCTATATGTGTATGAATCTTGTATTATCGGTGATTATACATAAAAAAAGATACCGACAAATTGTAAACTTCCTTTTTGGAAACACATTTGATAAATTGCGTATCGAATTTGTCATTTGTCATTTTCAAAATTAAAAATTAATCAACTAAATAACAATGAGACTAAGAATAAATTATTCAGCACTATAAAAATGACATACAGCGAATATAAAGAAAATTTGGAAAAGTTGGTGTCTAATAGGATTAAAATAAAAAATAGTGATAAATCTATACAAAAGCCGAAAAAAGGCACTATATATATATATATATATATATATATATATATATATATATATATATATATATATATATATATATATATTGGGCGATTTTAATGCCCACCACGCCGAATGGCTTTGTTCGCGCACCACCGATCATGCGGGGAGGTCTGTTCACGATTTTGCCTTGGCGTATGGTCTTACACAACTGGTAACCTCGCCCACGCGAGTTCCCGATGTGGATGACCATACGCCTTCACTGTTGGACCTTCTGCTGACCTCTCATCCGGACCATTATCAGGTATTGGTGGACGCCCCACTTGGTTCGTCAGACCGCTGCCTGATCCGGAGTAAAGTGCCGGTTTCGCGCCTATCACGGTCTCCTTTAGCAGGCTGTCGTCGAATTTGGCACTTTAGGTCAGCAGATTGGGACGGGATGCGGTCTTTTTTTCCGTCCTACCCATGGGGGCGGTTGTGCTTCTCGCTGGATGATCCAAATGTCGTCGCTGACTCTATTGCCGATGTGGTGCTGCAGGGCATGGAACTTTTCATTCCATTTTCTGCGGTAACAATTGGTGGTAAGTCTCAGCCTTGGTTTGGTCGCTCCTGTAAAACGGCTTCGCGCCGCAAGCAGGAGTGCTACCGGGCTTGGGCTGCAGCTGCAGCATCTTGTGATGAAAAAAACAGCACATTACGTAAGGAGTACAATTTCGCCTCGAGGTACTTCAAAAGAGCTATCGCCAAGGCAAAATCGGAACACATTGGCAGAATTGGTGAGAAATTAGTTCGCCTTCCTTCGGGCACTCGTAGGTTCTGGTCTCTCTCCAAGGCTGTCTAAGGGAATTTCTCACAGCCCTCTCTTCCATCCTTGCACGGAGACGATGACTCTTTGGCCCATACCGCAAAGGAGAAGGCCGATCTCCTGGGCTCCTTCTTTGCGGCCAACTCGACTCTGGATGACCAAGGGAACGCACCGCCTACCATCCCGCAGTGTGATAGTTCTATGCCAGAACCACAATTTCGGCAGTCATCTGTGCGTAAAGCACTACTTTCCTTGGACATCCACAAGTCGAGTGGGCCGGATGGCATCCCTCCGATTGTGCTAAAAATGTGTGCTCCAGAGTTGGCACCAGTATTAACACGCCTATTCCGGCTCTCCTATTCACTCGGCGTGGTACCCAATTCATGGAAGACGGCTTTGGTGCATCCCATCCCTAAAAAAGGAGATCTCTCTAACCCATCTAACTATCGGCCCATAGCCATAACTTCCTTGTTCTCCAAAATTATGGAGACAATCATCAACTCTCAGCTCCTCAATTATTTAGAAGAGCACCAGCTGATTAGCGACCGTCAGTAAGGTTTCCGTCGCGGCCGCTCAGCTGGTGACCTTCTAGTATACCTAACTCATCGATGGGCGGAAGCAGTTGAATCCAAGGGGGAGGCATTGGCAGTTAGTTTGGACATAGCGAAGGCCTTTGATCGGGTATGGCACAAAGCGCTTCTAGCGAAGCTGCCTTCCTATGGGCTTCCTGAGAAATTATGCGAGTGGATCACCAGTTTTTTGGCAGACCGGAGCATCAAGGTCGTTGTCGACGGTGCGTGCTCCGACCTAAAATCTGTCAATGCTGGTGTTCCCCAAGGCTGCGTGCTATCACCGACACTGTTCCTTCTGCATATCAATGATATGATGCGAATTAGCAACATACATTGCTATGCGGACGACAGTACTGGTGATGCTACATACTCCGGCCGAAGCGCTATTTCTCGGGAACACGTCGAAGAGTGCCGAAACAAGCTTGTGTCTGAAGTCGAGAATCGACTTACCGATGTCTCGGAATGGGGTCGCCAAAACCTGGTTACTTTTAACCCCAAGAAGACACAGCTTTGCGTGTTCACCGCAAAAAGACGCCCTTTGTCGTATCACCTCGATTTGAGGATACTCTACTGACAGCCTCAGCTAGTGTCGGAATCCTTTGAGTTGACATATCGAATTACGTTCAGTTACGCGGTCATTTGGAAGGCAAGGCTAAACTAGCCTCCAAAAAGCTCGGTGTGCTCAGCAGAGCGAAACAGTACTTTTTGCCGGTCCATCGCCTTCAACTTTATAAGGCACAGGTTCGGCCTCACATAGAGTACTGTTCGCATCTCTGGGCCGGAGCTCCCCAGTACCAGCTTCTTCCTCTTGATCGCATTCAGCGTAGAGCGGTTCGAATCGTTGACGACCAGGCTATTTCGAAACAGCTTGACTCTTTGGCATTGCGCAGAGATGTAGGTTTCCTCTGTGTCTTTTATCGTATATATCATGGAGAGTGTTCCGACGAGTTGTTTGGATTAATTCCTGCCGCCGAATTCACCCATCGGACATCGCGTCAAAATTTGAAGTTCCATCCTCACCATCTCGATGTCTGGAAATCCACAACTGTGCGTTTCTCCCGACACTTTTTACCTCGCAATACTCTGTTGTGGAACCAATTACCGGCAGGGGTATTTCCGAATGGATACGACATAGGGACCTTCAAGAAAAGAGCTTACTCATTCTTAAAAGGCAGGCAACGCACCTGCAAGACCTCTGGTATTGCAGATGTCCATGGGCGGCGGTGATCACTTACCATCAGGTGCGCCTCTTGCTCGTTTGCCCCCTCTTCTATAAAAGAAAAAAACCATATTTTTTTAGTATTGAACCAAGAATTAAACCAGAAAACAAGTCAAATAATTTTTTGTGTAATACAATGGTTAGAAAGGGTACAATACCATACTATTTCACTTTGAAAAAACAAAGTCTAGATATTATGAACAACAAAAATCAGCTTTTTCGTCAATAATCACCAATTTAAATTACTTCACCAAAACATAGCAGGTGCATTAAAAAAACGAGATTATTTGCAAGTAGCTATCAGTGAGCTTAGCAACACACTAGGTAAAATTGATGTAATATGTCTTTCTGAAACTTTTCTTAAGCAAGGTTCTGAAACAAACTTTAAACTTGACGGTTACACAATGGCATCTCATTTTTCTCGTGATAATCAACGTAGGGGTGGAACTTGTTTTTTAGTGAGAAATGAACTTGATTTTAAGATGCTAGATTTACAAATACACTTACCATTTTCCTTTGAATGTTGCGCTGTTGAAATTGTTAATTATAAATTACTAGTAATTTGTATTTATCGTACTCCCAGCTCAAATGTTGATATATTCCTAAATAAATTAGAATTATTCAAAAAAGAAAATTATTTTATGTGGAGATTGGAATATAGACCTGATGCAGGACAGCTGTACACATAAACATTTAACAAGCATTCTTTCAAATAACAACATAAATCAACATATTTTAAAACCTACTAGAAAGCATGCGTGTCTGGATGTAATAGCAAGCAACTTAAATAATGTACAATCTGACACTCATACACTTGCTTTGTCTGATCATGAAACTGCTCAGAGTATACAAGCCAATATAGAGTCAGTTTTAGAATTTAAGCAAAAAAGATCTTTTTGGTTTGAAACAAAGCGGATATATGGGCAGGACAATATTAAAAAGTTTCAGTAATGTTTATCAAGTTTAAGTTTTAATGAAGTTTTTACAAAATCAAACTGTGAAAAAGCATTTAATGAATTTCATTATATTTTACTGTTATTTTTTGATTTATGTTTTCCTAAGATCCGTGTTAAAGTTTCAAATAAACCTATAAAAAATAAATGGTTAACTAAAGGTCTTCTGAAATGTTGCAAAGTAAAACGCCAGTTGTACCTTAATTATCCTCATGTTCAATGTAATAAAAATGAAAATAAATGTAAATATCTACGTTATAGGAAAATTTTGTCTAAATGTATATTAGAATCACAAAAACAGTCGTCTTTGAAATATATTCAAAATTCCTCTAATAAATGTAAAGCTTCATGGAATCTGATTAAAAGTACATTTCAGAACAAAATAAATATTAGAGAAATAGAAAAAATCAAAGTAAACGATTTAAAGTACACAAACACTCAAACAATCTGTAATCTATTTAATATTTTTTTTATAAACCAAACACAATCAAGTAGTGTAAAAGTCAAATCCACAAATACTTCAAATTATATTTTTTTTAAAATTGTAGTAAAACTATGTATTTGACACCGGTAGATGAGCATGATGTGAAAAAGATTATTTGTTCATTGAAAAATACATATGCTACTGGCTTAAATACTGGCTATGATAATATTAGCACAGAATTATTGAAAAATGTTGCTAGTGTAATATCAAGACCTCTTAGCCATATAATTAATTTGTCATTTTTGGAAGGTAAATTTTCGGAACGAATAAAAAAGTGTATTGTCAGACCATTGTTTAAAAAAGGAGATATGTGCAATATGAACAATTATAGACCCATTACTTTAATTACAGTCATTTCAAAAATCTTTGATAAAATGATGTATGGAAAGCTCTATAATTATTTACTTGATTTTGACCTACTAAAAAATAATCAATATGGATTTAGGAAAGGTAGATCTACTACATTAGCATGTTTTGATTTAGTAAAGAACATAACTGAATGTCTCAATAAGAAAATGTATCCACTTTGTGTATTTTTGGATATGAATAAGGCATTTGATTTTGTTTCACACAATATTTTATTATCAAAACTTGAAAAATATGGTATTAGAGGGAAGTCTTTAGATTGGATAAAAAGTCATTTAGAGAATAGGAAATAATGCGTTGAAATATCTAAAATATGCGGAAACCGTAAAAAAATATATACTTTATACTACCTTGTTAACAACTGTGGAGTACCACAAGGCAGTGTTTTAGGCCCCTTGTTATTTATAATTTATATTAATGATCTTCCTGATATTATAAAACGTGATTGCTTTTTATTTGCTGATGACACTTCCCTACTTATCAAATGTAAAAATAAAAATGACTTGGTAAATGAAACAACTGAAACCTTACTTCAAGTTTCAGACTGGTTAATTAATAATAATTTAAAAGTTAATGTGCCTAAAACAAAATTAGTTGAATTTCAGAACTACCACAGTAATATTACTAAAAACACAAATATATTCTTAAATAAAATAAATATAGATGATGTAGATTATACAAACTTTTTAGGAATAGTTATTGACAAATATTGTAATTGGAAAGTACACATTGAATCTCTATGTAATAAGATTGATAGATTTGTCTATGTCTTGAGAAGACTAAGAGACGTAGGAAACGTAAAAGCCTCCCTATTAGCATACCATAGATATGTCTCTTCTAATTTACGATATGGAATTTCCATTTGGGGAAATTCTGTTGAATTAGTGCGAATTTTTAGAGTCCAAAAGAAATGTATTCGAGCAATATGTGGTGTTAATCAGTTACATTCCTGTAAACCACTTTTCAAGTATCTTAAGGTACTTCCCTTACCATGTTTGTATATTTTAGAGGTATGCGTATTTGTAAAAAACACCAAAAGTTATTTAAAACAAATGCTGAAGTCACTGGTAACTTATATTTTAGGAATAGTAAGAAATTATATGTGCATAACCAAAAATAAATATTTTTACAAAAAATGTGTATTGTATGTCTATTACTATATACAATCATATTCCTGATAGTCTTAAATCATTGCCTATAAATAAATTTCGCAAAAAGTTGTTTGATTTGCTGTTAGATAAAACTTATTATGATATTAAAGAATTTTTAGCCGATAAAATTAAATGTTAATGCATAGAAATATAAGTTTGTTGATTGCCTTAAAAAAATTCAATGTAGTAAAATTTTGTAAATGGTGGAAACTTTGTAAATTACAAAAATTTTAATCATACAAAAAATGAAACTTGTAACTATAAAAATAATTTTGTAATATGAAATCCTTCTTGTACATTAGTAATAAGTACATAAAATAGGGGCAAAAAAAGACCAGCCCGCTGAGTTTCTTCCATCGGATCTTCTCAGTGAGTGGCCGCGTTCCGATCCGGTAGTAATTCTAAAAAATCGATACAGTGTTTTAAATGTTATATTATACAATGATATTTTTTTAAATATTTGCACACCATATAATGGTAGAATATGTTGGTAACTTAATTAATTTTTAACAACTTGTAACATCCATGTTCTTGCAAATAAATATTTTTTTCTTTCTTTCTTTCTTTCTTTCAATGAAAGTACTTTGCCTGTACTTGTCATGTGACAAGGCAACAAAAAAATGTAGAGGTCTTACCGCATATCAGCGATTTCTTTCAGACAATCAGCGAAAATAGAAAATACTAAAGTCTACAATATAAAAGCAAACTAAAAGGAACTAAAAAAATTATTATAAAACTAACTGTATCCGTGACTTTCGTGATTGCATTTCCTGCAGACTGAATATTCATATTTGATCACTTTTTTGTCTCATTCAGTTTGTCTGCGTCTGTTGCGTCTCATTTTTTCTTTAAGAGGGGTCTGGAACCCCGCTTGAAGAAAAACCCGGCCTAGTGAGAGTCGGACTCGCGCACAAGGGTTCTGTACCATCCCTATTCAAGTTTCTATCTGTTTATTAAGATCGAGTAAAAAATTACTTAAAATTACGTCTGTTGTATGAGAGCCCCGCTTTAATGTTGACTTTATTTTTGTTGTATTATTTATTTTAAAAGGTGATATACAACTGAATATTCTGTGAAAATTTTCAGCGCCTACCTGTTACCGTTATTTATATTGAGCAACAAAATATGAAAACTACACGTTTATTGTATGGGTACCCCCCATTCGGCTTTACTTCTTAATTTGTTAGACAGCTCCTCAGACAGCGATTTTGATATAGATTAGAATAATATGAAATATCCTTCTTGACTTATAAGTCGTGTAACTAACACAACTTTTATATATATATATATATATATATATATATATATATATATATATATATATATATATATATATATATATATATATTGATGTTATTTACAATTATTTTAATGAAAATATTAAAACGTTATATGTTTTTTTTTAATAAATCAGCAATATTTTTTTTTGAACAAATATTTATTTGCTGACATTACTAATTTCACACATGTGAAATGAAGAACGCATAGAAACTATTATATTACACTAGATGTACCATGCAGCCCGCTCCATTATAACATTTTTTGGTGAATCCCGCGAGATCACCTGTTTTTTCGGGATAAAACGTTGCCTGTTGTAATCACCTACTTATGTGCCAAATTACATTCAGATCCGTTCATTACTTTTTGCGTGATTGAGAAACCAACATCCATCCATCCAAACATCCATTCATCCAAACATCCCAACCTACGCATTTATAACATTATAATATTGTTACGTACTTCGCGTTCGTAATTGTAAGAAAACACCACTTATATTAAAACCGTGTATTTACAACACAAATACATAACAACACAAGACAATACAATGTGATACTAAATACTCTGATTAACACTAGTCACTCACTGTACTATCACTAAACTTAACCGACCTTTTACCAATTTTATTTTATAAACCGACAACTTGATAGGCTTTAATCCTTATTTTCTTTATTATTATTAATATTATTACGACTGTGCAAATGGAAGTAATGATTTTTGGTCAAGAAAACGAAGTCGAGAGTAAATGCTAGTTTAATATATTTCTATACATGTTAGCAGCGAGTGCATGCCGAGATAACTGTAAGCACCTTACGGCTTAGAGTCGGGCTCAATTATTTTTCTCATTAGTTGAATCTGATACCAATTCTTCGTAAGATTGCTTTGTGCGATTTACTTAACTATTATTTACAAAGAAATCAAAACAATAATTTAGAACAGGAGCAAACATTTGAGTGATGAGCATAGATATTTGTATTTCTGGGTTAGGGTATATTATATACGTTACTGTATTTATATATTATGTATTTATTAGTATCGTTGACTAACACTCATAATACAAGCAAATAATTTTCTTACTTTCGGGTCAGATCAATTTGTGTCCAGCAATATTTATTTATTACTAGCTGACCCGGCAAACGTTGTTCTGCCTTTTTAACAACTCTTATTTTTTTCTATATTTTTTCACCTTTAAACCTTCCCTGAACTTCAACAATTAATTCGAAACCAAAATTAGCCAAATCGGTTCAGCCGTTCTCGAGTTTTAGCGAGACTAACGAACAGTAATTGATTTTTATTGATATTTATATATATATATATATATATATATATATATATATATATATATATATATATATATATATATATATATATATATTCCATACTTACTAATATTATAAATGCGAAAGTAACTCTGTCTGTCTGTCTGTCTGTCTGTCTGTCTGTCTGTCTGTCTGTTACGCTTTCACGCTTAAACCACTGAACCGATTTTGATGAAATTTGGCATAAAAATATCATCTTTAGATTTTTCAAAGACGAAAAGGTGACTTTTTTTTTAATAATAATCATTTTACTCGCAGATATACGTCCCAGAATGACCTAAGCCAAAATTTAAAAAACTAACTGAAATCATCTTTTTTGGATCTAAAAATAAACTAAATTTGAAAATTTCATATTTATGAAACGATAGGAAACACGGTGAGAGTTTCCCAAAATTTAATTTTTAATGTAAAAAATTTTTTATTAGCAAAAAAAAAATTGTTTATTATCATCTGTAGGTAAGTCAACGACAAACCATTTATAATTTGGTAAACTCGAAAAACTTAATTTCGCTTGTAGATATCCCTATCTGAAATTTTATTTTGTCTGCTGTCCGCTAACTTCAGGGTCATGTATTTTAATGTTTGTTCATTGAATGCGCTAGCCGCTAATTCAAGTCGGATTGAAAAAAAATTTGAGTGTATGATTAATGATAGCTAGGAAAGTTACAGGCTATCAAGCATTACGTTACAGTTATTCTTAGCGTAAAATATTGATATTTGTAAACTAAGTCGGAAGAAAAAGCGGTATCGAACGGCTGTATCCGCGTGTGCTGGCTGGCGTAATGCTTAAGTACACGTAAGTACAATGTACTACAAATATATTGGTTTTTAGTAGATGCACAAAAAAGTCCGCGACACAATATATCTATCTCTTATAACAACAACACAATAAGGAATTTTGAGTCGAAAAATTATAGAAAATTTTCTATAATTTTTAATAAGGTGAATTTTGAGCAGTAGGATTATTATACGCAGGCATATTAATCCTTACTAACGAAAAGTACTTCATCAACACGAAGATCTTAGGAAGACAAACTTTGGCTCTTATACCACGTTATTTAGATGCATAGTTTAAAAAAAATGTAAAAGGAAAATAACTCAACAATAGTACCTAGGTATCGCCTCTGTGGTCTAGCGGTCCAGCGTTGGCGTTGACCACATGAGGTCCCGGGTTCGATTCCCGGGTCAGGCACAAAAAAAAGTCTTTTTTCAGTTTTCTGAGAAACACAAAGTTGCCTGGGATTGGAAAGTGCCCGGTTGGCGATAGGCTTGCCAACTATCACATTTGTGGGACCAAGTATCTTCGGCTAATCGTGGGTGCACATGTACCTCTGCCTACGCCTTCGGGGATATGGGCGTGAAGATACTTTTTAGTACCTAGGTGTTTATCGAACGGCTGTGCTAGATGCGGTGCGCTACTTTGACCGCCGAACGAGAACCGAACATTGCCGAGAAGAACCAAACTGTGAGAGCGTTGGCTTTACTATACTTTTTAAGGTTCCATACTCAAAGTTTAAAACGGGACCCCATTACTAAGACACCACTGTCCGTCCGTGCGTTTGTACGTCTATCTATCTGTCCGTCACCAGGCTGTATCTCATGAACCATGATAGTTGAAATTTTCACAGATGATGTAGGTGTTTATGTTGCCGCTATAATAACAAAACTAAAAAAAAAAAAAAAATTTAAGGGTGACCACCATACAACAAACGTGTTTTTTTGCATTTGCATAAAATCACTTTAAAAATAATTAATTAAAATAAAATAAATATTAAGAAAGCTCAATTTTTTTAATAAATATTAAAAAGGCTCAATTCAACAAACGTGATTGTTTGCCGTTTTTTTATAGATTATGGTACGGAACCCTTAATGCGCGAGTTCGACTCGCAATTGGCCGGTTTTTTTAAGGTACATGAGTGGAATCATATACCTTTAACCTCTGCGGCTCGCGCGAAGTAAACGTGTGACCGGCTCCTTTCGTAATAGACTTCTTTGATACGGAACGTTGGATTTTCCTTCTTTGAAAAAAAATCACTTTACTTTGTAGTAGTTGAATACTCTATCTATTTTGTCTATTTTACGGTGTTGTTGAGGGATACATGATCGTTCGCTTTGGCCTGATATGTATCTAATTCGTTAGTAAGTAGGTGTAAGTACTGTATTTGTATAGCTACTTAATAAGGATTTGTAGTTATGACATTATTAAATCTTCCTTTAAATCTTCCCCATTGTGGAAAACTGTTTAATTCTTGAAGCTGTAGGTATACCAACATGAGCAGTCATTTAGGTAGAGGAAGCACAATTTTCCAAACAAGATCATATTGATTGGTTAGTGGTTACTTAGGGAAAGTTCCTGAATTAGGCTACAAAAAAAAATTTACATAGGTAAAGACCTTCGTGAAATCGTAACCAACATTAAAGACTTGATATTTAAAGTGTACCCGGAATTCGGATATGATAGATTTACCAAAAAAAAAAATCAATTGATGTGTGTAAGGGCAATTTTATCTGCGAGAAATGCAAGCGTTGACGCCATCTATATAAATAAATAAAATTGGGGTGTCTGTTTGTAATATTAAAATAACCGCTTTTTACTAAATGCATATGGATGTATACACGGTACGATTACCAAAATAACATTTTTTACACATTTTGTCTGTCTGTCTGTTTCTTCCGGCTAATCTCTGGAACGACTGGACCGATTTTGACGGGACTTTCACTGGAAGATAGCTGATGTGATACCGAGTAACTAAGGCTATTTTTTTTAATTTTTCCACGCGGACGAAGTCGCGGGCTCAGCTAGTATATATATATATATATAGCGAAAATCAATACATCCATACTTCCATACTAATCTATATTAATAATATAAACTAACTGTGCTCGCGACTTCATTCGCTTTGGAAAAATCTAAAATAAAAGGTAGCCTATGGTACTTCTTATTACGTCAGCTATCTGCTCATCCCGTTCCGTGGTAGACCTCAAGTGGTAAATGCCAACGCTGGACCACTAGACCACAGAGGCGACAACAATATATATATATATATATATATATATATATATATATATATATACCTACTTCTACTCGTTTCTACTACCCCTTATTAGTTTCTACTAGCTCAAAGATTGGCTAGTAAATAATGCGTTTAGCGATAATTCCGACTTTTGTACATATTTTTTTGTAAAGGTGTACAATAAGGAAAAAAAATTCAATGTAAGATTGTTTTAAATAAGTTTTGAATGACGATGAACGAATAATTTGAATAACTGTAACAATTGTGTAAAACAACAAACTGAATACTTAAAAAATCATGTCTGAGCTCCTCAAGTGCGGTAGAAGTTAAACATTTGATTGCAAAAAGAAAGTATGAAAGATAGAGATATTATATACATTTAAGTAGCCGGGGAATAAAGGTTTTTCGTATTTTAGAAGTAAAATGTTGAAGTAAAATCTGTCTTGTACTGTTCGCATCTGGCTGGTTTTGAAACTATATAATATAGATGTTATTATAAATATAATAATTCTATCTTATAAGAGAGAATGAGATAGATTTATATTAATTACATCATAGAGTTGAGATCAATGTTCTGTAACACATCGGAGAAAATATAGATCTTATAACTAATCCCAACCGAAACGGCAGAATTAGTAACGACCAATTCAGTGAGCTCGCAAGACAAAATACCGATTTTGAATTAGCCAATCGGAACAACGTTTTCCTTTTACCCACCCTTCAGATTATTAACAAATCTAATTTGGTGCAAGAAATCAAATATAATATGTCTAGTGTGGGTTGTAACTGCATTAGACTGACTCTCACTGACAGCTTAATCCTATATTTATTTTATGTTTTTATTTCTGTATCGTGATGCATTTTCATTTCATTGTATTTCAAGAAGGCACAACGATTCTAAAGAACTTTCAATTCAATAAAATAATAAATGAGACTTTAAAAATACTGGGTACAACGTACAAGTAAAACTTTTGTCGGACAATACTGAGAAATAATTAATTAATGAGAACCACACTATTCAGATTCAATCACCAGTAAAATTACTGGAATTAATGTAACAGCTCAAAGGCATCCTTACACGGTCAATTGGTATTCATTAAAACAATTTGAATTAACAGCTGGTGGTAATGGTCGATTGAATTGTAAAACATTTTCGGGCGAGAGAAGCGCGTTGATTACTGCTAACGATGCGTTTCATTATTTTCTTTCGCTTATAGTCCGATAGCAAATGTTTTTTAAAGTCTATATGCAAATTTTCAGCCAACGTGTTTTTTGTTGCGTATTTTTCAGTTGTTACATTTTTGTTGCCTGTTCTTTACAATTGAAAACCCGTAAATATACAATTTACTTTTAGTTGTTGTATACAATTTATTTCCTTTAAAACTGCCTCCGCGATCTCGATACCGTACCAGGAAGAAATAAAATGTTTAAAATGTTGATTTTTGTATGTATGCAAAAGTGTTGACTAATTTAATCTATAAATTATTACCAGATATCTACACTTTTTACTTGCTGATAAATAACTCTATTCCATAATCATTTCCTTATTATGGAACAGAACTATTTATCTAGAATATTATGTTATACTGCAAACACTTGGAATTGGATTGAGACCACAGACCACACAAGTACTAATAGACAAAGTGTTGGACGAGAAACGCGTAGCCGCTTTTAGGAACAAAGACTCGTGAGTATCAAATGCTTATAAATACCTATGTTAAATCGTGAAATATACCATGTTGAGCTATTTTAACATGCCAATATTCAAAAAGTGATTTTATTTAATCGGTAAGTACTATAGCTTTATATTTCTGGCTTCAAATGTAAACTACACTGATTATCTAAGAAATTATCTCAAAAGTCGTGTAAAGTTTAATTCGTGATTGGGACAAATATAAATTTAAAAACTGAAAACAAAAATGTTTTTTTTATTAATGCACGTATTGAGATTACTGCAGCTATGTACCTTCAAGTATCTGCAAGTTCTATTAATTATATCAAGGAAAATTCCTGAACTCGACTGATTAAAACACTTAAGTAACTGTGCTTGAATTATTGTGTTTTTTTTTTTATAGAAGAGGGAGCAAACGAGCAGGAGGTGCACCTGATGGTAAGTGATCACCACCGCCCATGGACATCCACAATATCAAGGTCTTGCAGTTGCGTTGCCGGCCTTTTAAGAATGAGCAAGCTCTTTTCTTGAAGGCCCCCAAGTCGTATAAATAAAATCTCAAACCCAGGCAATTTATTACAGAAATCTAACACTAAGATAAAAAAACATGCCAATGAACAAAACAAAATCAATTCAACAAAATATGCAGGATAAAGATCTATTTCAATCCCTTTAGAAATGGTCGTATCAAATTAATGTATATCATCTGAATTCAGGGATTGGTCTCAGTGACTGTAAACATTCAAACTGCATGCGAATCACCGACGTTGATATGGAATACCATGCATTTGTAATACCATTGCATAACTATAATATACCTTAATTAAAGTTGTGTCACTGCGGGGTTTTCCATTTGCATACTCTACAAAGCATTAACAATTTTTAAAAACACATTTTTAAGAAATTCCAAGTTATCTTTTTCATATATTTATAGATAACCCAGCAGACGGCTCTTCTGATGGAAAGAGAAAACCATCATCTATAAACAGTTAAGATGTTAATGCTGCGCTGGTATCCGTGTGGTGGAATGGTAATGCTACATGCAATGGTTTATTTAACGGCTACCTGACAAGCACTGAAGCGATTGCCGCAGAAATAGGTATGGCGGTGTTAGCAAACCCGGGCTAGATATCACGAGGTCTATCACCTAGTAGTCTCGACAATAATGAAATGTGTATGCTTATATAATATTATTTTAATTAAGAATTGATGAGACTCGGGTCCAATTCCTGACAGGCACAAACATTTGTATGATGAGCATAGATGTTTGTATTTTTGGGTTTGGGTGTTTATTGTGTATGTAACAGTATTTATATATGTATTTCTATGTATTAACATCGTTGACTAGCACCCATAACACAAACAAATAATTTGCTTACTTTGGGATTAGATCAATTCGTGTATTTAGTCCAGCGATATTTATTATTTAATTAATACTGGCTGCACCCCGCATTCCGCTGCATTATGAAAGTTTTTGGTGAAGTTCGCGGGAATACTAGGATAAGAAGTAGCCTATGTCCTATTTCAGGTCATCATCTGTATTATGCTAAATTTCAACCACATCGGATTAGCTGATTTTCCGGGAATGAGTAACAAAACATCCATCTATCCATCCAAACAAACTTTCGCATTTATAATATTAGTACCGTCTATATACATATAATAAAATCGTAGGAAAGTCAAAACTGTACATTGAATATTTTTTTAAAGAATACTTGGGGCGTGATCTACAATCGATATCGAAGCCAAAAATATAGGTAGTTTTAGGATTTGTGTCTGTTTGTCTGTATGTATGTCCGGGGCAAGCTCAAAAAGTACTGCATGGATTTACTTCAAATTTTGCATGAATATTACTAACAGGTCAGGTCAACATATAGGCTACATATTATCACACTATCACCTACAGGGGAGGAGCTGTGCGGAATAAACGAAGTCAGCGCGGACGATGTCAACAGCTACTAATTAATATAGATTGACTTGATATACTATCTTATAGGCTTTTTCCGGCCGGCATAACCAAGAGTTTTATTGTATAACTATCTGTTGCCCACGACTTCGTCCGCGCGGACTTCGTTTACTCCGCGCAGCTCCTCCCCCGGAGGTGATAGCATGATAATATGTAGCCTATATGTTGACCCGACCTGTTAGTAATATTCATGCAAAATTTGAAGTAAATCCATGCAGTACTTTTTGAGTTTACCCCGGACATACATACATACAAACAGATAAACAGACAAACAGACAAACAGACAAAAATTCTAAAAACTATATTTTTGACTTCGATATTGATTGTAGACCATGCCCAAAGTGATCTTTTAAAAAAATATTCAATGTACTGTTTGACTTTCCTACGATTTTATTATATGTATAGAAGATGTATAATACAGGTGAATTTGCCAAGTTTTTCTTTTCAACCGTTCAATTAAAATTTTATTATGTTTTATAATTTCAAGGTGTTCCAAAATATTTTACATCAATCTTTTGTCACATGTATGAATCACATCAAAAGAATGATTTGCCGATATAGTATGTCCAGGTTCTAAACGTTTGTCTGGTGTAATTTTGAAACCAGATATCCGCTATCGCGGATGCACGTTATAATAATCACATATTGTGTTCTTTATAACGTGAATCGAAGCTTCTTCAGGTTTGAAACCGGAATATTAATATTGGTCAACCAATACATGCGCTGCTTCAATCTGGATAACGAAATTTATAATTTCCAATTTTTTTTATTATTGGTGAGGACAAAACCAGAAACTATAAAAATTTGACTAATTCACTTTTACACAATATATCGCTTAGTCACGCCGGCTCGACCCTAATAAAATAGAAACACCAAAATTGCGCACTCTGTCTATTTGTATCGGCGTAAACGAGAGCCTACTATCAGTGTAACTGGGTCTTATTATTACGCGAATATTGGAATTTAAAAAAAAACAGTAGATTATTTGTCAAATATAATTCGGTAGTTATCTACTAATGTGGTAGAGGTTTAGATATGAATATGATGACTTCATGTTTTTTATCGCAGACCCATATGTCAAAAAAATAGAGATATAGAACCGTTAATGATGATTTTAAGACTAATCATCGCAATTATTTTCTATCGATCCAATTTTGTTCAATTTCGTATCTGGTCCGGCCACGGTCTTTGTCATATGATGAATATTAACATATATTTTTGTGATGTGCTGAAACAAATAGTTTTTCTTAAAAAACGACTTAAATAACATCAATTTCAACAAATTAGGTCTTGTCAGCCTCTTAAATGGCAGTTTGAGTCAGTATTATTTTGACTCTTATTGAGTGCAGCTGTGTTTGTTTATCCTGAACATGCTTCGGTCGCGAAGTAAAATGTGCATAGAGTACGATTCAGGCTGCTTTTATTTTTAATACTAATGTAGTGGGTGAGGATAGAGTTGCGAAAAGTAGAAAAGAATCTATAAAATAATTAATTTAAATCTCTTGAATCAAATCGGAAAGGTAAAAAATAAATTAATCGAATGACACCAACAAACCCGCGCCGAGTGCTGGGTTACATTGTTCAATCGTCACAATAGCAAGAGGATTTTCAATTGTACTTACATATTGTAATGAAAAATTTGATTATATACGATAATTAAAAATACTTATTTCAACGGTTAAACCCAAGATAACTAGCCAAATCCTGCCGTAACAAAAGTTGCCTTACAAGAAAGTATTGGTGAGTATTTGGTAAGGTGGTACCCAGTACCTGTACTTAGAAGCTGTAGATGACACCTGTAGGCTTAGGATAAGCAACACGATAAAATTTTATCGACCCATTTTCTCGACATTTATGTCACTTTCTCTATTTGCTAACGTATTTGACACTTGATTCGACATAATACTTCAAAGGAAGAGAAAATGATCATTATTACTCAATGGTAGTTATTTTACCGATCGAACTCTAGCCAAGGTCTTGTGTCATTTTATCAAACAAAAGTCGAGCAAACGTCACTTTCTCGATCGAGACGTATCTCGTGGTGTTTATCCTAAGCCTGTTGGTGTCAGCTTTTTTTGTTTTGTTTTTCTCTTCTGTGGAACCGATTGTAGGGAATCGATAGTGTTTCCGAATGGTAAGTTCCGAAAACTTCAAAAATAAAGCAAGAGGAAACACCTCATAAATGAGCAAGTACCGACAGCGGATATTCAGTGGTGATAATTACTTACCACCAAGTGAACCTCCGTCTGGAATGCCTTTAATGGTGTGACTAGACATATGGGGCTACGGCGAAGATTCGTGTTGTCGCAATTTGATGGTGCTATCGCGGTACTGCATCGCGAAGGTACTCAGCACGTCATTACAGTATTTGCAGTTGTCATCAAACTGAGGCCTGCGCATAATAGTTGTGGAGCTCACGATAACGAAAAAAAATTTAATTATATACACAATAATAATTATAGCAAACTATAATTTACGTGAGTACATATATATATATATATATATATATATATATATATATATATATATATATATATATATATATATATATATATACGTCACTTTATGTGTACGTCATATTTTGATATTGACATAGTTTATCGACGTGTGTTACTTTTTTTTGTTCCATGACAGAACGAAAATAATATACGACGATATAACCTCTCGTTGTTATAAAAAGTATCGTAAGTACTTAAACTTTGGGCGAATGAAATAAAAAGAAACAGCAGCTTAAAATAAAAGAATTTAAGGAAGGAATGTTAATAAATGAAAAATGTTATAAGAAAAGAATTCAAGAAATGTTACAATATTTTGTTTGCTTTGTTGTGGGCCGCACAAATATCATTTGCGGGCCGCAATTGATGAACATTGATATTATGATGCAAGCAGTTGTCGCGATGTAGTTCGCGACACATATCGCGATAGTCAAATATTTTCCGTAGGCTGATATATGTAGCTGCGAGGTAACTCTATCAAAATAACGCGAAAACAATGTTTTATATAATGTATAAAGACGCTGTTACAAGATAAAAAATAAAAAAATCTTATACGTCGCGTACTTTGTGCTACTTGAGATAAAATCCCATTGGGATATAAAAGAATTTGTACACACTTACTAGATAGACAGACAGAGCCCAGTGATATATGCCCAGACAAATTTGAATTGCTTCTTTATTCATAACCTTTTCATACAAACACACTGACTTCGAAGACTGTTAATAAACTCTGAGTTATAATCTTATAAATTTAGTCATAGCACGTCGATCCCGTATTAGTCCGGGGCTTCTTTGAATAATAAACCATCTGAGAAATTTCCAGGCAGTTTGAAAAAGGTGAACTATTGGCTTCATGTGTCAGTACCATCATGACTACTAGGTGGTAGAGTTCTGCTACGTCTCACCCGGGTATATGGTACTACTGCCTTACCTATTCCTTCCACAATAGCGTCAATGCTTGTCAATGTTGTGTTCCGGTTTGGAGTGTAAGAAAGCCAGTAAACTTATGGGCGATGGTTTTCCTCCTTCTATCAGAAGAGTCATTTGCTTGTTTGCTATCGTACGATAACAAAAATATCAATATCAAACATTGTTTACGCTCCACACACATATTGTATACATAAACATGTACATGTTGTACACATTGGCGTTTTTATCTGTGTTATTTGCATTTATCTAATATTATTACTATGTGAACGAAGCCAAAAACCATGTCCTTTGGCTTTGTTCATATAGCTTTTAAGACAATAACTTTCCTAGCTCATCAAAATTAGTCGTCATCATATTAACATATAAAATCTATCCAGTCACTAAATAGAATCAATGAAAGCCTGGTTTTGTCGATAGTAATTAAACTTCTATAGATGTTCAAGTGATACAATTGAAGATCTACAAAACAGTAAAGGCAATCCTGTCTTATTCAGATCTCATTTCAATGAGACCGGTTTACTTTACTCTTCGCCTTTTGATTGTGACAATGAAATCAATTTGATCTTCGTCTATATCGCTTATAAACTAAACTGTCTTAACTTATGTATAATATTTATCAAAATTAAATCCTAACTCGTTTGATAAAGGAAGGTTTTAGTATGAACGAGTAAAGAAGCTCTTTATTAATACTAAATTGGGGAAAATTCATGCACGGCAAAATTGGCGAAATTAAATAAATTCAATTTGCGCGTACAACCTCTAATCTTGTATTCATTATTAATTCATAAAAATGAAACAGACTAAATTGAATTTATAATATTCCTCCTAGTGAATTTCTTAGTTATGTCTCCACTACACAGGATTACTATTAAAGTCCGGCTAAATTTTCAGAGGCTGTTCAGAATCGATAATATGTTCGACTTTTGCAATAAAAAAATATTTTAAAAATTCAAAATTTCATTTTTATCCGACACAGAAAACAAAACGCATGGATATAATTTCAATTACACAAAATTCGATTTAAAATATTTTAATGCCTTCAACCAAATTAAAAGTAATCGAGAAAAATCTTTGAGTATTTTTAATACTCAAAGGGAAAAGTACTCAGAGCTACACACAGAAAACAGTGTAGCAAAAGATTACATAATAATTACTTAATTACAGGTAAATATAAAATGACACACTGCCAGCTTTATAGTAGAGTTCATTCATAAGACTCGGTGCATGCAATTCATTAATTCAGTGAGGTATTTTTAAATGAATATTTTTATATTATGACCGCCCCGTTGGTCGAGTGGTTAGCGACCCTGACTACGCAATCACGGGGTTCGGGTTCGATCCCCGACGGGGACAAGCATTTGTGTGATGAGCATAAATGTTTGTATTTCCGGGTTTGGGTGTTTATTATATATATTCTGCTATTTATATATGTATTTCTATGTATTAGTATCGTTGACTAACACCCATAACACAAGCAAATATTTGCTTACTTTGGGGTTAGATCAGTAAGTGTAATTTGTCCCGTGAATATTTATTATTTTATTATTTATTATCTTGTACTTTACAATAATAATTAAAACGCACTTTCAAATCAATATTTAATTCCTAATTTTAAAATTCAGATGGACCTTTGAAAGTAATCCTGTATATACTACTCATTCTGGTATTTTTTATTGCAAATGGTAGCCACTCAGCAAAGCCACATCAGCCACACGTGCAATCTTACTTTTTCTTCCAAGTCCGAACACAGTAGCACAGAATATGGAGATTAACAGAAGAAAAACTATATAATTATGGTATAAAAGGTGAAGTACATACACAAGTATGTACTTCACTTTTTATACCATAATTATATTACTAGCTGTGGCCGCAACTTCGTCCGCGTGGGATTTTTTTTTTAAAGTAGCCTTAGTTACTACTTATTACATCATCTATCTGCCAGTGAAAGTTTTGTCAAAATCGGTCCAGCCATTCCGGAGTGCAGCTGGAACAAACATCCACATGCATTTAGTAAAAAGCGGTTATTTTAATATTACAAACAGGCACTCCAATTTTAATTAATTTGTATAGAAGATAAAATTAAAAAAAATATATATTAATTAAATATTAAAATAAGATCATATTTAAGCTTTAATAATTGTAATTAGCTTTTATTCATATAATTAATAAAATAATCTATACAAATAAATAAAATTAAAGTGTCTGTAATATTAAAATAACCGGTTTTAACTAAATGCATATGGATGTATACACGATACACATACCAAAATAACATTTTTTACGATTTTTGTCTGTCTGTCTGTCTATCTGTCCGTTTGTCTGTCTGTCTATCTGTTTGTTCCGGCTAATCTCTGGAACGGCTAGACCGATTTTGACGGGACTTTCACTGGTAGATAGCTGATGTAATAAGGAGTAACATAGGCTACTTTTTTTAAAAATCCCACGCTGACGAAGTCACGGCCATAGCTAGTAATGTTATATAATCTGACGTACTAAGTGTACGTCAGATTATATTACATTATTAATTTAGTCTAAGTTAGCCTAAGTTATTTCCTGTCACATCAGCGGTCTGTCCCGTCAAAATCGGTCCAGCCTTACCGGAGATTAGCCGGAACAAACAAACAGACAAAAATTGTAAAAAATGTAATATTGATATATGTACCGTGTATATATCCATATCCATTTAGTAAAAAGTGGTTACTTTAAAATTACAGACACTCCAATTTTATTTATTTGTATAGATGACTTAAATTTTAAATGTGACTATTAATATTTTTTAAGTTTTTTTAAATATGTAATGACATTAAATAATCTACTAGTGGGGAATTTGTAAGCCTTCTGATGCTAGTTTAAGTTTTAATTATGTTTTTCTTATGCTGTTATTCCTCCTAAAAATAAATAAATAAATAAATAAATAAATAAATAAATAAAAATAAATAAAAATGTGAAATAATAATACGATATGATGTTGATGTTCTTTTTTTTACTAAAATAGCTATGCCCACGACTTCGTCCGCTTGGAAAAAATTTAAAATAAAAGTAGCCTAAGTTACTCCTTATTACATCAGCTATCTGCCAGCGCAAGTCCCGTCAAAATGGGTCCAGCCGTTTCAGAGATTAGCCGGAACAAACAGACAGACAGACAAAAATTGTGAACAATGGTATTTTATTTGTTGTTGAGTTGATGACATAAATGGCGTTCTAAATAAGTATATAATAATATTAAATTTATGTTCGAAATAAATAACCCACTTACAAACAAACCAAAAATATTTTTGTGTTATAGCACTCACCCCGTGCTTGGGAAACTGGAAAAACCTTAAAAACAACAAAAAAAAAACAATCGACGTAATCGATCATATAGCAAAGAAGAATTTCACCGCCTCGAGCCTGTCGACAGTAGCTCAATGGAAGAGCGTCCCGGCTTTAGGGAGATGGTCGCAGGTTCAAATCCCGCGTGTTGATATTTTTCTTTGTTGTTTTTAAGGTTAAACCAAAAATAATTTAAACAATATGCCGCGGCAGTTTTTTAACGGCGTGGCGGTGGAGAATATCATGCACATTACAAACTAGCTGTGCCTGCGACTTCCCCCGCGTGACTACCAGAGGTTTTACCCACATAGTTCCCGTTCCCGTATAATTTCTGGGATAAAAACTATCCTGTGTCCATTCCCGGGTCTCAATCTACCTTTGTACGAAATTTCATCCAAATTGATTCAGCAGTTTAAACGTGAAGAAGAGACAGACAGAGTTGCTTTCGCATTTATAATATTAGTATGGATTAACGAGATTTTATCATCGGCGTAAGGCTTTTTCTAAAACGAAAAAACTTTATCTGTAATCTGACGATGCCATTGGTATGGGTTATACAATTTGCCTGCGACATCTACATAATATACACGTAAGGGATACAAACAAATACTTACTTACCTCCATGAAATAACTGGTAGCTTAAAAAAACGATAATTCACTGTTAATGACGAGTTTAACAGCCTTCCACTGCACAATTATGGTAACTTTTTACTTGTTCCATTTTATAAACACGTATTTAATTAACTGCTGTCGCGCACGGGTCTAGCGGGCGGCATCGCCCTCTTGAACCGAAACTTACCGAGATTTCGCGTCCGTGAGAGGTGTCTATGTGTGCGTTGCTCAAAGACTAGGTGTATCTAGATTGTCTTCTGTAGTTATTCTGTGACAATAGTGACAAGCACTATCGTGCCGTATGGTGCCTGATATAATAATGACTACAATGCTTGAAACAAGGGCCAGACATTCTTAAAACTTTTCCGATAACAATAACGTTTTTATCGCGTTCAACCTGCTTGTAATCTACAGGTCTGCCTTGCCCATTACTAGACTGAAGGTATTGATAGCAAAGATGGATTGTCAAGTAATTCTCATAAGGTACAATCAGTAATAAACTCTTGATGCTTGCCCGTCTTCTTTTAGATAACTTGGTGAAAACTAAAAAAATCGTTAAAACTGATGTTAAACTAAAATGCAAGCAATAAATATTTTTTTATTTGGCGCTGTCTGAAAATTAATTAGGCATACATTACATGAATTAAGAACTTAGTTATTAAAGTTAATAAAAAGAATATATAATTTTTTGCTTTTCAGTTTTTTCGTCGGTTTAATTTTTTGTTAAGAAATTAAAAATACAATTACCAACCTACAACATTTGAATAACACTTGTTTAGCTAAACAATTTTTTTATACTGTCGATTATAAAACCTTGATATCTTTGAATTATGATACCGGCGATTTTGATGAAATAAAAACTAGGGAAAAACTTATTTATGTGTACAAATTACAAAACATGATATAATTACTAATTGTCTGACCCAGGGATTGAACCCGGGACTTCATAGTCTGAGCCGAATAGGCTACCGCTAGACCACGAGGCAGTCTAATTGATTTTGGTAATTCCTCTTTTATTGGATAGAATAATCCCGAGGATTATTTCACATAATTTTTGAAAAAGGAACACCCAAAAGTGTACGAAAACGGACTATTTATTATTCACTCGCTGACTTTAATACATAATCAAGCATAACTTTTTGCTGGTTTAATTTTTTGTTAAAATATATTATTGTATCAGTCGATATACTTGTACCTACTATGTTATCGCGATAGAATAATAAAGAACACAGGCGGTTTTGGTTTTGTACATCCCTTGTGTGTTTTCGTAGTGACGAATCTATACATTTAATAAAATCGTAGGAAAGTCAAAACTGTACATTGAATATTTTTTTAAAAGAATACTTGGGGCGTGATCTGTTTGTCTGTTTGTCTGTTTGTCTGTTTGTCTGTTTGTCTGTTTGTCTGTTTGTCTGTTTGTCTGTTTGTCTGTTTGTCTGTTTGTCTGTCTGTCTGTCTGTCTGTCTGACTGTCCGTCCGTCCGTCCGTCCGTCCGTCCGTCCGTCTGTCTGTCTGTCTGTCTGTCTGTCTGTCTGTCTTTCTTTCTTTCTGTCTGTCTGTCTGTCTGTCTGTTTATCTGTTTATCTGTTTATCTGTTTGTCTGTTTGTCTGTTTGTCTGTATGTATATCCGGGGTAAACTCAAAAAGTACTGCATGGATTTACTTCAAATTTTGCATGAATATTACCAATAGGTTGGGTCAACATTTAGGCTACATATTATAACGCTATCACCTACAGGGGAGGAGCAGTGCGGAGTAAACGAAGTCCGCGTGACTGAAGTCGCAGGCAACAGCTAGTATTAAATAAAACAGAATAATTTTCTACGTTTTTTATAAATTAACTAGCTGTTGCCCGCATCTTCGTTCGCGCGGACTTCGTTTACTCCGCACAGCTCCTCCCCCGTAGGTGATAGCGTGTTAATATGTAGCCTATATGTTGACCCGACCTGTTAGTAATATTCATGCAAAATTTTAAGTAAATCCATGCAGTACTTTTTGAGTTTACCCCGGACACACATTGACTTTCCTACGATTTTATTATATAAAAAAATATCGCTATAAAATATATCGCTAGGAACAATCATATAAAAAATATTGAGACTTGAATTTGATTAGCTTCTATCATCATATATAAGTGTTACCATTATGTAGACCTTTAATTACATTTGCATTAAAACAAAAATAATTTTATATTATAATTTTCGTTATAAGTATGTAATAAAAAAATTCCTGTTTTTGTACTAAAAAAATAGTTTAAAGCTAATTTCTTTTTTGTTATTTTAAGTATCTAAAAGTGGCTTGGCGAAATCTTAGCTCAGAATTTTGTCAATCTAACTTGGATTTTTGAGATGAGCAGTTGTATTAAAGACACCCAATGTTATGATAAATACATAAACACAGACCACTAAGGATAGAACTGAACGTTTACGTTAACCTTAGTAAATTTCAACTTAATTTAGTTACTACTCCCAAGGATTAAAAAATATTTATTAAAAATGGATAAGTTAAGTAGTTAATACAGAATCTTACGGAATATATTAAACTTTAAGGTAATAACTAAAAAAAACGATGTATGAAGACTCACCCATATTCTTTGTTGTAATGAGAGCTAAAAGTAGTATGATCTTGTTGGTCCAAGCTTTCTTTGAAGAATAGAACATCTGCCATTCTGCCAGTCAGTTCGTAAAAGGCGAACTACTGACTGTGTTACTACCGTCGTGACAACTTGGTGGTAGAGTTCCGCAACGTCTCGTCCGGTATTGGATACTACCATCTTACTCATTCTTGCTTGCTTGCAAGTAGTATTAACACCTCGCCACACAGATAACAACGCAGCATTAACATCTGTGGTGGATATAGTCGATGGTTGTCTATTTCCATCAAGAGAGCAATCTGCTTGTTACCTATTTTAAAATAAATAAAAATTTGAAAACCTTAAGAATGAGACACCTTGTAGGAAATCTTAAAATTTGGTTATCATACACATAATAATTATACGCTTTGCAAAATGGATTTTGAGCTACTGTCATAAATTACATCGGCATATCAACTTTAGTTAGTGCAAAAAATATCCAAGCTGCTAAATTAGTTTTAAGGAAAAACGCAGATTTTACTGATACCAATCAAATTTTATGTATTTTCGGAAAGTTAAAATAGAATCATGTGCCATGTTAAACAAGCTATTGAGTTACAAAAGACAAACTACAAAGCTTCTATTTGTTAGATCGACTTTTTACTATAAAACTGAAGACCATGTCATTTGAAGATATTTTCCAAATTCTTATAATTAAATTCTCAAAATCTATATATATAAAAATCAATCCCTATTTTCCCTTGGTTTCTTTTAATGAAATAAGTGAACTTATTTCATAAAAAGAAACCAAGAGATTTTTACTAAAAAAAGAAGATAAATTCGCAAGTTTTTTTTATAATAAACACTGCACATGAAAAATGGAAAGATATTAAAAAGGTAAAAGGAAATTCTAAATTAACTAAGGCTTTGTTTTTTTTACTCATTTAATTTAAAGTATAATTTTCTCAAAAGTATTTTATGGGGCTGGATCTATTTTCAATATCTACATCTAATTATCCAAAAGCAGTAACAGCACACGAAACCGGGAGTAAGTTATAGTTAAACGTAAATATAAAGAAAAATAGTGACGACTTTACTTCAATTGCTTTATTATTCTATATAACAGTAGCAATTATACAATCCGTGCTATAGTGAAGAAATAAATACGCTCTGTTCTACAAAAATTTGAATTAATTGCCACAAAGGGAATAAAATATTTTGCCCACTATTTTATCAACGTTGTCTACACTATGTAATTAATTTATTCGGCTGTCCAATGCCATTCGGTGGTTTATAAATTTTTACTTTGTCGACACAAAGCTTTATGTGGCCGTTGCATTTCGTACTTTAGTGGAAATAAGTTTATTTTATATGCACAATGTTTTAATATTTTCATAATAATAACAGAGTATTAATCCCACAAAAGTACTTAAATTATTTCAATCTTAGTGAGACATTATGAATATTCTACTACTTATAACTTTATTTTTTATAAAAGGATACAAAAAAGAACAAGATTTACGTGATAGAAAACATGCTCATCGCTTATATACACCAAAAATGTTAATATCCATGTGGTACAATATGGATGGGACACGAGGGTGTCCCATCCATATTGTACCTAAGTTTACATAAGTTTATCAGTTTTCCTACCCTCAAAACCGAAATCTACACTGCACAAGCACTAATGCTATTTCGGCAGGAAAAGATAATATTATGGTGATACCAAATCCGGCCGAAACGTTATCATTATGGGTGAATTGGTACCTTAATATAATTAATTTTATATTATGTACTAACGATAAACTTATAAATAAATAATCTATACTTACAAATAAAATTGGGTTATTTATGTGTGATTTCAAAATAACTAGGTCTTTTTAAATGCAGTGTGATATTTTTATGAAACTGATACCTAAACATTCATTTTTAAAATTTGTGTATGGCGTATGTCTGTCTATCATTCTGTTTGTACAGGATAATCTCCGGAAAGGCTAAACCGATTTTGATAGAACTGAAAGATAGAGAAGTTAATAGGATAGGACATAGCTTCCTTTTACTCGAGTGATCGAAAGAAAGTAATGCAAACTGTTATCCTGGCACCCGCGAAATAAGTTTAAAAAAAATATTTAATTGTTTATTTACCTTTCACTACAAATACAGTTTATTAATTAGCAAGAACCTGGTATAGAAATGGTTCCTGGACCTGGACCTGGTATAGAAGTGGTTTTGCCTGGTACAGAAGTGGTTTTAGTAAAGGAAGAGTTGGAAAGCCAAGCGATCGGGAAACTGACTGATGGGGACTAGGGAATGGAATAAGGGTCAAAAGTGCTGTGCTTCATCAAGCACTTTTGACGGTTTTGTCGATGGAGGTGGAGGCAAAATCGTGAACAGACCTCCCCGCATGATCGGTAGTGCGTGAATAAAGCCATTCGGCGTGGTGGGCATTAAAATCGCCTAAGATCACGATCTCAGCGGAGGGGGTCTGTTGCAACACGGAATCTACAGCCGTTTGAAGGTGCTCAAAGAGCCTGTCGACTTCAGCATTTCCGCTATGGGACCTGTAGAGGCACGCATAGAAGCGGGGATGGTCGTCGCAGTCTACACGCAGCCAGAGGATGGATAGGTCCCTATAGCCTTCAATGCTGCTGAGACGTCGAGAGCAGATATCCTCTCTGACATAAGCACAAACTCCTGCCCGGGGTACAAATGAATGCTCGAATTTGTACCCCGGGTAGGAGAGATATGAGGTATCAGCCGGAGAAGATATCTGCGTCTCAGTTAAAAAGAACAGAGCCGGCTTAGCCGTCTCAAGGTGGTAGTGGACGGCATTTAGGTTTGAGTGAAGACCCCTAATATTAGTATAATCCACGTGGAGTGTGGTAGAGGGTGCCATCGAAAGATGTCTGATCGATTTGCCCCGAGCAGCGAAGTTTGAGAGCGCAATTGTGCCCCCCCCCCCCCCCCCCCCCAGAGTACGCAGGGCAGCCTGGGCATCCATGATTAGGCTGATTACAAACCCCAGAACATGGATATCCAGAGGGGGATTCTCCACCGCTTACGCTAGTGGTACCCCCCTGGGGTAAACTACTACCTTTAAATTGCGCTTCCATAGTGTTAGGGGGAGGGGGGAAAGGGCCTCCGGGAACCTCACAGACCAAACGAAACGCAACAGCAAAGCTGTTACTTTACGTTGGTTTTAAGTGAGGTAGTGGTATCGCCCCGGTCGTGCCGACCCATTCAGCTAAGCATGGCACTACCACTTTTTATTGACTGACTGCACCGGTGGAATAATTTCAAAAAAGAATATTATCCCTCCGGCGGGCGATGAGGTCGTCACTTCCCGACGCCGAAATAAATACGAAATAAGTTAGTCCCAAATTATCTAATTATTTTCTCGTGACGTAGATGCTTTTTCTTGTATATTATAAGGTAGCAAACAAGCAGATGGGTCTCCTAATGAAAATAATCAACCATCGCCTATAGACATCAAAGATGTTAATGGTGCGTTGCTATCTTGTGGCGAGGTCTAATACCACATGCATAAGTTTACCGGCTACTTTACCCTCTAAACCAGAATACGAATGTGACAAGCACTGACGCTATTGCGGCAGTTAGTAAAAAGAAAGGACGATAGTCGATACTATACTATACGATAGAAAAATATTTCTTAAACACCTTTTTTTCCCTTTTCGGTCCCGAGTTCTTTTGGAGAACAGGCCAATTGCCATTTTGTTAGTCAGGCAGGTCATGAAATGCGAATAAGGTTATGCGAGTCACTACCATCGTGGCTACTAGGTGGTAGAGTTCTGCATGTCTCGCCCGGGGCTGGTACCACCGTCTTATCTATTCCTGCCGCAATAGCGTCAATGCTACCGCTGTCGTGTTCTGGTTTGGAGGGTAAGGTAGCCGGTAAACTTATGCCTATGGCATTAGACCTCGCTACAAGATAGCAACGCACCATTAACATCTTTGGTGACTATAGGCGATGATTGACTCTTTCCATCATGAGACCCTTCTGCTTGTTTGCTATCTTATGATGTAAAAAAATTATACCTACATACCAAAAATGGAAACATTTATGAGATCGGAAACAACTTTATTATTTGCAACATATTTGCAAGTTTCTTTGGCATGTCAACAATTTTAAGCTACTAACGCATCTGAATTCTGAATTGCGGCCACTCAAACATGTTCGTTACGTATAGATACGGTTGATTTTGTCGGGAATCCAATTCTAGCCCCATCGATTTCGTAGTCAGTCAGTCACTATCACCCCAACAGAGGAGCAATCGTAGTAATAATGGTGGAGTTCTGAATTGTCTCGCCCGGGTCTGGTACCACCGCCTTACCTATTCCTGCCACAATAGCGTCAGTGCTTGTCGTTAACGTGTTCCGGTTTGGAGGGTAAGGTAGCCGGTAAACTTATGCATGTGGCATTAGACCTCGCCACAAGATAGCAACGCACCATTAACATCTTTGGTGTCTATAGGCCGCCCCGTTGGTCGAGTGGTTAGCGGCCCTGACTACGCAATCAACGGGGCTCGGGTTCGATCCCCGACGGGGACAAGCATTTGCGTGATGAGCATAAATGTTTGTATTTCCGGGTTTGGGTGTTTATTAAATATATTCCATATTTATATATGTATTTCTATGTATTAGTATCGTTGACTAACACCCATTACACAAGCAAATAATTTGCTTACTTTGGGGTTAGATCAGTAAGTGTAATTTGTCCCGTGAATATTATTATTATTATTATTATTATAGGCGACGGTTGACTCTTTCCATCAGGAGACCCATCTGCTTGTTTCCTATCTTATGATATAAAAAAAATCGTAATGTATGTATACATAGACATAGACGAACTACTAGTATATACGAATATATAGACGAACTACTAGTATATAGTAGACATAGACAAACTACTACTAGTATAGTAAATACTATCTCCTATTCTCTGATATAGATAATATAAACAAATGATATGCAAACTGTCCAAGTATGTAAAATAATAAGTGCATTCAGTAAGTACAGAAATGCTATTACGAAGCGATCGTAATAACAATATACAGTGGCCAACGACTGCCCATAAAAACAAATAGTAGACACTGGTTTTCGCCTAGAATTAAATTTCCGTCACAGCTCAATGAATTTCCATACACTTTCATTTATATACTGCATGGGCCAAAGATATTTCTGTAGAAAATTGTTACACTGTGGCAATAGCGACGGTGATATTACAATGACCACAATAATAAGGCATAAAACCGAGTGTTTTGAAAAGTGTCATTCTACTAATACTGAAGAATCAGATCAATGGTCATCAGTCGGCAATGGGATTCGAGTTCTTAGAGTAACATTGTATGTATATTTTGTTCGCTAGTGGCGAATATAAATAATAATGTATCGAAGTCATGATAATTATACACCCCAGTCCTAATCAAGCAGTATACAATCACTACATTCTAGTCCTAATTTTTAGATTCATTACAGTCTGTTGTACAGTAGCGGTACGAATAGGTTCGTCAGTTTTCAAATTGATTCATTTAACAAGCTGCGAGCACATATGATCTTTTGAAAATTTGTCACATAATAGACTGTTGCATTGAAAATTATGCTTAACTGTTCGATAACATGGTTCAGATTTGCTTGCATCAACATTATTTCCTTATTTTATCTTGTATAAATTATTATTATCTAAAGAGATGCTAATGGTTTTTTTTTTTAAATTAAAACCTTTCTATTGATTTGACCTGCCATTAATATTTATGATAAAACTATTGTCATTTTTTGAAGTGAAAACTTCTTTAGGCGCGTTGAGCGTTTTGGTAGAGGGTAAAATCCTCGGTTCGCGTCACCGACATGCTAATGATAATAGTATATCTATAGCTATGTTTTGCATATAGTTTTAATTACTCTCAACTTAATAGTTCCGTTTTCACTTCTATCGGCAGTCCCACGACTGCTACTGTTTTTTTTTTTTTTATAGTAGAGGGGGCAAACGAGCAGATGGTGCACCTGATGGTAAGTGATCACCGCCGCCCATGGACATCCGCAATACCAGGAGTACTGCAGCTGCGTTGCCGGCCTTTTAAGAATGAATAAGCTCGTTTCTTGAAGGTCCCTAAGTCGTATCCATTCGGAAACACCCCCGAGGGTAATAGATTCCACAAAGGAGTAATGCGAGGCAAAAGGTGTCGACAAAAGCGCACGGTTGTGGATTTCCAGACATCGAGGTGGTAAGGATGGAACTTTAAATTTTGACGCGATGTCCGATGGTGGAATTTAGCGGCAGGCATTAGTCCGAACAACTCGTCGGAACACTCCCCATGATAAATACGGTAAAAGATGCAGAGCGAGCCTACATCTCTGCGTAACGCCAAAGAGTCAAGCCGATTAGAAATAGCCTGGTCGTCGACGATTCGAACCGCTCTACGTTGAATGCGATCAAGAGGAAGAAGCTGGTACTGAGGAGCTCCGGCCCAGAGGTGAGAACAGTACTCCATGTGAGGTCGAATTTGGGCCTTGTAAAGTTGGAGGCGATGGGCTGGCATGAAGTACTGCTTTGCTCTACTGAGTACACCAAGCTTTTTGGAGGCTAGTTTAGCCTTCCCTTCCAAATGACCGCGGAACTGAACGTTGTTCGATATGTCGACTCCCAGAATTCCAATACTGGCTGAGGCTGTCAGGAGAGTATTTTCGAACCAAGGTGACACGACAAAAGGTGTTTTTTTTGCGGTGAACGCACAGAGCTTCGTCTTTTTGGGGTTAAATGTAATAAGGTTTTGATGACCCCATTCCGAGACATCAGTTAGTTGATTCTCGAGTTCAGACACGAGCTTGATCCGGCCCTCTTCGACGTGTTCCCGAGAAATACCGCTACGGCCGGAGTATGTAGCATCAACAGTACTGTCGTCCGCATAGCAATGTATGTTACTAATTCGCAACATATCATTGATATGCAGAAGAAACAGAGTCGGTGATAGCACGCAGCCTTGGGGAACACCAGCATTGACAGGTTTAAGATCGGAGCATGCACCGTCGACTACGACCTTAATGCTCCGATCAGCCAAAAAACTGGTGATCCACTTGCATAGTTTCTCGGGAAGCCCATAGGAAGGCAGCTTTGAGAGAAGCGCTTTATGCCATACCCGATCGAAGGCCTTCGCTATGTCTAAACTAACTGCCAATGCCTCCCCCTTGGACTCAACTGCCTCCGCCCAACGATGTGTCAAGTATACTAGAAGATCACCAGCTGAGCGGCCACGACGGAAACCGTACTGACGGTCACTAATCAGCTGGTGCTCTTCTAAATACTTCAGGAGCTGACAGTTTATAGTGTCTCCATGACTTTGGAGAACAAGGAGGTTATGGCTATTGGCCGATAGTTTGACGGATTAGAGCGATCTCCTTTTTTAGGAATGGGATGCACTAAAGCTGTTTTCCATGAATTCGGTACCACGCCGAGTGAATAGGAGAGCCGGAATAGGTGCGTCAATACTGGCGCCAACTCTGGAGCACATACTTTAAGCACAACAGGAGGGATGCCATCAGGCCCACTCGACTTGTGGATGTCCAAAGAAAGAAGTGCTTTACGCACAGCTGACTGCCGAAACTGCGGTTCTGGCATGGAACTATCACACTGCGGGATGGTAGGCGGTGTGTTCCCTCGGTCATCCAGAGTCGAGTTGGCCGCAAAGAACGAGCCCAGAAGATCGGCTTTCTCCTTTGCGGTATGGGCCAGAGAGTCATCGTCTCTGTGCAAGGATGGAAATGAAGGCTGGGAAAAATTCCCTAAGACAGCCTTGGCGAGAGACCAGAACGCGCGAGTGCCAGAAGGAAGGCGAACTAATTTCTCACCAATTCTGCCAATGTGTTCCGCTTTTGCCTTGGCGATAGCTCTTTTGAAGAATCTCGAGGATGAGTTGTACTCCTTTCGTAATGCGCTAGTTTTTACATCACGAGATGCTGACGCAGCAGCCCAAGCTCGGTAGCAATCCTGCTTTCGGCGTAAAGCCGCTTTGCAGTGGCGACCAAACCAAGGCTGAGACTTGCCACCGATGGGCACCGCAGAAAACGGAATGAAAAGTTCCATGCCCTGCAGCACCACATCAGCGACAGAGTCAGCGACAGCATTCGGATCATCCAGCGAGAAGCACAACCGCCCCCATGGGTAGGATGCAAAGAAAGACCGCATCCCGTCCCAATCTGCTGACCTATATAATGTTACCGTTGTTATTTCTAGATTTCTAGTTTTATTCAATATTTATTGCAAAATATATTTGCCATAAATATAATATCCTTTATTTTCGTAATGTCATAATAATGCCGAGACCTTTAAGAATTGAAGAACACAGAAAGCAGCAATAATTGCCGAATATGAAGCTGATTACAACATCAGTGAGATAGCACGTCGTTTGAATGTGACCAGGGATAGTGTGATTCTGGATAAGAAGACACGGTAAAGAAGGTGCACTCGTAGATCACCGTAACAATAATCCTGGCCGCCGTCCTATACTCAATGCTACAAAAAACTGACATGAGAAGGCAATATGAAGCAAATTACGGCTTGTAATATTTTTTTGTTTGTAGCTTTTATAGAAATTTGCTTGTTTATTTGGCTAGTTGTCCATTCAGTATATGATTTTTTTGAGTTAATCTTCCCCTGTAGTTTCATTTCAATTGCGCATTATACCTATTATGATAATTGATACGCCATCAAGGGCCTCGAATAATTTTCAAATTAGCAGTAAAAGTTAAATTTATTCAATTGAGATAAACTTTATTTGATAGAAAACGTCAAGTTTATTTAATGTTAGTAGAATTGTTTTTTGTACTGGTATGTTGGCATGATTGATTCGTACACTAGTGCAAGCGAAACTAGATCTTAAGGTGACGAACCTATTTTTACCGTGACTATCCTTCATGTTTGTACTATATAGTCATTGATTGACAGTAAATGGAAATGACTTAAGAAGTTAGGCACGTTCAACGAATTTAAGGGTTTTATTAATCTAAGATAAAATAAATAAAATTTTGTTCAGAGCTTACCTGTACCACCGACTTACCTATTCCTGCTGCAATAGTGTCAGTGCTAGTCGCTGTCGTGTTCCAGTTTAGAGGATAAGGTAGCTGGTAAACTTATGTATGTGGCATTAGACCTCGCCACAAGATAGCAACGCACCATTAACATCTTCGGTGTCTATAAGCGATGGTTGAATCTTTCCATCAAGAGACCCACTCCTTGTTTGCTACCTTATGATATTAAAAAAAGCTCAACCCGGAGAACCCGGGGCCTCATGATCTGAGCCGAACAGGATAGCCCCTAAACCACGAGGCAGTCAAAAATTTGAATGCTTCGCGATTTGGGATTTTATATAACCTTTACAATAAACGCTCGCTCCAACTAACGACACATATTTTTGACTAAATATTTTTGTCTAGTTTTCATGTAAGATTTATTTAATAGTGCCATTTGCTTTTGCTCGCTTACGAGCTGCCTCGTTGCCAAAAAGATGATATATTCATCTGCCCTGTTAGCCCAGCGATAAGACTTGGATTCATCTGCCAAAGAGATAAGCGTCTATGAGATGAGCATGGCCATTTTGATTTTTGCTTTCACAACTTTAATTGAATAGGAAGATGACATCTTAATGTTGCCATTTTTCGACACTTAATCTAATATTACATTATTGAGACATTCTTTTAATGAACAAAATCATTGAAAATAGGTTAAATAATTACATATATTATTGTATATAAGTACAATATGAATATTATAGACCTATTTAGCTCTACGGTGGTGGTGGTTATAAGCCACTAAGGTGGTTCAACACTTATCAAGCTTTCACACATGCTTGCCTGCTTACCGTATTGTTCATAATGCAGTAGGTATCATAGTACATTGCACCTGCATCTTGCGAAACACATGTCTGACATCTTGATTTCATAATATAATCTTTTAGGTTTAATCGATTTCAAAAACAAGGAAGTCATTAATTTAATACCACGTGTAATATTATTGAAAATTTTCCCGTCACAAAAGTTTCTATAATGTAAATATTTTTTGCTGATACGATATAATGTTAAATAAAAGAATCTGTTGTGAAATTAAAAATAACCTGTCCTTGTGCATAATCCATAGAGTGGCTGACCAATGGGGCTCATTAGCGATTAACAATTTAGAAAATTAAATAAAAGATATTTAAAGAGCATCAAAATTTCTTTTTTCAGAAGGGCTTTAGATAACATTATTAATAATTTTAATTTTACGCCAAAAAATACAGCTCCAAGCAGCCGGTGAAGTGTACGCGCTGTGCCTCAAAAGTTAAAACATTAATGGTATCAAATATCAATAAAAAATTAAAAAATACGACATATTTTAATAATCCAAAGAATTTAATTTGTTTGAAAAAATCTTAAAATGAATATTTCATCAAGTCAGACAGTCATTGATGAAATTTCGTCGAACTTTCACTATCACTGGAAACATTTTTTTTTATAGTTGGCTAAATTTGTAGCCTCTCTTATTCATATACTTAATAAGATAATGACGTGGTGGAAAGCGTGATTGACATAGGTGAATAATCATACCACTGAAATTTCCTTTATTTTTCAAAAATTCGGTGAGGTTATCCCATTTCTTGGGTTAATTTTGTCTTGTCGCATTACAGAGGTCATAGAATAGTCCACGAAAAGATACAAATTAAATTGATTTCTTGTTTTAGGCAAAGGTTTTTTGCAAAAGATGCCTGATAATCTATACATATAATAAAATCGTAGGAAAGTCAAAACTATACATTGAATATTTTTTTAAAAGAATACTTGGGGCATGATCTACAATCGATATCAAAGCCAAAAATATAGTTTTTAGAATGTTTGCCTGTTTATCTGTATGTCTGTTTGTCTGTTTGTCTATATGTATGTCCGGGGTAAACTCAAAAAGTACTGCATGGATTTACTTCAAATTTTGCATGAATATTATTAATAGGTCGGGTCAACATATAGGCTACATACTATCATGCTATCACCTACAGGGAAGGAGCAGTGCGGAGTAAACGAAGTCCGCGCGGACGAAGTCGCAGGCAACAGCTAGTATAAAATACAATTGTTGCTGTAGGATTTAACAAAAAACTGAATAATAATCAGCGTTATAAATGGAACGAGCTCGCTGGTAACCTGGAAGCAGCAGATTTTTCTACTTGTTGCGCTATTTTCCAACAGAAGAAAAAATGCAAAAAATGCTATTTGTCCGATGACGCGTTAGTCAAAAAATCAGAGACCACACAAACACTAATAGACACGGCGTTTGGCGCAAAATGCGTAGCCACTTATATAAGCAAATGTTTATTAATGTCAATAGCTTTTAGATATATTTTATCGTAAAAATAGAAATATGTCATATTTTGTCGAATTAAAAGCTAACTCCTGGAGTGATTTAATTCACCGGTAAGTTTTATAACGCTGTATTTCTGGATGTAAATGAAAATGACACTGACAACCTAAGAAATTGCCTTTAAAGGTGTATCCAGTTTAATTCGTGCAAAAAATGTGTTTTCGTTAGTTACACTGGTCCTTCTTGTCTGAATGACACTGGTGGTGTTATTTAAACATCCTTGAAATAGCATTATTTTGTCAGTGAAAGCATGACATTACTTATAGGACAAGTATAACTTTCAGTAATATCGCGCCAAAAAAGCAAACAAGCAGATGATGTTCCTGATACAAAAAGATAACCATCGTCTATTGATACCAAAGAGCTATCCGTGTGGTAAGGTAGAGTTGGAATCCCACATGTATAACTTCACAGGCTCTCACCTTCCAGGCCGAAAATATATGACTGTGACTAATACCGATACTATTGCGACAAAAATAACCAAAATCTATTTCGATCAGTAAAATATTTCAAATACTAGAATTTAAGAACAGCTTAATATATTAAGTTATTTTTATCATTTAACGCAGTAAAACAACACCAACCAATTTTCAATCCTGTATCTGTAGAGCCCTGAATTATTCAGGGCTCTACAGATACAGGATTGAAAATTATCTTTATCAAACTTATATGGGACCAAACGGACATTATACTATCCCAAACAAAAAATTTTGCAAATCCCTCTATATATGACGGGATCATAGAACAAATACGTGAGTTAAAAAAATTGTACCACTTTTTCCAACTATTGCACGAACGGTCAAGTACAAAATTTGGTACAGGTAAAGTTTACATTGTAGAGATGACAGAAACTTAATACTTTTAATTATATATACATTAAAATCCATTAAATTAATAAAAGTAAACTTAACACACACTACATTCAATTGAATTACATAATCATATACACACATCATCTATATCTATATTATCTATATCACGGATTAAATGGATAAGCCTTTTAAGGCAATTTCTTTGTCAGCATAGCGTAGCACACACAGACAATATTATGTACAGAGTAATACTACTTACCGATGAAATAAAATTACTCCAAGTGTATTTTTTAACCTTGTCATCTCATTCGGTACGATAAAATAGTATAACACGGTTTATTTCTATTTTTTCACAATATAATATAACTATAAATGTTTGACAGTGATAGGTGCGTTTGCTCATATGTGCGGTGACACGTTTCCTTCCTAATGCCGTGTCTATTAGTATTTACGTAGTCAGTGATCTATATTAATATTATAAATGTGAAAGTTTGGATGTTTGGTTGGATGGATGTTGGTACTCAATCACGCCAAAACTACTAAACGGATTTAGATGAAATTTGACACACAGGTAGGTGATAATTTGGAATAGCACATACACTACTTTCTGTCCAGAAAACATTAATTGTTCCTATTATTAAAATAAAAAAAATATTTTCCCCGTGTTGATTTCGGGCTCCTTTAAAATATAGGCCAACTGCCGTTCTGCCAGGCAGGTCGTAAAAGGCGACCGATTGGCTATGCGAGTCACTGCCATCGTGGCTACTAGATGGTAGAGTTCTGGATTATCTCGCCCGGGTCTGGTACCAACACCTTACTTATTCCTGCTTCAAAAGTTTCAGTGCTTGTAACTATCGTGTTCCGGTTTAGAGGGTAAGGTAGCCGGTAAATTTATGCATGTGGCCTCCTCGTTAAAACCTCGCCACAATATAGTAACGCACCATTAACATCTTTGGTGTCTATAGGCGATGGTTAACTACGTTTATCAAGAGACCTATCTGCTTGTTTGCTACCTCATAATATAAAAAAAAAATCACGTGGACGGCATTATGCCCGAACACAATTTTCGAAATGAAAACATTCTCTTTTTGAGAAGTCGGTTGAAAATGCATCATTCCTGTAAGTTCCAAACCAAAAAGAAAAACTTAGCGAGGTGTGAGGCGTTGGCTTTAAAATCTCAAGCGAAGTAGGCGTTTGAGATCACCGGGTCATGGTATCGATTTCCAGATCGAGCAACAAAAATTGTTTGTGACATGCTTTTTTCTGAAAAACGTATTGAAGCACGGTTTTTAATTTCTGCTAATGGTGTATAAATTCTGTTCGTATACACATTTCAATATGCATATTTCTTAGCTTGATTAAATTTGGAAGTATCGTATTTAGACTGCTTCGTGGTGTAATGGGGTCTAAAGTGGTGGGTGGGTTCGAGTCCCGGAATGGGTAAAAGTGTTATTGAGGTTATTTCAAGGTTTTTCTCGAAATTCCCAAAATTTCAGTAGCAGTACGTTGTCTGGTGAGTGGTTTGTTACCACTCTCGTGACTCGGATGAACACGTAAAGTCGTCGGTCGTGGTTATCGCTAGAAATAGTCGATAATCTTTATCAATTCGATAGAATGCGGCGATGGGAATCACCACTCGTTTCACTCACTAACAAACTGATGAATCGTGGTGAACTTGAAAGTCTATAGACATTCAATTTACTCTACCTACCCCACAAGGAAATCTGCGGGGTTATCACGTATTTCGCAATGCACGATTATCGTAATTGCTCAGTTATTGCAAGACAAAGCAAATTATAGTATATATTGGCTGGGTCATTCTAGAATAGGTGAAAATATTTTAACCCAGCATTCGGTACGTATAATCAAAGATATCCAACTAGACAGGCGTCATTCAAGGGTTTAAAACTTTTTGATTTGAAATTTTGTTCGTATACGTAATTTTATTCAAACAAATCAAAAAGTTTTATATTAGTGGCAGTCGCCACTTGATTATTTTTGGTGCTGTGACATCGCAAAAATCCAGTGACCAGCAAGCAATAGGCAACGGTTTTGATGATTTTTCGTTACGTTTAAAAGTCATCGCCGATCGCTGGCGGATGGCAAATGTCATGTGACACGCCTACGGGTGAGATGAAACTTTTTGGAAGTATCACTAAATGAAAAACTCATTGCCAATGAGCGTCATATTTATTCTCTTTTTTATTAATGCAAGGGTTACTTTGTGAATATTCATACTTCAAAGGTAAAATTAATTAAAAAGAGGCGCAAAATAGCAAATTTAATTAATTTCACCTTTGAATTAATTCTCTTTCTTGCCGACAATCTATTATATAATCTTCAATAGCTTCTTGGATTTTAAGGCTTACAATGGATTCATTTTATTAGTTGCGCTCTTTTCTATATTTTAACGACATTACAGTAGTAATGTACGTACCTACTACGTACGTATGACAAACTATGTAGGTACGTACTACGTACGTAGATAATTTGTGTGCTTTTATGCTACTACTGTGCGTACTACGTACGTATGACAAACTACGTACGTATGACAAATTATGTACTTACTACGTACGTACATTAATTGTGTGATTTTGTTCTTGGTTCTTGAGCCGGCATGGGACGTGGGTGTAAAATTGTGGTGGATGTGGGTGGATAATTGTGCCACTGGGGTCTTCTTTTTATACGGACCATCAGTGAGTATTATCCATTTATTAAACCGACATTTTTCTTTTTGGTGCCATCGCGAAAAACACAGAATTGATAACCTTCTCCTTTTGGAAAGTCAGTTGAAAAGAGACTCCCATTGCCTATATTCACCAAAGAGGTTAATAATTGTGGGTTACTATTCGTATGACACATGAATAAGTATACTGGCTACCGTACGTTACAAACCGCAATACGACAGTGACAACCATCGACGCTATTGTGGCAGGGATAGGTAAGGTACCAAAACCCGGCCGAGACTTTGCAGAACTCTACCACCTAAAATACACGATTTAATGACATTTGATTTTAATGATTACAGCCAATCGTTCACCCTTTACGAATTCCCTTTCAAAATAACATATGATCTATTCTTTAAAGGGAGCCAGACCGAAACATGATAAGTTACTTTATTTACTGCTTTCAATTTCCACTTTTCCCTAATTGTATCTCTTCTAAGCAAAAACTAGGTTTTTTCACACAAACCTCTTTGTCAATCTTTTTTGATTTACATACATTAAAACAACACGGAATTGTCCTTACCTAAAAGTCTTTTAGGAACACCACAGGGACTTTGATTCACTTCATACAAGAAGATGTTTTTTGTGAGACCCTCGTCACATGTTTGTCTTCAGGCACATTGAGGGAGTATCTAATAAGAAAACAAGGTATATAAAAGCAACCTTTTCCTATAATTACATCTGGAATTGATTAAACTTCCTAAAAGTAACATGTTACACCATTCAACTAATGAGTCGTAAAGTACGCTCCAAATAAATCCCTAAGAGACGTGACTTACACCTGTTATTGTGGTTACAGTTCGAGGCTCGTTAAACCCGCCTGGAGAACCTAATTCAGTGGTAATAAAAGCTATTATCGATTGTGCTACAAACAGTATTATGTAACAAGTGTTCTTCTCCCTACTTTGCAAAGTAATCTTCTAACAACAGACGTCTTGTGCGCACTACCGACATTTTGAAACTGGTTTTGTTATTTCGTAACTATGGATGCTCTATTATAAGACGCCAGTCAGTAGTGAGGTCAAAAAAATACCGTACGCCTAGTTATGCTGTACAGTTTGCTCTAATATTGTTAGAGTAACAATCTGAGTAATACTCAAATTACAGAAGAACTATGAAGATACACTCAGAGCCTATATTAAATAGGAACTGCTGGCAGAAGTTAAATAATACACTATGCTACCCAAAGACCTACAAAAAATATAGACGTAGCCATTGAAAACAATTAGAAACAAATCAGTGAAGACGAATTTTGTACATGTGTGCGTAAGACAACGGCAACATTTACATGCATCGTAAAACATTACGTACGTATGCTAAAGAAAAATGTTGTAAGCAAATTACCATTTACTGGTTTAATATTTTACTACTATGTTTTATAAATTATAATGCATTTTACTTATATTAATTATATTTGGCATTTTATTTGTTTTACTTATGATACTTTACTACGTCAAAAACAAACAAATTTAGAAGAACTTGAAATTTATTTATTTTATCTACTGTACGTATGCTATTATGTTAATGCATATTTACAAATGTAAATATGCAATAATTACATAATGGAATAATATTTTTACGAACATTTTTCAGCATATTTTACATTTTTACTCTAAATAATTACAACCAATAATTCAATAGGCTTTTAATATTTTTTCACTTTTAATGCTAACTATTTATTATACATTCTTAATACTCATTTTAAATAATAATAACATCTTTTCTACGCTTAACTGTACACAGAAGAATAATAATTTGCAAACTAAGAAATAAAATGAAAAATAAAACACGAGCTTATTTATTTATTTATTTATTTATTATACACAGTAATCACTAACATAACAACAATAATAATAGAAAACAAGTACAATGGGCTAGTTTTTCTTTAGTAATAGAGATTTCTTCCAGCCAACTCGTAACAAAGAAATATTAAAAACAAAGATAATTTTCGACTTCGTGTACTTACAATGAATTAATTGCAATAAATTTAAATCTATAAGAAAACAAAATACTACTATAAACAAAAATAACCGGAATAAATACATAAACACTCACACACATAAATACATTACATAGGTACACAAACTACTCAAAACAAAATAGGGCCCACTTTGATTACCGCCTTTAAAATGAAAATGCATATTTTTTGAAGTTTTTATGGATAAATATAGTTAGATAGTAAAGTTTTATTGATTATTCAATCAAAGCAAATGATTAAAAACAATACACACATAAAGTTTGAAAAAAAAATTGATTTTAAAAATTCGAACTTTCCACGTAACATCAGTAGGAAACCTTAAATATAACATAAACATGTCTTATATATATATATATATATATATATACATATATATATATATATATATATATATATATATATATATATATATATATATATATATATACATATATATACATATATATATGACATGTTTATATTATATATATATATTCTAGATTTAAATTTTTCTTTTAAAAATTCTAGATTTTTTGGTCCGGTGGTAATAAGGTGTGTGCATTCAATAGCAGGGTGATACCCTTGCTTATACATATACATCTTTGGCATACTAAAGTGGGCTGAAACCGAGTTAGACGCCCTAGACTATAAGGTCCGTAAACTACTGATAACGTATCGCATGCACCATCCACGTTTAACTGTAATGAGATTGTGTATCCCACGAAAATATGGGGATCGCGGGTTTCTTGATGTCAAAAACCTACATAATCATGAGGTGTATAAACTTAGGGAATACTTCCATTACGTTGAATGTGAAATGCATTGGGATATCGTTGCAATAGATAATGGTCTGACACCACTCGCTTTAGCTAAAGAGAACTGGCACAATCTGGTGGTACTCAGCATTCTAGAACCACTTGAACGTATGAAAAAGCAAGGCGTTACATGGACGATTCTATCAGGTTATGTATGGGCCTGATATAGTTTTACCGGGGTCCACTTCCTGGCTACGATTTGTTGACCTCTTTGGGGAGACTAAACGATTCGCTTGTGCAATTACTGATGAAGTTTTCAAGATGAATAATTACTGGAAATACGTAATAAAGGATGGCAAGGTTGACATACGTTGGGCGTGTCATCGTCCTGGTGAGTCCATCAGGCATATTCTTTTTGCCAATGGAGAGTATTTCTACAGACACAATCAAGTAGCCAGGATTATTCATCAACAACTTACTCTTATTGATACCACAATCCCGCATGACGATAACCTCGTGAAACCAGAAAAAAAACTATCTAATATTTGTACTTAGCTCACGAGATTACCGATATGTGGGGTGTGGAATCAACAATAATTGTCCCGATAGTTGTTTCTGTAAACGGATTAGTAACAAAGAGTCTCGACCAACACCTACGGTGGCTTCCCCTACTATTTGAATGAAGGGCCAGATACAGAAGAAAGAGAAAAAGAGAATACAGAAGAAACGTCACCTATTGTGAGAACTGAGGAGGTTTCTTTCTCTGTCGCCCTGACCACTGGCGGTTTATCTGCAAGGCTATTTATTTTTATAATATTCGATTTTTTTAATGTTATAATTATAAGTTTATCTAAAATAAGAAAAAATATGCAATAAAGAAATAATAATGAAATAGTCTTAATCAATGTATCGTCATAATCAGGCACAGTCTTAGGCAAGTAATGACAATACCGATTTAGAAAAACTTATTTACATTGTGCATTGTACATTTATATAAAATATGGATTAAATATAAATTAAGTAATATAAATAATATATGTATAATAAAATGTTCTTAATTTACATAAATTACAGGTAAATATCGAACAATCTACAACATTTAAGATTTTTTTTGTTCGAACGAGCTCATTTCAGGATCAAAGAGTGGAATTTGGATAAATATTTTTATGATAGCAATATTGATTTAGCAGGCTATGGACAATCTTTTAAACCATCTTAGCAAATAAAAGCAATGTTTGGAGTCACGTGAACAAAATCGTGTTTAACAGGTAGTGATATCTAAATGCCAGCAAACGGTAATGCGCAAATAACCTCAAACTTTGTTCCACAAAATGGGGAAATGAAATGTTATTACATAAGGAATTTATTAATATAATATACATCGTAAGCTTCTTGTGAGTAATATGCTTTAGCTTATTAAGTAAAATATAATTCTCCTTAATTAATAACATAGGTTTGGTGATATAAAGTGTAACAAAGTAGTTATAAGTCATCCCGTCTGAAATTACAAGCTTGTTCCCGTAATAAATATAATTACTCTGTGTCTTTGTTACTTTATAATTATCCGAACTTGTATGTATGAATTTGTATCATATTTATAACCAAGACGGTTAATATCAACTAGAAATTAAATTTAGAGAATATAATTATATATATAATTTATTAAGATCTATGTTCTTATATGACATATATTTTCTGAGGCATCGTTTACAAACTTTCTGTTTGCCCAAAAGTTTACTGGAGGAGAAAGCCAATAGGCATTATGTCCGCCTTTTGTACAAATGTATTTAAGGTGTACAATAAAGTTAAATAAACAAATAAATGATTCGCCCATGTGGGTTCAAATCCTTTTTGGCCGTCTGACATTCAGCCAAGCAGTCCGTAAATAAATCTACAAACGTGTCTGCCTCTTGGACCTATTTATGTGTTTGTGTATATCTCTTTAATCATTAGACGGATTTTAATGCAATTTTTATAGAAAGATATAGCTTGGCTTGCGAGAGTGTGAAATCGCGTTCCATTTCCGTAGTAATTATAAAAAAATATCAACTCGATATACGTAACACCTTAATGGTTTATTTAAATCAAACTTTATTAATTAAATTTAAATTAAAAATCGACTTTGAGTTTGAAGAGAATAGACACTTTTTTACTAAATCAGATGTAAGTAACATCGTTTAAAAATATTGTTTTTTAATAAGCCTATTTTATAGTGGTTATGAAAAAGCGCTGGCTCTGTATTTTTATCCAAACTCAATTACACTTTTAATTCCATCACAGCCACTTCACAGTTCACACACATAGGCCAGTGTCGCCACCAACGGCGTAGCGGCCCACTCTTTCAACCCGCAGACACTCGAGAACCTGGTCAAGTATTTTCCACTGATCTTCCAGATACTGTCCTATATATAAGCCGAGGTTCAATCTGATAGGAGACATCCTTAGGGCAGGCACTAAGCCCACTTAACTTTAATTCTGGCTGAGCACTGCTCGCACCGGTTTTGCAGTAACAGTCATTGGGACCGAAAATGATACGTTTTTAATTTACAAGCAATAATAATGCATTTATAATCTGGTATTATGTGCGTAAAATTGTCCAATTTTAAATTTAAACTCTGTCTGAGCACTCTGCTCCCCCACTAGACCAATGTCGCTGTAGCGACCCTTAAGGCCATCAACTGTTGTCATTAAAAAAAGAAGAGTAAATTAAGATTGTAAATAGACGATCAGGATTTTCATCCTGATCTACTAAATTCTGAAACTAAATTCATCGCAGACGATGTCGCAGTCACCAACCAATGTGACATAGCTTTATAGATCAGCCTTACAATTTTACTGAAATTCTTATCTTATTTCACGGTACGATTTACCTTATACGTCCTGTACACTCCCGTGACACGTGAGCACAATAGACGACGTAACAGCAACTGAAACAGATAATTTATAAAACTCAGTTCATTCTTGTATGAAATAAACTGTTTTCTGGAAATTGCAACACCATTAGTTTTAACGATTGCTTTTGTACTTTGCTGTAGTTTTCGTGGCTACACATAAAATTGCAAGAAAAGTACTATATATAGAATAAATCAAGAATAGCGAAGATATATTTTCTAACAAATAAACTCGGCGTAACTTCGTTATAACTATACCATATTTATGCAACGGTGCTCTGAACGGCAACGCCGCAAATCTATACATATAATAAAATCGTAGGAAAGTCAAAACTGTACATTGAATATCATTTAAAAGAATACTTGGGGCGTGATCTACAATCGATATCGAAGCCAAAAATATAGTTTTTAGAATTTTTGTCTGTTTGTCTGTATGTATGTCCGGGGTAAACTCAAAAAGTACTGCATGGATTTACTTCAAATTTTGTATGAATATTACTAACAGTCGGGTCAACATATAGGCTACATATTATCACTCTATCACCTACGGGGGAGGTGCTGTGTGGAGTAAACGAAGTCCGCGCAGACTAAGTCGCTGGCAACAACTAGTAATATAATAAAAAACAAATTCATCAACTTTTAGCAAAAAAAATGAAATCGATATATGAAACAGAAGCATATTGCAAGTATAACCTAAAAAACATTTTAAGAACAACATGTAAGACATTGATATAAAAACCCAAGATACACAATCAGTGTGTCAAAAACGTCCTCCAAAAATGAGCGCATAATTTTAAATTTTGCGCTCATTTCCAATAGAATCGCGTCGGTAGCGACACTGTCAATTTTATTTCTTTTCGTATATTGCTTTGTAAAAACAACTATAAGTCTTGCATTTAAGATTGGATATGCAAAGACATATGTTTTTGCCATATCTATAACTACTTAAATGAAATTAGGGACACTTTTGAGTGTCAGTTTTGTTCGGGACTGTGCACCTAGGGTTTTTTATATCAATGATGTAACAAGAGTAAATTAGCAAAGTTGTACTGAGACAGAGAAATAATAACAGATAAAACTATAACTAACAACAAACCAGACATAAAACTTACAGTAAAAGAACAAAAATTATTGATTTGATAGACATATCCATACCGAACGCATACAATATGAAAAAAATACTCTAAAAGTACAAAATAAGCATTTTGTGCTTAATGATTAATGCTTAGTTCACAAAATTAATTTTAACAACCGGAAAATGACCAGGAATTTCACTGCCGGGAAATGAAGATAACACCAAAAATTTTGAATCATACGAGTATATTACATATTAAAATAAAAGAAACTATTTTTGAAAATGATCATTTAATTACGTATTTAGAATAAGAGAATTCACTATTAATCTGCTGTTAAGATGGATAGTGATTTCCACTTAAATGACTATTGTAGTTATTAAGAGAAAAACTGATAGTCTTATGTGACCCCTTTGGAAAATTGCATATTTTTTAGACTCCAGGATACTAAAACGTATTTTCTACATAGGAAAAATCCTATATATACATTAGGGTGGATCGAAAAAAAATTTTTTTTTTTCTTAGCATGGGGGTAGAATTTGTAGCTTATAAAAAAAAAATTTTTCAAACAAAAAAAAATTTTTCGCAACATTTAGAGATAGCCCACTCGTTTTTTAATAAATTAATGGATCAAATGGACTTATTCTAGCGAAAAAATTTTTTTTCCGTCAAAAATCGTGGAAAACATGAAAAAATAATTGCATATGATTTTTTTTTCACTTACCTTTTACTTTAATACAGATAAAAGGGCTGCTTAATTCTTTATTTTTCGCTTAAGTTACAAAAATAATAGGAAAAAATTTTTTTTGACTTCTGATTTCCATTTGGCTTTCAAAAAGACATTCCACAGATTCTAAAACATCGTTTAAATATTTTAAATTTTTTTCGCTAGAATAAGTCCATTTGATCCATTATTTTATTAAAAAACGAGTGGGCTATCTCCAAATGTTGCGAAAAAAAATTGTTTTTTTTTTTGAAAAATTGTTTTTTTTTATAAGCTACAAATTCTACCCCCATGCTAAGAAAAAAAAAATTTTTTTTTTCGATCCACCCTAATATACATGTTTGTTCTCTCTGAAAATTTAATCTGGGACTTCATAAAACACATTTAAACAGTGACTACAGTGGAATTATATCTTATATGGATTATACCTATCTTGTATGGAAGGACGTAACTATCGGAAAAGACTAAGACTAATTATATATCGTGATCAAATTCGTGGAGTTCTATCCGAAGTTGGGTGTCTAGAATATCTTTATCGAAGTTTTTGCATTAACATGTTATGAGTTATGATTGTGAAAAAAAAATTTGCAGTAAAATGTAGACCCAATTTTTAGTTCTAATCTTCGTGTAGTGTATTTGAGTAGTCAATAGCTACAATTTTATTTAGTTGTTGATTGTAACAAAAATAAGAAGAGTTCTGATGGATAGCCAAGCCCGTAAACTCGTAATCCAACAATGGATTTGTTTTTTGCGGAAGCTAAAACCGGAAAAAAATAGTGGAGTAATGTTTCATTGTTTCGGATAAAGTGCTTTTCTGTGTGTGATTATTTGGGAAGGACATGGGACTTCTATTTATGAAAATAAGTTATTATATACGCCAAATACTATATATAGAATGCAATTTAAAAAGGTACCAGAAAGGTGGAACGCGTTTCTGGTACAATTACAATTATGTTTTATTTTAAAACGTATTATAGCCGAATATAAATAATATATATACTTTTCTTTCAATATGCTGCTGTTCTGAAATGCAGACAGTTCAGCGTATGTGCCTTTTGTCTATAATATTTCCTATTAAGGGGTCTTTTTTCGTCTCTTAAGTTGTGTTAAAAGACTGACAAGAAAGACTTTGATGCAATTTATGGTATTTGACGCAGTTTTGTAAAGAGAAAAGCTGAAAGTTATTTTAAAAATATTAAGTAAGTTTTTTGTAAACAACAAAATATTAATATTTAAAAATTAATATCAAAAAGCTGCAACTTTTAAAAATTTGAATCGATTTTTGGAACTGCATTTGACGTAGTTTTCTAAATACTAAAATATTGGAGAAGGTCAAAAAATGATCTGTTAAAAAATTTCTAAATTATGTCAAAAAAAACACTTCTTTCAAAATTTTTTGTAATTTATTAATTGGATGCAGTTTTTTGAGAAAAAGAACTGTTTAGATTTTGTACTCAATCGGTACATAAATCATAAAATATTAAAAAATATTAAATAAATAATAAAATATATTAAATATAATAATAAAATATTAAAAAACCGGCCGAGTGCGTGACGGACTCGCACATGAAGTGTTCCGTACTATCCCTATTCAAATTTCTACCCGATTATTAAGATGGAGTAAGAAATTGCCTAAAAATTACATTTGTTATATGTTGTCTAAATTATTTATTTTAAAATATACAACTAAATATTCTGTAAAAATTTTAAGCGTCTACCTGTTACCGTTATTAATATTAGGCAAAAATAAAGAAAAAACACGTTTATTGTATTGTATTTTCATTTTTTTATTTTTAATATTTGTTGTTTGCCCCCTTTTCTATAAAAAAGAGGATATACCATGCAAAGTACTTCGTGCTCAGCTTATCAAATTCTTTGATTCTTTAGCTATCCAGTGGTATATTTAGATTTTGGATGTTGGTGATAGTTATGTAGCTTTAACACCAAACTGTATCCCCCGATATTGTTATTATCCGTTTTTTGATCTGCCCCCCCTATGAAGGTAAATTTAAGACGTATTAACGTCAAAATTTCATAAATTGATTAATACACTTTCTGCGAAAAATATAACATATTTGAAGAAAACCAAAACGGATTCCGGAAAAATAGATCTACGACTTTAACTGTTTATAAATGCATGCAAGAAGCCCTAAATATAATAAATCAAAAACAATCAGCTGTTGGTATGCTCTTAGACATGACCAAAGCATACAATAAAGTTCAATATAATGTATTATTAAAGAAACAAGAAGGCATTAGTATTAACGTCACCTCCAATCTCAACTTCGGCCAAAAAAAATTAGTCTATGGCACACATAGCTTCCAAAAAGTTAGGAATCATTTCAAAGATCCGGCGGTATTTCTGTTTTGAACAGTTACTAAACCTGTACACGGTCCAAGTTGGATCATGCATGGAGTACTGCGTCACCTTTTGGAGGGTCCAGCCAAGTACAACAAGCGAACAGCGAACAAAACGGTTTGTTGGTTCGAGTCGTCAAGTCTTGAAACGAATTGCCTGAGTCTATTTTTTCTGATAAATATAGTCCTGGAACCTTTGAGAGTAGTGTGAATAGGTTTTTTTGGATGGGCGTGTACCACTTTTGTCTTCATCGACACTTTCCACCAGGTGCGATTCCGATAAATTCTTTTTAGGAAATAGAAAACATTAAGTGGAACTTGAATGTTGCAACTGCAATACTAGGGAAATAGAAAATATCCGATCTAGCACAAAAATAATAAATGCTTCAATCCCACAAGGCAGCGTAATCGGATACCTGCTATTTCTTATCTACATAATTGACCTCCCGTAAAGCGTAAATACACAATGCTTCCTGTTTGCGGACGATATTTCTATTCTCATATCATTCCAGGCCTACCCTGACCCAAAGGAAAATCTTGTTCAAATATTTGGCGAAATTGTTAATTGGATGACGGATCATAACTTAGTAATACATTTGTCGAAAACCATAATAATGTAATTTCTTCCTCACTAAAAACCTCCATTAGCTCTTAATCTAGCATAACTCTAACATATTTCAAATATTGAACTAACATACATCAAATATTGAATGTGTTACAGAACTTACGCTTCCAGATTTATTAATAGACACAAATATAAATTGGAAATCACATGTAAATATCATAAAATTAAAAATTATCATAATTTATAAATGCCTTACGAGAAATTTAAAAAATCACTGATTTCCAAACTGTTGTTACTACTTATTACGCATATATGCATGCGTGGCTCAGTAACGGAATTATAGTATGGGGAAACAGCACAATTAATGTGACAATACTTTTCACTCTTCCAAAAAAACTAATAAAATTTTTAGCGGATAGAGTTCAAACTTCCCCGTGTTGGTCCCGGGCTCCTTTGAAGAATAGGCCAACTGCCGTTCTGACAGGCAGGTTGTAAAAGGCGACCGAGTGGCTATACGCGTCACTACCATCGTGACTACTAGGCGGTAGAGTTCTGCATCGGCTCGACCCAGTCTGGTACCACCGCCTTACCTATTCCTGTCGCAAAGCGTCAGTGCTAGTCACTGTCATGTTCTGGTTTGGAGGGTAAGGTAGCCGGTAAACTTATGCATGTGGCATTAGACCTCGCCACAAGATAACAACGCACCATTAACATCTTTGGTGTCTATAGGCAATGGTCGACTCTTTCCATCAGGAGACCCATGTGCTTGTTTGCTATCTTTTGATATAAAAAAAAGAAACCGTCAGTTGTAAACCATATTTTCAACAACATAAAATACTGATGCTACCATGCATTTACATTTTAGGAATATGCAAATTTGTACGAAATCATCAGGATTACACAGCCCATAAACACCTAATAACAGGCGAATGGCTTCTGTCAACATATCTGACTTATAGCTCCGATGTAAATATCGACGCGGAAATACACAATCAGTGTCGAGCAATCAGATTCTGTGTACATCACTACCTTTCATTGTGGCCTTGAGTTAGCCAATTACGGTGATGCAACCTCGCTTCGTCTCAGCTAGTTGCCAGAGTGCATTCAATACGAAAAATCAAATATTAGGCGTCTCTGGGCTGTGTGGTCGGTGGAATTGGTAAACCGAAACAAAAGACAAAAAATCAGACAAAAAATTACCACTTGAAAATAGATTAAATTTGCCAACATCCTGTTTAAAACTTCATTCTTCGAGTACTTACGTAGTATCAATAAAAAAATATTTTAGGAGGTGGTAAAAGGAATGCTCTGAAATGGCGATTTCTATAGGCGATGGTTATTTATTTCCACCAAAAGAGCCATGTTTGTTTTATGTCTTATGATATAATACAATTGTTGATTGACATTATAATGTATGCGACGTGTAACAAAATAAACTATTTCCACACCACAACTTTTAATTCATTAAATTAATACACGTTTTGCCTAACTGACTCCCAGTATATAGTTTACAAACAAACTTTATTGAAATGTCGAAGGCAACGCTGAATACTAGTGAGTAATGCGATGCGAGTACGCTGGCAAAACTTTATAAAATGTTGATGCAGACATGTGACGCTATTTTCAATTAACTTCAACATGGCTTTTATGATATTACTTGTGTAAATTATATAATTTATACTCACCGTCGTCGGAATAAGAATTTCTTCATAAAGATTAATTTAAAATAAAACGTACCGTTTTAGAATTTAATAAATAGACTATCTATTTCCGGCGTAGCGATGTGAAGACACAGATATCTTCTCCGGCTGATACTTCCTACCTCTTCTGCCCGGAGTACAAACTGGAACATTCCTTTGTACCGCTAGGTGATGTGTGCGGATACGTCAGAAAAGATATATGTTACCGGTGCCTCGGCAGACTTGAACGTCAGGATCTATCCATTTTCTGGTTACGTGTAGGTTACGACGACCATCCACGCAGCTACGCGTGCCTATACAGGTCCCATAGCGGGAATACTGAAGTTGAGTTTTTTTATTTTATATCATAAGATAGCAAACAAGCAGATGGGTCTCCTGATGGAAAGAGTCAACCATCGCCTATAGATACCAAAGGTGTTAATGGTGCGTTGCTATCTTGTGGTGAGGTCTAATGCCACATTCATAAGTTTACCTGCTACCTTACCCTCCAAACCGGAACACGACAGTGACAAGCACTGACGCATTGCGGCAGGAATAGGTAAGACGGTGGTACCAGACCATGCAGAACTCAACGATAGATAGATTCCGTGTTGGAGCAGACCCGTTTCCATGTAAGAGAGATCGTGATCTGGGGCGATTTTATCGCCCACCACCCGAATGGCTCACCGAATGTTCTCACACCACTGATCATTCGGAGAGGTCTATTCACGATTTTGCCTTGGCGTATCATCTAACACAACTGGTAACCTCGCCAATGCGAGTTTCCCATGTAAATGGCCTTAACTGTTGAATCTCCTGCTGACCTCTCACCCGAACCGTTATCAGGTATCGATAGATGCTCAACTTGGCACGTCAGAATACTGCTAGATCCCGAGCAAAGTGCCGGTCACGAGCCCATCACGTCCTCCTTTTGCAGGCTGTCGTCGCGTTTGGCACTATAGGTCAGCAGATTGGGATGGGATGCGGTCTTTCTTTGAATACTACCCATGGGGGCGGTTGTGCGTCTCGCTGAATGATCCGAATGCTGTCGCTGACCCTGTCGCTGATGTGGTGCTGCAGGGCATGGAACTTTTCATTCCGTTTTCTATGATTACCATCGGTGGCAAATCTCAGCCTTGGTTTGGTCGCCACTGCAAAGCGGCTTTACTACAAAAGCAGGAATGCTACCGAGCTTGGGCTGCTGCGTCGCCATCTCGTGATGTAAAAACTAGGGCATTCACTGGATTCCAAGATCCCAACAATTTAAATCCGTCTTCCCGGTTGAAATTTGGATGTTTTTTGATTTCAAAGGCTTCTTTCACTAGCTGTGGAATATAATGGCGTTCTTTCCATAAAACGCGTGGCCTATGTAATTCAATCCAGTGATTTGGGTCCGACTCCAGTAAATGTTCAGCAGTTGCTGATTTATTGACATCATTATTCTTGACTACTTTGATGGGCTCCTTGATCCGACATGACATGGTTTTTTTTGTCTGACCGATGTATGATCTCCCACAGCTACAATCTATTCTATAGACACCTGCATGTTCTAACGGGAAACTATCTTTTGGGGAACATAGATTTTCGCGCATTTTCTTTAATGGGGTAAAAGTGGTATTTATTGAAAATTTACTGAAAGTTTTCCCCACTTTGACCGTAACTCCTTTTAATAAAAGGTAGAAACGCGGCTTGACGTTCCACACTGAGTTTAATTGAATAGTTTCTCCGGTTTGTTACTGTCCGATTTTCACCTTATAACCATTCCTGTGTAGAACTTCTTGTACGTGTTTGAGTTCTTTGTGTAGATCTTGTTTATCGCATAGATCAAATGCGTGATTAGTGAGTGAGGTGACAACGGCGTTGAGGTGTCTTGGGTGATGATGGGAGCTTGTGTGAAGATACTTGTCAGTGCGAGTGGGTTTCCAGTAGACTATATGCATAAGTGTACCATCATTCGCGGCCATCACTTTTACGTCGAAGAATGCCAAAGATCTTTCCTTCTCCCATTCCACTGTAAGCTGCGTACTGATGTGGATACTATTGAGTTTTTCCAAAGTCCTTTCCACATTCTCGTCTTTTTTCATGATACAAAATATGTCATCGACATATCTTCTCCAAGCTTTTTTTGTCGATGTGAATATATTGGGGCCTGACATTTCCAATGTTCCATCCGCAAGTTGGCCACTACTTGTGCAACTGGGCTACCCATGACCAAACCGTCTACCTGTAGATAAAACTTACCTCTGTAATTAGAGTACAAGCAGTGTTGAAGTAATTTGGCATATTCCATCGGGATGTTATTTGTACGCAGCTTCTCTTTAATTACCTACAGACATTCTACAATGGGGACCCTAGTGAATGACTCTACGTCAAAACTGATCATAACCTCATCTTTCTCCATTCTAGTTTGCCCCAGGAGGTTAACGAATTGGCGGGAGTCTTTTACATAAGATGATGTGTGTCCAACCAGTTTTTGAAGAGCCAGCCATTGTAATATGTTTTGCCAAATCATATGTATGTGAATCAATTTGACTTACTATTGGTCGTAAAAGAACATCCTTTTTGTGTACTTTCGGAAGTCCGTATATCTTTGAACAGGCTGGTATCCTTGGTCTTAATAGAAATTTCACCACATCTTCAGTCAAAACCCCCTGGCACGAAATATCGGGAAAATTATCCATCAACTAATCGCGGTAAGTTCGGTTAAATTTTAATAATTCATTTTAAAAAAGTCATGAAAGCTTAAAAGTATACAAGAAACATTAACTATATTTCTTTACAGTACCAAAGAATCACTCGATTAGAAAACTTATTCGCCAATATATTACGCTGAACAAAAAATTAGATTATAATAAATAGCTCAAAGATTAGTAAATAAAGGTCAGTATTTTATCTAAGACCAAATTTACGCCTAAAAGACTCCCAAGTGATTATTATTTTATTTTTACTAAAAAAAATTGTGTAAGCTGTTGACTCTACAGGCCATCCTTGAAACTTCCTGCTAAATTAAGGCATTTTAAGCTCAAAAGAGTAAAAACTATAAACATAGATTTTTTCAGTTCAAACATCTATTTTGTTAAAAAAAAAACATCTATCTTCAAAAAATAAATTTTTGAAAAGTTGTATATTTTGGAAACGCTGATTGAATTTGATCTTTCGAATGACATTCAACTCAATTTTTGAGATCTGAAATATTGCTTTAGCTAAATAATCGATAGGTTGAAAAATTTCGCAGCAATATCACAAAATATTTTTTTCAAATATTTTCAACATTAATAAATCCTAAGCAAATTGACTGATTTTGATCCAATTAACGGTATTTGACGCAGTTTTTAAAGGAGAAAAGCTGGTAAGATTTTTAAGTTCATCAGTGTTCATTATTTTAAAAATATAAAGTAAATATGCTAAAAATGACGTAATTTTAATATTTAAAAAGCTGTAACTTTTGAAAATTAGATTCGAATTTGTACTAGTACTAAAATATTGTAGAATACCAAAAAATGATTGTTTGAAAAATTTCAAAGTAATGTCGAAAAAACACGATTTTTTAAATTTTTCGTCAACGATATCTCCCAAACAGATAAACCGATTTGGATGCAATTTATACATTAGATGTAGTTTTTTGAGAAATAGAGCTGATTAGTTTTTGTACTCAATCGGTACATTAATCTGGAAGTTATGTTAAAAAAAAAACTGTTTCGCCAAAATTATTTTTGGGGTTTTTTCAAAAAAAAAGTATCTTCACGCCCATATAACCGAAAGGCTAGGCAGAGGCTCAACATGTGCACCCACGATTAGCCGAAGATACTTGGTCCCACACATGTGATAGGTGGCAAGCCTATCGCCAACCGGGCACTTTCCAATCCCGGGCAACTTTGTGTTTCTCAGAAAACTGAAAAAACACTTTTTTTTACTATGCCCGACCCGGGAATCGAATATTATAGCTTTTTTTAAATGTAGGCTGTGGTATAATTTATTTAAGTTTATCATTTCAAAATTTCTCAAAATCTCCTTAGCCGACTTGGTTCAAATTTTCAGAAAGTCTAATTTGAGCAGAATACAATCAAATGCCATCAACCGCGTTTCGATCGGTTCAGCCGTTCAAAAGTTTTGAGATGTTTACATACACACATACACAAACACACACACACACACACACACACACACACACACACACACACACACACACACACACACACACACACACATACAGACATACTGACGTCATCGCGAAAATAGTCGGAAAAGATTCGTAGGACCTCAAAACGTGGAGATCCGGTGAAAACTCGATTTTCGAAAATCGGGGCAAATTCAGTAACTTCCTATCTACGTACATTACGTACTACGTAGCGGGAAGTTAAAAACATCTGTGTTAAAGTGCAGTCAGACGAACATATATGACGAAACTATATGGGTTAATTATTGTCTCTAAATCTATGGAACAATAAAAAAGCTCCTTACTTGACTTTTGTTTAATCTTCTATATGGTGCAATTTTTATAATGAGCAAAAAAGTCTGTTTGTTCTCTACTTTATTACAAAAATCTAATATAATTATTTTTAATCCATACTTAATATTATAAATGCGAAAGTAACTCTGTCTGTCTGTCTGTCTGTTACGCTTTCACGGCCAAACCACTGAACCGATTTGGATAAAATTTGGTACGAATATAGTTTGAGACCCAAGAAAGGACATAGGATCTTATAGTTCTTATCCCGGAAATCCCACGGGAACGGGAACTATGCGGGTTTTTATTTTAGAATTTTTTCCACGCGAACGAAGTCGCGGGCACAGCTAGTTTAATATAATTTTTAATTGATTCAAATGTAATGAATGCGTTGGTCTTTGTCCCGTACAATTTTATACTAACCTCTTTATACACGTAACTATAATCAGTATTTGTAGCAATAATCTATAATATAAAAATAAGTCGGGTTTTCCTTCCTGACGCTATAACTCCAGAACGCACGAACCGATTTCCACGGTTTTGCATTCGTTGGAAAGGTCTCGGGCTCCGTGAGGTTTATAGCAAAGAAAATTTAAAAGCAAAACAAAGCAAAGCCATGTGGTGGCGAAACGGAGTTCGCCGGGTTTGCTAGTACTACATAAAACTAAAATTTAAGAATATAGGTACTCGATATTCTTTAAATATTTTAAGCTCAGTGAGTAAGAGATTATAGTCGAAGCAAAACTAGATATTATGCACAGAGCTAGTATGTACAGTCAAACGCACAATTATTTCAAAAACTTTTTTTATATATTATTATATAGCAAACAAACAGATGGCTCTCCTAATGGAAAGAGAAAACATCTCTTCAATAGATAACACCAAAGATGTTAACGGTGTGTTGCTATTCCAATGTCATATGCATTAGTCTGGCAGTTACCTTACACTCCAAACAGTAAAACGACAATGACAAGCATTGACGCTATTGCGATAGGATTAGGTAAGACGGTGGTACCAAATACCCAGGCGAGACGCTGTGGAACTCTATCACCTACCAATCACAATGGTAGTAACACGTTAGCTAATCGGTTTTCTTTTACGACCTGCCTGGTAGAACGGCAGTTGGTCTGTTTAAAAAGCCTAAGCTAACTGCAAGGGGGAAACATATTTCTTTCTCTTTGACTTATTATAGCGTTTTAAATGTAGGCTGTGGTATATTTATGTTTATCATTTCAAATAATGGTAAATATACCAAAGAAATCAGTAAACCTGTTGACCCTGCAGGCAATTTTTTAAATTTTTCGCTAAGCTGAGGCATTTTAAGCTAAAAGCTGCTAAAAACATACCTAGGCATACATTTTTGAGCTTGAAAAGTTTGTAGGAAAGCGAGTGTTTTAATTTTTGAAAAACTGTAGTTTTACTAGCGCTCAAGTACTAAGTAATTTGTGTGGCAAAACAACGTTAAATTAAAATGTATATTATTAAACTCCTCATTTATAAGTGCATTTTATGCAAAGTATTAGGTATTTTGCATAAAATACATATTAATAGTAGTGAGTACATAATTAAGCAGATTAGACTGCAGGTATGTGGGTCATTGCTGTGCGATTTCCAATGGGATGGCGCAGCAATGATTCACATCACAAACTATTAGTGATAAGTATTAACATAGTAATTAAGTTCATGTGTATACTAACAAATATGAGTCTGGTTACTTGAAATAAATGTTTATTATTATTATTATAATTAACAAAAAATACAATTGTACTGAAAACACTACAAGTGTATTATGTGCTAAAATATTGCTTAAAATATTTTCAGCAAGTGACAGCAACGAAGACTTTTTATGTTATTAGATATCAAACAAACAGATGATTCTCCTGATGGAAAGAGACAACCATCGCCCATAAACTTTATTTTACTTTCAATACGACAGCATTGACGCTATTGCGGCAGTAATTATAAAAGCGGTGATACTTAACCCGGTCAAGACGTAACGACCGTTAAGCATATCTTTAGCTTATTGCGAACTGCCAGGGAGAATGGTGGATGGTCTATTCCTCGAAAGGGGAACATAGAAGAGTGTTCTCCTACACTGCGATTTTATTTTTAACTAGCTGTGCCCGTGACTTCGTCCGCGTTGGAAAATGCTTAAAATAAAAGTAGCATAAGTTACTCTTTATTACCGAGGTTTAAAAGTTAGATCATCCCGGGTGTTTACCCACACCTGTTTCCGTAGGATTTCCAGGATAAAAACTATCCTATGTCCTTTCTCGGGTCTAAAACTATCTTTGTACCAAATTTCATTTAAATCGGTTCAGAGGTTTAGGCGTGAAGGAGAGACAGACAGACAGAGTTACTTTCGCATTTATATTATTAGTATGAATAACCACAAACAAGTAAGTTTATGTGATCTGATTGCTGAAGATTTAGAATTAGTTTGACGGTTTCGTTATTCTATATTAACTAGCTGGACGACCGAGCTTCGCTCGGTGGTGATTTTTTATGTGAAAATGCATAATTACGGAGATAAGACTTACAGATATACGTTCAACAGACCAACTGGCATTTTACCAGGCATATCGTAAAAAGCGACCGATTGGCTATGCGAGTCACTACCATCGTGACTACTAGGTGGTAGAGTTCTGTATTTTCTCGTCCGGGTCTGGTACCATCGCCTTACCTATTCCTGCCGCAATAGCGTCAATGCTTGTCGATATCGTATTCTGGTTTGAAGGGTAAGGTAGCCGGTAAACTTATGCGTGTGGCATTAGACCTCGCCTCAAGATATCAACTCACCATTATCATCTATATCTATCTTTATCGTGTCTATAGGCGATGGTTTACTCTTTCCATCACGAGACCCATCTGCTTGTTTACTATCTTATGATATTAAAAAAACGTATATACGTATTTTTGTAACGAAACGAACCTTAAAACTCCTGGATGTATCTTAATAATTATTTTACCACTAGAAAGCTACCATTTGCAGAAGTAAAATAGGTCAATTATTTTATTGAAAAGGAATCGATGATTTTGGGTAATGCAAACGAAATCGCGAGCAACAACTATTATTTTATAAAATGTTTGTAAATTTTTGCTTCTAAGTGTACATGCGTTAGTAGGTAGAGGGGTCGTTTTAAAACCAATTTACCAATCCAATAAAACTACTGGCTTGGCTCGCTCTGATAAGTTTAAGTTTAACGTGGAATTAGACTTCACCGAGAACTTCCTTGTACCGCCTGATATGAAGTGAAATGAATATTTTAGTGTTCCGTGGTAAAACTGTTTGTATTTTTCCAATTATTTCGGCTTCTATCCTTTACCGATGATTTCCTTTAAAATTATTTAATTGTTAATAGATGGTAGTGTAGCAAGTGCAAGTGTAGCGGTTCGAATCTTTGACGACTGGGCTATTTCGAAATGACCCTCTGGCATTGCGTAGAGATGTTGGTTCACTCCACGTCTTCTATTTTATTTATCATGGGGAGTTTTCCGACGAGTTGTTTGGATTATTTTCTGCCGCTGAATTCTATCATCGGACATCAAAATGTAAAGTTCCACCCTCACTATATCGATATCTGGAAATCCACAACTGTGCATTTCTCTTGACACTTTTTGCCTCGGACTACTCTTTTGTAGAATCAATTACAAGTTTTTTAACAGCTAGTCCAGAAAAACACATTTAATGTTGATTACATCATTTATTACATTGATTCATATAATAAAATCCATTTACATGCGATTATTCTCGATTCTCATTTTAAGTAGTTTTCAATAGATTCAACATAATTAAATATTCTTATCCATTGTATTACATTACATTCAACATCACGACTTACTACTTTGACAAGTATGAAATACAGAACCGTTCTTGTGGACTAACCAATAGGTAATGAAAAATGAATATCTCGCCAACAGTTAGGTCTTCATATTCTGTGGCTAGGTTAAGGCGGGATTTTAATCACACCACCGACAAACAGGTGACAAGTTGCGCGATTTAGTTTAAATTTTAACGGCCTTACCGTTAAAATTTAAACATCTGTTATTATTAAAATATTAGTTAATATATTTACTTAATAAATCATATGCATTTACACAGAGATATTAAAAATATTCTAATACAGTAGAGATTTTTCCAAAAGGATACGACTTTGAGGACCTTCAAGAAAAGAGCTTACTCATTCTTAAAAGGCCGGCAACGCAACTGCGAGACCTCTGGTATTGCGGATATTTATTATCAGCTACCCTACAAACCGATACATGAAAGTGACTAGCGTTGACGGTATTGCGATAGGAATAGCTAAGACGGTGATACCAGATCCAGAAAAATGAAGCAAAACCCTACCACCTAGTTGTCACGATGGTATTAACTCATATAGCAATCATTTGCCGTTTCTAAACAACCTGGCGGAATTGCAAATGTTCTATTATTCAAAGGCGGGCCGGATCCATACGGATATAGATCCGTATGGATCCGGCCCGCCTTTGAATAATAGAACATTTGCAATTCTAGTACCTACTTAATAAGTGTTAGGTTTTTATTTAATAAAGCAGGATTTTGCCCGATATCGTTGTTATGCGAATTAGAATAATTTACTCTGGTAACACAGAGCTTGCACGAAAACAACAATGGCGGGTAAGACGGGTTGAAAACTCGGACATTCAGTCTCCTGCATCGATCAGTGTAACACACACTGGCCTCCGTTTAAAAGTAAGATAATATTTGAATACTGCAGAACGTGCATAAGCAATTTAAGGTACATGTATTTGTTAATTTATATTATATTTAAATTAAAATTCAAAGATAGAATTAAAAGATAGAATGTTAAAATTACAATGAATAAGGATTTTGGTTACATTAGACAATGTAAAAGAAAATATAAAATTGTAAAAACCGATTACGTTGTTTTAATTAGAAAAGGCAGTTATTAATATTTAATACAAGGGCAGAATCTGGCCATTGCCCATAGGTATTCTCTCATGCACCATTTTAATTGTCAAATGTAGGGTATTGATTACATAAGCAATAACAATATAGTGTAGAATAGTACTAAGCTTAGAATATTTCATAGAAAAAGACAATCTTTGATGTATGCAATGTATGTAAGATGTTAATGATCCATTGCAATCTGTGTGATGAAGATCTATATCTTCATCACACAGATTGCAATGGATCATTAACATCTTTGATGTATATAAACGATGAATAACTTTTATTTAGGAAAACCATCTTTTTGTTTGCTGCGTGTTCGGACTGAAGCGAGAAAGTTTGAAAATGGAACGGGTAAAATTATGCATGTGGCACTACATTCCTGCAATAAGAATGGCAACTCTCCATTAACACGTCTGCTATCTGTAAGCAATAGTTGTCTTTTTCTATGAAATATTCTAAGCTTAGTACTATTCTACACTATATTGTTATTGCTTATTAAGTAGGTACTAGCAATTACCTTGTGGTTGAAATTTAGCCATAAACTAAACAAAAAAATATATTTTTAGTTTGACAACAGACTTTAGTTGTAAAGAAAATGTATAAAATATGCGTGCATATTATTATGTGTGTCACTTGATTGTAGTATAAGTATTGTTTATTTTTATAATGTATTTCTAAAGCGCATTATTTAAAAATATTAAGTTTCTCTAGTTCCCCGCAATATAAACTTTAAATGTGCCAAATTCTTTACTCGACTGTTTGCTTAATTATCTTACAAATGAGTACAAAGTTTTTGTTTCACATACTCATGTATAAATATTAATTTAAAATAGAAAAGTAATTGTAAATGTTTTTTGTTTATTATTCATCAATTCAAAATATAATAAAATCGTAGGAAAGTCAATGTATGTCCGGGGTAAGCTCAAAAAGTACTGCATGGATTTACTTCAAATTTTGCATGAATATTACTAACAGGTTGGGTCAACATATAGGCTATATATTATCACGCTATCACCTACGGAGGAGGAGCTGTGCGGAGTAAACGAAGTCCGCGCGAACGAAGTCGCGGGCATCAGTTAGTTATTCAATATACGGATGTATGTTCTTCTACTAAACTATTAGAACTGGTTCTACAGATCCGAAAACCACATCAAATAATAAATGGGTAGCCAACAAGTTTTTAAATGATTTTGATTATTTTATATAATGAAATATACCTAGGTACTTGAAGAGATGAATTGTGAATTCAAGGAATGTGTAGTGTTCACGATATTTTCGTAATGGTTTGGAAAACCTTCAATTGCAATCACTAGTAGTTCTATGAAGTGGTTGTGCGAGGCAAAAATACTTTGAAAACCGCCCTGTAGGCAATGGACTTCCAGACATCGAGGCGGTATGGATGAAATTTCAAACTTTGACGCGATGTCAAATAATTAACAAATGTGATGGATAAATTATCAGAGTACTCTCTATCATTCACAACGCCAAAAAAGCAAGCCTTAAAATTTAATTCAGTAATTTTGAAATCACGGATTGACAAAGAAAATTTATGTACATAATGTATAAGCGTTTGTTTTAATTAGATAGGTATATCACATTGTTTGGTTTTTATCTAGATCAGTGTCAAACGTATATTTCTTTTAATCTATATATTCGTGACCTCGCCGTTCATTAATTCAACAGATATTGGAATAAACGGATGTTTTTAATGTTAAATTGCCAAAAACTATAACCAGCAAACCAGTGAAAATCAAATTAAATCCTATAAGTGCAATTTGGCGTAATATTTTGGATACTGTGAGTAATCGTACATTTTTTTTTTTCATGCTTTCATTTTTCTTTTATATTATAGAACAGGCAACAGCTAATAAGCAAAGGCACTTCTCAGTAAGAGAACCATCTCCTAAGTTATCTTTGATAATACGTTAACTGTTTTTCTGAAACTATTGTAATGCTTTTGTTGTTTGTAAATAACTAGCTGCAGGGTGCAGCCCGCTAGGCTATAAATATTTTTGGCTAATTCTGTGGGATCACTATAGCCTGGAATAGCCTATGTGCTATTCCAGGTCATCATCTACCTGTGAGGCAAATTTCATTCAAATCCGTTCTGTAGTTTTTGTGTGATTGAGTATCAAACATCCATCCATCCAAACATCCAAACTTTCGCATTTATAATATTAATATAGATAAAAATAAAATGACAATGCAAAAAACCTTCGGAGAGAGATTGTTTACCAAATTGTGTATTGCTATCAATGTGGCAGGATGGTAATGCCACATACAACCCTATAGTGACAAACATGTTAAAATCTATAAAAACGAGTTGGTCTTGGCCTCCTTTGAAGAATAAACCAACTGCCGTTCTGCCAGACAGTCGTAAGAGGTAAACGATTAGCTATACGTGTCATTACCTTCGTAACAACTACATTGTAGAAATTCAATAGCGTCAGTGCTTGTCACTATCGTGTTTCGGTTTAGAAGGTAAGGTAACCGGTAAACTTTGAATGTGGTATTAGACCTCGCCACAAGATAGCAACGCACCATTAACACCTTTGATATCTATAGGCGATGGTTGACTCATCTGCTTATTTGCTATCTTATAACATAAAAAAGATTCGCCACGTCTTGCCCTGGTGTGGTACCACCGTCTTATCTATTCCTGCTGCAAGAGCGTCAATGCTTGTCAGTGTCATGTTCCGCTAAGTAAAGGTAGGTAGCCTGTAGAATTATGCATATGGTATTGTCATCCCGTCACATCGATAGTAACGCACCATTAACATCTTTGTTTCTCTGACATGTGACATAACATCTGAGGTTTCTATTTTTATTTATTGGAGAGGCTTAGACAAAGTAACGTCGCTTTATAGTGAAACGATATCTCAATACGTCATCGTCTCTGAGATATCGAAAACAATTTTCTAGGCAATGTGAAACTGTTGTCGCGATCGTTGTGTCGAATTATCTATACATATAATAAAATCGTAGGAAAGTCATGCATGTCCGGGGTAAACTCAAATAGTAGTGCATGGATTTAGTTCAAATTTTGCATGAATATTACTAACAGGTCGGGTCAACATATAGGCTACATATTATCACGCTAGCACCTACGGGGGAGGAGCTGTGCGAACGAATTCCGCGCGGACTAAGTCGCGGGCAACAGCTTGTTTTTTGATAAGAAAAATAAATACAATCAGTTTAACCACCAACCAAAACCTAGACAGTGAAATTATGTGTACAAACACTTCGTTACGTTGTGGTTTCGTTAATTGAATCGTTACCACTATATTTTCGGCACACCAACACTCGAGACGCCGCGCCGCTGAAGAGTCAGTAACGAGTCTAAGTCCTGATGCCACAAGGCCCCGTTTACTTAGTACTTTACTCTTAGTTACGTTACGTTTACTTAGTACTTACTCACTTTGCTTAGTACGAGTGTGTTTAATGCAGGTGCTTAGTATTAAGCAAAATACACGTGTAAACAGCCATTGATTAGTGCGAGTGATTAGTAATCAGCGTCCCTTCACTTTTGCTATACTTACGTGCTTTTTGCTTAATACTAAGCACCTACATTAAGTATTCGCACTCGCTCTAATCAAAGTGTAACCGGGGCCTAAGCCAAAGTTCGGTCTCACAGGAGACACCTTTAAGGCGGGTTCGTAGCCCACTCAATTTAAACTTTGGCTGATCACTCTGCTCGCCCGAAATACCCGGTTTCGCAGTAGCGGCCATTTAGACTAACAGCTTAAGTTCATTTCGAACAAAAAAAATATCCACCAACAGCTTGCGTTAATGATGTAAGACCACGTGGTTTAGCGCAGCTTATGTCAGTCCACGTTATTTTTTAACCCCCGACGCAAAACGAGGGGTGTTATAAGTTTCAGGTGTGTATCAGTGTATCTGTGTGTCTGTCCTTGGCATCGTAGCGTCCTGGAGGATGGTCCGATTCGGTTGCCTTTTTTTTAATTAAAAGCCCTGTTTTGCGAGATGTGTTGTCAATATTTTACACAAACATATTTAAAATGAGTGTATGGAGCCATCAATTTCTAAACTATTATGTCAAAATCAAGGAATTTATATATGATAACTGGAATTATTACGAAGCAATATTTGAAAAATAAAAATGTACTTTATTCCGTTAGTCATAAAGTTGACATTTGTTTCTTACTTAACAGAGAGAAAAAACGTTCTGAGCAAGACAACGACATGAGTGGATGTTGTCCCTTTCTTGCAATTGCCAGTGTTTAAATAAAACTACTGATGGTAGATTTTTATATATTCGGTAATCGTTAAATCCCTTTTATTCATACACGTCGATAAATACATTAGCATAAAATGTATTGTAATTAACATAGTGAGTTCTAAAATGTGTTTATTTTAATTATTACGTAATTACTTATGCAATGCAAAGCTGTTTCTCAAATTAGTAGAATTACTTAGTAGTAATTTGCGAACTACGCGTGGCCGCACTTATATATGGCGATTGGCGCTTTATTTAGTAGAAAGAGATATACTCCACACATGTCGTGGTACTCTTCGGAACGATTTTGAAGCGCGTGTGAATATTCCGGGTAGAATGTAACTTCCTTGGTCAAAATAAAGATGAAGTATTGATTTTTACTTATTATTAAAATATCTAATGAAATATTAAGTATTGTTAATTATTTAACATATTTTAAATTAATATAATTTTTGAGCTGACATAAAGTCAACTATTTGATTAAGGTAATTATAAAGTCAATAAACTATTAGAATAAAATATTATAAAAGACCTGACAGATATATTTCAAGGCATTCGTTTTTGTGAAACTGAGAAGTGCCGTAACATATAATAAGTGTCATCAGTCGTATATTTTGTATTTAATTTAATATTTAATATAATTCAATATTCCGTCAGTTGTTGTTTAAATTAATAAATCTTACCCTTTTACCAAGTGGAGCGAACATATGATTCAATAGAATCTGTTCTGCTCAGCTCATTTCAAGATCACCAGCTCTTTTCAAATTGATGAAAGGAATTAAGTAACTTGTAAATGCTTTATCAAAACTAAATGTTATATTCTGTTACTTTATTGATATTGCAATCACATGGTAACCTTGAGCTGATTTGATTGAGCTCAGATTTTAAGATCCTCATTCGAAGATCATCAGCATCTATTTAGCTGGCAATATTCGTATTTAAATAACAAGATTTTCCAAATATTGCAAGCCAATTTTTAACGACTTTTGATATCCATTTGTACAAAAAGTTGACAGATTTGTAAAAGCTCAGTGACAATACAATACTATGGTACCATCCAACTGAGCTCATGTTGAGGCCTAGATATAGGGACTGAAACTCTCTGATGTAGAGTTATAACAAGACAATCTTATTTGGACTAATTCTTGTTGCTATAAGTACTAAGTTTGATTGGTGCACGCGATAACGAAGATTTGAAGATGAGCGGATAAAGTGCTACTACAGCTTAAGCGTAGAATGTGAAAATATATTAAAGTTCGAACTCCATGGATTTTTGATGACGTGAACTTTCCATTATATATAATGTCGAAGAACTGAAGATGGAGCCATAAGAGTGCAATTGTAACTCACAGATAGAAATTGCTAATATAGTGGTGTTTGGAATCGTTTTATTTGTTACAGTAAGATCTTTCTCACAGTGATAAGTTTCCGAAAATTGAGCCGAAAATTGACATTGGAACTTCAAGAATCCAGAATCAATATGGAACTATAATGAAGTCCTAAATTAAACGAGGTAATATTTTTGAATTAGCACTTAATTGTCTTGTATTGGTTAACACCTTAGTGCTGGATGATTTTCAGGTTCTACAGTAATAGTAGCGATATATTTAAAATATATAATTTTTATATTTTAAAATATATTTTTTATATATTTTTTTTTCATGGGGGTTGTGTGGTTCTGATAAGAGTGAATTTAGATAGTAAACAGATGGTTTATTACAAATGTATTGTTGTAGAAGGATTGATGAATAGATTTTGAAGTATATAGCTTTTTAAAATTAGAATTAAAATTTTGAACAAATATATTTTGTATGCTAAGAGATAAAAATATAATAATAAACATTAAAAAAGAAATCTGGTTCTTTGAATTAAAAAAATCCATAAGTATAATTTAGATGAAAAATATAAAATATTTGTAACGTGATTGGTCAAATATATCATAAGCATGAAAATATATATAATTCTATACTAACAGTTAGTTGCGCGCTTGCGATTAATAATTGCAATTAATAAAATAAAAAACCCAAAAGACTGCATATCTTTATATATTGTGTACATTGATTCCACTATTGTTCAGATTTTTCATCGTAATTTTGTGGAAATATTTTAATGCGTAGATACTTTATAGGCTGACGAATTACAGTCAAATGCTCTTTTCGGACAAGATTCGTTAGATTTAATAACATATACTTCAATAGATTTCTTCAAATTTGGCTTACGTGACTTATGTCAGGACACGTTTGTTTATAAATAACATCGTACCCTGATAGCCACCTTACCTATAACTTACTGTCAATCTACGTCCGCAATTTGAAGCAAACTTGACGGAAAGAGTTGGCAAAGCGAGCGATTACCTATTAGTTACCTATAACTACAAATCTAAAAAAACTATTTTTTCAGCGTATCAAAAATTAGTCATAAACATCTTGACAGTATTACATATTTATACACTATATATTTTCAGTATTTTTGAATCGCTTGTCCTATTTTCCTTGTTAGCCACCGGAAAACCCAGCAATTCACTAACGAGATTATCAGACCTACCTAACAAGTACTTTAATTATAACCCAAAGTAGGAAACTAGGGATGTACGATTCCAAAAAAAAATCGATCTCGAGAATCGCGACAAATTTTATCGAAAGAATCGATTCTCGATAAAATCGAGTGTAGAAGAATCGATCCATTGATAATCGATCGTTTGAATAAAGGCGTAATTTTCAAATTTAAAGAATTCCATATCATTGTAATGAACTAATTTAAAAATTAATATGGCTTATACTAATGCATTTTCAATTATTAAAATAAACGTTTCTTCTAGATTGAATATAATATTTTATAGCACTTAATAACAGTAAATTATAATTTTTTTACTAAATGCTTTCTAATATTTAAATGAGTTAATTAATTATTAATTAAATTGATTTAATTAAATAATAATACTACTATTAAATGTTAATCAAATAAAAAGTATTATTAGTAAAATGTATATTTATTTTAATAAAAAAATTTTCAACGACACAGAATTTATTAGATATTACACCATATTTGTATTTTATTTATATAGTGAATGAGTTTTAAAAAATTACACTTGTTGATTTAAATAATTTCTGTATGTGGAATTTTTTCTCATTTTAACTGCTACAATTTATTTGTTATAATATTTAAAAATAAATAATAGTTTAAAAAAACTAAAAACACGCTTTTTTATAGAAAATCAAACTAAAAAATAGAAAATAAATTTTAATAAATTTAAATTAAGAATAGTGTTAAAAATTTCAATAAATATAAATTAATAATAGTGTGAATAAAAAAAATTATTTTATTTTAAAAAAAGCGTGGGGTGCATGGTGTCAATAGTTATAAATATTTTATTGACAGATATGAGTAGAGTGATTATCATTTTGATAATATCTTAAAAAGCACCCCACGCTTTTTTTTAAATAAAATATTTTTTTTTTATTCACACTATTATTAATTTATATTTATTGAAATTTTCAACACTATTCTTAATTTAAATTTATTAAAATTTATTTTCTATTTTTTGCTTTGATTTTCTATAAAAAGCGTGCTTTTAGTTTTTTTAAACTATTATTTATTTTTTACTTTTTAGTTTGGTTTATTCATAAAAGCGTGATTTTTTAGTTTTTTAAAACTATTATTTGTTTTGTAAAATTAAAATTTTCCTTAGTATTCAAAAATTTGTCAATATTGGAGAAATCGGCTAAAGATAATTATTGGAAATTAAAATTAACATCAAGTCCTGTCTTATCGACTGTAGGAATAATTATAAAAAATTAAAATTAAGTTTCTTACCTTATCGACTATAGATGAAAATTATATAAAATAACAAAAATCATATTTTGCAAATTAAAAAATGGAATAATTTTATCAAACATACAAACATAAAAAAGTACAAACGTACAAACATACAAACATACAAACATACATATAGGTGAAGCTAAAAAAAAGTTTGTAAAAATTATATGTCTCAATTTTAGAATCAAATTTGTAAATTACTTAAAAATACTTTCTTTGAAAATTCGGGAAAATTGAAAAATCGGGAAAATTAAAGTAAGAGAATAAATAAGAGAAAAAATCTATTAAACACTGCGTAGATCATTTAAAGATTAAAAAAATTCGATACAATCGAACGACAATCTGAAATTCGAAAATACGGTTATTTTGTAGCTTCTCTTTACATGCTATTTTTTAAAAATTTTGTCAATTTTTCAATTCTAAGATCATATTCCAGCTATGAAAATGCACTTGCAAGTCATTAACAATTATGTTTATAGTGCGCGCGGAACTAGTTTTTTTTTTTTTTTTTTTATATCATAAGATAGCAAACAAGCAGATGGGTCTCCTGATGGAAAGAGTCAACCATCGCCTATAGACACCAAAGATGTTAATGGTGCGTTGCTATCTTGTGGCGAGGTCTAATGCCACATGCATAAGTTTACCGGCTACCTTACCCTCCAAACCGGAACACGACAGCGACAAGCACTGACGCTATTGCGGCAAGAATAGGTAAGGCGGTGGTACCAGACCCGGGCGAGACAATGCAGAACTCTACCACCTAGTAGCCACGATGGTAGTGACTCGATAGCCAATTGGTCGCCTTTTACGACCTGCCTGGCGGAACGGCAGTTGGCCTATTCTACAAAGGAGGCCGGGACCAACACGGCGGAAGTTGGCCGCGCCATACGTAATACGTAATACGTAAGGCGCGGCCAACTAGTTCCGTGCGCACTATAATAGATTTTTTTCCCATATTTATAACTGTAATTTTTCCGATTTTTTTTTTGGTATTTTTAGATTTTTTTTTAATTTTTAGCGCGCGCATAAAAATTTCTAGTAGAAATTTATTTCGATGTCGATGGTTCATTATTCTACATCGACCATCGATGTTTCAATTCCAAAAAAAATCGACCAAAAAAATCGATGTTTCCCGGAAAAAACATCGATAGTCGAAACATCGATGTATATCGCCCATCCCTATTCGACTTCCTTAGTTAACGATTAACAGGAAAAAACCAATTTATTTTGCGCATTATTAATACATTTTATCGTCCGTTCTCTGAATTGAGGTTATCGCTGTTTTCGTTACTAATAAGTTTATTAATATATTTTCCGTATTACGTAGCTCTTTTAAATATTAAATAAGCAAAGGAAAGTTTTGAGTTGATGAAAACCCAAATAATTTAGTTTAGTTTTGATTCAAAATGATACTACTCCACTATCAGTAGAAAACAATAAAGCCCTTGAGTTTACAGAATGTTTTGCGTGACAAAAACAATTTGTTTTTTAATTATTAATTTTTTGGGTTCCAATTTCTAAATTTCGACATTGAAGCGAGCCCTGGTCTGATGATGGAACTGGAAGGTAAGCATGAGAACTCCTAAACTAAGTAAGATAAAGTAATCGAAATTGGACTCATTTGTTCTGTTTGGATAAACATTCTAGTTCTAGACGATTTCCAGAGTATCATGATAGAGCTAGAAATACGTTATGGGAACTTTAGAATAAAATAGAGCAACACCATCGACTTTGGGATCGTTTGTATGGTTATTATAAGGACTTTGGAGCGTAATGGTTTCTATTTCTTGATGATAGAGCTGAAAAATATACCCGAGATCTCCTAAGCTAAACTAGGTTAACCCGTCCAGTGGGGAAAAAATTCAGTTTATTTTTGCAAACAATTTGGTGCTGGATTAGTTAGTATCTGATGACGGAATTGGAACGTAGTCATGGAAACTTCTAAATTAAACAATATACACCTATCGAGTTTGGGATTCTTTGTTGTGTTTTAACAAACATCCTGGTTCTAGACGATTTTCGGGGTCTTATAATAGAGCTGATGACGGAGGTCATGGGAACTTTGAAATAAAATAGAGTGATTTTTTACTAGGATTTTGAAGCACGATGGTTATCAGTGCCTGATGATAGAACTGGAAAAAGTCTATTATAACTTCTAAGCAAATTCAGATAAACTCATTGAGTGTGGGCTGATTGGGTTTAACATACACTTTGGTACTGGATAATTTTTAGGATCTGATGATGAAACTAGAAGATGGCCATGATCATTTTTAAACTAAAGAAGATAAAACCGTTGAGTGTAGATTCATTTGTTCTGTTTTGACACATACTCTAATGCCAGATTTACCCCGTGTTAGTCCCGGGCTCCTTTGAAGAATAGGTTAACTGCCGTTCTGCCAGGTAGGTCGTGAAAGGCGACCGATTGGCTATACATGTCACTACCATCGTGGCTACTAGTTAGTAGAGTTTTGCACTGACTTGCTCGGGTCTGGTACCACCACCTTATTTATTCCTGCCGCATCAGTGCTTGTTACTGTCGTGTTCCGGTTTGGAGAGTAAGGTATCCGGTAAACTATGCATGTGGCATTAGACCTCGCCACAAGACAGCAACGCACCATTTACACCTTTGGTGTCTATAGACGACGATTGACTCTTTCCATCAGGAGACCCATCGACTGGTTTGCTATCTTATGATATGAAAAACATAGATGATTTTTAGGGTCTTATAATGAAGCAGGAAGGAGGACGTCTTTAGAGTAGGGTGGCTTCCGGTGTTAGATGATAGAGTGAGAAGAAGTCTATAAGAAATCCTAAGCTCACTCAGAAAAACCCATTGAGTGGGGTTGTTTCGATTTGTTTTGGTATATTTTTGGTGCTAGATGATTTTTTGGATTTAATAATGAAAATTGAAGGTAGCTATGGGAACCTTTGAACTAAACAAGATAAACTCATCGAGTTTAGTCTCATTTCTTCTGTTTTGAGAGTTACCCTGGTGCTAGATAATTTCTGTGGACCTATGATAAAGCAAGAAGGAGGTTATGGGTATTTCTAATTTAAATTGAGCAACGCCTTGATTTGGGGCTTATTTGTTAATCCCCATCGAGTACGGGCTAATTGGGTTTGTTTTGGTATACTGTTTGGTGCTGGAAAATTTTAAAAATCTATTGATGTAACTGGAAGGTGGCTACGGGATTTTTTAAACTAAACGAGATAAACCCATCGCATTTGGACTTATTTGTTCTGTTTTGATAAATAATCTGGTGTTAGATGATTTCCAGGTTCTTACGATAAAGTGAGAGAAGGTCATGGGAACGAAACGAACGAATGAATGAAACTTGGGCAGCATCATCGATTTTGGTATCGTTTGATTCGTTCTTTTAACGACTTTGGAACAGGCTGTTTTCCAGTATCTGATGATGAATCTAAAAGAAGTCCATTAAAACTTTTAAGCTAATCTAGATAAACTCATCGAATGTTGGCTAGTTCGGTTTGTTTTGGCAAATACTTAGGCGCCGGATATTTTTCAAGATATAATAATGAAGGAACTGAAAAGTGGCCATCGGAGATTGGGCTGATATCGGTGGCTTTTATTACTAGGAGATTCTCAGGGTTTAACAATGGAACCAGAAAGTGGCCATGGAACTTCTGCACTAAACAAAATAAGCCCATTGAGTGTGGTTTCATTTTTTATATTCTTACATACACTCTAAATTAAAATGATTTCCATGGTTACAGCGTGGAGTTGGAGGCCATGGGATCTTTGCAACAAAACAACTCAAGCTCATTGAGTAAGAAACCGCAGTAAGCTTAACCTGATGCTGCAAAATCTCCTTCCGTAGATCATCAGATCCTTTCACATTTTGCTCTTAAAATGATGCATATGTAGCGGAATGGAAGACTGAGATGTGTCGGGGATTTTTTTGAAATTTTAATTTTATCTTGTTTATTACTTCGTTATCGTTTTTGCATAGTTAATTCGCTTAAGTCCCCTGAAGTTTTTATGTTACTAGAAAATTATAAATTCAAATATAACTTTAAAGGAAATCTGAAATTTTAAACAAGTGAAACATAATATTATGTCGAGAACGCGTATTTTGTGCTCAATGGCAAAATCTCATACATTGAGATTGAAGATAATTAACAATCAATCGCAATTTTTTAATTTCAATCGCAATGTATGTGACATTACCATCTTTGTATCTATTCTCCCATCAGTAGAGCTATCTTATAATATAAAAATATCTGTAAACCGGCTGACCCCGCAGGCTTTCCCTGAAACTTCCTGTTAAGATAAGATATTTTAAGCTCGAAGAAGTTAAGTATACCGAATTATAAATTTTTGAGCTCAAAGAATTCAAAAACCTTATTTAAACAAATATAAAGGGCTTAAAACAAATACCAATCAAATCTTTTTTGAATTTATTTTGCTCTGAATTATGCTCAGAATAGATTTTGAATTAGAGCAGCCTGTTGTATATTAATTTTAGCTCATAATCACAAATGTAATGAAATTTGAGGTACTTAGTTATACGGGGCTAAAAGTGTTAAAAAAAAATTACTGCCGGTTAGTTTGTGTGTTAGTTAGTTAGTAAACTAGTATGTTGTTCTAAAATGTTCTTTATATTTCTTACAAATTATTTTAAAAGGACGAAATGCACGTATTATGCTAATCCTAACGTGGGCAATTAACCTGTAATAATAAGTGTTAGTTAACATAAATAGTTGCACAGAGGAGAAGTAATTGGTTCCACAGAAGAGTAGTGCGGGGAAAAAAGTGCCTCAAGAATCGCACAGTCGAGAATTTCCAGACATCGAGATGGAAGGATAAAATTTTGAATTTTGTCGCGATGTCCGATGGTGAAATTGTGCGGCAGAAATAAATCTAAACAGTTCCTCGGAAACCTCCCCTATATAGATCAAATAGAAGATGCAGAACGAAGCCACATCCCTACGTAATGCCAAAGAATCAATCTGATCAGAAACAGTCCTGTCGTCGACGATTCCAGCCGCTCTACGTTGAAAACGATCAAAAGGAAAGAGCTGGTACTAAAGAGCCCCGGCCCGATCCGCCGCCGATATAAGACCGGATTTACGCCTTATAAAACTGTAAGCGATGGACCGGTGTGAGGTACTGCCCGTACCTGCTGAGAACACCCAGATATTTTGAAGCTAATTTGGCCTTGCCTTCCAAGTGACCACGAAACTGTACGTCACTCGATATATCGACTGGCTGAAGCTGTAAGTGAAGTATTTTCAAAGCGAGGAGATACGACAAAGAGAGATTTTTTAGCAGAAAACGCACAAAATTGTGTCTTCTTGGGGTTTTAAGTCGACCTCACTTCGAGGCTATGAAAAGTTGCTCTTCGATTTCTGACACAAGTTTGTTTCGGCACTCATTGACATGTTCTCGAGAAACCCTACTGCTACTGAAGTTCAAAACATTACCCGTACTCTCATCCGCATAACAATCAATGCTGCTTGATTACAACATATCATTAATATACAGAAGGAACAGTGTAGGTGATAGCACACAGCCCTGAGGAACACCAGCATTGGCGGGCTTAAGTTCAGAGCATGCGCCATCAACAACGACCATGATGGTCCGATCTGTTAAAAAATTTTGATCCAATAGCAGAGTTTGACGGGAAGCCATTCTGTACAAAAAGCATTCATTCATTTATAAAATCCCTGTTTTTTTTTTAAATACATAGCCATAAATTTGATATTATTTTTAATCAATAGCGTACGCAATGGGACGGCACATAACCCTTACAAAAGTGATAACAGGGTTAAAGGCAAATCGATAATGTCGTTAACTCGCACCTCATTTTGTTTTTATCGATACGTTTGAAGAAAAGACCTTTTATGTTTGTATTCTGGTTTTGAATTGCCATGGCCGCGTTACACTCATAAAAAAATGAGTACGTCGAACCAGGTACACGCGGATGGAGTTTTTGCGTTATCGATTCACATAAATTAAACATGTATACTCGGCGAAGTCATTAATTTTCTTTTAATTTGTTTTATGTCAGTTTGTATAGCACGGCGTTGCATGCTTATGTTCAGACTGGTTGTACGGAAAACTTTAGCTCGTAGCTCGAGACTCAATATTATGTTATTCCAGCGTGCGTTATATTCATACAAATGCAACATCACTAGTAAAAACTTCAATATTAGGACATCGATTTTTTCTAAAGCAAAAGATTTATGATGTTAAAAACATTGAAATTTGTAAACGATACGTGGATTTTGATTGTCTTCGATATTTGTATTATCTTATTTTTATTATTGTATAATTTACTTTTATGGTGTACCTAGAGATCCGTGAACGGAAAACAACCAAGAAAACAATTTCCGGCCGATACACCCGAGCAAAGCAACTGCTTCATTTTGCGCGCGTTTGTATTACAAAGCGAACGAGACGCTATGTAGAAAACAAAAACTTGTGACTGTAACAATTATCTGTTCATGTGTGTAGCTGTTGATCACGGCCCCGGTAAGTTGGTGGTACTATGATAAAACAACGTTCATGAAGAACGATGTATTGTCGAATTTTGGGGTTTTAACATCGATGTTTATGAACTATATATCGATGTTTGAAAAAATCGATGTATCGTTTGAATCCCTACGTATACTTTATTTATAGCACAATAGGAAAAGAAAGGAGTTAAAACTTCCAAAATAAAAATGTTCCCCCGTGTTGAAACTGGCTCCATTTTGAAGAATAGACATTATATAGTATATGGTACCAGTTAGCACCGTCTTACCTATTGCTGCCGCAATAGCGTCAATGCTTGTCAATGTCGTATTCTAGTTTGGAGGGGAAGGTAGCCGATAGACTGTATGTGGCATTGCCATCCCGCCGCAATGAGAGCAACGCACAATTAACATCGTTGGTATCAATAGGCGATGGTTTTTCTTTACATCAGGAGAACCAGTGCTTGGTATTTAATGGTTTAAAATATATTTAAACAGTGATTAATAAAAAGTGTGTCCGACTTGAAAAGGATTAATTGTTAGATTTTTTATATCATAAAACAGCAAACAAGCAGAAGGGTCTCCTAATGGAAAGAGTCAACCGTCGCCTAGAGACACCAAAGATACTCGTATTAATGGTGCTTTGCTATGTTGTAGCGAGGTCTAATGCTACATTTATAACTTTACCGGCTACCTTGCCCCCAAACCGGAACACGACAGTGACAAGCTCTGACGCTATTGCGGTAGGAATAGGTGTCTTATCTTAGTGGTACCAAACCCAGGCGAGACAATGCAGAATCACCCAGTAGCTACGATGGTAGTGACTCGCTTAGCCGATCGGCCACCTTTTACGACCTGCCTGGCAGAACGGCAGTTATCCTATTCTTCAAAGGAGCCGAGTCAACACGGGGTCAACAATATTGTGAAAAAACGTCGTGCTGTGCCGTGCATCTTACGTGAATACGTCTACGTCATGCGTAACATCTTGCGATGGTAACAGTTTTCATTCGTCGTTCCAATCACAATGTTCCGCGTCAAACCAGCCTAGACCACGTCCATCTTGTGGATAGCGAAGTAGAGCGTAGGGCGGTGCTACTATCAGATGGTGACCCGCTATTACCATCCAGTACCGAAGATGTAGGTGAAATAATCAAAAACCTACGCAATAAAAATTCTCGGGGTCTGATAAAATCACAAATAAGGTAATTAAATACCGCCCTCCCTCTCTTATATACCTATCAATGAGCATCTTCAACGCACTCCTAGCCGATTTTGCGTTTTCAGACGAATGAAGCCACCATCATAGGAATACACACGCCGGGAAAACCCCGGAATAATGTCAGTAATTACTGTCTCACTAGCCTAATCAATACGTTAGGCAAAATCTACGAAAAAATCATTCTACCTCGCCTTAAGGCATTTGTTATTATGCCATATTATGTCATAATAAATGAGTAGTTCAGTTTCTGAGCAGTGCAGTCTTGCACTCAATAAGTGCATCATCTCACATAGTATATTTTGAACTCTTTAAATGCAGCCCCGGGGCTGCAAATACCCACCGGAGCTCTATTTTTTGACGTCGCGAACGCGTTGGATGAGATCTGGCACAATGGCCTAATATACAAGCTATACCGAATGCTATACCGGGAGTGCCCGACAGACTCGTACTCATCATATGAGAGTAACTAAGCAACCGCCGATTTCATTCCATGTAGTGGATTCATTGTCCACTCATAGGTCGGTCACAGCTGCAGGTATCCCGCACGAGTGCGGGACTTAGACACAAAGTGGCATTTTAAAAGATTTACGTAAGGCCTATTCTATCACAAGCTTGCGTAGCGTTAGCCCATCTCCCCCGTACAGATTTGCATCCGTTGCAAGTAGTACAGGACAAACACTAACGTTTGTCACAAGTGCACCGTGCTTATACATTGGCTTTCATAAAGATCTCGAATTGCTGACCTTACCTAAGCATTTCAAGTTATTTCCAAGAGATATTTCAATCGCACCTACTCACACCCTAATACACTGCGACTGATTTCATCCCAGGTCCTAATCCCGATACCAAATTACGTAAGTCCCGCTACGTTCTCACCAATCCCGACGACCTGATAACTGTAGCCAACAAAACATACCAAAACACTTCACACATACACACGGGACAATGCCATTAACGCTCTTATCACAAACCACGACGCCACCTCTAAGCCGAGGGTCGGTCTCATAGGACACCCTTAGGGTGGAGGGTGTATGACCCCACATCTTTAAGCCCTGGCTGAGCACTCTGCTCGACCAGTGAAGCCGTAAAGACCGATAAGGCCAGCAGAGTACAGGTGCTATCGTTGATCGGTTCGGACACCTTCATCTTTTTGCGTTCTCAACACTTCTTCACTTTTTCATATGAGGTTTCATGGGTACCATTACACCGCTTCTTAAAATCTCTTTTAGATGTTATACATTCCTTGAATTTTTAAGGCTTCTAAAAGACTTTTTTGTGGCTGATACAATTTTGCTCTGAATTTTTCACTTAAGTGCCATATTACAGCCCCGTTGGTCGAGTGGTTAGCAACCCTGACTACGCAATCGACGGGGCTCGGGTTCGATCCCGACTGGGACAAGCATTTGTGTGATGAGCATAAATGTTTGTATTTCCGGGTTTTGGTGTTTATTAAATATATTCTAGAATTTATATATATATTTCTATGTATTAGTATCGTTGACTAAGACAAGTAAATAATTTGCTCACTTTTGGGTTACATCAGTAAGTGTAATTTGTCCCGTAAATATATTATTATATATATTTACTATTAGCATTGAAAACTATTTTTTGAAATAAGACAATCAATCTTCACAAGAACTTTTGAATAAAACTTAATCGTATTTTATTGCTCTGAATCTAGAGATATACCATATTATGCAAAATATGTAACGTAGTAAAATTTACAAAAAATGGCGGCACTTCCTACTCCACTATTTTCGAAGCATTGTAATCCGAGTTCAGCACATCAAATTCTTTGATTCTTTAGCTATCCAGTGTTATAATAAGATTTTGGATGTTGGTGATAGTTATGTAGCTATAACACCAAACTGTATCCCTCAATTTTGTTATCATCCGTTTTTTGAACTATCCTGTCAATTTTAAAGACGTATTCACGTCAAAAATAATACACCACGTTGAGTTATAGTAACAATTTCGTAGTCGTCTCTAGGTTTGGCGATGTTTTTGGCCATCATTTTGTCACGTCAACAAAATTTTCGTTTAATATCAATTATTTTGATCGAAAATTTATCTGTCTATATCCTTAAAACAATAACAAATACAAGATTATATTAAGGTACCAAACGGTGTCTTTTACGTTCGGTTAGAATAATTTTATACACTATATAACAATTATTTACTTTACTTATTATTATATACCACCATGCTTCTCGATGACCGCGCTCCAGATACAGGTGGCATACGCTAGAAGATCCCAGTGGACCGACTTCGGCGAAACCCGTATTGGCGGTCACTCAGTAGATCGTTCGCTTCTAGGTGTGCCATTAGCCTGCTGTTCAGTACATGCTCCATGGTCTTGCAGGGTATGAACGTGGCTGAAATTGACCTATAGTTGGAGGGGTCGGCACGGCTGCCATTTTTGGACACAGGTTGCACGTTAGCAAGCTTCCATGATTTCGATACTTTTTCACCGAAAGGCGGAAGAGGTGTGTCAAAACAGGAGCGAGTTCAGGCGCACAAGTTCTAAGCACTATGGCTGGAATCCCATTAGAACCACTGGCTTTGTTCACAACGTTTTAAGAACTTCAGTCTAACCGATGCGAATTTCTTGCAGTTTACCTTGCATCCAGATAGACTTGGAGGTTTTGCGTTGGTGGAATCTAGACGTGAGTTTTCCGCGAATAGAGTAGCGAATAGGTTCGCTTTCAGCGTGAGCCAGCATCCCAACCGGTTGCAGCAGTGGAGCAAGTGAGGGGCGGCATTTACTTCAAATTTTGCATGAATATTACTAATAGGTCGGGTCAACATATAGGCTATATAAAAATATTACGCTATCACTTACGGGAGAGCAGCTGTGCGGAGTAAACGAAGTCCGCGCGAACGAAGTCACAGGCAACATCCACTTTAATCGTTTAATGTATTAGATACATACATATTATTATTTTATAACCATACTGACAAAAACTGTCTGAATTATGGCTCTTTAACATAAAATCGTTTAGTATTACGAATATAAGCGAAAAGACGTTTCAAATTCGTAAAACATAAAAATATTATGTTTCGATAAAAACAAAAACGAGATGCGAATAAACAAGACTCGATCGAGTTGCCCTTAGCTTTGTCATCACTTTTGCTCATAAACCCTTCTATGCATACAAAAAACTTCATTTTCAATATGGAACATATTACTGTGTGGAAATATTTCATACTATGTCATACTTTATACTATAGTAGGTAGATACAGTATACAATTTATGATCTCTACTATTAAAACGTGTTTATATTATTTACTCATTTTCCTAATCTACTAGCTGACCCACGCAATTTCGCTTGCGAGTTTAGTAAAAGGTATAAATATGAGACAATATCATCCACATATCCATTTTTTATAAAATCTTTCATCCCCTATTTTAGCAACGCAGAATTTGATTTTTGAGATTTGAAAAAAGTACCTTAATTTTTAACCCAGGCTCTTCTACTATCAGATTTTTTTACTATCGGTTCAACTATCAGATCGGTTTAACCATTAAAACGCAACAGTTAGATAGAGAGACTTTCACATTTATAATATTAGTTTGGAGACAGTACTATGATTACGCAGTAAACATGTCGAGGACAAGCACGGTATAAATGTTTGTAATTCTGGGTTTGGGTGTTTAATAAATACCGTAAAAAGCAAATATTGAAGTAAAGTAAGACCTACTTTACTCTAGTATTTGCTACAAATGTAGGAAATTATGAATATTTTTACACACACCCAAAAATTAACCTTTGTGCTGTGCCCGCGATTTCATCAGCGTGAAAAAATTCTAAAATAAAAGTAATCTAAGTTACTCCGTATTACATCAGCTATCTGCCAGTGAAAGTCGCGTCAAATCAGTCCAGCCCTTTCAAAAATTAGCCGGGACAAACAGACACACAGACTGACCAACACAAGTTGTAAAAAAATATATTTTGGTATATTACCGTATATATGTCGCCGTGAAATTGTCAATACCGTTAGATTATAATCTACCTAGGGAGCAATTCCATTACATTATAATCTGGCTAAGTGATATTATAATTCAACTGCTAACCTAACCTAACCTAATTAGGTGCCATGCCAAATTGACAAATTTTTTTCACCTGACTCCCTCCGATTTCGCTAAAACTTTTGTATCTTTTTCTACTCCCTGAAAGATATTTTTCAGATTTTTTTAAAATTTTTTTCCAATCTCAAAAAAGTTACGAATTTTTGAAAAAAACCGCTCCTTTTTTAAATGCTAGATTTTTTTCAAACATTAGGATCGTTTTTTTCAAAATTTTTGTCTTTAAATTTAGTTTTCTGTAAAAAATATCATCAAGAAATCAAAGGGGGTCAGGTAACAAAATTTGTCGATTTGGCATGGAATGACCCATATGCATTTAGTAAAAAGCGGTTATTTTAACATTATAAACAGACACTCCAATTTTATTTATTTGTATAGATATTAACTAAAAACTACTCTTTAACATCATACATTTATAATAGAAATTTCGCGTTTTTAACCCCCGACGAAAAACAAGGGGTGTTATAAGTTTCAGGTGTGTATCTGTGTATCTGTGTATCTGTGTATCTGTGTATCTGTGTATCTGTGTATCTGTGTATGTGTGTATCTGTGTGTCTGTCCGTGGTATCATAGCGCGGATGCACCAATTTGGTTGCGGTTTTTTTTAATAGAAAGCCCTATTTTGCGAGATGGTTCTTAGATATGTTTCAATAGAATCTGTTCAGCCGTTTCAAGATCACCAGCTCTTTTCTAATTAATGAATGGAATTAAACAACTTGTAATGGCTCTATTTATACTAAATTTTGTGTTCTCTTACTTTATTGATATTACAATTACATGGTAACCTTGACGCGATAATTTGAGATCCTCATTCGAAGATCATCAGCATCTATTTAACTGGCAATTATCGTATGTAAATCACAGATTTTCTAAATATGACAGGCAACTTTTTAACGACTTTCTGATATCGTTTGTACAAAAACTTAACAGACTTGTAAAAGATCAATGACAATGCAGTACTATGGTACCATCCAACAAAGCTCATTATGTAGGGACTGGAACTCTGATCCAGAGTTTTAACAAGATAACCTTGTTTGGAGTCATTGGTTTTGTTGCTAAACGTACAAAGTTTGATTAGTGCTCATGTTGACGACGATCTGAAGATGGAGCTGAAAAAGTGGTACCGAAAACCACGCCTAGAATGAAGAAAGAGATAAGATAGTCAAGTTCGGACTCGATGGATTTTTGATAACGCGATATTTCTATTATAGTTATATAATGTCAAAGATCTGAAGATGGAGCCTTAAGTATGTCATTGTAACTCGCAGACAGAAATTCCTAATATAGTGGAGTTTGGAGTCATTTAATTTGTTATAGTAGGTTCTTTCTCATGATGATAAGGCTCTGACAATTAAGCCAAAAAGTGACATTGGAACTCCAAGAATCCAGCTTAAAAATACAACTACAATGAATGCCTAAACTAAATGAGGTAGTATTTTTGAATTAGCACTTAATTTTCTTGTATTGGCAAACACAAGCGCTGGATGATTTTCAGGCTCTGATGAAGGAACTGAAAAGTAACCATGAGAACTCCTAAACTAGATAAGATAAACTAATCGAAATTGGACTCATTTGTTCTGTTTGGATAAGCACTCTAGTGCTAGACGATTTGCACAGTCTCATGATGGAGCTGGGAGTACGTTATGGGAACTTTGGATTAAAATAGAGAAACACCATCTACTTTGGTGTCATTTGTTATTATAAGGACTTTGGAGTGGAATGGCTTCCAGTGCCTGATGATAGAGCTGGAAGATGTGCCCGAGAACTCTTCAGCTAAACCGGGTTAATCCATCAAGTGAGGACTCATTCGGTTTGTTTTAGCAAACAATTTGGTGCTGGACGATTTTCAGTATGTGATGATAGAATCGGAAGGGAGTCATGGGAACTTCTAAATTAAACAAGATAAACCTATCGGGTTTGGGGTCCTTTGTTCTGTTTTAACTAACACCCTGGTGCTAGGCGATAGTCGGGATCCTATAATAGAGCTGATGATGGAGCATGAGAACTTTGGAATAATATGGAGTAAATTTATACCAAATATTTGAAGCAGGATGTTTTCTAGTGTCTAATAATAAAACCGGAAGAAGCCCATGAGACTATCTAAGCTAATCTAGATAAACCCATCAAATGTGGGCTAATTCGGTTTATCTTGGCAAACACTTAGGTGCCGGATATTTTTTAAGATATAATAATGAAGGAACTGGAAGGTGGTCATCGGAGATTAAGCTAATATAGTTTGCCTTTATTGATAGAAGATTTGCAGGGTTTGATAATGAAACTAGAAAATGGTCATGGAACTCCTGCACTAAACAAAATAAGCCCATTGAGAGTGGTTTCATTTGTTATATTTTTATATACACTCTGAATCAAAATAACTTCCAGGGATATAATATAGTAAAGCTGGAGGCCATGGGAGTTTTGCAATAATACAACTTAAACTCAGTGATTAAGGAACCGTGGTAACTTAACCTGATGCTACAAGATCCCCTTTTGAAGATCGTTAGGCCCTTTCACGTTTTGCTCTTAAAATGATGCGTATGTAGCAAAATGGCGGACTGAGGATGTGTCGGGGGTTCTTGAAATTTTTAATTTTATCTTGTAATAATTAAACTTAAATTTACCAGCAAAACTTTCTGGATTGTAATTTCGTCTGAATAATATCTCGCCACCATGATCATACATATATTACATAACCTATGGTTTCTATTAAAATTTCAAATCAATCAAAGATTTGCATTTATTGTTATATTTGTATATTTTTGCCGAAATTATATTCTAAACATATTATAATTGATCTAATAAAATAAATATTTTAATTTTTTGTTATCTCCATATCATAATCAATTATTACAAACTACAATATATCTTATGCATTCTCAATGAAAACTAGCATTTTATTATTATTAATATAAGGGAAAACATCATAATTAACATATTTTATAGATAAATCAGGAATTCGAACATAAGCGGCAACCGTCAACAGCTCGTTTAGCATATTATGATCTAGTCGGAAAATAGTTATGGAACAGAAAAATTAAAAAACACGTGCATTGTGGGTTCAAGAAATGTATTAATATTTATTCAACAAAGACTAGGATTTTTATACACTCTACTGGCCTTTGGAATGAAAAAATCAACAATTTTTAATTTATTTGTTTATTTATTACATAAAATCCACAGCTAAATATTTATAAACTTACTGTACTTATAATGTACACTAAGAGCCAATAACGGCTTTACATTTTTTTAAATAAACTGTATAAACTATCACTAAGTTGTTCTAAGATTTTTTTGGACTGTGTGTGTTGGAAGTAGGCATAATAAAATTTTCCTGTGCGTGTCAGAATCAATATTATTAAAATAATAATAAATATTGATAAACTATCTGACACAGCAAACGTTGTTCTGCCTTTTTAACTACTCTTATTTTTTTCTATATTTCTCACCTTTTAAACCTTCCCTGGACTTTAACAATTAATTTCAAACTAAAATTAGCCAAATCGGTTCAGCCGTCTCGAGTTTTAGCGAGACTAACGAACAGCAATTGATTTATATATATATATATATATATATATATATATATATATATATATAATAAACATTACGACGTTAAAGTACATAATTATATATTACAAGTTTATATAATACGTGAATATAAAAATATGAGTTTTTATATTATGTTAAAAATTGGACTCAACTGTATCAGTTAGGTTAACGTTTTTATTACTTTTGTTATTTCAGATTTAAATTTATCCTTACTATTGCAAAATATATCAATATTATAAAACTTTTTATTGTAAATGTTATGTAATCGATTAACATGTGAATTTTGGGCATAATTTGAACTTTTGTATGAAGAATAAAATAAGTTTGTGTGTCTAGTTCGTACTTTTGGAACAGAAAAATCCAAGATTTTTGATGATAAATCCACACAATCTATATGGCCAGTGCAAACATTGTGCAAAAAGATCTTATCAGCTAAAATACGTTTGCTTTCAAAGTGGAGATAACGACAAGATTCCTCATAGTTCTTAAATTTGTGATTGTGTGTATAGTTTAAATGTCTTATGAATTTATGTTGAATGTGCTCCAATCTTTGAATATAGGTAACATACTGTGGATTCCAAATATAACTACTATATTGAAGTACACTACAAATATAAGCATAGTATAAAATCTTAAGACAACCACTATCAGAAAGCGGATGACTAACTCTTAACCAAAACCAAGATTTTTGTAAGCCTTGTTAATAATCATCTAAACATGTTTGGAAAATATCAATTTAGAATCTATCAGTACACCCAGGTCCATAAAGGCATTTGATTTACTTATATTTACGTCATTGATTACATATTCAAAATGTATTGGGCGCTGTTTTCTGGAGATAGAAACAATTGAATAATTATTTATATTTATACCAATGTGATTATTATTAGCATAATAGCGACCTAATCTGTCAAGATCTGCTTGAAGTTTCATACAATCGTCATTTGTCCTGATTTGCATGTAAATTGTTGTGTCATCAGCATACATAAGAAAAACATTGGCCAACATCGTACAAGTAGGCAGCATAAAAGAGCGGACCGGGGATTGAGCCTTGAGGTACACCAGAAGGCACTTTTATAAAGTCAGAGCAATAACCCCCACTACAACTGCTTGCGAACGGTTGCGCAGATATGATTTTATCCATCTCAGTAAATTGCCATGGATACCCAGTTCATATAGTTTCCTTAAAAGTATTGTATGATCTACGCGGTCAAAAGCTTTCTTAAAGTCCGTGTAGATCACATCAATTTGAGAGCCCCCATCCATAACATTCATTACATAATCTATAAAAGCTCCTAAGTTGGTCACTGTTGATCGACCTTTTATAAATCCATGCTGTTTTATAAATGCGTGCTTTCGGGATCGATTTTACTATGACAGGATATATATGAGCATGGACTATTCTTTCACATAGTTTACCTAGTACATTAAGAATCGAGATTGGGCGATAATTTTCTATTACCGTTTTTAGGCCCTTTTTATATATTGGTACTACGTGTGCCTTTTTCCACATATCAGAAAAATAGCCTTCTTGAAAACACCTATTAAATATTAAAGCTATGGGTAATGATAAGGACGCAGAACATTTAACAAAAACTATAGGCGGTATGTTGTCACTTCCGGGACCCTTCTTTACATCGAGATTTTTAATGAACTTTAGAATATCCTCTTTGGTAACAAGTATTATTTTCAAACATTCTACTGGCAAATTTATTTTAACTAGCAATTAATCTATCTTTAACGGATACTTTGCTTGTAAAAGTTATGTTAAACAGAGACTAATTGCTTGTTAATATTTTTCGTTTCGGAAACTGGCCATTAATATCGTTTGATGAGATAACGGTTATTTTGAAAAATTCAAAATGTCGCCATGATACCATAATGCAAAAAAGCGTTTTAGTTAAACCAAGCTTTAAATCTTAATATTATAAATCCTCAAAATGTGCACACTCCTGGACTATTTACAGTCGATTGACAAAATCATGAACGAACGTGTCACACTACAACTACAAGAGTTGCTATAGATTGACGCTGCCTCCAACACTTGTCGATGGCTGCAGTTGCCTCTGCCGTAGCCAACGTGCCGCTCTTGTAAGCCCTTACCCTACTCGTGACTGCCTTGTGGTCTAGGGGACAGCTTATTCGGCTCAGATCATAAGGTCCCGAATTCAGTCTCTGGGTCGGGCAAAAGTGTTTTTGAAGTTTTTTTAAGGTTTTTCTCGAAAACTCGAAATCTCATAGCAGCTCGGAGTCTGGCAAGACACCTATATCTCGAATGTCATCGGATCGTCGATCTCGGTTATCGCTAGAAATAGTCAATAATCGTTATCAAGTCGGTAAAATACGGCGATGGAGATCAGCACTCATCTCAACAACCAACAAACCAGTGAATCGTGGTGAACTGGAAAGCCTATACGGTTTACTTTGCCTACCACGTAAGGGAACTGGTCGTGATGATATAATACTCTATCCTCAATCTGAACATACAACCTGAACTTAGATTTGGTATAAAATGTTAATAAGATTTTGAGATGAGTTTTCTGGTAGTCCCTTTCAGAAGTCAATTGGCATTTACTTCAATAGCTAAACTCATCAGCAACAGTTTCCATCAATTCGAAGGTCAATTGATTCAAATTTTAATTGAGGACCACAACTCTTAACTTTTGAACCTACCGCCTAAAAAAACCTATCTATACATCAAAGCGAGTTACGAGTAAGCAACGCCCGATCGACTTGTCCTTAACCTTGTCATCCATATGTTCATAAAACCTTTCATGCATACAAAAACCTTCATTGTCAATATCATCTCAAAGCCAATATGTTCTGTTTGATACTTTTCTGTATTCTGTACATTGTTTTACGACGTTGGTTCCACTGAGGGTTGTCAATTGTCTGTTATATAAAGCTACAAAAGAGTCGTGTCTATACTTTATAGATATTCCAAAAAAATATGAAAGCAAAAAAGTGAACTTTATAGAACGAATAATGCTCTTTTTTGTTTGTCACTTTGTCTGCTGGTTTTCACTAATGGCTAATTTATAATCATATACTTATGTCATAAAAATTAATTCACTTGAAACAAAATTTTGATTCCATATGGATTTCTACAGAATAAGAAAGTCAAATTCAAGGTCTTTCGCTACATACGATAGCTAGTGTCAATTTTTCCATTAGTGATCCGAATCTACGCCTGGTTCCTAATATACATACATACTGTTTTTTTATTTTTTGAGCATAATCAATTATAATAATTATTTCAAAAATGCCTTGTCTATAATTATTTTAAGTGCACTTTTAACAGGAGCTAAAAACGTCACTTAAATAAATTTCCATAAGATAAGTAAACGCAGTAGTAGTTTTTGGTTTCAGTACTTTTAGCTTCTGATAATAATTATCAGAAAGCAAAATAGAAGCACACAAAATAAAAATTAAAACACGTAGTAGTAGTTTTTGGTATACTCTTATAATTATTATCAGAAAGCAAAATAGAACTTAAAAGTCACAACACGTAGTAGTAGTTTTTGGTATACTCTTATAATTATTATCAGAAAGCAAAATAGATGCTAAAAGTACACGTAGTACCTAGTAATTTTTTGTATACTCTTACAATTATTATTAAAAATCAAAATAGAAGCTAAAAGTCACAACACGTAGTAGTAGTTTTTGGTATACTCTTATAATTATTATCAGAAAGCAAAATAGATGCTAAAAGTACACGTAGTACCTAGAAATTTTTTGTATACTCTTACAATTATTATTAAAAATCAAAATAGAAGCTTAAAGTCACAACACGTAGTAGTAGTTTTTTGTATAGGTACTCTTATAATTATTATCAGAAAGCAAAATAGAAGCTTAAAGTCACAACACATAGTAGTAGTTTTTGGTATACTTATAATTACTAGAAAGCAAAATAAAAGCTAAAAGTAGGTATACCAAAAACTACTACTGTATGTACTTACCCTATAGAAACTTATTTAAGTGAGATTTTTAAACCTTTTGTTGAGAGTGCACTTAAACATAATCATGATGGCTTTTTAGGATACCGAAATAAACCACGAACCCTTATGTCCGCCCGTCTTCACGGTAGCTCAGAGATCCTCAGTACTAGATATTATCTCCTATTCTCTGGTACTAGACAGATTTAATTAGGCACGAATTAAATTAAATTAAAATTTATTTATACATATTAGTCACATCAAAAAATGGTAACATAAAATTTTTAAAACTATTTTTTTCAGGGTAACTCCCCTACATGTAAAGTGAGGATGCTATTTTTTTCACGTACCCCTTGTATATCGTATCGTTAGATAAATTTTTTAGAGTCAATTATACCGCCCCCCCCCCCCTGCAGGCTAAACGGTTGGTTTTGGAGGTGGAAAAAAATCATGGTAGTAGTAAATATAATGAAGTTAAAAGGAAAACTCTCACGGCTTAGAAGGTTTTACAAGTTTTTGAGTAATAGTCAACCAACTTATAAAATGTGAGAAAGAGAAATTTTTATTGACCTGTGGTGCGGATATATATTTGTCATTGACGTTGAATAGCTTAAATGTTCATAGTATCAAACTACAAAAGCCCCCTTCTTCGTCTGCATTATTGTGATGGGCAACTTCGGAAACCTAATTGTCCGTAGCCCGACAACCACTTTACCTATTTATTTATACAAGATAGTAAACAAGCAGATGTTCCGGTTTGGAGGGTAAACTTATGCGGGTAGCATTGCCATCCCGCCACATGAATAGCAACGCAATACTAACGTCTTTGGTGTCTAAAGGCGATTGATTATTCATCTTTCCATCAAGAGACCCATCTGCTGGTTTTCTATCTTGTGATATAAAAAACAACATACTTGTCTCAATTCAAATAGACATACCTAATCTTATCAACTTGTTACTTCAGAATTTCATATATTTATGATAACTTTCTACTCCATTCTATTTAAATTATTTTAAAAATAAAAAAATAAAAAATAATAAAATGGATAGGGTCGAAAGGTTAAAATGAATCAAATGCAAATAAAAAACATCCTAATACTACAGTATTACAATGGTCTTGTAATGGTGTTGTAATAAACATCTATTTATTACAAGACCATAAGTACATAGTTTGTCCTATGCAGCTTAGTTGTTGAGCGCAATTTTGCCTATTCCATGATTTGGCTGCTCAGGTAATCCAGAGCATGGATGCCCGGATAGGCATTCTCCACAGTAAGTGTAAGTGGTATCCCCTGAAGTAGAAAACCTCTATATTGCGCTTTCATATATGTGGGGGAAGGCGGATTAGACTTTTTGGACTCTCAAAAACCGAAAAAACGCACCAGTTAAGTTACTCAACAGCGGTGGTTAGTGGAGAATGGTAATATGGCCTATTCTGCAGCAAATACAGCATGTATGCAGCAGCAGTACCACTAATTTTGATAACTGACTGCCACCGATGTAATAATTTTTGCCACAAAAATATATATTTTTAGGCGTAGGGCCTGGTATCAAATATTGTATTTTTTCGCTTTGTTATCTTGCGCGTGATATCTATCATATCGTTGTTATTATCTTATATAAACTAAATTATAAAAGTGTTGAAAGCAAGGAAGTATGTTTTCGTCAAGAACTCGGTGATAGTTGATGATTAAGAAGCCGATTTTTTGGCTATTAAAAAATTAATCTTGAAGGTATGTATAAACTTCTGTTTATCGCAAAATACGATATCTTCGAACAAGAATTAACTATCTCATTTTTAGTTTGTATTTCCATCGTTATCGATAAACTTTGACTTAATTTCAGAGGGACGTGCATTAAATAAGCCATTCGCCCTTAATAAACTTGTAAGTGTTGTTTGAGGGTTGTTAGTTGTTGTTTCATTATACCTATGGGCTATAAAGATAAATCTTCATTTTAGTTTGATAGTAATTGCTTATTATTGTCTTAATACTAGGAAAAGATTGGGATCGACCAGATCTTATCCTAATAAGTTATATGTATAGATCGTACAAAAATATTTTTTATTTACATTACATTGTCGATGGACCTTATTATTCGTTGGAATTTTTATTAATAGTAACATATTGGATAATTCTTTTTAAGATTTTGTAATTTATTTAGTTTAACATGTTTAGAAAGGTTTCTTTATTTCTTTAGTTCGAGACGTATTTTTACAATAATCCGTGGAACCTCCTTTTAGGCAAAAGATGCCTGTGCCAGGCGGCTACGCTCTTCCATACATTAACAAATTGTATACAATATACAATTTGTTATAATATATTAAACAATTTTATATTTATTTATTAATATTAGTAATAATTGAAATCATTTTATACACAACATATTCATTATATTATTAATTTTTTCATTCATTATATTATATTCATTATTTTATTATTATTAGGGTGTTATTTATTATCTGAAGTTAAAAATCTAGCCTTCTATGTTAATATGTATGTAAGTGCATTTGTGTGTATGTGTGTGTGGTGTATGTGTGTGTGTGTGTGTGTTTGTGTGTGTGTGTCCATGAGTGAAATCAGAAATCGGAAGCACTTTATTCAATAAAACTTTTTACACGTTATTTTGACGCATCAACATTTTTTTAAACTACTACCGGATCGGAAACGCGGCCACACACTGAGAAGACCCGGCGGAAGAAACTCAGTGTGTACGTGTATATTCAATTTATTTAAGATATTGTAGAAAAATCTCAATTTCTTGATAATTAAGATTAGTTAGACATTTAATTAAAACGCTTTTGCATTCACGATATGTTTTAGAATATATATCTATTTGTTTGTTTATTTTGTTATATAAATAGTGTGACCGTTTAATAAATTGTGTACTATCAAATACGGTTTTTATGATAGGGACAGAAGTCTTTCCTCCTTTTTAAAGTCGACATTGGGTTTTTAGTTATGGTCTTGTGAGGTTTCCATAGGTAAGTAGTTACTTTAGGTAAAGAGAAGGCAATTTTGTTCATTCGTCTATCATACAAACACGCATATTTCATCAATACACATATCTGTAAATTAACACAATAAATCTGTTAAACTATAAAATTAAAATATCTGCAATAATAGTACGCGAAGTAAAGTTTGGTTGTAATAGATGAACTCAAGAACAACATAATCGATTTAAGGACTTGACTGAGCAAAAGGAGACAGTAGATGTGGGTCACACAAACAAAGTCACATACATATATACACATCTTCACGAAAGATCCCTTACTGGGTAGGCAGAGAGAACCGAGTGCCATACATCACGATCCTTGCAAGCGTGTCTCGCTTCTTCCATATTCATCACTCTCTTCATACACACACGCCGGTTGCGAAGACTCTTGACACCATCTTCGGATAGTGCTCGATCAATTCGATCATGGTATGTCAGTCTTGGTCTTCCCCGGTGCCTACATCCTTCCACATTCGCATTGTATATCTGTTTTATTAACATTTCGTCTACCATTCTTTTACCATTACATGTCCGAACCAACGGAGCATGCCCTTTCTCATCTTTACACCGACACTTTCTTTCAAACTTAACCTCTCTCTCACTTCCACATTACAAACACGGTCCGCGAATGGTACACCACATATTGTTATAACGATCTCATCTCAACCGCGTTGATTCTACTCTTCATTCATGCCTCTTCTGACATACCCAACTCTCACTTCCATACAATAGCATTGGGATACGCACATAATTATGTGCATAAAACAAAGTCACAGGGAATATTAAGTAATATCAAGTCATATTATATATCGCTGCTTTGCTTCAATAACGTGACAAGTTTCAAACTTGTCACGTTATTGAAGCAAAGCACTCAGTTTCGTACGAAATTTTATGTATTATCAAAACATTATCATGATTTGAGACAGCTAAGCTAAAGTTTATACTTAATCTACAATAAAGAAAAAAAATACACTAGTAAAATAATTTTTTGTAAGTTAAAAAATACTCTACTGTAAAATTGTGTTTTAAGATAACACGATAAGGAAACAAAGAAGCGATACGAATAATCATAAGAACGTAATAAATAAAAGCGTAAGTTAAATTGACAAACATTATAATCAAATTAAACAAAAATTATTTAAGTACAAAATATTATTAATTTCTTTATTGAAGTTTGTGATTTTGGCTTTAAATATGTCAAGAGAAGAGTACCTACTATTACTGTTATAAAGCCAAAACATTCTAGCAATAGGATTAAAATATGATTTTTGCAAACGATGAGACTGAATTGTTTGGGATAAGGTTTACGTGATATGTACCGGATATTAAAGTTATTTAGTGACAAAAGATGTAATGAGTTAATATGTTAATTAATAATTGGAACGAAGTTCCTTACGGCAGGCTTGGAGGGGAAAGGGATTTTGCTGCGCGACCGAACTGAAAAAAATGTGATAGTAAAACCGTAAGAAAAATGCGTGGAATAAAAGCGTTAAATGAGACGTGCGCAGGCGCGACAGTCGCGTACACAAGCGAGTAGTGCCGTTTAGCCGAAGGAAGTTCGTTCCTACCTGGTGTCCCGCGACACCACATCATTTTTTTTATACATACAAGTATATCATATCATTATATTTTCTCCTGGTTGTTAATGAGGAGGCTTTACATTTGTGTAGTTTCTCACAACAATATGATCTCAGTTTACGATCCAAATTAAGTCAAAAACAAATAATATTCAAAAGTTTCTTCTGCACCCATTTGCACCCGTTCTATTCTTACTGAATGCACTTTATAATATGAAGCCCAGACAATAGAAGCATATTCTAACATAATTCTAACAAGTGTAGAAAATATGTGTATATGAGTGCGTTGATTTTGAAATTGTTTAGTGGACCGACCTATAAACCTTAAGAGTTGATACAGTTTTCATTATTTTATCACACCATGACATATCATAATTGAACGTGTAAGCGAAACGAGTGAAATTCTCTGAATTTATTCGCTTGTATGTATGTGTGTATGTAGGTACGTACATGAAGCTGTATTATATCTGAGGCAACACTTCTAATACCTACTTGAAACACAATTTTGAATACTGCTGTCATCTTCTAAGGTCTTACCCTCTCTTTCTAATACAGCTGTATAAAAAGAGACGGCGAGATCTCATAGACAGAAATATCACGTAAGTTTATGTTTCAAGTGATTAATCCCAGTGCTTGCTCCACCTTAACCTAATACTTCATGGGTATGTAAGCATTTTCGATTTTTTTGATTTTTATGATTTTTTTATAACATTAGATAGCAAATTAGCAAATGGCTCTCCTAATGGAAAGATAAACCATCGTCTATAAACACCAAAATTGTTGATGGTACGTTGCTATCCGTGTGGCGGGAATGCAACGCTACATGCATAAGTCTACACACTAAAACGGAACACGACAATGACAAGCATTGACTTTATTGCGACAGGAATAAGTAGACGGTGGTACCATATATCCAGGCATGACGTTGCGGAACTCTACCATCTAGTAGTCACGATGGCAGTGACACGTATAGCCAATCGTCAGGAACCAATAGTCAGAACAGAAGGCCATCTATTTATTTTCTATCTTATGTTATTAAAAAAATCCTTAGAGAAGGAGAAAATTCCAAACATAAACCATCATATAATATCACTATCGTAAGCCGTACTTAATATCTATCCGGCAAACACAGTTTACGGTCTTTTTATCCCCGAGGAGTAATCTTCGGTATAACCCTTCTACTATTTATGGGAAGTGGTATAAAAGCTATCGGGCATTAAAATTTATATATTGTGGTACCGGACGTCTTAGTTTAAGCTCCGATTTACAACATTTTATTTACGTACATTTTAATAGCATATTATATCACACAAGTAGATATTTCGTCTAAAAGTAGCTGATAATCGATTTCTATACATCATAGATCAGGGATATCGAACGAATATGGCATGCGTGTCATTGATGGCACGTGACACAATATTTATGACACTCCACTGATCACAAGTTGACTATAGTGTTTCACAAATGACAGCTAATAATTCCATATCATCATAATATGTATAATTCGCCCGAAAGACATCTTATAACCCTAGTATAAGTTATTTGTCATCTTAAGGATCGAGCACACTCGGACGGGTCGCAACGGTCCGGGCCGTATCGCAAAAAAACCGCCTAGGTCGCTGGCATATATTTTATATCTCAAACTACAGCGGGGTATGATCGGGGAAAATTTTCGCACGGCAGGTTTCAGTGAATGCTATGCGGCTTGACTCGGCCCGTTGCGATCCGTCCCAGTATGCTCAAGCCTCTAAAAAATTCGAATATTCTTTATTTCGTAGATAATTATACACTTGAAACAAGGCATTTATACATAATTACATTACATACCTATTATAGTACCTTTCACTGCAGTTTTAACATTGAACAATATTTATGTTTTACATTTACAAGAATCGTAAGGAATAACATGTTTAAATAAAGTGATTACGTAAAAAGTACCGACGTCTAAGAATGTTTCCCCGTTTATGAGGAGAACACAAAAAAATGCATACTATTAAAGAAATTATTAATATATATCTAATCTCTAAATTGTATAGGGTCAATGTGGGTAAATGTAAACACTTTTGAAAATAAAAAAATATTGTAATACTATTACCGTCATAAAAAAAAAGTGTGATGATGTGGTATTAATAATATTTTTTTATGGACTTCAGGGATAAGTAAGTTATAGATAAAAAAACATTAAAACCATTTCTATTTTGTGTTTTGCATAAAGTTTACATTTACCCCATCATACTATTTAAAAAACTGCCACTTTGAAGTATTTGTAAACATGTTATTCTAAATTATATGCTAAATAATAGAGAAAAATAGTAGTGAAGTGCGAAAACTGAGTTTCCGTAATACGTAAATAATTCTAAAAAGCCTTTACTTAATTGAAACAAACTAAAAATGTTTTCAGTAAGTCTTTGAACTGACAGCTGAGGTAAATGGAAACAATTACTATTGTTTGGGGTAATTGTAAACCAAATGATTATGTCAGTACAACATTGTTAGTAATCTATGGAGGTAAATTGAAACAATTTTATAAAAAATATTGGACTTTTATTTTAAGTTTATGTGTACTTAATAATTATTAAGTCAGTAGCCTCTTACTATCTTTTGCTTATTATTTCCGGCATGCTGCTTGTGCTGAAAATTGGCTTGCTTGCATTGGTCCTTATTCATCTGTTCAACCATTATTTCTTCAGTCTTCTTATCAATACTATCAAGTCTTGTCTTTTTTGCTTTAACATTTTCCTTTTCATCTTCTTGATATAAGTTGGCAGATTTTGTTCATTTTCCTTGTCCTTTATTTTTAAGACCTTTTTCTACCTTAATGTTTATCTTGTTTCTTTTATTAGTCTTTTCTTCTTCAGCTTTTTTCAGTCGATCTTTAACAGCATCACTAGTAAGAACTTCTCCATAAGTGGCAACTTTAAGTCTTGGCATCACAATTTTCTTCCTTTTTTCCGGAGTGTTTGTTTGTGTTTTGAATAATTTATCTAAAATATCTTTATTTGGTGACACGATATCATCAGAACTATCTTAAACATAATCTAAAGACGATATAGCGTTAAGAAGTTTTGCCTTAACTGAGTCATTAGTACTTGTATCTAGTGTTATCAATTTTAATATATTATTCAGTAAAACAGAAGATCCTCTATTACTATTATTTTCAAAGCTGCAATGTTGAGAAACATTTGTCTTTGTTGGAGCACTATCAGACAAGTTTTCCATTCTAGAACAGTGTGGTGAGACATGTTCGTCAATGCTCTTAATTACAACTCTTCTGGTGATATTGTCAGAATTAGAGTAATTTGGAGTTACATGTTCACCAGTATTTATTTTTGCGAGTGCGCTTTCACTGTGGCTTTCAGTAGGGGAAGGTGAACAGACTATGGTGGAGTTGGGGCACTCAGTTCCTTCTTACGTACATATGTCCAGGGCATTTCTGATAGGGCGCAGCACTGAAATAAAATAAACGTTTACAATTACCCACGATCAATCAACACGTAAAATAATTAAGCAAAATTATATTGTTTCCATTTCCCTCACACATTTACATTTACCTCTTGTTGTGTTTACATTTCACCCCATGCCCTTCATGTAGAGGTAATTGTAAACACGCGCTCAAAAAATGGCGGACATCGTTTAGAGAGAAATTATAACCAAAACCGTTCTAATTAATCTACTTTCATCTAATTAATAAATAATTTTTATCATTTACCTTGCTTGTACTATTTAACACTTGAAAACTGTATTTTAATTAATTTCACAAAAAAAATTCAAGCACATAAATCATCTGTTTTCTGAGCTCTGACAGTGACGTATCAAAATGGCCGTAGTAGATAATATAGTAGACTATGGATGCGTTCCGTTTCACTGAGTATGTTCTAAAACTAAAAATGATGGAATTATTGAATGTGTTTCCATTTACCTCTGTTTACATTTACCCACATTGACTATATATGTAACAACATTAGTTGTTACATATATTACTAATGTTGTTACATATAATAATATATGTAACAACATTAGTTGTTACATATATTATTTAGAGTTTATGTCTTTATCTATACATTTTAAAAATTTTTTTTGGAAGATACTCTTTAATGGATACTGTAGCGAAAAATGTATTTTTTTTAATTTTTGTCTGCCTGTCTATCTGTCTGTCTGTCTGTCTGTCTGTATCAAGGCCGCGCATCACGCCGAATTTACTGAACTGATTTTAATGAAATTTAGCATGATTAGAGTTCATACTCCGAAGAAAGTTATAGGATATTTTTTATCCCAAAATTCAGTATGGTTCCCGTGGGATAGGGGATGAAAATAAAAACGTATATTTAGCTTTAATTCATTAACATGTCATCTGAAACCCTTAATTATTTTTTCGTTCAAAAGTAAGTACTATAAAGATTATCCCTTAAAAATGTCAAGTTCATGAGTTTTATAATTTAGAAGTTACAGACGTTACAAGTTTCAACGGTTTCGGGTGATAAGTCCAGTTGAACGTGACACCCGGAGTGTATACAAAACCTTTGAACGCACGGCTCAATATAAGTTAGCGATATCATTTCACAGTGTTTGTATAATGGATATAACCCGAGAGAATCAATTCAAGAATGTAAACTTTTTTATTAAATGTCATAAATGCAATTTTACTAGCTTAAAAATATATAAAACATATGTAAAATATAAATCTAAACATTTTATTTATATATATAAGAATAATTATAATATCTCTATATATATATATAAAAGGCAAAAGTGACTGACTGAGGTATCAACGCACAGGCCAAACCCTTAAGGTTAGAAGTTTGAAATTTCGAACACGTATTTTCCTTATGTCGTAGGCATCCACTAAGGAAGGATTTTTCAACCCAGAAAGGGATGAAATAGAGGATAAAATTTTGTATGAAACTTTTTATTCCCTGGACATATTCGCATGAAATTTCGTATTGAGTTGAGGTAAAAATAAATAATGAATTACGTGTTTAAGCGTTTTTCAAAATTCTATCTCTAAGAGGGTAAAATAGGGGATGAGTTTTATATAACCGCACAAACGATTGCCAAACCATTAGTGTTAGACACGTGAAATTTTGCATACGTATTTGTCTTATGTCAAAAGAATCTACTAACACAGCATCGCTAAAAATTCAACCCTCAAAGGGATGAAATATGGGAAAAAAGTTTTAACATTTTATTCCTAAGGCATATTTGCATGAAATTTCGTATAAATTGAGTATGACAAAAATGATGAGTTATGTGTTTCAGCATTTTTCAAAATTCCACCCCTTAAGGGTAAAATAGGGCATGAAAGTTTTATATAAACGTATAGGCCAAACTCCTAGGGCTAGAAACTTGAAATTTTACACACGTATCCCTGTTACGACGTAAGCATCCACTAAAGAATGATTTTTTAAAATTCAAAGTCCAAAGGGGTAGAAATAGAGAAAAAATTTTTTGTATAAAACTTTTTATTCCTTGGATATTTTTGCATGATATTTCATATGAATTGAGTACAGCAACAATAATGAGTTATGTATTTAAGCGTTTCTCAAAATTCGCACACATATTCCTCCTATGACGTACGCATCCACACAAGAAGGACTATTCAAAATTCAACCCTCAAGGGGGTGTAATAGGGGATGAATTTTTGAAACTGTATATATCTTGGACATACTTGCATAAAATTTCGTATGAATTAAGTACGACAAAAATAATGAGTTATGTATTTCCGCTTTGACCAAAATTTAACCTCTTAGAGGGTAAAATAGACGATGAAAGTTTTATACAAACTCACAGTCCAAACCTTTAGGACTAGAAACTTGAAATAAATTGAAGAAAAATTTAAAAAAAGGTTTTTTCTCGACTGTACTTCGAAATTTTTTAACCAATCATTTTTTGGTCTTCTTCTGTATTTTAGTACTTAAGAACTACGTCAAATGCAGTTTCAAAAATCAAAAAAAAAATATTACAGCTTTTCAAACATTTATTTTTTGTGTTTCGAGCAAACTTACTTAATATTTTTCAAATAAATTTCAGGTTAAATATACTGATGGATTTAAAAATTGAATCAGCTTTTCTCTCAAAAAAACTGCGTCAAAAACCGCAATTTGATCAAAATTGGTTGTTTTATTTGGGATTCATAAATAACGAAATTTTTTGGAAATATATGTTTGATTTGCTTTTCAAAAATGAAATGACGAATTATAAATAATAAAATTATGTTTTTCGAGTTCTAAAAAAAACTTTGCATGTGTATACCTTTTGTTCCTTTGTTTCAGGAATTTGAAGTTTCAGGAATAGCATACAGGGTCAACCAATTTACAGATTTTTAACTTCCTGCTACGTATGTAGATCAGGAAACTACTGATTTTACCCCGATTTTCGAAAATCGAGTTATAGGACCATTTCCGACTATTTTCATGATGACGTCAGTATATCTGTATGTATGTATGTATGTATATGTACGTAAACATCTCCTATTTTTTGAACTGCTCGACCGGTCTAAGCGCGGTTTATGGCATTCGATTGGATTCCGCTCAACTTAGACTTCCTGAAAATGTTAACCGATTCGATCCAGAAAATTTTAAGAATTTTTGCAAAAATCTCAAACAAAAAATTTAACGATACAGTATTTTTTTAATAAAACTTCCAGATTTATGTGCCGATTGAGTACAAAATCTAATCAGCTTTTTTCCTCAAAAAACTACTTCCAATGCAGAAATTGCATCAAAATCAGTTTGTCTGTTCAGGAGTTATCGTTGACGAAAAATTTTGAATAAAGTGTTTTTTCAACAAAACTTCGAAATTTTTCAAGTAATAAGTTTTTGATCTTCTACGTTATTTTAGTACTAAAAAAACTACGGCAAATTCCGTTTCAAACATTAAAATCGATTCAAATTATCAAATATTAAAATTACGCTGTTTACAGGAAACTTTCTTCGTATTTTTAAATAACTTTCAAGCTAATTTGCCAATTTATTTTAAAATCTTCTGCTTAAAAGATTGTGTCAAATACCGTAAAATGGATTAAAATCGGTTGATTCTTTCGGGATTTATCAATGACAATAGTTTTTGAAATAGATTTTTTTAATATTTCTTAGACATTTTATACCTAATAAAACAATTTAGAGCTCAGAAATTGCGTTAAATGTTATTCGAAAAATCAAAGTCAGTCATTTCGAAAAAAAAACAGCTTCTCGAACACCGAATAACCATCATTTTTAAAATAGCTTTAGATTCTTGAACTCTTTGAACTCAAAACTCTGTGCATAGGCATATTTTTTTCTTTGGGCTTAAAATACCTCAATTTAGCGGGAAGTTTCAGGGATGACCTACAGGGTTAACCGGCTTACAGATTTTTTAATATAGTTACTTTAGTTGGTTAGTTAGGTGATTGGTTAGATAGGGGATACATATATATAGCGATCCTAATAGGTATAATTTAGTTAGATAGCTATTGCACGTTTTTTTATAACTACGTTAGTTTGTCCGAAGGGTATGTTACCGACAGGTATTTTTAATATTACGTGTCTTACTTAAATTTTAATAATAAAAATATCGTATACAAGCTGAGCCGGCAAACGTTGTTCTGCCTTTTTAATGACTCTTATTTTTTTTCTATATTTTCTCACCTTTTAAACCTTCCCTGGAATTCAACAATTAATTCAAAACCAAAATTAGCCAAATTGGTTCAGCCGTTCTCGAGTTTTAGCGAGACTAACGAACAGCAATTGATTTTTATATATTATGATTTTTTATATATGATTTCTTATTATTATAAATAACTAAGATGAAAATGTAAATATTATTTTTTATACGATACTAGCTTATAAAGAAATAGATAGGAGAGATAAAATAACTTATAAAGAAAGGTTAAATAAGTTCTAAAGTGAATATACATGAGCGAAGCCGCGGGTAACAGCTAGTTTTAAATAAAAAAATTAATACTAGTCAAAACAAAACAAAAAATAAACTAATTGTTACGATGAAATCTCAGTGTCAGAATTTAATCTGCAGTAACATAAGTTACTACTCGTATATAACTGAAACACATATTTATATAAATAATTATAATTTGTAAGTGGGTGGTACCAGACCTGGGCGAGACGTTGCTAATCTTTACCACCTGAATACTTAAATTTTACGTTATTGATAATAACGTATATTACGTACGTACGTAATATTTAAAAAGAGTCATACCCAAGAAAAACCAAAAAAATGTGTAAACCGGTTGACCGGTTGGACCATCCCTGAATTTTTCCTTAAAATTAAGGGAATTTTAGGCTCATACGAGTTATTTAAAGAAAAAACTTATTAGATTTTTAAAGCAATCAGTATTAGTATACCAAAATATACGCTAATGTCTAAAAATAATTTTAAAAGTATGAAGTAAGTTTGTTATTTACATAATTTTGATATTTGAAAAGCTGTAACTTTTCAAAACTTGATTAGATTCTTATTTTTGTAACTGCATTAGACGTAGTTTTTCAAATTCTAAAACACTGTATGAACTTAAAAACTAATTGGTTGAAAAACCTCGAAGTTCACGATAATTCCCAAACGGATAATTTGGTGAAGTTTGCGGCATTATAATACGCAGTTTTTAAGGAATAGAGCTGATTAGATTTTGTAATCAATAGGTACATTTATTTGGAAGTCATTATAAAAAACACATACAAGTACACATAAATACAGTCATACTGATATTGTCGTGAAAATAGTTGAAAAAGGTTCCTAGGACCTCAAAACGTGGAGATCCGGTGAAAACTTGGTTTTCAAAAATCGGTTAAAAATCAACAATTTTTCTATTTACATACATAGTGGGAAGTTACAAATGTTACAATGCTAACTAAAAGCATAATAGCAAATAATCACTCATTAGATACATGTTTGCACAGTAAAATTAACTTCACAAGTTTGGAAAACAGTCGAATGTAAAGTTATTTACAAAGATTTTCCAAGTCGTATAAGTTGGGAATCGAGAGAAACGCATAAGTAACTAAATTTACGCGTTCAATCGCCCTGTAAACTAGTAACACAAGTAATAAAATAAGAAAATATAAAATGCGATGAGTTTGCTTTTAAAGATGGTAAACTAGTAACACTAGTAATAGAATAAGAAAATATAAAATGCGATGAGTTTGCTTTTAAAGATGGTAAACTAGTGACACTAGAAATGAAATAAGAAAATATAAAATGCGATGAGTTTGCTTTTAAAGATGGTTAACTAGTAACACTAGTAATAGAATAAGAAAATATAAAATGCGATGAGTTTGCTTTTAAAGATAGTAAACTAGTAACATCTATACATATAATAAAACCGTAGGAAAGTCAAAACTGTACATTGAATATTTTTTTTAAAGTATACTTGGGGTGTGATCTACAATCGATATCGAAGCCAAAAATATAGTTTTTAGAATTTTTGTCTGTTTGTCTGTTTGTCTGTTTGTCTGTTTGTCTATTTGTCTGTTTATCTGTTTATCTGTTTGTCTGTTTGTCTGTTTGTCTGTATGTATATCCGGGGTAAACTCAAAAAGTACTGCATGGATTTACTTCAAATTTTGCATGAATATTACGAACAGGTCGGGTCAACATTAAGGCTACATATTATCACGCTATCACCTAGCGGGGAGGTGCTGTGCGGAGTAAACGAAGTCCACGCGGACGAAGTCGCTGGCAACAGCTAGTTTATAATAAAATAAGAAAACATAAAATGCGATGAGTTTGCATTTAATGATGGCAGTATTATTTACAATGTTATCAGACTTTTAACAGTTACATTATTTTTTATTCTTTGAAAAATAGTATCTTTTTAATCTATACACGTAAATAAAATCGACATGTCCGTTAGTAATGACAAAATAACAAGATTTTTACTAAGTGCATATTAATTCATGTTACTGGTACTAAAAATCAGTCAAAAAATTTGTCTATCTGCTTGTTCCAGCTAACTGATTTTAACGGGGGTTTCCTTGGCATATAGTTGATATAATAAAAGTTTCACATAAACTACCATGGGCACACATATTTCAAAAAGATTTGGGACTCTACGCAGAAAATATAGTCCATAATAATGTTATAAATGCGAAAGTCTGTCTGTCTGTCTGGTACACGTTGACGGTTAATCTGCAGAACCAATTTTTATGAAATCTGATATGGAGATAGTTGAAAATTTGGGGTCATACAAAGGTTAACTATTTTTCGAAAATCAACCCCTAAAGGGTGAAATAGGGGATGAAAATTTGTATAAAAACTATGACAACTCTTTTTACTCTATTCGTAGGCAAAGCTGTGCGGGTCAGCAAGTATTATAATAATTCCTAATTCTTAACATAATAAAGCAAGTTTTCGTGTTCTAAAACAAACATTAGAGTAGAAACATCTCTGAATTACTTTCTTCAAAGAAGTTTCGGACCAAATTTCTACAAATGACCTGTAATATCACTCTTCTTTGCAATATAAAGAAATTTATTCTCATAAAACTTCACGAAAACAAAACTAATCAAATTTGCGGTCCGAATAAAATTATAATAATTTATAAATATGAATGAAAGACTTGGTGAATGGATACAATATGAGTTGAATGAATGAATTAATGAATATTTACAACTACAATATTAAAAGTATCTAGTTTGTCTATCAGTTAACCTGCATTGGTAAACTGATAAAAAAACTACACGACTCTGAATAATCTAACGCCCCATCCCGTATTGTGGTACCAGTTGAATGAATTAATTAATGAATACTAGCTGACCCGTCAAACGTTGTTCTGCCTTTTTAACTACTCTAATTTTTTTTCTATATTTTTTCACCTTTTAAACCTTCCCTGAACTTCAACAATTAATTTAAAACCAAAATTAGCCAAATCGGTTCAGCCGTTCTCGAATTTTAGCGAGACTAACGAACAGCAATTGGCTTTTATATATATAGATATATCAACAATCACAATATTAAAAGTATCTAGTTTGTCTATCAGTTAATCTGAATAGGTAAACTCATTAAAAAATTTAGACAACTCTGAATAGTCTTGCGTCTCATCGCGTATTGAGATTTGTAAAATTTGGATTTTTTCTGACTCTGACCTTGCAGATCATTCCTGAAACTTCCCGCTAAATTGAGGTATTTAAAACTCAAAGGAGCAAAAACTATACCCAAGTAAACAATTTTTCAGGATTCAAAAATCTAAAGTTTTTTAAAAATTACAGTTTTTTGATATTTTAATGCCATATATTTTGAAGACGATAATCGATTTTGAATATTTGAATGGCACACAACACAATTTTTGAGATATAAAATTTATGAAAGTGGACGGCTACCTTACCCTCCAAACTGGAACACGACAATGACGCTATTACGGCAGGATTAGATAAGACGGTGGTATCAAATTTCCGGGCGAGACTTTGCGGAACGCTACCACCTAGTAGTCACGATGGTAATGACACGTATAGCCAATCGGACGCATTTTACGATCTGCCTGGCAGAATGGTAGTTGGTTTCCTCAAAGGAGCCCAGACCAACACAAGGTTTTATCTGATTTAGTTTAGGAGTTCTAGTAAACTAGCTCTATTACCAGACACTGAAAGCATCATTGTATCATCATTGCATTCCCGCCACACGGATAGCAACACACAATTAACATCTTTGGTGTCTATAGGCGATGGATTATCTTTCCATCAGGAGAGATATCTGCTTGTTTGCTATGTAATGATATCAAAAAGAGTGCATATGGTTCCGTATCATTGAGTGACATTAATTTAAGTTACTTGAAAAGACCCACTTTAGGATCCCCACTTTAGTGGCCCCAGTAACATGCACTCTGTAAGCTTTCAAGTATTATAATTAAAAAATTATAACCGTTTAAGTGATAGCGCCTTTGAACGGACAGACAAACAGCAGAAGCATATAAATAAGGTTCCGTTTGTCACCCTTTGGGTACGGTACAATATGCCACATAGATAGTAATGCGCCATTGACATAGACGATGATTTCTATTTCAATCTGGAGAACTATTTGTTTTTATGCTATATAATTATATATTAAAAAAAACTGCGATTGAATTATGGACGTTATACTAAAGGTGGGACAAAATCCCTTTTTATACGAGTACAATGGAAATTCACCACTTTTCGAGGATTTAACTGAAGCCTTCAGTTTAGCCAGGCCACAGATTTTTATACCAAACTGCATGGAAATTTTCCCCCGAGTTATGAAAAGCCCCCTTTCGAAGAATATCTGCCATTCTGCCGGAAATTCGTGAATGGCAAATGATTGGCAATTTTTTTTTATCGCGACTATTACCTGGGCGGCAGAGTTCTGCAACAATTTCATGCATTGTTTCGCTTGGGTCTGGCGCCCCCGCCTTACCTATTTCTGCCGCAATTGCGTCGTTGCTTGTCACAGCCATTTTCTGGTTTGGAGGATAAGGTACATAGAAACAAAATGCATAAGTTTACCGGCGTATACTTATGCATTTTTCATTCCAACCTGACACTCGGATAGCAACGCACCATTAACATGTTCGGTGTTGGTTATCATCTTCCATCAGGAGGCATCACTATGTTTGCTATCTTATGATACTACTGTAATAGCGTTAGTGTTTGTCACTATCGTATTTCGATTTTTAAGGTAAAGTAGCCAGTAAACGTATACCTGTGAACATAGATAAGAGGATTTTTTTTTATATCATAAGATAGCAAACAAGCAGATGGGTATCCTGATGGAAAGAGTCAAGCATCGCCTATAGACATCAAAGATGATAATAGTGCGTTGCTATCTTGTGGCGAGGTCAATGCCAAATGGAAGTTAACCGACTACCTTGCCCTCCAAACCGGAACACGACAGTGACAAGCACTGACACTAAGTGACTGAGCGCGGTAAGGTGGTGATACCAGACCTGGGCGAGACAATGCAGAACTCTAACACCTAGTAGCCACGATGCTAGTAACTCACACAGCCAATCGTTCGCCTCTTACGAACTGCCTGGTAGGACGGCAGTTGGCCTATTCTTCAAAGGAGCCCGGGGCCAACACGGGGAAAACTAAAATGATTATATACTTAAAGCCTGATAAATTATAATTGCCACCTATCTGCGTGGTGAAACACCATCAACTCTGTAAATAGGCGATGGTTATCTTTTTTCAATCAGAGAGTCATCTGCTTGTTCACTATACCGTTTTTTTTTTTTAAATTAGCCTCATGTATTTTTACTCATGGTGATATTTTAATAATTTGACTTTTAAAAATTTTGATTTCAGACACATCTTAGTTATCGATAATGCAGACAAGTAATTTTGCTCCTAACGGAATGGTGGTTACACCGCATCATTTAGCAACTCAGAGTGCTATAAAGATTTTAAGGGATGGTGGCACTGCTATGGAAGCAATGGTTGCTGCTGCATCTACAATTTCGGTTGTATATCCTTACGCGAATAGTATCGGTGGAGATGGATTTTGGTTGATCATTCCACCTCAAGGAGAGCCAGTAGCTATTGAAGCATGTGGCGCGGCAGGAAGTTTAACAACTAAAAATTACTTTTACAAGCTAAATAAAATTCCCCAAACTGGTCCCAAATCCGCAATTACTGTAGCTGGAGCAGTTGGTGGTTGGAGCGAAGCATTAAAATATGCAGCTGAATGTGGTTATGACAATTTTTCACTTTCACAATTATTATCTGACGCAATATCATATGCAGAAGAAGGGTATCCAGTAACTTTATCCCAAGAAGTAATTTCACATACATATTTGAACGGAAACTTTGATTACTCCGAAGAATTTAAAAAAGTTTTTTTTCCTAATGGAGAAGTTCCAAAAAGCGGGGATAGATTTGTACAAAAAACATTAGCTAATACTCTAAAAGAACTCGTAAATAATGGTCTAGATAGTTTTTACCAGGGAAAGCTAGCAAAAACGATTGCTGAAGATATGAAAACCCTAGGGATGCCAATAACAGAAACTGATCTAAATAACTATTCATCTATTAGAAAAACTCCTTTAAGATTACATCACAAACACGGCGTAATTTTTAATTTACCTCCACCAACACAAGGCCTTGTCTCATTATCAATTCTAGGAATTTTAGACGAGCTAAATATTAACGGACAAAACGAAGGTGAATTGATTCACGTAACAGTCGAAGCTACTAAGCAAGCATTTGAAATTAGAGACAAGTATATAACTGATCCAAATTACATGAAAGTTGATGTTAAATCTTTATGGACGCGTGATTTATTATCTGCAATGGCTAATAAAATAGATTTTAATCATGCCGCCATGGCTAGTACAGGAGAAGGCCAGGCAGATACGGTGTGGATGGGCATAATGGATGATAAAGGGTTTTCTGTATCTTATATCCAAAGCATTTATCACGTTTTTGGTAGTGGAATGGTTTTACCTAAAACTGGTATTCTGTGGCAGAATCGCGGTACTTCTTTTAATTTACACGAAGATCATATTCGTTTTGTAGTACCCGGCAAAAAGCCATTCCATACTCTAAACCCTGCAGCCGCTCTCTTAAATGACGGTCGTGTTATGATTTATGGTACTCAGGGAGGTGATGGACAGCCTCAAACACAAGCGGCCATTTTTCATCGTTATGTAGTTCAAGGTATAAATATGCAGCGATCTATTTCAGCACCACGATGGTTGTACGGTACTGCAACGGGTGAAAGTGATAATAAATTAAGAATAGAAGATAGTTTTGAAGAAAAGACAATAGAATATTTAAAAGAAAAAGGACATGACATTGTTAAAACACAGTTGTATGATAGAATGTTGGGCGAAGCTGGGGTCTTAGTAAGACATACTAACGGCATGCTAGAAGGTGCATATGATCCAAGAAGTCATGGCAGTGCAGCTGGATTTTAATAAAATTTACCAGGAACATTCAAAAACTGTTTTATTTTGACTGCCAATATTCGAAATATATGAAGCAAGAATTAATAGGTTTTTTTCTGTAGCCATATCTGCATTGGATATGGAGTTGAGTCTAGTTATCTTGATCCGAAATGTAATCTGATTTGCGCGAATTATTTCCACAAATCCGCTGTTCATATTTATCTTAGACTCTCAACCCTATTTTAGAATAATATTAACATAAAGAAGTACTAATAAAAGTTGATATTATAATAAATATAATAATATTTTATTAATTAATTATTTTTTTTATTAATTAGTTGTTATTTCATTCATTATGATAAGTGGTAGAAACGTCGCTAATTCCCATTGCTTCGTTTGTCAACATTAACGACTATCTTTTGTTATTTGTAATTAATTACTTACAATTTTTCGAGCAGAAACCACTTACAGATTCCCGCATGACAATTTTGGACCCTTTGAGATAATATAACTGAGTAAGTTGAACGTATTAGTATTATCGTGGCTACTTCTTCAAAGACTATTTTGATTTTACCAGCACATGGATTATCACCGTCTTAAATATTCCTGACACAATTGCATCAGTAATTGTCGCGTTAATATTCTGTTAGAGAAGTAAGATATCCGGTAAACTTATGCAAGTGACATCCCTACACCATTAACATCTTCGGTTATATCGTTCTATCAAGAGAACTTATTTGTTATTCTGTGAGAACAAAATCCGGCTTCTACTGGGGGACAGAAGAACCTAACTGGAACATTTCGACGTTTCTGTGCTGTGTAATGAGTGTATAAAAGTATCGTTTATCGGAACGCCGTGAAATTTGGTAGGTGAAAGACCAAAAAATGTATGGCATTGCACGTTCATATTTCTCAGCCAACGAGAAACTCTAAACAGCTAGAAAAAAATACATATAAAAAAATATTTACATTAGATTATTTGTTTAAATAAATAAATATTTCAAACCGTAAAGTACAAAGCCATCGTAAAGTCTTACAATATTTTGACAAGTGTGAAATTTCACTAGCTACATAACTCTAAAAAATCAAATAAAGTCATTAAAAAAGTTTCCAGATCTGCTTTCGCAGAATGCAAAATTTATCTTTTTTAAATATATCAAAAGACAATCAGATTACTCTCCTAATGGGAAGAGATTACCATCGCTTATAAACACCAGAAGATGTTAATGGTGCGTTCCTATCCGTAGGTTGTAACGCCACATGCATAAGTTTAACGACTTAAACTCTAAACCGGAATTGACCTTATTGCGGCAGGAATTATTCTTTAAAAGGATTCTAAGGCCTTTATATGTATATCATAGACTAGCAAACAAACAAACTAGGTGGCTCTCCAAACAGAAAGAGATCTTATCAAAGATATTAATGGTTGAAATGTGGATAAAAATGAATATTGATATCCATTTTGGTGATCCTTCTTTAACTCATTAATTCATAACGATATCTTTCCGCAATCAGTAAATGCATCCAGAGTGGCCCAGATTCTTTTAGGCCTTCTTTTTTAATTCTTCTGTGAAGTAAGTATAACGCAACAGCTCGTTTCTGGTGTGTGTCCATGGCGGTCTGGAACTCAACTGATCGTTTAACCGCCCGTATTGCGATAATCAACCGCCAAGTTTGCGAGCGATAATCGCAACCGCGATGGCTACGTAACCGCAAAAAAACTCCGGTCTCGTGAATTTTGAAAATAAAACTCCATTCTGCCACCGCGGCGGTCGCGGGTGAAAACCGTTTCGTGAGTCCTTAGCCTATGACTTCAATTGGTAGTCATAATAATACAACTTGGTGTCATTAAAAAACCACTTGATTGAGCGGTTAATCAATGAGCGGAATTTAACCTGTAGCATGACTATATTAATACAGGTTCCATACCCTGGTAGCTGATAGAATTGTATATGGGACTTTCAATCTAGACCAAGGGAGTAAACAGCAACATTAACATCTATGGTAGCTGTTACCTCTGTTATTTCAAACCTGTGAAAACTTGCATAAAAACAGAATTATTTAAACGGCTTAATTCTGTTAAAGTGCCCAGAATAGATACCAAGGGACTAAGACTCTAAACACCATATAAAAAGGTAATAAATCTGTTAATTTGTCACCGGTTGCCGCTAATACGGATGAATGGTCCGAACAGCAAGCTAAATTAAACTCTCAGAATAATGAAGTGGCCGCATTCGTCTTCATTTAAACATCTAACTTGCTTTATTAGATACATATTAAGTCGTCCAAAGTTTTGGGTTCATTGGATACCGAGTTTGTATAGAGATTGTTTGACAGTTTGGGTTTGATACTTTATTAAGTTGGAGGACGCTGGGGTACTTTTTATTTTGTTATCATGTACTCCATATTAAATAAAGTTTTGCATAGTTTAATTTTAATTAAAGTAGCTTTTAATGTAATCGAAGTTTGCATAGTTTATTACATTAGAATTTAAGTAATAATAATAATAACTAGCAAAAAGCAGAGCTTTGTAAAGGCTCGCAAAGCTATACTATCTAGTAATATTGTTAGAAAAGTATTTTTATGAGAATTACATCATTTATGGACTTTATTTATAATTATCTAACCTAAAAAGCAGCGTATTTTCACCTCAACATTACATTCACATCAAATGCCTGCGTCGTCAGACTTTGGACTAGGAATATTTGGTTTTTCTTTGTTGGAATTTTCAAGGAAAAATGGGTATTAAAAATTAAGGTTGATCTTAAAAAAAACACATTTTTAACATTTTGCTGAAATAATTGTTTTTTTTTTCTAAAATCAGGAAGTTCCTGGTTTTACGTCGATTTACGAAATCAAAATCAAAAAATGTTTTATTTAAATAAACCTTCAAAATTTTTGGACTTAATATTGGACTTAACGCAGGCACGAAGAATTGACGGTAGACACTTAGTGAATACATTTTTCGAAATTTTCTCTCAGAGAAACCCTCGGAGTTCGATTCCAGAGTCAGGCAAATGAAAAATGTGTTTTTTCAGTTTTCTGATAAAAACAACTTTGCCCGGGATTGGAAAAGTGCCCTACTGGCTATAGGCTGGCCACCTATCACATTGTGGGACTTAAGTATCTTCGGCTAACCGTGGATGCACACGTTGTACCTCTGCCTACCTCTTCGGGGATACGGGCGTGAATATAACTTTTTTCAGCTTTTTACCCTCTGGCTAAGATTGGGAATTGATCTCAATGCAATATAAACCAATTAATAATTCTGTACTGTTTCTCAATAAGCATATTGTGAAACCCTCTAACGCTCTATTTACTCTGTTCCCCGCAAACATCCCTGCTTTTTTTTATAGAAGAGGGGGCAAACGAGCAAGAGGTGCACCTGATGGTAAGTGATCACCGCCGCCCATGGACATTTGCAATACCAGAGGTCTTGCAGTTGCGTTGCCGGCCTAGATGTTTAATACGTTGCCCTGCTCTAGACCTAAATTCCCCTTGTGCCTCCAACAACATTACTTCGAACTTCCCTTGCATTCTCCTTTCAATGATTTTATCATACGCCTTCGATGCCAAACTGATCAAACTGATGGCCCTATAGCTATTGCAGTTTATACTTAAACCTCGCCTTTATACGAGGGCACGATGACCGCGCGCCGCCAGTCAAAGATGAAGAAACAATTCATGAAATAGTCTCTTAATAAGTTCAAAAATTCTAATACAAAATGTATCTTCTATCAACTTAAACTCGTTAATTTAATAAGAGATGGCGTTAGTAGTAATAAGATTCTAATATAAATTGTACCTTCTATTTTTTTATTTTTATAAATTGGTATTTTTATGGTAAATAACAAATCTAGACATGAATATAAACTACCACGTCGAAGATCAAACCTAAAAAATACGATACCTTTTCAATAAAATGTACCACAAAAGTGCATAGATCGTGGCCTAGTGTAGGGCTCGCTGCGCTCGCCCTAATAATTCACGGGACAAATTACACTTACTGATCTAACCCCAAAGTAAGCAAATTATTTGCTTGTGTTATGGGTGTTAGTCAACGATACTAATACATAGAAATACATATATAAATACTAGAATATATATAATAAACACCCAAACCCGGAAATACAAACATTTATTTATTATTTAATACTTTATTGTACACAATAGAACAACACACAAAATTACAGCAAGCAGTATTTTTAAAAAGGTACAAAAGGTGAGCTTATCTCTAAAAAAGAGATTTCTTACAGCCAACCCGGTAAAGTGAGATACTTGACCATTAATATAAGTCGAAGTGTACAATATACTAAAAATATTTAAACACATCTATTAATGAAACCTAAAGTACTTCAGCAATATAAAGACAGGCACTTAAATTATTTACAGCGTTAGGTATCTACTAGAAATTAAAACAAAAAATATATATATAACTACTGTGAAACATTAAATGATATTAACCTCTTGAGATGAGTACGTGTTGCTCAAAAAAAATACGAACTCGTAAGATCCATTTAAAAATAAGAAAAAAAAACAAATTACAAATTATATTAATGTGGAATAGACAAATAATGATTCCTTAGATTGTGTTTAAAAGAATTTATAGATTGACTCATGCGAACTTGAAGTGGTAATGAATTCCAAAGCCTTATTGCCTGAATCGTAAAAGAGTTAGAGAAAAAACTGGAATTATGAGATGGAAAACGGAGAAGATTGCTGACATTAGTCCTACAAGTAGAATCAGGAGGGTGTAAATAGTTAAGTTTATGCTCATCACACAAATGCTTGTCCCCGTCGGGGATCGAACCCGAGCCTCGTTGATTGCGTAGTCAGGGTCTCTAACCACTCGACCAACGGGGCGGTATTAAGTATATATGTATATATAATATCTCTGGCAAATTAAACGAATTGATCTAACCCCCAAATTAAGAAAATTATTTTCTTGGGTTATTGGTGTTAGTAAATTATATTAATACATAATAAAACATATATAAATACTCTAAAATACATAATAAACCCAGAAGTATACACATCTATGCTCATCATAGAAATGTTTTGTAACCGCTCGAATAATGAGGCGGTTAAATATATATAAAGGATAAATAAACATAGAACGACTAGCCAAATGATTCCGTTAATGATTGGAAATATAATTTTTGATGGTTCCTAATGATAAATAGGCCACCTGCCATTACACAACATAGCTTGTAAGCGAACGAACAAAATAAAATTGATTTTGCTTTGTAAAATGATATTAATATGACATTAAAATTGTTTTAATTAAATATAATCGTTGTACTTCATTACTGCCAGGCCTCGCGTAAAAGGCAAGAAAACAAAATACGTGTCACTATGATGACTACTAATGATTGGTAGCGTTCTGGAACGCCTTGTACGGACAACATGTTGTAGTACCACGCACCGCCTTTTTTTTATAGAAGAGGGGGCAAACGGGCAAGAGGTGCACCTGATGGTAAGTGATCACCGCCGCCAATGGACATCTGCAATACCAGAGGTCTTGCAGTTGCGTTGCCGGCCTTTTAAGAAGAGTAAGCTCTTTTCTTGAAGGTCCCTCTGTCGTATCCGTTCGGAAATACCCCTGCCGGTAATTGATTCCACAACAGAGTAGTGCGAGACAAAAAGTGTCGGGAGAAACGCACAGTTGTGGATTTCCAGACATCGAGATGGTGAGGATGGAACTTTAAATTTTGACGCGATGTCCGATGGTGGAATTCGGCGGCAGGAATTATTCCAAACAACTCGTCGGAACACTCCCCATGATAAAGACGATAGAAGACGCAGAGTGAACCTACATCTCTGCGTAATGCCAAAGAGTCGAGCTGTTCCGAAATAGCCTGGTCGTCAACGATTCGAACCGCTCTACGCTGTATGCGATCAAGAGGAAGAAGCTGGTATTGGGGAGCTCCGGCCCAGAGATGAGAAAAGTACTCCATGTGAGGCCGAATCTGTGCCTTATAAAGTTGAAGGCGATGGGCCGGCAAAAAGTACTGTCTCGCTCTGCTGAGCACACCGAGCTTTTTAGAGGCTAATTTAGCCTTGCCTTCCAAATGACCGCGAAACTGAACGTAATTTGATATGTCGACTCCCAGGATTCCGACACTAGCTGAGGCTGTCAGGAGAGTATCCCCAAATCGAGGTGATACGAAAAAGGGTGTCTTTTTTGCGGTGAACACGCAAAGCTGTGTCTTTTTGGAGTTAAAAGTGACCAGGTTTTGACGACTCCATTCAGAGACATCGGTAAGTTGATTCTCGACTTCAGACACAAGCTTGTTTTGGCACTCTTCGACGTGTTCCCGAGAAATACCGCTTCGGCCGGAGTATGTAGCATCACCAGTACTGTCATCCGCATAGCAATGTATGTTGCGAATTCGCATCATGTCATTGATATGCAAAAGAAACAGAGTCGGTGATAGCACGCAGCCTTGGGGAACACCAGCATTGACAGATTTAAGGTCGGAACACGCACCGTCGACAACGACCTTGATGCTCCGGTCAGCCAAAAAACTGGTGATCCACTTGCATAATTTCTCGGAAAGCCCATAGGAAGGTAGCTTCGCGAGAAGCGCTTTTAAAAATTTTAAAATTTTACATATTTATCCGTTTGTCGCTGTCATATTCCGGTTTGAATTATAAGAAAGTAGGGTAGCTGGTAAACTTATGTATCTGTCATATCATCACTACAACACGGAGAGCAATGCACTATTAACGTCTCTGGTGTCTATAGACAATGATCGTCTCTTTCCATCAGAAAAACCATTAACTTTTTTGCTACCCTATTATATAAGAAACACATAAATTTACAAGATGGCGCTATATGAAATTATCAGCGCTTTATAAATTGCATTTTACAAAAAATACTACTATATACATTATACATAAACTTAAAGCAAAACTTTATCTCTCTCTATCTGAAATACACTTGCTCCAGGCTACTTTTAAAGAATAGATATCTGAAATTCTGCTCTGCAGCTTGTAAAAGATGAATGAGGCCAAACATTTCACCATCTTAGTGATCACCAGGTAGGTTTACGCAATGTCTTACTCGGGTTGGGTACCACCGTATTACCAACATTTATTTATTTAAATTTATGCACATTTACTATACAATGGATGACTTAATGTCCATTGGCATTATCAGCCAGCCAACCCTAAGTAATAGCGAAAAAATTAGGATGCAAGATTATTTTATTATAATCTCCCACAATATTTGTCGCTTTTGTGTACCGGTTTGATAGGTAAGGTAGGCGGCAAAGTTCTGCATGCAGCTTTCCAACTTTGAAAAGCAACTTTCCATTAACATTAACATAGGTGATTGTATATCTCCATCAGGAGAACTATCTGTTATTTGCTATCTCAAAATATTACAAAAAACCTGGTCAAACAAGTAAGATATGAATACTATACGAGTACATATCCTATAATTTTTTATATCATAATATAGCAAACAAGCAGATATCGCCTATAGACACCAAAGGTGTTAATGGTGCGTTGCTATCTTGTGGCGAGGTCTAATGTCACATGCATAAGTTTACCGGCTACCTTACCCTTCAAACCGGAACACGACAGTGACAAGCACTGACGCTAATGCGGCAGGAATAAGTAAGGCGTTGGTACCAGACCCGGGCGAGACAATGCAGATCTCTACCACCTAGTAGCCACGATGGTAGTGACTCGTATAGCCAATCGGTCGCCTTTTACGCCCTGCCTGGCAGAACGGCAGTTGCTCTACTCTTCAAAGAAGCCCGGGACCAACACGAGGAAAACTAATTTAACACCAACATTCAATTGAATTATATGATAACAAAAATCAAATGTTAGTTTACAATCAAAGCGTTCTTTGTTCATCCCTTATCGTCCCAATAAACGTGAATTATTGACGACCGCTGTTCAGGAAAGAAAGGTTATATTTCAAAAAGATTGTCTAATTTAAAATGTTCCAATAGTTAATTTTACAGACGCTTTTGAAAAGTTTCCTCAACAAAAGCCAAGGATGATAAAGAATTTAAAAGCACGTCAAAACTTTGTAAAGTTTTCGATTGTGGCTTTGACAGTGGCAATAAGTTTTAAACTCTAAGATTGGGAATGGACTGCACAGCGTCTGTTGATATGGATCGAAGTTCAATTTCTATTACAGGTAATATAATAGTTATCAGGTGTATGATTTATATAATTATAATATTATCAGGATATGATTGTGCTTATTACTTTTGTTGCGGCTTCGATTTTTTAAACTTTACCCTGATGCTTTAAGAGTTTTTTATAGACCGATAATAAAGTTCCTTTCGGTGCGTTATGGGGTTTATTTAGCCCCCATGTTGGTCTGAGCTCCGGGTTTAGGAGTACCGTGGGCGCGACAAGCCCAAACAATGTACGCTTTACATTGAGTGGTGTAATAGCTTAAAAAAATCATAAATCGCAAATTTTGCATTTCTCACAAGAAAAGCAATTGCTATCATGGCTATTATGTAAGAGTAGCATGTTCTCTTAATTTTTCGGAACAACGTCCATTACACGCCGTATAACTTTTTTCGGGTCGGATCGTAACCGGTTTTTTTATTTTTATAATAATTACTTGTTAAATAATTTACAGTTTAGATGAATTCTGTATGAAGTCCAGATATATACCGGACTTCTTATGCCGCAGGTAAAAATATACCTACTTACGATAGGTGGCGCATGTGTCGTAGCAACGGCAACGTGCTGGGTGCAGGAGCCGTCCAGTGAATTATACGTATACTAGGTGAATATAAAAAAGTATCTTCACGCCCGCACCCCTGAAGTGGTAGGCAGAGGTACAACTAGTGTACCTACGATTAGTCGAAAATACTTTTTTTACCGAGCAATATTGTTTTTATCAGAAAACTGAAAAAAACATTTTTCAATTGCAAGACCCGGAAATCGAAACCAAGACCTCATATGGTTAACACCGACACCGACCAAAGAAGCGATAAATGCTGACGAAATATGTATTATATTTTTGTAATAGATTTTTTGAATATTGCGATACAACTAGTTTGCATGTAAATTTTTTAAGGTTTTTAAAGATTAATTTTTTAAAATTTTTTTTAAGATTAAGATATCAGACAACACAAAGTCCATTGTGGCCAGCCTTATTTTAGTAGTAGAACAATAAATAACAAATTTTTATTTATAATTACCTACTATTAACTTTGTTATTTTTGATTCCATGACTAAATGCTGTAAAGGTAAAATATATTTGAATAAATATTCTGTACCACGAATAATTTGCCGATATATCGTAAAACGTTTTTTACAAGATGACGGCTGCGGGACAAGGTTTGCGACTCCACAAACATGATTTCAGCTTTATACTAGCTTCCCCTTAATATCTAAAGACTATAATTGCGTGCTCTGACTTTTGCAACACCAAATGTAGTTTTTCAATGGAGTTCCGATTAGTACAAAAACTTAAATCATTAATTAAAATAATTAAGAAACCCTAATATCCATCAACAAATATATGTAGTTTTCAGTTATACTTTTTGCATTATTTAACTTTTAAGATTAAATGACTATTATAAATGTATTTTTATTTTTTGTATCTATACTAATATTATAAAATTGTAGAGTTTGTTTGTTTGTTTGGTTGTACGCGCTAATCTCGAAAACTGCAGAACCGATTTGAATAATTCTTTTTGGGTTGGATAGCCTGTTTATCGAGAAAGGTTATATGTTATATTACATCATGTTGAATTGGAGTAAATAAAATCTGCGCGGACGAAGTCGCGGGCAACAGCTAGTTATTACATATTTTTCGCCGTGTTGGTCCCGGCCTCCTTTGAAGAATAGGCCAACTGTCGTTCTGCCAGGCAGGTCGTAAAAGGCGACCGATTGGCTATCGAGTCACTACCATCGTGGCTACTAGGTGGTAGAGTTCTGCATTGTCTCGCCCGGGTCTGGTACCACCGCCTTACCTATTCCTGCCGCAATAGCGTCAGTGCTTGTCGCTGTCGTGTTCCGGTTTGGAGGGTAAGGTAGCCGGTAAACTTATGCATGTGACATTAGACCTCGCCACAAGATAGCAACGCACCATTAACACCTTTGGTGTCTATAGGCGATGGTTGACTCTTTCCTTTAGGAGACCTATCTGCTTGTTTGCTATCTTATGATATAAAAAAAAAAAATATATTTCATTATATATTAAGAAGATGATTACTCATTTTACTGAAAAGCGTTTGTAGGAAACGCCTGCAATACTCTGCAGGGAAATACTTTAAAGATAAAAGATAAACAGTGTCTAATTGGAACTCTCATTATAACAAGAGTCGTAAATATTGATATAACAAAGAAACGTAATAAGAACTTGAAGAATACTCGTAGTCGCGTAAAATGTAGAGTGTTCCACAACAAAAGAGACTCTAGACGCGGGGACAAACAAAATTCGATTTATTTACTACCACGGACGGGCTGTATACCTTCGCTCTTATTAGTAGAGATGCCGTGGTTAGCTCAGCAACTCGATACTCGAAGTTTTTGTTATTTGTAAAATATCGAGTGATGTGTCTACTTAATATTTAATTCTTTTTAATTTCAAAGAAAATTTTACAGCTATACCGATTGATAGAAAGATGACAACAAGATTCAAAATCTAGCATAAAACAGACAACAGCATTTACAATTACGTGAGCAATCGATCAAAGAAAATTTTTTAACGTTTAAACGGTAAGATTAAACAAAATATTATGTAAATATTATGCAAAAGTTTGTGGCTGTAGGTACATTTAACATATTCAAATAAGATTACGATATTTCTTGCAGCAGTAGAAGTAGATAGTCCAAAAGTTTTACAGTACTGAAATCCTTCTAGACTTTAAGCATCTTTTTGTTATTTATCTGTCTGTTCGTACATTCCAAAAAGTTCTAAAGCGATTTATATGAAATTTTCAAAATTAATCATTTTGAGTCAAAAAGCTAAAGGCAAGATAAAGACCATGTTACAAAAAATAGTGTCTTCATGCGAACATAGCCGACGGCCAAAAGTTAATTAAATGAGTATTCCATGCATTTGGTGTCGACTTGGTAGGTATTCTCGCAAAAGCGAGACAGTATTTCAGCCCGGGACAGTTGCTCAATTTTTATAAAGCACAAGTCCGTTCGTGCATGGAATGCTGCTCTTACCTCTGGGATGGGTCCGCCAAATACCAGCTGGAGACGCTTGGGGCGATAGAGAGGCGTGGCAAGAGGCTCATAAACGGCGATGATCTGGTAAGCAAAAAACTCCAGAGCCTTGTTCATCGCCTCAGAGTGGCTAGTCTATCGGTCTTTTATCGGATACACTTAGGAGAGTGCGCTGCGGAATTGCACGACTTAATTCCGCCATCCCGTTTATCTTCATTTCATTCTAGGCATAGGAGTAAAACCTGGGGATCTTCAAGAAAAGAGTGAGCAGGTACCTTCTAGGGAAGCGCGTTCCATCTTAGGCTGTACCTTAGCTAACCATAAGACGAGATCGTGGTCAAGCGCTTCCCTATCGATACTTAAAAAAAAAGACTTAATTGTTGTTTAAAAATCACAATAAAAGTTTCAATGAAAAAAACATTGGGAATTATAATTCTTGTCACGCTGGATGGGTAATATTCTAATTAGTTGATAGATATATTGGATATCGACAAGCAAAATTCCTTACGAAGTACACTGAATACCGAGTGCATTCCATCACAATCCGCATTAACATAATTTGTTTACTTAACACCCAAAAATATTTTCTTGCATTTCATTAGTTACAAACATGCATTGAGGAGATTTTTACATAGTAGTGTGTTATAATAGTTTCTGAATAGAGTATATCAAGGATAAGATAAATTTTAAAATAAAATAAATTTAGAATTAAATATAATATTTAAATACTAAAGCACGTTCCTTAAGACATTACACGTCGTACACCGAATGTGTTCCCGATAAATTACGTAAGCATATAAATAAAGTTGTCACTACCAACTTATAATAAAAGAAAATTAATAAAAACGAATACTTTATATTCATTACTTTGGAAATTAATACAATATAAAAGACAAAGCATTAAACGACCATTACCTCTTATATTAATTTGAAAGGCATAATAAGGCATAGGCTAACTTTTTCTTTTATTTTTTTATAATCTAGTTCTTAGATATTACATTGTGTACTACTTATACTTGTGCACTTTCACTTCTTAATTTTCTAAAAAATGTATTTTGTGTACAATAGTTTTAAATAAATATATAAAAATAGATACCGTGTGACATCCGATCACTAAGTCCCAAGCCCTATTCCTGGTCCAGGAAATGATCTAGGGAATCTGGATCGTTCTAAAGAGAGATGTTTATTCGAGATACACCTAAAAAATGGATGATACTCCATTTAGGTTTGGTTCAGCATTAGAGTATGTTCATTCATTCATTTATTTATGCCTACATCGCAAGAGAACAGCGCGATAATTTGTAAATGTATTTAATTTTTTCAATAAAGCCGTCACACCACACACAATACACGCAATATACCTACACGATAATAACACAATAAACTCAATATTAAGTTAATCATATTGAGCCCCATGATATAAAAGGTGGCCATCCTATCGGTAAATCAGGCACGTATTCAATCTCAGGCAATTTGTGTAGTCCAAAATCTGAAAAAAATATAATGAACTGCTTTTGCAAAATCTAATAGTCTACTAAACCAATAAGGAAACATACTCTAACAACATAAATATCAATAAAACCTTTAAAATATATAATAACTGCAAAAAAGAATAATCGCTGATCGAGTATTCGCCATAAGAAATTTTCTTGACAGCTCTACTTACGACTTGGCTCAAAAGCAAAAACATGTTTTCTTTCCTTTATTTTATGATCGACTTCGTTAGAATTTTGATAGGAGTTTCATAATTTAAAATTTAATAACTTATTGGCCGAACTTATTTCTGTGGGAGCTTCTAGATTTAGGCGTTTTATTTTTACGTGGATTTTAAGGCGTAAAATAAAAGTATACTTTTCTTAAGTTATTGTTGATTTTGTATGTTATTGTGTGTAGGGGGAACAATTCAAATTTGTATTTTTAACTTCCTAAAGCAAGCTTAACTGATTTCACCCCGATTTTCGAAAATCGATTTTTCCCTAGATCTCCACTTGAAGTGACGTGAAGTCCTAAGAGCTATTTCGCCTATTTTCAGGATAATGTCAGTATGTCTGTATGTATGTATGTATGGTGTGTGTGTCACGTGTGTTAAAAGCACCTCGTAACTTTTGAGTGGCTTGACCATTCCAAACGCAGTTGAAGATATTCGATTAGGTTTTGCTAAAATTAGATTCGAGATATTACGAAAGCGATCTGCAAGTGTTACACTACAGATTTTTAACGCTCTCATTTCAACAACGTTAATTCTACTTTCATGCCCTTTCTAACATACCTAGTCTCTCATTTCCATACAATGGTGGTGAAACAAGTACAGAATCATACGGGGCAAGACTGGCACCTCATCTTATGTTATTGTTTTGAAGTAGTTTTGCATATCCTCCATTCCCACTATTCTCCACACTCACTTTTATCTCAATATCAGCGGCGTCCCTTCAATGCCCACTAAAAGCACATCCAAGATAATGACAAGAGGTTGACTGATAAAATTCGCTAAGCACAGTATTGAGTAATTTTGGGTTATTGACACGATGTAATCAATTTAAACTTTATCTTGACCTGGAAAAGTTACCAAGTCCCTAAACACATTTTCTAATGAAATATGCAGAGAAAAAAATGGGTTGTGGCTGTGTCATGGACACAGCCGTGCATCGTTTACGTGAATACGTCTGCGTCATGCGTAATATCTTGCGGTGTTAACATTTTTCATCCGTCGTTCCAATCACAACGTACTCCTAACCCTCCGTAACCTAGGTGGTCTAGATCACGCCCATCTTGTGGATAGCTAAGTAGAGTGTAGGGCGGCGCTACTATGAGATAGTGACCCGCTTTACCCACCGATACCAAAGAAGTAGGTGAAATAATCAAAAACCTACGCAATAAAAAAGCCTCAGAGTCTGATAAAATCACAAACAAGCTAATTAAATTCCTAGTTCCCTGCCTTATATACCTACTAGTGGGCATCTTCAATACACTCCAAGCCGGTAGCGCGTTTCCAGACGCGTGTAAAGAAACCACCTTCATTGGAATACTTAAACCGAGAAACGTTGCAAGTAGTACAGAACAAATACTAGCGTATTGTCATGGGTGTACCGAGGTATATGCGCAACATTGATCGTCGAAGATCTCGAATTGTCGGGTTTAGTTAAGCATTTCAAGGTATTTTCAAAAGATAATTTAATCGTACCAACTCACACCCTAACCCACTAGTTTAGCCGCGGCAGACTACATCCCAGATCCTAATCGCGAAAGTAGGCCCCGCCACGTTTTCACCGATCCCGACGACCTGATAACTGTGACCAACGAAACATACCAAAACACTACACACGGGGCAATGCCACGAACCCTCTTATCACAAATTACGACACTCCTAAGCTGAGGATCGGTCACACATGAGACACCCTTGGGATGGAGGGCGTACAATTCCACATCTTTAGGCACTGGCTGAGCACTCTGCCCGGACCCACGACCGGTGAAGCTGTAAAAGCCCTTAAGGCCAGCAGTGTACAGTTGCCATCGTTGATCGGTTCAGACGCCTTCATCTTTTTGCGTTCTCGACACTTCTTCACTTTTTCATATGGAACCTCCATACTTCTCCGTGGGTATCATTAGATTGCTACTTAAAATATCTTTCAAACGTTATATATTCCTTGTATTTTGATATGGCTTTTAAAAGATTTTTTTGTGACTAATTACAATTTTGCTCTGAATTTTTTTTTCTTAAGAGCCAAATATATTTACTAATACGTTGAAAATTATTTTTTAAAATTATACAATTAATAAATCTTTACACGAGCTTTTGAATAAAACGTAATCGAATTTTGTAGTTGCTTTGAGTCTAAAGATATAACATATTATGCGAAATATGTACCTAAACGCAGTAAAATTAATTAAAAATGGCGGCACTTCCTAGTCCACTATTTGCGAAGCATCGTAATCCGCGTTCAGCTTATCAAATTCTTTGATTCTTTAGCTACCCAGTGGTATAATTAAATTTTGGATATTGGTGATAGTTATAAAGCTATACCACCAAACTGTATCTCCCGATTTTGTTATCGTCATGTTTTTGAACTGTCCCCCCTATGAAGGCAATTTTAAAGACGTATTCACGTCAAAATCATTTAGGTACTACATTTATTTCTAAAACACGGGCAAAAACATTCACTCAAATGTTTCTGTTTTTGTAATAAAATTTCAATGATACCCAGTACAAGTTTTTCCTATCATACGACGATATACAAACTTTCGTCTATTTTTTCCAGAACAACAGCATCAACCTAGAATTCGTCATGGTTATTTCTCTCTCGAATACCAATACCTTTATTTTCTTCGCAACCAATTGTAAGCACATGTTCTTTCATAACCGTGATACTCGTTTGGAGCTTAGTTGAACCCAGAAGACCAGCATCATCTGCGTTAAGCAGGCAAATTACCACTTGATCAAATACAAGCTAAGGAGAATTAGAAAAAACCATTTACGAAGTGGAGGGACATACACATTATTTAGTGCTAGAAGGGGCCGGATCCAGTCGGGAACTTAGCTCAGCGCGTCGACAACCGAACTTTAGCACCAGCTCCTGCCAAAAGACTTTGGTAACGATTATGGTAGTGTAAGTAAACCGTGCAAGGCTTCGATTAACCCCATCGACTGCGGCGTATTTTTTTTTATCGCAAGACAGCAAACAAGCTGTTCCATGAATTTCCTGATGGAAAAAGATAATCATCGCCTGTAAGACACGAAACATGTTAATGGTGCGTTGCTATTGTACATCCTTGTGGCGAGATCGGGCGGGGGATGCATGAGTTGATCGGCTACATTACCCTCTAAACCAGAAGATGACAGTACCGGCTACCCTACCCTCCAAACCAAAATACGATAGCGACAAGCTCTGACGCTATTGCGGCAGGAATAGATAAGGAATTGGTACCAGACCTAGGTGAAACAATGTAGAACTCTACCACCATGTAGCCACGACGGTGGTGACTTACGAACTGCCTGGCAGGACGGCAGATGGTCTGCTCTTCAAAGAGACCCCAAATCAACACGGGGTAAATGTGGTACGCGCCTACCGTGACTCTTGTCGTCATGTTCAGCTCAGAGCCGAGATTGCGCCAGCTCGTAGCCTGAACATCCATGAAAGTGCCTAGTTTATCTCTTAGTACCTATATCACGTGACTTGCCACCCTGGGCCTCATCAGTTAGAGGGGAAGGAAGGTCAAATGAAATATTTTTTAAATACGGACGTACCTTGGTCATGACACCTAGATGATGTTAGATGACTTGTATTGACTTGTGTAAAACACCGAATATGTTATTTATGCGTTGCCTTCATCGCGATGGGTTGGTAGTGCCACATGCATAAGTACTGACTACCTTACCCTCCAAAATAAAATACAAGGGACAAGCGTCAAGGTATTGTGGTGGGAATATAGGTAAAACCGGTCGAGACATTGTAGAACTCTATCGCCTAGTAGTCACGACAGCAGCGCCATGCAATATCCAAATGTTATTTAGCCAGATAGTTCATAAAAAGCGTTTTATGAACTATCTGGCTGAATAACAAATTGTTCGAAAAAAACCACACGGGGAACGCATGATCTGAATGTAAGAATTCTATCTCCGACCGTCTATATTCAAAAAGAAAAGTGAATAAAATTTAAATTAAAATAAAGACAAAATAAAACCAAGTAATAGACATGAAATGTTCTTCCATAATTTAATCTAAGGAACGATCCCCAAGGATAGAATTCTAATAAGGTCTCGGCGTAAGCTTACTGGTAGCTATTTTCTTACATCGATTTTTATACTATTCCAATTGGAATTTTATTACGCGGCTTATAGTATCAACATCAAAACTTACCGTAGTCATACATATATTCACGGGACAAATTACACTTACTGGTCTAACCCCAAAGTAAGCAAATTATTGCTTGCTTGTGTTATGGGTGTTAGTCAACGATACTAATACATAGAAATACATATATAAATACCAGAATATATTTAATAAACACCCAAACTTAGAAATATAAACATTTATGCTCATCACACAAATGCTTGTCCCCGTCGGTGATCGGACCCGAGCCCTGTTGATTGCATAGTCAGGGTCGCTAACCACTCGACCAACGGGGCGGTACATACAGCTTAGTCATAGTTTTTTTCTATTATAGAATAGCAAACAACCACTCTAGATTAAATAGAGAAATATGTATCAAATTTCATTTTCTTTCTTTCTCTATTGACAGGACGACTGTTTGCTTGGCCCACTTACCCTTTTTTTACCCCAAAGTAAGCAAATTATATGCTTGTGTTTCGGGTGCTAGTCAACGATTATAATATAGAAATATATATAATATAAATACTGAAAATATATTTAATAAACACCCAAATCCAAAAATACAAACATCTAAGTTCATCACATAAATATTTATACCTGTCGGGAATCGAACCCAAGCTCCATCGATTTGAAGTTAGTTTCGTTAACCACTCGATCAACGGGGCGGTCAAACTTTGTATACAGTCTCTATGGTTTGGGGTCCTCCAAAAGCAATATCCGACGGCCGGTAAGTAATAAACGCACGAACAATTTTACGTTAAGTAAAATCATGGGCACTTATTTTATTTCTTCTTGTAATGTTTATTTTATAGATAGTCATATCATAATTAAGTTAATTAACCATTATGTTCCAAATGTATGGTTTGTCATGGGCGCCGGCAGCAGGGTGCAAGGGGGTGCGCTTGCACCCCCCTGGCAGGAAACAAATACGTATAAAATAATAGCAATTTATGTATTATTCTTTATTTTTTAGTGAATGATATGATGTGTAGATGCTATGCACCCCCTGAAAGTAATCCTGGCGACGCCCATGTTTGTCATAATAGTAAGCAGAAAGCGTATAAATTTGATTCATAAGCTAAAAAAAAATATTTTATTAAATACATAATTTTCACTGCCTTATGGTTTAGAGGTTGGTCTATTCGGCTCAGATCATGCGATCTCGGTCGAAGATCGAAGTGTTATTGAGATTTTTCTCCAAAATCCAAACTCCCAGCGGCAGCTCGGAGTCTGACGGGTGATGTGTTACCCCTCCCTTACCTCGGATGACCACGTAAAGCCATGCGATTACTGGTACCGGTTATCGCTAGATATAGTTGATAATCGTTGATGAAAACCACCGCTCATCTCGCCAACCCACAAACCGGTGAAACGTAGTGTAAAATCTATAGACATTCGATTTACTCTCCCTTCCTCGCAAAGGAATCGGGCGTGATAGTAGATACATAATTCTGCATATTGAAGGATCATGGCATTCATTTTGTTTATTTCTTACCATAAAATCACCTCACAATGCTCACGAAGGTTCTTTGAACGTCCCAAGCAGTCAACGTCCTTTAAACTTTTCTGTTAATCCTATTGTTTCCGAAACGCAAATTAATTTTAACATGCAATTAATCTATGTTTAACTTTGATCATTTGCTTGTAAAAATTATGTTAAACTCAGCTTAGTTGCTTGTTAAAATTGATTTGCGTTTCGAAAAGCTGCTGTAAGTATAGCATTTTTTCTCTGTGGTTTAACGAATCCAGTTTTATTGGATATTTTTAATAGATTTCTTTTTTTGAGTTTTTGGAACGAAGTTCGTTACGGCAGGCTTGGAGGGGATAGGGATTTTGCTGCGCGACCGAACTGAAAAAAATGTGATAGTAAAACCGTAAGAAAAAATCCGTGGAAAAAAGTGCGTGGAATAAAAACGTTAAATGAGACGTGCGCAAGCGCGACAGTCGCATACACAAACGAGTAGTGCCGTATAGCCGAAGGAACTTCGTTCCTACCTGGTGTCCCACGACACCATATCTTTTTTTTTAAATATAGTAGAGGGCAAACGAGCAGAGGGTGCGCCTGATGGTAAGTGATCAACGCCGCCCATGAACATTTGCAATACGGGGGGTCTTGCAGCTGCATTGCCAGCCTTTTAAGAATGAATAAGCTTTTTTCTTGAAGGTCCCCAAGTTATCCATTCGGAAACACCCCCACGGGTAATTAATTCCACAAAGGAGTAGTACGAGGCAAAAATTGCCGACAAAAGCGCATGGTTGTGGATTTCCAGACATAATTTCCAGTTGAAATTATAACTTCGTATCAGAGATGTCCGGCTGCGGGAGGTCATGACAAGGCTTGCTATTCTGCTATGCTATTTTTTTGCATTTTCTGATTTTGCAATAAATAATTATTTTTAAATTAACTATTTTATAAGCAGTTTGCACTTGCAACGCTATACTTCTATTTTTATATCGTAAATAGCAAACAAGCGGATGGCTCTCCTGATAGAAAGAGATAACCATTGCTTATAATAGACAACAAAGATATTAATGGTGCGTTTAGACACAGTAAAATGTCACTTAGACACAAGATGACACTTTACAAGTCGTGCGTAGGCCCCATCCTATCATACGCTTGCGTAGCGTTTGCCCATCTCCCCCATATGGACTTGCATCCGTTGCAAGTGGTACAAAATAAATTCCTGCGTATTGCCACGGGAGCACCGTGGTATATGCGCAACGTAGATCTCCATAATGATCTTGAATTGCCGAGCTTAGCAAAGCATTTCAAAGAAATCTCTAAAAGACACTTCGATCGTGCCATTTCGCATCCGAACCCACTGGTGGTAGCCGCGGCTAACTATATCCCAGATCCTAATCCCGATCCCAAATCACGTAGGCCCCGCCACGGTCTTACCGATCCCGATGACCCGATAACTCTGGCCAACGGTTTACACGATAACATTACACACCTACATTCGCGACACCGTCGCCGCCGGCGGCGACGAGGACCCTTGTTTCGCCCTTCGCGAACCGAGCCCAAGGGCAAGGTTCGGCCGACGGACAACATAATGCCACTAGCCCTCTTATCGCAAATCAGGACCCCACCCTAAGCCGAGGTTCGGTCTCGCAGGAGACACCCTTAGAGCGGAGGGCGTACAGCCCAACATCTATAAATTCTGGCTGAGCACTCTGCTCGCCCCCGCGACCAGTGAAGCTGTAACAGCCCATAAGGCTAGCAGTAATTGAGCCATTCTGAGAAAAAAAGGTGCGTTTAGAATTGTGGTGGTTAATATAACGCATAGGGTTTATATAATAGCACGCTATGTATACTTAACGTAAAGCGTAGAAAAATATAGTCTATAATGTGCTATAATAAAATAGTTTATTTAAACACACCTCTAGGTGCGTTGCTACCAGTGTGTCGAGTTATGATGTTAGTTCCACACGCATGAGTGTACCGGCTTCCTTTATCTCCAAATCGCAATATAATAGTGACAAGCAATGACGCAATGCGGTAGAAATAGGTAAGGCGGTGGTACCAAATACCCCGACGAGACGTTGCGGAACTCTACTACCTAGTAGTCACAATGATAGTGACACGTATAGCCAATCGGTCGCCCTTCACGACCTGCCTGGCAGAACGGCAGTTGGTCTATTCTTAAAAAAGCGGCCTGGGTCAACACAGGGAAGTAGAGGTGTGTATTTGGAGTTTTTGGAGTCATCACGCTATAATACAATACATCAACAAGAGCTCGGATCCTATGTTTTAAAATAAAACAAGTGAAAAATAAAAAATAAATCTTCAATCCCGTATCCCCGAAGCAGTGAGCAGAGGTATAACAAGTGCGCCAACGATTAGCCGAATATACTTAGTCCCACAATATGATAGGTAGCAAGCCTATTGCCAACCGGGCACTTGTTCAATCCCGGGTAACGTTGTTTTTTTATCAGAAAATTGAAAAAAACAGATTTTCTTGAATTGCCCGGGAATTGAGCCCTGGACATCTTATGTTCAACACCGACACTGGACAACTAGACCACAGAGACGATATAGGTTTGTAAAAATGAAATGTAAAATAGCTTTGTAAAAATGTGTTTTATACAAATACAAAAGATGATCCCTAGATCCTTGTGAAAGTAAACAGATATTCTGAGACCAAGTAAAAATTCAGAAGCATGTATTTGCGTTACAGTGTAGCTGGCATGTCCGCTAGCTAAACCGATAAACAGAAATAAATTGGCTACATAAATAACACCTCAATTTGGTCTTTAATTACCATAATTTAAAGTGCAATTTTGATTGGCGTTGGGTGTTGAACATTTTCGTCGTATTTTGCAAGCTCGCGGCGAAATAGTGACGTACATTTGTTTACTTTCGACCGCAACATTGCGAATTCACTAACGAACTTATTATTCGCAATTCGCCTGCCAATCCTCAAAGCCGCGCGGAAGTTATTTATGTAAACTCGAGAACGTATGTAAATTCAATTTTTCATGAAATTATTAAAACAAGAGATCTATGCGTATTACATGAAGATAGACCAAATCAACAATATGAAAATTATATTTTCATATAATTTTCATATTGTTGATTTGGTCCATCTTAAAAAAAATAGACGATTTGCCATTCTACCAGGCTGTTCGTAAAAAGCGAACTATTAGTTATACGTGTCATTACCATCGTGCCTATTAGGTCTCGCCGGTGTTTTGGTACCATCGCCTTACCTATTCCTAACGCAATAGCGTCAATTCTAGTCACTGTTGTATTCCGGTTTGTCGTATTACTTATGGATGTGGCATTACTATCCCACCACACGGATAGCAACGCACCATCAACATATTTGGTGTCTATGTACGCGTTTGTTGTCTCTTTGAGATTTTATTAAGACTAAATTTATCGTTGCTATTTCGCGATGTTCTCTATGTAAAAACTAATTCTTACGAGCAGTTCTTCTATAAATATAAATATAGATATAATCTGAATATCGTCTACGACTCCAACGATTTTCACGAAATTTAGTATGCAGTGGGTTTTAGGATCGTTTTTTTAAAACAAAAAACGAGCAAAGTTCGGTCATCCAGGTACTATATATTAAGCACTGAACATATTATACTACTTAAACGCAGATATTAAGCTTCAGTTACATGCCTAGTATATCGCAGACTGATCACCAAATTGTAATGTAGATTAAAAAGTTATCTACCTAAATATTTTGTGGTCTAATTTATTACTTACTAGCTGTACCCGCGACTTCGTTCGCGTTTGGCCATCCTTGCAGAGTAATTATTAGTAATTAACCACAGTATTTCTCGTATTTAGCAATACTTTGGACGGCAAAGCACTTTTATCAAAGGAGAAATATTAAGAAAGGATTTTTTTAGTGTGGATTTGAAAACACGTTGACTTTGATAACGACCCTTGTGCCTTATAGGGCTTTAAGCAGTGTTTAACTGAAGTCAACTCGCCTTTTATTTTCTACATTTATACTTGCAGTTTTATTTGCCTGACATTATATACTCATTCCATATGACTAAATTTGACTAAAGATCATTTTTGCAAAACCTATTTTTTATTGAGAGAAAGATCACACACCGTAAAGCAAAAGTCTTTAACTGTATTGTCATTTTTAAGCATGGCTGGGGCTATCCTTCCACCGGATAAAAAAGATTGAAGGTGAAATTATCGGCTTGTACCTAGGTTCTTAATGGGCAACGATGATTATTCATGCTAGTTTTAAATCTGTGGTGTATGTCTGATAAATAACAAAATCTGACTCCTTTCCAGTAGTCTAAATTTGACGACAGACCTATTAGTCAGGGAGAAATAAATAGTATTTGCTTTCAGTAAAGGTTATAATTGCAATGTGATTATTATTAAGCATAATATCTTGACCGTGTAGGTTAGGAACATTTTGTTTAAAACAATTAAAAAACGGCTTTTTGCAATTTTTTGCCAATATTTCATAAAATATGCGTGTTATCGACATGTTTTTTTAATTGTCTATAGGGAAGCGCTTGACCACGATCTCGGCCTGATAAGATGCGGCCTAAGATAGAACACGCTTCCCTAGAAGGTACCTGTTCACTCTTTTCTTGAAGATCCTCAGATTGTACTCGACGGGGAACACAAATTTAGGAAGCATGTTCCAGTCCTTTGCGGTTCGAATGAAGATGTTAAGGCTAACCGCTTTGTGCGGACATATGGAATATCCACCATAAGGCGATGCCTAGAATCTGTGCGCCTCGACGATCGATAGCATGTATATTAATGTATTTGATCTATAAAATTTCACTTAATGGTAGGCTATTGTGAAAATTTGCAATATTTGTTTTTATGTCGCAAAATTAGCATTTAACGTAAAAAGGTAAACTTTTCAAAATTATATAAATCCTAAAATTATCAAACATTCTAATAAGATATCGACATGAGAGAAAAAGTAATCAAAAGGTATTTATAATAATTTTATGTAGTGAATATAAAAATCTGTAATACGGTTGTCCCTGCCGGCCATCCCTGTAACTTCCCGTTTCATTAAAGTATTTTAAGCTAAAAGAAGCAAAAACTATACCTAAGTATAGATTGATTGTTGAGTTCGAAGAGTTTAAAAAATCTAGTTTGTAAAAATTATTTAGGAAATTAATGGTTGAAAAATATACATCATATTTTTTTTAAATTGATGATCGATTGTAATCTTTTGAATGGCATTCAACGCAATTTTTTAACTCAAAATTGTTTTAATAGCTAAAAAATCGATAGGTTAAAAAAATCTCAAAGAAATGTAATAAAAAACTTTTTTTTTAATTTTCGTCATTGACAAATCCCAAATAAATCAAACGATTTTGATCCAATTTCCAGTATTTGGTGCAGCTTTTTAGAGGGAAACTCTAATTCGATTTTTATATCAATCGGTATATAAACCTGAAAGTCATTTAAACAATATGTAGTAAGTTTACTGTAAACAACGTTATTTTATTGTTTGAAAACTGTAACTTTTGAAAATTTGATTCGACTTTGATTTTTGAAACGGCATTCAATGTAGTTTTTAATACTAAAATATTGCAGAAGACTAAAAATGATTAGTTAAAAAATTTCGAAATTATGTCGAAAAAATACTTGCAAAATTTTTCGTCAACTATAAACTCCCGAACGGATAAATAAATTTTGATGCAATTTATACATTGGTCACAGTTTTTTGAGATGTAAAGCTGATTAAATTTTGTACTCTATCGGTACATTAATCTGGAAATTGTATTAAAAAAAATACTGTTTCGCCAAAAACTTATGTGAGGTTTTTTCAACATTTTTCAAAATCTTGACTGAATTGGTTAAAATTTTCAGGAAGTCTAAGTTGAGTGGAATCCAATCGAATCCTATTAATCGCGTTTCAATCGGTCAAGCCGTTCAAAGTTATGAGATGTTTACATACACATATACACTTACACACACACTCATACACACAAATACGCATACACACACACGTTATCATGAAAGTAGTCGAAAAAGGTTCCTAGGACCCCAAAACGCGGAGATCTGGTGAACACTCGATTTTCGTAAATCGGGGTAAAATCAGTAACTTCCTTATCTAGACACGTAGCGGGAAGTTAAAAATATATACCTAGTTAGAAAGATGAAAAGTTATTTATTCAGGTTTATTTTTTTTAATCATTTTTATTTAAGGCACTTTTTACAAAGGCGCTACAGCGGGAAGTATAAAAATAAATTAATTAACACATGGCTTTGTGGTTTGTTATTAATAAAAAACAATTATAAATTATAAAATAAATTTTATATATTTATTGAAGTGAAAACTTCTTTAGGCGCGTTGAGCGTTTTGGTAGAGGGTAAAATCCTCGGTTCGCGTCACCGACATGCTAATGATAATAGTATATATATAGCTATGGAGAGCCAGACTAGCGCACGCGCAGTAGCCTGTGTACACATATACACTAATACATCGACTATTTTTGACTGTATTATGTGCGCGTTGGACGCTTTATATAGTTATATAGTTTTAATTACTCTCAACTTAATAGTTCCGTTTTCACTTCTATCGGCAGTCCCACGACTGCTACTGTTTTTTTTTTAATTTATTTATTTTATAATTATAAAATAAATAAATTAAAAAATAAATAAACAATTATAAAATAAATTAATAAAAAATAGCGTTTGACTGAGAAGCTTATCTTTGTTCATTGAAAACAGATTGAAAACGATTTGCAGTAAAAAAATCTTGTTGCATTTTTCTTAAATTTATTATTATTTTTAAATCTCTAAAAGATGTTTTAATGTAAAGTATCATTTTCAATAAGCAAGATAAGCGTTCAAGGGTTTTTTTATTAATAATAAACTACTCTGCCTCGTGGTCTTGGGATAGCCTATTCGGCTCAGATCATGTGGTCCCGGGTTCGATCCCCGGATCGGGCAAACGTGTTATTGAAATATTTTCGAGGATTTTCTCGAAAATCTAAAATCTCAGTAGCAATTCGGAGACTGGCGGAGTGGTATATTACCACTCCCGTGCCTCGGATGAGCACGTAAAACTTTCGGTCCCAGTTATCGCTAATAATAATCGATAATCGTTAACGTGTCGGTATATGCGGCGATGATGATTACCATTTTAATTTTTGGTTCTCACAAATAAAGGAAAGTGAAGTTACTTTTTATTGAATTTGTTTTGATGAAGTTATCTTTGCCTAAAGTTTTTTCTGTAAGATGTTGATCTTATCCAGGACTGAAGTTATAAGTACATGTCCGTATTTTCTACTTAACAATTTTTTAAAAAATATTTTGGAGTCTGACTTTAATGAGTACACTAAGTAGTTTAGGCACTCCAACATCTACACTTCGCAGAAGTTTCATTCATTTTCAAAGAATTTTGAAATATTCACCGTGTTGTTTAGTGGTCCGATGTCATCGTTGACCATATGAGGTCCCAGGTTCGATTCCCGGGTCGGGCAAAACAAAACATGTTTTTAACTTTTCTGATAAAACAACGTTGCCCGGGATTGGAAAGGGCCCGGTTGGCAATAGGCTTGCCACCTATCACATTGTGTGAGATGGTATGTACGGCTAATCGTGGGTACACTTCTTGTACCTCTGCCTACGTATTCTCTGGCTCTGGGTATGGGCGGTTAGATACTTTTTTTACCCTTTTTTACGTTATGCAATGAAAAAACAAAATAGTGAATTTTCCCAATAGCCTATCCTTACGTAACATTTTATAAAGAACAAATTCTATTAGTACCTATACTTAATGTCGATTAGATGCATATTTTCTGAGATATTGGCAAAAAAACTGAAAAATGACCTGGTTTATTTTCAAATATATTATAATTCTTATATAAATAAATAAAATGTTTAGGTTTAGATTTTACACATATTTTACTCATTTTTAGGCTAGTAAAATTGCATTTATAACATTTTAATAAAACAGTATATATTCTAAACTGATCTCTCGGGTTATTTCCATTATACAAACACTATGAAATGATAACGCTAACTTATAATGAGCCAGGCGTTCAAAGGTTTTGTATACAATCCGGGTGTCACGTTCAACTGGACTTACCACCCGGAAACCGTTGAAACTTGTGATGTCTGTAACTTCTAAATTATAAAACTGATGACTTTGAAATTTTAAGGGATAATCTTTATAGTAGTTACTTTTGAACAAAAAAATAATAAAGGATTTCGGACTGCAGGTTAATGAATTAAAGCTAAATATACGTTTTTATTTTCATCCCCTATTCCACGGGACCCGTGTTGAATTTTGGGATAAAAAGTATCCTATAACCTTCTTCGGAGTATGAATTTTAACCATGCTAAATTTCATTTGAATCCGTTCAGTAGATTCGGCGTGATGCGCGGCCTTGATACAGACAGACAGACAGACAGACAGACAGACAGACAAAAATTAAAAAAAATACATTTTTCGCTTCAGTGTCGATTAAAGAGTATCTTCCAAAAAAAAATTTTTAAAATATCTTCAATGTACAGAAATCGACCTCTTACAGTTTTATTATATGTATAGATTTACTATGCTAGCTTTTGCCTGCGGCTTCACTCGCGTTAAATTGGAATTGGGGTGTTAGAAAGAGACAAAAATGCCTATGTCACTCTTTATCCCTTCAACTACTTATCTCCACTTAAAAAATCACATCAATTCGTCGCTCCGTTTGACCGTGAAAGACGGACAAACAAACGCATACATACACTTTCCCATTTATAATGATGTATTACATACGTAATACGACTAATATTATGGCCAATCATCAGCATTGATGGTATCAACAATCTTGATACCATCAATGCTGATGATTAAAAAACTTAAAAGAAACTTTTTTCGCCATTAATTATTGCAGTGCCATCTATTGAGACAGTCGAGCTATCTTAGTACAGTTTTAAAGTCTAGGTGAGAGTAGGCCATGTTCAGACGAACGTAAGTTATTGCTTGAAGTTCTCAGAGTAACAATAAGGGGGATACTGAGAGTGAGTTAAATGGCACATCGAAATACATAAATATGGTGACAGAAATATTCCGAGCGTTAATACCGTTTTCAGATAAGACGTCGCAATTAATATGTATACTTCCCGTATCGTCACTCACTCTCGGTGTAACGATTGGTCACAATATCGTAGTTAAGAATCAAGCTCTAGTGATACTGATATTAATATCAATCTCTGATTATTTATAATTCTGATAAATCTTGAATATAATAAGTAGAACATAGGTTTATAAACTAATATTTATTTTATAATTACATAGTTGTTTCACATAATTTTGTAAAGTCGTAATATTGTAATAAAAAAAACCCTACCCGTTCACAATTGACCACTATGACAAATACGTTACATAGGTATAATATGGAATCTATACCTTTTCTACAACGCTCAATAGTGTTGAGCTCGGGCCCTATACAATAAAAAAATGTATATATACAGCCTTGTAAAGGATTTAAAATATACCCGACCGCACCATTTTTCTGGGGTATATTTTCATGTTGAATATTCTATTTGGTCGTACTCTAAAGTATACATATTTCAATGTCTCTCTATTTTTGATTATGTTAGTGAATACAGACTACAGAGACAGCAAAATGCAGGTTTTGTTTAGTATGTTAGGACTGGAATTATATAAAAAGAAAAATAGAAAAAACTTTTATTACAACTGAAAATGAACGTATTATAAAAATACAATTGGCAACCACTAATACAAATTACAAATTTCAAAATAAAATACCGCCCCGCTTGAATCCTAGATTTATTTTTTCCTATTCCCCTGTCTTTACATCGACTTAGGGCTGTGCTTTCAATTTTAATTTTGATACATGCATTGCAGTTATTATCTGATGTAAAATGAAGTTTTGCCTACCATGCACTCTATTTCCTGTTTTTTAAATTGTATTATTTTACTTGAAATCGTATAATTTTGACAGTACTGACTCGCACGTATATAGTAATAGAATGACGAAAAATAAAATTTCGCGTTGTTGTGATCAGGTATGTTTTAAAATACCTGCGCAGAAATATCATAAGGCTGAAAGTATATCCCATTGACTAGTATATACAATTATGCTTTACCCGATGTCAACTCGCGCCAGTGACGTTACAAATGTTAAGGAATGATAACACAGTCTCTAACCTCATAAACGTTATGTAAAGGTATAAATTCAATATACGCCCCTACATAGTTCTCATTACTAATCTGTAAACTGCCCAGTGTACATTTCGCCTCTTGTATATCACGTTACGACCGCCCTCTTACGTAGAATTGTATAATGTATATTCTTTGGTGCGCTCGCCTCACCCTCATCCAGCACACAGACTATCCAGCAGGCGAGGACTCGATTAAGCGATCTACCTATAGATCATAGCCATTTAGATCATACGATATTGCTTTCTGGCTGTATTGTTTGCTCCTGTCTCTCCATAAACAGCGGTAATATTATTACCTACGTATTAGTAACTACTAACTAGTAACTTGTGACCCACAACGACGCCCATGCGTTTTTTATTTTTTACTAGCTGTTGCCAGCGACTTCGCGCGGACTTCGTTTACTCCGCACAGCTCCTCCCCCGTCGGTTATAGCGTGATAATATGTAGCCTATATGTTGACCCGACCTGTTAGTAATATTCATGCAAAATTTGAAGTAAATCCATGCAGTACTTTTTGAGTTTACCCCGGACATACATATAGACAAATAGACAAAAATTCTAAAAACTATATTTTTGGATTCGATATCGATTGTAGATCACGCCCCAAGTATTCTTTTAAAAAAATATTCAATGTACAGTTTTGACTTTCCTACGATTTTATTATATGTATAGATTAGTTTCGTTGAAGTATCCGCTTATATATTATCGAGTATGGTCACTAGTTTGTTAAACCTTAGGTTGTAAACAACAAACTTCTATACGTGTCCGTACTTAAACATTTTTATTAGAAAATTAAGTCATCATTTAAGTACATATTTTATTACAATACCTATATTTAGTATCGAGTACTGAACGCCATGCCTTAGTACCTATGTACAATATTTTACCAGTCAGTTATTGTATATTTACAATACTAGTAGTATTTTTTTTTTAGTAATTTGTACGAGGTAGTAATACTTAATACTACAGTCCAAGAAAATGAACTGATTGGGCTTTGCAATCAAGCGCTGAATGTCATTGGTTGGAGATAAGGAACTAGGGCGCGTATACATTGCGATGAAATGTCAGTCTGATTGATTCTGTATCTTAAGCGATGCGAACGTATTGTTTTAGGCTTATTATAATTTTACCTGTTATGTTAGTTAAACGAAATCATTACAAAAGCTTACAGCAGCAAATGGCAAAACTACACGTATACAGTTAAATATGGTATGCATGTAGTTTTTATTTTTTATTTTTGCTTTAGCGATTCCGCCAATGTCAAGGTTAATTTGTGCACGTTTATTATTAAAACGATTTTTAGTTTTTTCTTATATTCCTGTCAAACATAAAGAGTCACTGGAAAGACATAACATAGCAATATTAGTATCATATTAAAATTAACATGCACATTGAAGTTAAAATGTTAGGAAGAACATTTTACAAATATTCAAAATACGGGGATGACAAACAAACTGGACAAACAATATTATTCTACAATTAACTAACTACAATCTAAGTTTGTTAATTTTAAGAAATCTGACAAGAACTTATACTCGGGGGGAGTGGACTTGAGATGATAAGTAATTTAAATTCCAGAACTTTTAAGTTCCAAAACCGGACTTTTGGGGCGAGCAAAGTGCTCAGCCAGAATTTAAGTTAAGTGGGCTAAGAGCCCGCCCTAAGGGTGTCTCCTGTGAGATCGAACCTTGGCTTAGGGCAGTATCTTGACGATTGGTGGGAGAGTAAGTGGCATCAGGATTTCGGCTCGTTAATGGTTCTTGACCGGAGTCTCGAGTGTTGGCGAGCCGACACATTGGGCCGAGTGGCCGCCGGCGGCGACTTTGGCGTGTGCGTGTGCGTGTGCGTGTGCGTGTGCGTGTGAATTGTGAAGTGTATATTATTGTGATGGGATCGTCAGGATCTGATAGGACGTGACGTGGTCTTCTATGTCTTTCATCTGCGACCGCGGTCGCGACCTAGATTGTAGATTCATGAGTTTGTTTCTACTTTCTCTTTAGTGCCGATTTTGTGTCGAATACGAGTTTCAAATGTTCTAAAAATGTTTCACTTCAAAAATTGAAATTTATAAATCTAATTGAAGTAGACTCAAAATATTAGTCAGAAAAAAAGGATAGAGAGCTCAAAGCTATTTATGGAAATACTAGCAAAAAGCAGAGCTTTGTAAGGGCTCGCAGAGTTATAGGTACTACCTAGTAATATTGGGAGGAAACTACTTTTATGAGAATTACATCTTTTAATGTATGGGCTTAATTTATAATTATCTAACCTATAAAAAGCCAACGTATTTTTACCCAAACATAATATTCCCATCAAAGACGTCGTCAGGCTTTAGTCTAGAAGGGCGCAGGAAAATAAAACTAAAATAAAAAAACATGTTTCTAAGGCTAAACTTTTTTAGTACTCACAAGAAAAATTATTTAAAATTTTCTTGATTTATTAAAAACACGATTTTTATTATTATCAATATTATCTACACAGAACAAACATAAAGGTTATCTACTAAAATTTTACATCATATTTTCTGGTCTACCTATAATATAGGTACGGTTTACCTATAATATGTAGCAACTCAAGATCTATCTCGCGCCACCACTTCGCTCTTAAAGCGTAATATTGATAGAAATCAATTTTTATTTATGGTAGCGTTCTTACAAAAAAGTTTTCAAGGAAAAATGGGTATTAAAAATGAAAGTGGGTCATATAAAGAAAAACACATTTTTATCATTTTTCTGAGATAAACAGTTTTTTTTTTCTAAAATTGGGAAGTTCTGGTCTCACATCGATTTTCGAAATAAAAAAATGTTTTATTTAACCTTCAAAATTTTTAGGATTAATATTGGACTTTTTTTTAAAGGGCAATGGGCCCACCTCTCGTTCCCACCACTGTAACTTCTGTAAACCAGAATCAACAGCGGCAACCGCCCTGATAACCTCTGAGTTGCGAGATCAGGGTGCCCTGGGATAAAGCTAAGCTGTCTTGGATCACGCAACGAAATTAATCAGAAGTATATGTATAGGAGGAGTAGGAAAATACATCCTGTTTCCCTCCCTTTTTAGCAGGAGACAGAAAACAGTTAAAAGCATAAAAATGCTACAAAATGAGACTTTTACAATCAGGTTAAGACTGATTGTTATTGCACCACGGAAGTTTGGAAATTAGGGACCTACCAGAATGGCCTACTTAATTTTAATATTGGACTTACCACAGGCATGTAGAATTGACGGTAGAAACTCAGCGAATAAATGTTTCGAATTTTTCTCTCAGAGAAACCCTCGGGATTCGATTCCCGAGTCAGACAAATCAAAAATGTGTTTTTTTCAATTTTCTAATTAAAACAACGTTGCTTGGGATTGGAAAAGTTCCCGGTTGGTGATAGGCCGGTCACCTATCACGTTGTGGGACTAAGACGTATCTTCGGCTAATTGTGGATGCACACGTTGTACCTCTGCCTACCTCTTCAGGGACACGGGCATGAATATACATTTTTTTAGCTTTTTACCCTCGGGCTAAGATTGAAAATGGATCTCAATACAATATTAATCAATTAATACACTTGTACTATTTCACAATAATCATATTGTGAAAAATCTGTAAACGTTTGACCTTGCAGGCCATCCCTGAAACTTCCCGCCAAATTAAGGTATTTTAAGTTCAAAAGAGTAAAAACTATAAGCATACATTTTTTCAGTTCTAAGAAATATTGAAATGTCTCAATTGCTAAGTCACAAAAACAGCAAGAAAAGACTTACGAATGAACCAACGAAACAATCATACATGCAGTTTATTTTGATAAAAATGGCAGTATATTGATTTTTGAAACGATGATCAAATTGATCAAATTTCAAAGGTCAAATTCATGCCATTTGAATTTTCAATTCAATTTAACTATTGCTTTAGCTAAATAATCGAAAAATTTCCAAGCAATGTCAAAAAAACATTTTTTCTTTAAATTTTATCATTGATAGATCCCAAACAAATTGACCGATTTTTATACAATTAACGGTACTTGACGCAGTTTTTAAAGGAGTAAAGCTGATAAGATTTTGAAGTCAATCGGTATATTAGCCTGAAAGTTATTTCAAAAACATTAAGTTTGCTAAAAACAACGTAATTTTAATATTTGAAAAGCTGTAACTTTTGAAAATAAGATTCGATTTTGATTTTTAAAATGGCATTCGACTTAATTTTTTAGTACTAAATTATTGTAGAATACTAAAAAATAATTGGTTGAAATGTTTCGACGTTATATCGAAAAAAGACTTTTTTCAAAATTTTCGTCAACGATTACTTCCAAACAGATAAACCGATTTGATGCCATTTATGTAACACATTATTAGACGCATTTTTTTAAGGAATAGAGCTGATTAGTTTTTATATTCAATCGGTATATTAATGTGGATGTTATATTAAAAAAATCTGTTTCGCCAAAAATTTTTTGGGTTTTTCAAAATTTCTCAAAACCCCTTGGGTCCATTTGGTTCAAATTTTCAGGAAGTCTAAATTGAGTGGAATCCAATCGAATGCCATCAAACAAGTTTCGATCGGTCCAGCCGTTCAAAAGTTATGAGATGTTTACATACAGACATACATAAACACACACACACACACACAGAGAGAGAGAGAGAGAGAGAGAGTGAGACACATACGTACATACATACAGACACACTGACGTCATCGCGAAAATAGTCGAAAACGGTTCCTAGGACCTCAAAACATGGACATCTGGTGAAAATTCGATTTTTGAAAATCGGAGCAAAATCAGTAACTTCCTTATCTACATACGTAGCGGTTAAGTTAAAAAGTACAAGTGTATTAATAGATTAATATTGTATTAAAATGGAGTGAATGAAAATGAATTGAATCTACCACGCCAAAGTAGCATTTTAACTCGTTAGCATTTTAACTCGTTAGCATTTTAACATTTTAACTCGTTTAATTTTAGCATTTTAACTCGTTAGTTTCATAATATATGGCGTTAGTAGTAATAAAATTCTAATACTTCTTTCTTCGATTTTTTTTAATATATATAAAAATATATTTTAATGGCAGATCATATCTAGACATGAATTTAAACTACCACGTCAAAGCTTAAACCTCAAAGTGCGACACTTTTTCTGTAAGAGATACCACAAAAGTGCATAGAAAGTTCCCTAGTGTAGGGCTCGCTTCGTTCGCCCTAATTATCAAGATGTACCACCATAATGCCATGGATTTTATTCAACTATAGTAAAGTAATATCAGTCAACTATAGTATAGTTATATGAGTCAACTATAGTATAGTAATTTATGTCAATATATAGCTATTTAATTTGTAAACACACATAATTTAAAAAACGCGAGCTATTAAAATATAATTTGTTCAGACGGAATGACGGACCTGCGGCCCTGACAAATTGGAACGTGTGTAGTGATCGCATAAAACCGAGTCTCCACCAACAAAAATTGCCAACTTTTGTGTTGTCAACACGTGTTGGTGACAAAAGTTTCTTTAATTTCCTTGAGTGGGCCAAGTTGGCAACAGAAATTGTAAACAAATGTTTGAAACCGTGTTTCCGTTTTTGGTGGCAAACATCAAAAGAATATACTTGCAAGTTGTTGCAGATTAACTGGCTCTGTGGAGACGCTTAGTTCGCAACAAAAAGAAATAATCATGTCCGATGCGGGAACGAACTAAAATGGTTTTCAAATTGTTGGCAACTCGGTGTAGACACACTGAAAACAAAAGTTGGCGATTTTTTGATGAGTTGCAAACAGGTGGAAACATTGAAATTGCCAACAATTTTGGTGGAAACGCGCCTTAACTTCAGTTTCGTTTCGGATTTCCATTTTCCACCAAACTTCAACTTTAGCAAGTGAAGTCGCGAATAAAAATTTTATGAATTGCAAACTCTAAACGGAACGCAATTCCCGGTGGATGATCATGAGCGTTGTGCGTGATCTAAAATAGAATAGTATTATTTTATTGTTTTGTGTCGCAATATCAAGGCAAACTAACTTTACACCCCTAGAGATAAATAATACAATTATTTTACTTACAGAAAAAAATTGTATTAGTGACAAAAACACTGTAATGTTTAAGTTCTTGAACAATTTATTGTTTACCCAGGCCAGCTGTCAAGAGGTTGGTAAGTTTTATTATCTCAGGACTAGATGATATAATTCCATTGATAAATTCTTCTTTTCCAGCATTTTGTTGTTGCTATGCGGTATTTTTACCTACACGCCCTTGAAAAGGTTGTCCTTGAAATTTAATGAAATGTCAATATCAATCTGTTTTAATTATTTAATTTTTCAAACCACTTTATTAATTAACTAAAACAACTTTGCATTTGCATTTACTTCATTTGTTATGTTAAAATTATTCTATTTTGAACTACTATTGGTAGTACATATTAGATAATCAGTAAAACTAACCTCTTTGACCTTATCAAACTTTTATTTGAAAAAGTTTTTACAAGATATTTAATAATATTTATTACAAGATATATAAGTTATAACCATGCCTACCTTGCAATAAATTCGTCTGAATATTTTTAACCATGTAGCACTTTCTGTCTGCCTGTCTTGAGTGATAGAAGACTTGTGACCAAATGTGTTATGTATTTTGCTTGAGTACACAAGATAAAATTGTTATCAGTTGCGTCAAACTTTATATTATGCATTAATTCAGTTTGATTCTGTTCACCACAACACAATGTACTCACATCGGGTAACTTTTTATTAATTGATTGATTATGAATTGAATTGTATAAATTGAAAGTGATTTGAATGCTTGTCAATATGTATATTTTATTTTGATACACTTACTAATAAAGTGTGATTTGTGATTGTAAAAGTTATACAAATAAAACATTGGGAGAATGAGGTTTGCTAAAATTAATGAATACCTTATCTAACATTATAGTTAAACTCATGTTATAATTAAAAAACTCAATATTTATTGATATTAAAGAAGCTTTTATTAATGAATAAACTAATAAGTCCTGCACTAATTAAGAAACTACATTTACATAAGCAAGTATAATTTAACAAAAACATTAAATAAATTTGAGTTTATAAATATTTTTAATCAATAATTACCTAGTAAAATTTATTGTAAAATACCACATAATATAAACAATGTGTATACTCAGTAAGAACATCTTGAAATTATATTATTATTTATTCACAAGCAATATTTCCTTATTGTGTTGTAATTTTCTTTACATTTTTACACATAATAGATAAAAAATCTAGTCACGTTCACAATGAATGACTGATAATTTGTTATCTTGACCTTATGCTGTAACATTTATGTTGTAGTTCTACAATTACAATAGCTCTATGGTTGGTTTTGATGTAATATTTTTCAAGGTTGTAATAACATACTGACATTTTGCAACTTTTTTGATTAAAAAAAGGTAATTACTAAGATTTAGTCACTTTGTTATTGTAAACTGTTTTAACATATAACAAAGTTTACGATATTGTAAATTATATTCTAATAATCACATATTATTGTACCTAATATTTTCTTTTGGCTAAATCTGCACAAAAGAGATTGTCATGAGTTGCATTACGATTATATTGTATTTTGATATCATTATTGTCTTGTATTAGAAATGACAAAAACTAAGTTAATATACAAAAAAACATTGTATAGCAATATGTGCCATGATATTGGTGCTCATCTCCCTTGGAAACATGCTTTTGTTGATGAGAATTTCTTGATCAAACTCTTGCACTATAAAAAATTATAATATAATGAAACAGCTACGGCATTTTAAAACCTCCATTATTTAACTAGTAACAATGAGGCATGCTCTTGCAATTAATAAATGTCAATTCACAGAAACAATGAAACATACTAATGAACAGGCCCAAAGATTCATGAGTATGATCAATCCCTTGTACTTTTGCACATGCTTTAACATACTGAATGTCAGCTTAGTCGCCGAATATCTGTTATGCAGCCAAACAATTATTGATTTCATTTCTAGTTATAAAGTAAAATTATAACAAGAGATATAATTTTTCAAAAATATAATGTCTTAGTGACAAATCCATTGACAAATCAAATAATTAGTTTAGGAGAGAGAATTAGTTTTCCCATTGAATTTATACCCAGATTTCAAGAAATTTTATTAATACAAAAATACAAAATACAAAATGTTTATTCAGTAACTTTAAGTAGGTACAAAATTTTTTGTTTCTACTGGAGGTCTACTTTTAAGTATATAATACCTGTACTAGGAGACCCCCTTATACAGGTATTATACACTTAATAGTTAATAGACATGGCTACTGCTTAATAGACATTACTCTTATTTAAAACGGCACGAGTGTAAATGTTACTACAGCTACTTATATGAGGCTAAAAAAAACAGGCGATGCCTTGCTTTCATTATCCCATTTTGGAACACGAACAACGCATCTATACTTTTTTAAATCATTGCCCATATTCTCATACTTTAACAGATTCATTGTGGCGCATATTTTCCAAAACTTTCAGTTGTGGGGGTGCACAAATATTTCATGACACGGCTGCTATGTCAAACGCCATATAAGTTGATGACATGGCTACCGTGTCACTCACCAATTTATAACGTCCTACCCTGAACCTAATTTCAGGGTAGGACTTTTTAAAATGCAATTTGAGGGAGATATAATCTATTTAACAGAATGGCACAATCCGGTGTCATATGCCATACGTTAAAAACCATCATAATACAGCTGCCGTGTTATCTGCAACAAATCGGTTAATTCTCATCTTGCTATAATGTTAATAAAAATGGCATTTTGTCAAACTGAATAAGGTATGTCTGAAAACATAAACTTAGCTTACATAATTTTTATCTTTTTTTTATTATTATCTTCTGAGCATAACATAATTTTATGCTCAGAAGATAATTTGCTATGGGAATTCACAAATATTTTGATAATATTCCACATAACCTTTGAACTATTGAAGATAAATCCATGGTTAAGAGTATATTTATGTAAAACTGTGTCTTATATCATACATTATTGAATAACTTGTTGTCAACTTTGTACTATTTGAATATTTAATTTGAATGTTATACATCTTAGAAAAAAGCAAACCAGTGTATAACTTTTACAATTTTTAAAGCAATGAATATTGTATGTATTTTTGTTTCTAGATTAAAAATTATGATGTCATTTGTTAGATACTTCTAAGGAAGTGTTGAATACACAGATAAAGAATATTTCTAGTTTACTAGTAAAACTGTAGTTGGAACAGCTAAAGATGAAAGTAAAAAAATATTGTACAGACATAATTAAATGTGCTATACTTATACAACTACTGATATGTTTAACTGAGTTTACCCACGTAATCGAATCCGCCATAACATCTTATGAAAGTAATCTATGTTTTAATAATATTCTTTTTATTTGTTTCATTACAGGGGGCTGGTTACTTGAAACGAGCCGACACTGACCGCCTTTATGAAATATTCCTAAAATTTGCTACAGTAGATAAAAATGGTGAAAAATTTATCACCAGTGAAGATTTTGTGCGAAAATTTCTTGGTTTCTTTGATGAAGGTATAATATGATGAAACACAATAACATTCCTAATTTAACTATGAATAATAATCTTAATTAAATAATAAAATTTAAAGCTATGAAGCTTCTTTCTTTATTACAAATATTAAACAGGATATTTTATAAAAACTCATATAGTTAATTGTGTGAAATATATGAAATACAAATCCATCACCAGATTTTCAAATTTATTCCAATAACCTCATTTATCTTTTCAATGTATGAGGTGTTTACGATTATCTGTAATCTGTGATAATATAATTACATGGCTATAAAACTATCTAGGTAATAATATGTAGGCAAAACAGTGTTCACAATTACTTCACATTAAATTTATTATAAAATGAGATGTGCTCCATGGTCAGTGCCTGTTAAAATGTTTCCTTCCCAAAATCCCCCTTGACACCTACATGCCTTAGATCAAAGCTGCCCAAATCCAGGCCCACAAGTCGCTGACCCGTGCTGCTCGTTCCGATTCTGTGTCAGTAGGGAGGCCAGCTATTTCTTGTAAGTTAAAATAACATACAAGAAATAGCTGGCTTGCCTGCTGACATTGAATCGAAATTGTAGCCCTTCATCAAAATCGTTTAGGCAGCCTTGTTTTAGACGTTAAATCAGGTTTTACAAGAAACAAGCAATAGTTGCTTAAAGCTAGTAATAAATGTTGGAAATACCATTTACTTTGCAAACTAACAATCGGTAAATTGTATTGAATGAACCTTGAGTATCTTTCAACTTACAGTTGATAGTGGCTACCCCGCAAGAAGACTATATTTTATTGACTATATTGTACTATATTGGTATTGACTAGTTTACTCACTAATAATGTAATGGTAAATTACATAACTTGATCTAACCCCAAAGTGAATTATTTGCTTCTGATAAAGGTGAGTCAACAATATTAATACATATATAAAATACTGAAATATATTTAACGAACCCAGAAATAAAAACATCTATGCTCATCACACAAATGCGTATTTCCTGTTGCAAATCAAACTCAAGCCCCATTCTAAACACTTAATTAAAGACCAAATATAAATTTATTAAGAACAAGCTGTAACGTGCAGCCCGCTGCATTATAACAGTTTTTGGCGAATCCTACAGGATCACTTAATTTTTCCAGGATAAAAAGTAGTCTATGTACTATTCCAGGTCATCACCTATCTGTGTGGCAAATTGCAACTAAATCCTTTCAGTAGTTTTTGCGTGATTGAGTTACAAACATCCATCCATCCAAACTTTCACATGTATGATATTACTAGGTGTTTCCTGCAACTTCGTTCGTGCGGACTTCGTCTACTCCGCACAGTTCCTCCGTGATAGCGTGATAATATGTAGTCTATATGTAGACTTGACCTGTTAGTAATATTCATGCAAAATATGAAGTAAATCCATGCAGTACTTTTTGAGTTTACCCCCGACATACATTGACTTTCCTACGATTTTATTATATGTATAGATAATATTGATTAAAAAAACTACTGTGTGTAACTGTAGATTATATAGAATATAGAACTAACATTTTATTATGAACTGAAATAATTGTATATTGTATTTTAGATGACTACAACAAAGAATCAGTGCAGCTCATCGCGGGCATTGTTGACATGGACAAAGATGGGTTCATTTCATTCTCCGAGTTTCAAGCCTTTGAGGGATTGCTGTGTGTCCCAGATGCCCTTTACAAAACAGCGTTCCAACTCTTTGACACAAATGGAAATGGGCTTGTTGCCTTTGGTAAGATATGAACATAATCACATCTTAATGTATTTTTATATGGTTGTTTAAAAATAAGTTACTGATTACTTTAAGGACTTATTACAATGAAAAACCCCTTGACTTTTGTGTTATGCATTAAAAAAACTGATGGCTGATAGTAATAAAAGGTAACTAGATACTCGTAAACAAATTATGTAAAATATTGTAATAATTTATAAACAAAAACAAATTATATAATCTATACCTATTTAAACTGTATAGAAGTCAATGTCTCTAATCCAGGCATAGGTGAAAATTTGTACACTTATGATTAGCCAACAATTTTATATTCTAGAACTCAAGCACAAGATTTTATGTTTAAATGAGAAGCTGGCAATTATACATAGTTCAATGAGGCGAAAATATTATAAGTTGACTATTTGGCAAAGGAAAAAAAAATTGAATAGTTTGCTCGCCCATATAGATTAAAATAAATAGCATCATACCAGTACCCTTGAGAGGGATGCACATAGAGAATTCAAACTAGCTTGATACTGAGGTTTACAAACATCTACCAGTTTGTTAATCTATGCAATCTAAAGTCGATACACTATTTCCAAATTTAATGCTTGTTATTGACAATGTTCTTGACAAACATAGAGTAAAAATATTATATAATGATGGCCTTGAGAGCGACAAATCAGTAACTTGTCATCTAAATCTAATTTTGCACCTGTGACATAATAATTACCCAAGTAACATTGTTAAATCTACATTTTTAAAATACAAGATGCACTGTTGCTTGATCTAGCAATATTTTTTATCATATCATTAGATAGTATACAATCAGATGGCTCTCCTGGTGGAAAGAGAAACCATCGCCTATAGACACCAAATGATGTTAATGGTGCTTTGCTCTCCATATGGTAGGATGGCAATACCACATGCATATGTCTACTGGCTACCCTACCCACCAAACGGGAACATGACACTGACAAGCATTGACATTATTGTGGCAGGAATATGGTAAGGTGGTGCAGAATAGGGTAAGGCGGTGCCACCAAATACCCAAGTGAGTCGTTGCAGAACATAGTACTCACGATGATAGTGATAGGTAGAGCCAATCGTTCGCCTTTTACGACCTATCTATTCTTCAAAGTAGCCAACCAACACAGGGAAAATATTGGCGTCGGTATAAATGCTTAGATATAAAAGTTCCTGTGTTCGAATCCTGGGATGGCCATCTAAAACCTGGGTAGCTTATTATTCCAAATAATTTTCTCAGTTTTGCCGGACAAGATAATTTGTCCAGGACAGGATATATGCAGGACTCTGACAAGTTTGACTAATCATTTACCCTTTACAAACTAGCCTATTGGAAAATCAAGGTCGTCTCTTTATATATTAGTCTTCATTATAAATATAAATTTTCTCTACTATTTCTTATCGTATAATTTCCAGATGAGTTCGCGGAAGTTATGCAGAAGACGGCACTACATAAGAAACTCCCGTTCAATATGGAAAGCACATTCGTACGCTTATACTTTGGCAAGGTTTGTACAATTTATTAATTTATCAAAACTATTTTCACAAACCCAATACTTTACTAATGTTGGCAACAATGCTATCAGTATATTTACAGTCAACCAAAGATTCTATATTCTATGATATATATAATAATTGGGTACATATATATAACTAAGGTTGACTGGTAGATAATGCCATATAGCATTAAGTCCACCTCTATCTTTTGTTTATACATTTTTATTTTAGAACATGGGTCAATAAAAAAGCTGTTTTAATAGAGTTTTAAATCTGGTTGTATTTAGACATGTAAATTATTGTTAAATTGGATTCATTTTTAGTTCGTGAAATATAATTTGTTAAAATCTATTTTATACATTACTACCGGCAGCTACTAGCTACTATCCACTCAGCTTCGCCCACGAGAAGATTAACATGTCTTCAATATAGTTTTTGGTTATAAATTTGAACCCCTATTTCAGTCCCTTAGGGGTTCTGATTAAAGTTGTTGTAGGTTCCAAGACTTGGTTTTAATCAGGACATTCATGACCTTGCACCTCAGTGGTCACCATAAGTTTGCCGCTATTGATTCTAGTTTATAGAAGTCACAGAGTGGGAGAGTGGGTTAGGCTTCTTAATAAAAATTATAAGAAACATTAAAAAAATAATATCTATCTAATATCTATATTAATATTATAAATTATAAATGAAAAGTTTGGATGTTTGAATTGATGGATGTTTGTTACTCAATCACGCCAAAACTACTGAACGGATTTAGATGAAATTTGGCACACAGATGATGACCTGGAATAGCATATAGGCTAATTTTTTACCCGGAAATTGAGTTGTTCCCGCGGGATTCACCAAAATCCTTATACTGCAGAGGGCTGCACGGTATACGGTGGAATACTACCTGTATTCCATAAAACTAAAATAAATTACGTGATTCAAATTCTGCTTGTAATGACATTATTTAAATAGGTACATTTAGGTAGGTACATGTGGTATAATATTATGAATCATTAATATTATTATCATAGAATTAATTATATGACCGTTATTGATTGTTCAAGAAATCAGCCCTATTTCTTAAAAAATATTTTTTGCTGACATTACTAAGTTATCAATTGTTTTGTGAAGTTGGAAACAAGTAAGATCCTATATGTATTTATATTTAGTTGGCTCGCATAATCAGAAATCAGAATAACTTTATTCAATAAAATTTTTACAAGCTATTTTGACACGTCAATATTTTTTTAAAACTACTACCGGTTCGGAAACGTGGCCACACACTGAGAAGATCCGGCGGAAGAAACTCAGCAGGCTTGTCTTTTTTCATATCATTTTTTTACAATATCGCCGTGTTGGTCCCGGCCTCCTTTGTAGAATAGGCTAACTGCCGTTCTGCCAGGCAGGTCGTAAAAGGCGACCGATTGGCTATCGAGTCACTACCATCGTGGCTACTAGGTGGTAGAGTTCTGCATTGTCTCGCCCGGGTCTGGTACCACCGCCTTACCTATTCCTGCCGCAATAGCGTCAGTGCTTGTTGCTGTCGTGTTCCGGTTTGGAGGGTAAGGTAGCCGGTAAACTTATGCATGTGGCATTATACCTCGCCACAAGATAGCAACGCACCATTAACATCTTTGGTGTCTATAGGCGATGGTTGACTCTTTCCATCAGGAGACCCATCTGCTTGTTTGCTATCTTATGACATAAAAAAAAAAAAAAAAACACAAATATTACAAAATTATAAAAAAATAATGTGAGACTGATATGAGGAGCAATTAATCCCAGCCTTCTTTGTCTTCAAAATGAACTGAGATTTTATAATACCCTTTTTACACGATTTTCTTTTAACACATTTTTTAAATTTATTGACTGTTAATCTCTCATATTTTCGGGAAGTTTACTGTAAAAGATCCAGAAATGTTCATCCATGGGGTCATAGAGAGCAGCAAGTTGTCTTTAAAAGTCTAGCTTACTTGTTGAAATAGGTGAAGAAAACTAATTCTTAATATTTATGTACACAAAGTCGTGACTTCTACTAATGAATTTTATACTTTATGATTATTATTGATTACAAAAGGCGTTAGGAAAAAAATCGTGCTATATCAGTAAACTGAAAATACACTTTTCCATGATTACTTTGAATTTTTAGTGTACCAAAAAATCTCCCTATAATAGTTTTCTAGTGGCGTTTTGGTACAATATGAAAAATTTTAAATAATAATTACAGAAAATTAATAATTCGTGTCAACTGGAAGAAATTCCTTTTATTGGAGATAAGCTCATACATTGAACTTTTTATTTTAAACAAGTTTTTTTTTGTATTCCTTTTTTTAATTGTGAACAATAAAGTATTAAATAATAGAAAAAACTTTTCGCTTTCCTATTATGATTAGTTGATTTCGTAACACATTTTATATCATGCATTATATGTGTGTGTTACACATAACATTTTGAATTTTATTTTTTAGTTAACAAAAACAGACATTTAAATCGATTTAAATTTGACTCCCCCTTTGGTAGAGTTGTTAGCGACCCTAAAATCAGTAACATTTTAGATGTTGTTTTTGTAAATCATAAGATAAAAAAACAATCACATGGCTCTCCTGTTACAAGAGATGACTATAGAGTATAGCACAACATTGTTACGAGTACTGGAATGATAATGACAAGCTTCGATGCTATTGTGGCGGGGGAAAGGAGTTGGAACCAAAATGGGGCGAAACATTCCAGAACTTTACAATTTAGTAGTCGTGTTTGGCCAATCGTGACTTTTACAAATAGTCTGACAGGAATGCAGATAGTCAATTATTAAAACGGGGGCCGACCAACACGCGGATAAACGGGTTAAAAATTCACCTGTATACTAAAATTTTACTCATATTAAATACAAAAATTCCAAATAATGTTTTTATAATTTCAGGATAAGAAACGGCTAGTAACATATCCTGAGTTCAGTCAGTTTCTTCACGATTTTCACGAAGAATATGGTGTAGAAGCATTCAAGAAATGTGACAAAGATGGGAGTGGTTTCATTACAGCTGGCGATTTCAGAGATATCATGCTTTCTGTAAAGAACCACCTTCTCACCAAAGAGCTAAAGACAAAAGTAATTAATGTAAGTTACATTATTTATTATATTTATTTATTATATTGACCACCCCCTTGGTCGAACGGTTAGCGACCCTGACTAAGCAATCGACGGGGCTCGGGTGTGATGAGCATAAATGATTGTATTTTCGAGTTTGGGTGTTTATTAAATATATTCCAGTATTTATATGTGTTTCTATGTATTAGTAACGTCGATTAACACCCATAACACAAGCAAATAATTTGCTTACTTTGGGGTTAGATCAGCAAGTGTAATTTGTCCCATAAATATTTATTTATTTATTAAAGTATATTGCTAGTGTAACTCACTTTAATAAATAAATACTTGTACTTTTTTATTCTGCTTATTCTGCCATATAAGTTATTCATAGTGGATATTTTAATGGGATGGGGACTAACGGGGGTTGGAGTAGAAGGGTGAAAACATTTAAACGTAACTGAATAGGGTACGTAATAAACGTAAGTAAAACTTTTTTCTGAATAGGGAAACACTAATCACTTAGCAGCATGAAATATACTTAATGACCTATTTCCATCCCTACCAAATATGGACTCGTTTGCGAGGAGTGCAACTGCATCTATTCAATGAAATTGTAATCCAGCCACTTACAATGTTACTTGAACTACTACCTTGAAGCGTACAATGGGATCGTAAGCGATAACAAATAGTTCGTAACGACACCTGCACTTAATGTTTGTAAACAAATATTGCAAAGTATTTCAGGATTTGTATGACAAACTAGTTCGTTTGAAACTTGATTTTTTTTATTTAAAGTAAAAACAATTATTTTAATATTCCGAAGTATTTCTAAGGAGTAGTTAAAATTAATATGATAGTGTCAGTGGCACTTTGTTTATGCGACATTGAGCGCTGCATCGTTTCAGTCAGTCCTTCAATTTTTCAACAATTAAAATAAAATAAAGAATTAAATACCTAGGGCACAAAAAGAGTCTTTAAATAATTTTCCTTTACTGAGTTGTTTTTTGGCGTTTTTATCTCTCCCCCCCCCCATTTGTGAAATATTGTGAGATTTTTTAATTGAAACAAAAAACAGTTATTTGCTTACATAGGTATCCTTAGAACCAATTCAGACAAGTACGTAACTTTAATTAGAAGTGAGGCTAGTTAAATATATAGTAAAAGAATCAAACACATATACGTCAAAAGAAACTGTTAAAATTCCAAGTAAAATACAATTTAACCATATTTTAGTGGTGGATGTTTCACTTACTTTAGCCAAGTTTTTCATCAATTTCTATAATAATAAACTGTTTTTTGCGAAAAAGAAATTCCGTAATTTGCCGGGTCACCTCCCCATCCGCTACGTGAGATTTTGCTTCACCCCCTCCCCCCCTTAAATCCATCACATAATTTATGGACGCCCACTTAGCTGTGAACATGTAGATCATGAGTTAAAACAATTTATCGCGATATAACAAAAAAAGTTAGTTGTGATATACTTGTTAGGATAAACGAGATATTATCCGAAAGCGGTAAATATCTCTTCTCTCCCGCCTTAAACACCTTGAAAGGGCAATCCCTTTAAAAATTTGTAATATTTAATGATAATTTAAATATGACAATGTAATTACACTTGGCGTACCACAAGAAATAGTTGGCGTAATGATATTGATTCCATTTTAATATCTTTCTAGGCATCTGGATTCCCACAAGGGGAGCGAAAAATCAGTTTCCCTTACTACATGGCCTTCAATTCTTTACTAAACAACATGGAACTCATCAAACGTGTATACCTCAATGCTACCAATGGCCACCGGACACAGGAGGTGACCAAGGAAGAATTTCTCCACTCAGCACAAATGATGAGTCAGATTACACCTCTCGAAGTGGATATTCTGTTCACTCTTTGCGATATGATCCATCAAACTAACGGGTGAGTTTCTTCACAGAGTCTGATTATTACAATTATAATAAAACTCGATGCTTTGATAAAATCAAATCATTTATTACTCGAAATAGGGTATATTTTAGGATGTTACAATATTCTATTCATCCTATTTTAGCACATCCGTGGCAAGCAATTTTTTATGAAATAAACTTAACTAAATAACTTAACGTAGTTGTTTATTGTAAATGCAATAATAATAATAATAAGGAAACTACAAATAAAAGAAAATACAATACATAATGCAAGCTTATGCTAAATGGATATCTTTCAGCTTTTTTATATAATATCAGTCAAGCAGATCTAAATCTTGGATCAGAATAATTATTAGTAATTACTAGAACAATCTACAAATGATACAAGAAAAAATATTGAAATAATAAAAAAATAATATTCCTAAAACACGATATTACAATTATTTATCAAGTAACATTATGTGCAAGTTTCAAAGCTTCTTAGATGGACTTCTGTCCCCAGGCAGTACAATTTGCTCTAAACACATTCTTTATAAAATATATATACATACACATAATATATATTTTGTATCCTAATTGCTCTGTGTACAATAATGTATTAAATAAATAAATAAATAAAATAAATAAATATCATTGGTCGACATGATCTGTTCATTATTTCATGATGAAAACAAATTTCAAAAATTAACAAAACTTTTCCCATGTTATTTCCATTTAAAATTTTGGCTATCGGGGGGTCGGATTAAAATTAAAATTAGGAGCTATATCTTGGTATGATTTTTTTTAATAGATTTAGAACCGATTTAGGACTATCATGAAAAAAAATTCAGACTAACCCTAAATAAGGACCAGTGTGTAAAGAAAACCCTGTCCGATCGTTAAGGCTTGTTCGGTAGCTTAATACTTGCTCAATTATGCTCAACTAAATTGAAGTAGCTCAATTTTAGTACTAAAATGAGATACTTTAAACTAAGATATTTTTATTATTTTAATAAAAATAATTATTTTGTTATTTTTTTGATAATGTCATTGACTTACGTATATTCCTCTTCGGTACCGGATCGGACAGGGTTTTCTTTACACCCTGTATATATATATATATATATATATATATATATATATATATATATATATATATATATATATATATATATATATATATACAAAATATACAAAATGTAAACATAAGTACAATGGGCGAGCTTATTTATCTCTACTTACATTAAATATTTTTTTAAAAGAATACTTGGGGCGTGATCTACAATCAATATCAAAGCCAAAAATATAGTTTTTAGAATTTTTGTCTGTTTGTCTATATGTATGGCCGGGGTAAACTCAAAAAATACTCCATGGATTTACTTCAAATTTTGCATGAATATTACTAACAGGTCGGGTCAACATATAGGCTACATGTTATCACGCTATCACCTGACGGGGAGGACCTGTGAGGAGTAAACGAAATCGCGCGGACGAAGTCGCTGGCAACAGCTAGTATTTAATATAAACCATTATTGTCATGCCGCCACATGAATAGCAATGCACCATTGATGTCTTTCCTGTCTATAGGCGATGATCTTTAGATTAAAAGAGTGTTCAAGTCATCTGTTAATGACTGTATGATAATGATTTATTCTGTATGTGCTATACTGTATGTAGCTGTACAAAGCTGAGTCGAGACACATTTTATCAAGTATTAAAGTGCCTTAATACACGCTTAAATCTGTAATCAAAATTGCATTTCCCTTTATATTTTGAGTGTGCATAATATGTGCAAAGTAAAAATGATCTTTCCTTGATAAGATATTGCTAACATAGTCTGACGTAATAAAGGCCAATGCCGAGTGCCATCAACATAATTCTTATCTCAGTTTATATGGAGACGTTATCAGTATGGAATCGATTGCCATGTCTAGTCAATTATCAGACTTTTTTAAATGTTTATAGCTCAGTATTTATACAAAATGTTAAATATAGATTGATTTTTAGGGATCAAATTCGTGTCATATTTGGTGCAGAAATATTTATGATTAAAAGATATAACCAATAAGTCGCATATTTTGCGATTTCAAATGGAATAAAAATACAGGAAAAAATCTGAAAACCGTAAATATTTTACATCACAAATATTTTTATTAAAAAATGTGACCGTTTAAGTCGTGTATTTTGCGATTTGACAAGAGAATCAAAACCTACAGGGTACTTTCTGTTAACCTCGATTAGTGAAGTTTATGTGTAGCTAAGGTTACCTACAAGTTGGTACGGAACCCTCCGTATGTGAGTCTGACTTGCACTTGATCTTTTTTTTATATAATTAGATAGCAAACAAGCAGATTGCTCTCCTGATTGAAAGAGACAACCATTGCCTATAGACCCTAAAGATGTTAATGGTGTGTTGCTACTCACTCTTAACCGGTTTTTGTTTGTTTGTTCTACTTTGATTTCCACTTAAATCTGAGAATTTCATTTTAAAGTTATGGAAAATATCAATTGTTGTTTATAATAATTAGGTTCAATCATTATAGTGTAGGTAGTTAAGTCTTTGCTTGTCATTGTTGACAAATAATAGGAGTTTAAGAAATGGAGGTAGGATTAGATATTGTCACTTGCTGTTGCTACCTAGCACATTAAACATGAATTATAATACCAATTGAATGTGAAAAATTATTTTAGGGCTTCGTCGACTCGCCCAGGTTAGTTTAGTTACCTTATTTGTTCCTGCCACAACAGCGTAACCGCTTATAACCTTCTTGTTCCAGTTTCGAGGATAGTGTAGCCAGTAAACTGTTTTAAATCTACCAATTTTTCCCAACCCGATCTAGCCAAAAATATACTGATTTTTTGTTTATATAAAATTAATAAGCTAAGTAATAGTTAGAATCCTAGTGGTGACGTACCTTGTAAAGTAGTAGTTCTAGATTATCGTAACTCTAGAGTCTAGATTAATAAGCGAGAGTAATTCAAGATCTCAAATGTGACAATTGAAAGATCAATTTAAAATATCGCATTCTGAAACACGGGTGTAAAATGAGGAAAAAATACCATTAGCCTGATTTAAGGTACCCAAAATTAGGTTAACTGTATTTTTTTTCCGGAGAACATGTGAAATAATGAGTTTGTAAAATAACATATCATTAGCTGCAAATAGACATAATCAATAGATACATATAATAAAGTCGTAGGAAAGTCAAAACTGTACATTGAATATTTTTTTAAAAGAATACTTGGGACGTGATCCACAATTGATATCAAAGCCAAAAAATATAGTTTTTATATTTTTGTCTGTTTGTCTCTATGTATGTCCGGGGTAAATTTTACTTCAAATTTGTATGAACATTACTAACAGGTTGGGTCAACATATAGGCTACATATTATCACGCTATCATGACGGGGGAGGAGCTGTGCGGCGTAAAGAAGTCCGCGCGGACGAAGTCGCGGGCAACAGCTAGTTACCTAGTGTATAAAAGACAAGTGGAATACTACTGCAAATTCATAATCGCCATAATTAAGCAGCTCGATAAAATATCTGACATAATATGTTCATATCACAAGCCTTTTATCAATACTCTATCTTAATCCATTTATGCGTCTTATATTTTGCCGTCGTAAAATACTATGTATATTTTATAGTAAATTGGGCCGTTCAATCTCCCTGCTGGTGTGTTGATAAGAAATCGTAAAGATATTTTATAACATTTGTATGCTTCGCATCGCTACTACATCCATACTAATATTATAAAATAAATTCAGGGGACAAATTACACTTACCGATCTAACCCCAAAGTAAGCAAATTATTTGCTTGTGTTATGGGTGTTAGTCAACGATACTAATACATAGAAATACATATATAAATACCAGAATATATTTAATAAACACCCAAACCCGGAAATACAAACATTTATGCTCATCACACAAATGCTTGTCCCCGTCGGGGATCGAACCCGAGCCCCATTGATTGCGTAGTCAGGATCGCTAACCACTCGATCAACGGGGCGGTCAATGCGAAAGTAACTCTGTCTTTCTTTCTGTCTCTTCTTCACTTAAACCAGTTTAGTGGTTTAAGTGAAGAAGAGACAGAAAGATTTGAATGAAATCTGATACGAAAATAGTTTGAGACCTGCGAAAATACAAGGGATCGTTTTTATTCCGGAAATCTTACTGGAACGGGAACTACGCGGGTAAAACCCCGGGAGTATCTAATCTTTGAAACCACGGTAACAAGGAGTTACTTAGTCTACTTTTATTTTAGAAAATTTTCCACGCGGACGAAGTCGCGGGCTACTAATATCCGTGATAAATGCGAAAGTTTTTCCGTCTGTTAGTTTGTTACGCTTTCACGATTAAATCGGTAAACTAATTTTGGCATGGGGTATGCCAAATTCCATTAAATTTGAAGATCCGGCGTCAAACATAGGTTAATATTACTAGTTTTTATTTATTTATTAAACGTACCAGATTTTAAAAGTATAGCGGGCTAATGTTTTTTTATCAATATTCTCAAAACGGTTAGTGTACCTAACTTTTGATATGCACACCTAAAAAGCCCTTTATTTTGACCTAAATTTGGATCAATTTTTTCAATTTGTTCTTGCCAATTTTGGGAAGGTTAATTTCATCGAGGTTTACTATGTAATTAAGCTATACTCTTGTTTTATTATATTTTTATTGCTTATACATGACGATTAACTTTCGTGTCCTTCGATATGTAAACATCTTTTTTGCCAGTAAATCTTTATAAATACTGAAATATATACAGGTCGACTGGTAAAGGCTGTATATATTAAGTAGAGTGTTTAGTACTCGATTCTGATGCCGAATATTATGTAAAAAATAGGTACTTGTATTTTGACCTAATTATCCAATAAAAATTACTAGTATGGATACCCACGCACGGCGCATAGAAGTTCATTGTTTACAAACAGCGACTTACCATCACTTGGAGTCGTCATCATCTGCTTTAACCTTAGAATTAGATTAATTCGTGTGATTTGTGCAGATATTTTTATTTATTGATTGATTTAAAATAAAGTATCTTCACACCCGTATCTCATGTATGGTATGCAAAGTGATAGGTGGCAAGCCTATTACCAACCGGGCACTTTTCAATCCCGGGCAGCGAGGTTTTCAACAGAAAACTGAATAAACACATCTTTGGTTTGCCCAATTTAGAAATTGAACCCAGGACCTCACGTGGTCAACACCGACACCGGACCACTAGACCTGCGTCTAGTGATTGATTTATTTTTAATAACTTATAGTTAGTCAATAAATTACAGTCTTTACATTACAGGAATATCAATTAGCATTAGTAATCTAACCATGAGGATATTGACAAATCCAATAATTTTTTAAGTTTATAGATGAAGTAAACGCGTCGGTTATTCAGTGCAGACTGTATTTATTTTACTACCCTCTCACATAGGACATTATTACAATGACAGTATAGTACACATATTGCAACATAGATGGAGCTAGAGGTATATTTTGATACAGAGTGAATACTTTATAACACCCCCACTTATCAAAATAAACTAAGTGTTAAACAACAAAACTAAAACTACACAAAAAGTTATATTGTTTTTACAATACCTAACTTTTCCATAAACTTGTAATGTTTAACACTACCTAGACCTTTGGTTAATAAATCAGCAGGCATTTCATTACTAGGTAAATAACTGATCTCTATCTTTCCACTTTTGATCGTCTCTCTTACAAAATGATGCCTAACATCAATATGCTTTGATCTACTATGGCATTGATGGTTTGTGGCCATCTTCAATGCACTTTGATTGTCACAATTTAATTTAATTACTACCAAAGATCCAGTTAGCTCATACAATAGCTCTCTTAGGTATATAGCCTCCCTACAAGCTTCAGAAAGCGCTACATATTCAGCCTCAGTGCTTGATAAGGCTGTGACTCTCTGTTTTCTGCTCTGCCAAGAAATAGCTGAGCCAGACATTACAAAACAGAACCCAGTGTAAGATTTTCTGTCTAAGCTGTCACTGGCCCAGTCAGCATCCACATAACCTACTAAGCTTTCTCTCTTACTACTAAATTTTAAACAATATGATTTAGTTTTCTTTAAATACTTCAGTACTCTTTTGGCATAACTCCAATGTTTGGTACTGTAACTAGTATTAAATTGACTTAAATAACTAACGGCATAGGTTATATCAGGTCTTGTCATAATTGCTAAATACATAAGACATCCTATAAGTTTTTGATAGCAAATTCCTGGCGCACAAGATTCTGCTTTTGCCACATTCAATTTATTTTCTATAGGTGTATCAGCTGTCCTACAATCAGTCAGTTTAAATTTCTGCAATAATTCTTCTATGTACTGTTGCTGATCTACAGTTATCTCATAATTATTACAGTCTCTCTTTACATTAATATTCATGCCTAAGTATTGATTAACCTCACCTAAATCTTTAATCTTAAATTCAGAATTTAAAATACTTTTTAACTTTGCAGTTTCAACCTTATTATTAGAAAAAATGAGGAAATCGTCTACGTACAAAGCTAATATGACCTTTACATCTTTACTCATCTTTACAAATATACATGGTGCATGTGTACATATTTTAAAATTATTTTTAGACAAAACATCTCGTACTCTGTCATACCAAGCCAAGGCGGACTGTTTTAGTCCATATATTGCCTTTTTCAGCTTTAACACTTTTCCATCCTTTTGGGATGTAAAGCCCTCAGGCACACACATGTAAATATCCTCTTTCAAGTTACCATTAAGATAAGCAGTCTTAACATCTAACTGTGTAATGTCTAGTCCTAGCTTTACACTTAGCGCAAATAATAACCTTAAAGTAGAGTGCCGCACAACCGGGGAAAAGGTCTCATCATAGTCAATTCCATGTTTCTGTGTAAAACCCTTAGCCACTAGTCGCGCACGATATTGCACTTCACTATCACTTTTAAATTTTTTCTTTAACACCCACCTACATTGCACTATTGTAGCTCCCTGTGGGGCATCAACAAGTTCATACACTTCATTTTCTCGGAATGACTCCAATTCTTCATCCATTGCCTTTCTCCATTGAACACTCTCGGGACCTCTCAGGGCCTGTGCCAGAGTCTGTTCAGGATCTGAGGTGGCCAACAAGCCGGGTTTGTATCTATCTGGTTTTCGTCGCTCCCTCTTGGGTCTATTGAAAGTATCAGAATCTAAATCCAACATTCTGATAGGACTGCTGCTTGATGAAGGGCTTCCTGGAACATAGGTCTCATCCACTTCATAAAATGTCTGATGTGATGATTCACTATCTGAGCTGTAGTGAGTCTCCGATTTTGATTGAGATCGTTCCGCATTGCTACAAGCCCCCACTGAACGATCGCCATCATCATCATCTCTAGGAACTGAAAACTCTTCTTCCACATGCCAAGTTGCCTCACAAGTTGCAGGCTCTCCTTCTGACACTGCTCTTTCCATCACTACTACATCTCGGCTGGTAGTTACTTGGTTTTTGATGATGTCATGTACTCTGTATCCTTTGACGTGTTCTGAGTAACCAACAAGAATGTGCTGCTGCGCTTTCTTGTCCCACTTGGTTCTCCTTTCTTGGGGAATATGCACCATCACCGGGCTACCAAAAATGCGTATATGGTTCAGCTTTGGTTTCTTTCCATACCACATTTCATAAGGCGTCTTGTCATTTAGGCCTGATGCTATAGAACGATTTTTTAAGTAGACAGCTGAGGATACCGCCTCTGCCCAAAACTTTTTATCTAAATTTGCATCAAATAACAAGCATCTCGCTTTATCAACAATAGTTCTATTGTTTCTTTCGGACATACCATTCTGTTGGGGAGTGTAGGGGTTTGTCCTTTGGTGTATGATACCAGATGTTTTTAAATATTCTTCCATCACTTTCGAGCAAAACTCTCCACCATTATCTGTCCGTAGCATTTTAATATTGGTATTCTTTTGCTTCTCCACCATAGATTTGAATTCTTTAAAAAATTTAAATACCTCACTCTTTTCTTTCATGAAGTACACAAATGTCATGCGGGTGTAATCATCTACAAAAAGTAAGAAATATCTTGCTGACCCTATAGATTTTGTTTCCATAGGTCCGCATACATCAGAGTGCACTATTTCTAGCACTTCTGTCGCTCTTGTACCTGCAGAGAATGGTAGGCGTGACTGTTTTCCCTCACAGCAAACTATACAGTTTGATTTTGACATATCTGAGCTGCCTTCATAGCTGACACCTTCCACGGCGCCGTTCTTCATTTTATTCAAGTCATGCGAGTTCATGTGTCCCAACCTTCTATGCCATAATAATGCATTGCTTTTAGCCATTAAACAATTTGTCACTGGTGTAGTACTTAATTCCAACTTGTACACACCGTCAATTAAATTAGCAACAGCCACCAGTTCTTTCTTAGCATTGTATATGGTACACTTACTATCGGAGAAAGAAACACTGTTATTGTTTTTGATTAATTGACTCACTGACAATAAATTTGTCGTAAGTTTTGGAACCCACAAAACGTCCTTAATTGTTATATCATAACCTTGCTTCGTTGATATTCTGACATTTCCTTTGCTTGAGACTTGAAGTTTTTCTTGGTTTGCCACTATAATATCAGGGAATGTATTTTCAATTGAAACGTTTTGTAACCAACTTTCCACGGCAGTCATATGAGCGCTAGCCCCTGAATCAACGTACCATTCATCTTTTCCATATGTGGCACTTAGGAAAACTGCACTAAAAGCATTTGTAATTTTATTTTTACACGATTTTTCCACCATTGGACACTGATTTCGATAATGACCCGGAGTTTTACATTTATAACAGGTTATATTTTTATTTCCTCCTGTCATTTTAACATTTGACATTGACTTCCCGCTCTTATTAGTGACATTAGTGTTGCCAGGTCTGGGTTTTTGTTTCGACCATTTTGAAGTAAACGCCGATTCAGAATTCTGTCCATCACTAGATGTCGCTGTCTGAATCTCTATAGGTTCTGTATCCATCAATTTTGTCTTGATGACGTCAGCGGTGATTTGAATACCAGAATGTTCTATGGCCATAATCATAGGTGAAAATCTATCTGGTAAACCTGCCAGCATTAACGATCCGATCCACTGATCCGTTATTTCAAAACCTGTTCCACTCAATCTTTGTGATGTATCCACAATTTGAGTCACATAAGTGGTCATACTTTCACAATTTTCCCGTCTTATTGAAATCAAGTGACGTAGCAACGAAATCTTTCTCGAAAAACCTGAGTCATCAAACAGGGATTTTAGTTTATCCCATAACTCTTTCGAAGTTGTCGTCCTCTTGATGTGTACGTACAAAGCAGGATCGATGGTCAGGGATAATTTGGCCCGCGTCTTAGCATCTTCATCGGGTTTAATTTCACTTCCCGCCATTGGCTTCACACAATGTAGCGTACCTTCCAACATGAGTAAATTTTCGACCGCGAAAGTCCACTCATCGTAATTTTCCCTGCCCTTTAATTTAGGCACACTGGCTAAATAGTTTGTTGACATCTTGCACAACACGACTGTAACTAACTTCTAACGTTTTAAACACTATAAAACTTTAAAAAAACTGGGAAAAGCCCATAACCTGAAGTAAACGCGTCGGTTATTCAGTGCAGACTGTATTTATTTTACTACCCTCTCACATAGGACATTATTACAATGACAGTATAGTACACATATTGCAACATAGATGGAGCTAGAGGTATATTTTGATACAGAGTGAATACTTTATAACAATAGATAGTGGCTAATTCTAAATATCAGGAGACTGTCTGCTTGCTTGATAATCCTATACAGCATCTGTTGCTTTCTTTCTTTTCAGGTCATTTATAATGAAGCAATAGAAATATATATTCAGCAGCATTAGTTTTTATTGCATACCTAAGAACGGACTCTTAGTAATGTGTACTTGTGACTGTATAGTTTTAACCACACGGCGTCTGCAGCTACACAGCGGTACCGAGGCATACCGGGTTCAATATTACAAAAGCCTCGGTTAATGTTTGAGATCTTGGAGTCGACAAATCCAGAACTATTTGTAATCGGCTTGATTCTTTGGCGTTGCAATAGATATGTGAGATCTCTACGTCTTCTATCTTATTTATTACTAGCTGTTGCCAGCGACTTCGTCCGCGCGGACTTGGTTTACTCCGCACTGCTCCTCCCCCGTAGGTGATAGCGTGATAATATGTAGCCTATATGTTGACCCCATCTGTTAGTAATATTCATGCAAAATTTGAAGTAAATCCATGCAGTACTTTTTGAGTTTACCCCAGACATACATACAGACAAACAGACAAAAATTCTAAAAACTATATTTTTGGCTTAGATATCGATTGTAGATCACACCCCATTTATTCTTTTAAAAAAATATTCAATGTATAGTTTTGACTTTCCTACGATTTTATTATATGTATAGATGTAACATCTATCCAGGAGTGCCAATGAAAAAGTGATTAATACTTCTCGCTTAATATCATCAAACAATCACGTCAAAATTTATTCTCAACGTGTCTAGTATTCTGCAATAGCGATTCTCAAAACACTTTTTCCCACACTTCTTTGTAGAACAAATTTTCAATGTAGTATTTTTCTTAAATGTTTTTTTTTAATTATGTCAAGATAGCAAACAAGCAGATGGCGCCACATGCATAAGTCAGGGATCCGTTTTCTCCGCAACTTTATTCCAGCTACATATCAACGGTCTGCTGAAGCCCCGTATCTTTTGGTACGCAGACGATAGCACTGTTGTGGAGAGTTACGTATCCAGCGCGCGAGGCAGTACGGCACAGATCCAGTCTCTCAGAGAGGCAATGGTCGATCGTATGAACCTGTCCTTACAGGCAGTCTCCGATTGGGGCGACGCCAATCTGGTCAAGTTTAATGCGGCTAAGACCCAGGTGTGTCTATTCTTCGCTAAACGAAGTGCATTCCACCTATATCCGTCTTTTTAGGGTATGTCCGTGCCGATAACTGACCACCTCGAGCTCCTTGGTATCACCTTAATGCCTACTCTTAACTTTGGTTCGTACATCGAATCGAAAGTCCAAGTTGCCTCAAAAAATCTTGGTATTCTGGCCAAGGTGAGACAGTATTTCAGCCCGGGACAGTTGCTCAATCTTTATCAAGCGCAAGTCCGTTCGTGCATGGAATAATGATCTCACCTCTGGGAGGGATCCGCCAAATACCAGCTGGAGACGCTTGAGGCGATAGAGAGCTGTGCCAAGAGTCTCATAAACGACGATGATCTGGTAGGCAAAAAATCTCCAGAACCTCGCTCATCGCCGCAGGATGGCCAGTTTATCGGTCTTTCATCGGATATATTTTGGAGAGTGCGCTGCGGAATTGCACGACTTAATTCCGCCATCCCCGTTTTTCTATCGATCGTCGAGGCGCACAGATACTAGACATTGCCATATGGTGGACGTTCCACTAACCCGAACAAAGCGGTCCGACTCGACATTCTTGATCCGAACCGCAAGGGACTGGAATATGCTTCCTGATTCTGTGTTCCCCGACGGGTACAACCTGGGGATCTTCAAGAGAAGAGTGAACAGGTACTTTCTAGGGAAGCGCGTTCCATCTTAGGCCGCATCTTAGCTTACCATCAGGCGAGATCGTGGTCAAGCGCTTCCCTATCGACAATAAAAAAAAGAAAAAGTCTACAGGCGGACTGATCGACATGTGTTACTAATATCGTAGCTACTAGGTAGAGTTCCGCAACATCACCGCCTTACTTATACCTGTCGCAATAGCGCCAATGCTTGTCATTGTCGTGTTCCGGTTTGAGTTAAAAATGTTTTCAAGGTTAAAATTCTGAGCCACAAGGAAAGGACTACATACCCGCATTTCATGCCTACCGGCGTGCAGTAGATACTATGGTCAATATAAAATTAAGACAAGAATAAATTATTAAACCACATGCACTTGGGTTATGTCCATTAATTTTGGGATCTATAATATTCACGGCTTATCAATAGGTATTGCAACGGGCCTAAGAAATGATTAAAGATTATGAAATATACTTCCATCATTATATATTATACAAAAAGCTATTTCACTACTGCAGTGACTGCAATCCTAAAAAACTTAATTATTTTCAATATATTGCGATGAGTTTAAACTCAGATTTACACGTAATTACTATAATTAAGATTTTTTCAATCAATTTGGTGATTGGTGAATCTAACCTGATGTTGACATTAGTTAATTTTTTTTTTTTTTTATTTCAGCCGAATCATATATAACGACCTTAACGCAATAACACCCGAACAGTATTTCAAGCAAGTAACACGAAGAGTAGCTGAAATTAAAGCTGTCTCGGTAAGCATTATCCATATCTTTTACGCGTAAGATACCGAATTGCTTTCAGCAGGCTTTAAATAGACATCAAGGTTTATTCTTTATAGAGCAATAGCAAAGTATGTTCAGGACATTAATGTTTACGCGTGCCATTTTTGTTAGAACGCTCAATTCGAATCCGTTTCGATATTCGGATTAGACGCTAAGCCTCGTTTAGACTAGACTAGTATTTTAGTCGAGTAGCAAGTACTTTAGTAACTTAACACCTGAACACCAAAAATTGGTCCAGTAGATTAGTACATAATTTAGTCAAGCTGATCATTTTGTTCTATTATCTCAGGCGAGTAGCGCCCCCCACGTCGCACCCCGCTTACTAGCTTACTGACCAAATTAGTGTGACCCCTCGTTTTAGTCGAATTTATTAGTTGAATTACGCTATGTTTTGTAGGATGTTCATCTTGCGAAACACAACTTATTTGTGAACATTCTGGACCAAGTGCAAACGATTTTTCGCCAGTATTGAATGTTTCGGCTACTAAAGTACTTCCCCACTCGATTAAAATATTAAAACTAGGCTTAGATCTGATATTCGTTAAAAGCGAATGATAAAAGCGACTTGAAAAAAATTGTGTTTTTAGCGGACATAACCTTTTAGCCTGAACAGGCTTTCCGGAACATGCACCTGATATCTATTTCCAGCCTTAGTGATACAATAATTGCAGGAGCCGTGTGAGAACGCTGTTTAATGTGTGTGTTAGACATTATTAGTCTGTATTATTTTGCATAAAAGTTTCGTTTTCGGAAACATCACTAACTTATCGCTCTGTATTTTCTCTTCTTTCAATGCTCAAAAGGAGGAGGTAAATATAAGAGAACCTTCTCGTTTAGTAAAGTTTTTGGGAGACATCTTGGTGAGTACCAAAGTAATGGAGTTTATGATGTTTCTATGTTCCTTCTACTTTTGTAGTGACATTTTGAACATTTTCCGTTTCTAAAAATATAAACGGGTCAACAACCCGTTGGTACATGTATAGAACCTACTTGTAAAGCTCGAAGTTTCGACCAAATTACATTATGGTCACGAGTAAGTTTGCGTTTTTGACCCATTTATATTTTTAAAAATAATAGTAGAAGGCGTTAGTTTAAAAGCTCATATTTTCCGTTTCTAAATGACAAATAGAAATAAACTTATGGGGACAAACTAGGACTACCCCCCGTAATTATTTAACTGTTATTGCGACGAATAAATGCCTTGTTGAGTTACATAAAACTCTTCATTCGTGAATTTCGTTCAATAAAATGTCTGGACGGTCTCGAGAATCTCAGTACTGTAATAAATACGAAAATTTGTTTTATCTTGAGAGTCTAAATAAATGTCTAGAATGTCACTAAATTTTCTTTTCTTTAATTAGCAAATATAATGAGAAACCTAGTTTTTATTTATAACATTTCATTAGAACCATATCCCTTTATAAGGCATATAATTTATAGAAGTTTGAAAGAACTATAAACCTTAATGTTACACAAAAATCAGATAAATCTTTTGCAGTTTACGTATTATTTATTGAATTACTTATTATTTATGTAAGTAAGCGGGAAGGTTTGCTTGCACCAAACTATTCAAATACTTTTTAAACAAATTTAACCATGGTAAAAGTCATTAAAAATACGTAAATAGTTTGGTTGCAAGCGGACCTATGTAAATTGCATCATATGACGCCAATCTTGTCTGAGCGAAGAAATGTTATTCATACCGTGCAAGAAACTTTATCTGATTTTGGTTACAAACCTTCGTAGATTTTAAAACTTTCAACTGTATTTTTTCCACAACCCGTTGTGATATATGCATATATTGCTTAGTGGGAAAATATTTGATATTTATAAACATGTTGTGAAAAAAAGTAATTATTTATTTTTGTTATAATTTTTTTCTAAATTATTTTACGCATGTGTATTTATAAGCATAGATTAGAATAGGTAGTGCAATTACCCGAGATGGCGTGACATTATCTTAGTACGAATACGCCATTGAATCCCACTATCCCACTAGTTATTTTATACAATGCAAAATAAAACTAGTGATTTTCTTAATAGAGATCTGTTAATCGTATACTGTTAATCGTCGGCACTTGGTGAAACTGCAATTTAATTTAAATTACAAAACACTTATACTAGTCTTTACAAGCTATCTTGTCTAGCTACAAGTCCTGGTGTTTTAATACGCGAAACCAGTAGACTTTTAAAAAATTTGATATATAGTGAAACTAATAATAGTGTTTCGTAATTAAAATTAATAGAAATCATTTTATCAATACCTAAAAAGACTTGTAAGAAGTGTTTTTTCATTTTTAAATTATTAATTTTTATTTTGTCGCAGTCATTGATTAAACTTATGCCAATGAAAAGAAAACAATGATACAAATATAAAATGTCCTGAGGTACAATTAAATCGTGTCGCGGAACAAAGCTATAGAACTTAGAAAAAAATACAATTAATATCATACTATAACTAGCGAGATCAATGGTGTATTCATATTAAGATAACGGCCGTTCAATTCCCTATTCTGATTCATGCTTATGAGTAATCCTGTCAATTAAATATATTCAGATACATTGTTGAGCCACTCTTGAACATATAATAGTTTCAGAAATAATTATACACAAACCTAAAATTCTGTGCGGAGGTAGTTTATGCTCCGCGGGACAGCACCCTTTTTGTGATGATTTGTTAAATCAATACATACTTGAAACTTCGTGAGTGGCTTCATTTTTGCTTGTCTACTAAACTATTTTCATACGACTTTTTTCAAAAGTATTGCGAAACATAGTCTCGTGATAGCATTATATTTAAACTATCGTTATGAAACGACACAGAATCGAATTTGTCGGACACTTGGTATCATTACTAATGATTAAATAATTCAGCAAAAGTGAAATATGTATGTATTGATTCCTGTCACAAACAAAAGTTCTTAAATACGGCACGTTCGCGGTGGTAGACAACTGTGCAGTATTTTTGTCGGACAAAACGTTTTTAAATTACTTATAAATTACCTGGAATATATAATTATTTATTGAAAAATGTTCATTTGCTACACTTTTTTATAAAAGTAGAAAAGTTAGTAGACTGCTAAGAGAAAGCCACTATAAAGTATACATAAAGCCATTAATAATATTTGTTCATTTAACAAAAATGGTACTATCCCACGGACTATAGGTCTTTATGTCGAGACGTGAATTGAATGAGAATAATATATGTTCGTATCGTATCTAGATATCCAAATTCGCGTTCAAAGTTCGCATCTGTATTTTCATCTACGAAAGATTGTACTAAAATTTGTACATATTGGCTTAATGTAGGAAAATTCAATAATTTTTGTCGAATTGTAATTGATACTGAATTGACAGAAGATACAAGTTGTATTATTTAATTTTTCTTTTGGTAATAGGGTCAAGTTTTGATTTCTGGGCAGGGGCTATAATGATACCTGTGATTTTCCTACATTTGTGGGTCATTTTTAAAGTTTTACCTGCGTTATAAGACGAAACATAATTGATATATAAACTGCCAAGTAACTGATTTTTCAAAAACATTTATGCCATTGTGTTCATCAATTATTACGATGGTCATAATTTTAATTTAACCTTATATTTTAATTCTTATTTATTTATTACTTTATTTGTACCTACTTATTTAAAATTAATAATATTTAAAATAATTTAAAAAAGATGGGCTTATTTTTAGAGATAATGTCTTGAAAGACAGACATTTCTTTCAGCTAACCCTGTAAGTGAAGCTGAGACAAGAAAGTGGAAAGCATTATGTACAAGCATAAAGACAAACACAAATAATATAAATTACATTAAAATTCTAATCATTCGTTCATTATAAAAATGACATTACACATGAATAAGAAAAATCTAAAACGTATAAATTTAAATTGGTGACTACGTATAACAAAAAAAGTCAAAAAAAATCTAAAAGCCGCGTTTCCGATCCGGTACTAGTTTTAAAAAAAATGTTGACGAAGTTCTTCTGATTTCTAAGTAAATAATTCTTCACAGAAAGAAATCTCGTTGCGTGTGTGCGCATCTCATTTCAATAACAAAATTATATTCCAATTTTACTTGAGTGCAACAAGTTCACTCTACCAATACAGACAAACAACAAAAACTTAACTTTTATTCGTGTCTCTTTGTTAAAAATAATATATGTAATTAAATTGTTAAATCAATCGCTGAGATACTCTCGCTAAGTACGATATATCTGCATAAGGGTTACATACTATGGACCATAAAGAAATGACGTTTTCAAATTATATGGAGCACTATTTTCTTTACAAGACTGTATTATTAACTCAAAAATCGTCAATTTTGAAATAATATCTTAATATATTATATCGACCTTATAACAAATGAGCGAAATGTCGTATTAAACTATATTATGCTGTATATTTAATTTTTCCTGTAATAAGCATTTAAGAATTATTAATTCAGAACTCATCCACAAGCCGTGCATCTTTGAAGTCTCTATACAACATTTTCAATAATTAATTATACACCGCACTTGAAAACAGCTTCGAGCATTTATTGTTAAAGCAGATCCACACGACACATTCTGATATTTGTGCATTATCATATGCTTTTTTGTTCGACAGATATAGTAGCATTACATATTATACTGTACATCTTGCTTAGATAAATATAATCTTTGGTGTCATGTGGGGATTGGCTATTGTAGTAGGTACATATCTGCCGATTTGTCGTCTTAGCCCTGTATTTAGATATATCTCTACCTCTCCCATTCAATATTTATTTAAACATTTAATCACCTTAGTTTTATGATTGCACTCATAATCAATTTTAGCAAGCGTTAATTAGACACATCGATAAGCGACTTACATAAATCGGTTGATTAAATCATTCACTAATTCAACTGTACCATGGTTAATATAAAATCACTAACGGCAAAAAACTGACAAAAAACATAAGTACATAAATTATAAATACTTACATGTGAAATATACAAAAACAATTTATGATGGAAAAATTTAATTCCAGTTTTTATAAAAAAAGTAGTATCTTTACGCCCGTACCACTGAATAGTTAGGTACATGTGCACTCACGATTAGCCAAAGATACTTAAGTCCCACAATGTGATAGGTGGCCAGCCTATCGCCAACCGGGCACTTTTCTAATCTCAGGCTACTTTGTTTATATCAGAAAACTGAAAAAACACAATTTTTTATATGTCCGACCCAGGAATCAAACCCGGCCGGCGGGATAACCGGACCACAAGACCACAGAGGCGATAGTTCCATTCGATCGATCCAATTTTTATACTGAAATCTAAAACAAATATTAGACTTGTTGGTCGCCGTGCTGGTCCCGGCCTCCTTTGAAGAATAGGCCAACTGCCGTTCTGCCAGGCAGGTCGTAAAAGGCGACCGGTTGGCTATCGAGTCACTACCATCGTGGCTACTAGGTGGTAGAGTTCTGCTGCATTGTCTCGCCCGGGTCTGGTACCACCGCCTTACCTATTTCTGCCGCAATAGCGTCAGTGCTTGTCGCTGTCGTGTTCCGGTTTGGAGAGTAAGGTAGCCGGTAAACTTATGCATGTGGCATTAGACCTCGCCACAAGATAGCAACGCACCATTAACATCTTTGGTGTCTAGGCGATGGTCGATTCTTTCCATCAGGAGACTCATCTGCTTGTTTGCTATCTTATGATATATATGTATATAAAAAAAACTTGTTTATAAAGTTCAGTATAATAGCAGAATAAACATTAAAACTGAAAAAATAAATCGGTATAATAGCAGAATAAATATTAAAACTAATATAAACATTAGTTTAGTTATAGAATTTGAAAATAAAACTAGGAATGAATTATTAACTAACCTTATGCGAACTATAAACATAACATATATGATACTGGTACATACGGCTTAATGTTGCTTACTTATTCTTAGCATTTTATACTTTTATTGTTCACAGTTAAAAATTTTCTATAATGAATGTTTCCATTCATCCAATTTCAAGAATCGAACCCATCACAGAGGCAGAATCTATTATCATTTTGTAATTCTGAACTGAAACTTAACATTTTAGAATTACAAAATCATAAGAAATACGATTTATATCCGGCTTGCTGTGCCGGATATATCCATCCCTGCTACACGGATAGCACACAATTAAACTCTTTGATGTCTAAGAGCGATGGTTATCTCTTTCCGTCAAGAGAACCGTCTGCTTGCTTGCTATTCTATATTGTTAAAAAATACTTATTCAAAAAACACAAAAATTTTTTTTTAAAAACATACATTTTTTGTATATTTTGCAATGTACGTTTGTTTGTATAATAAATATTTGGTTTTTTAACGCCTGCTAAATATTTTAAGTCCTACCGCTAATTAACACTTTTCAAAAGCTAATTAATTTGTGTATTTAATCAATATAAATTTTGCTTGTTACAGAGTCCAGAAGAAAGAAGTATTTTAATTCAAATATTGGAAAGTACATATAGGTTTATTTTGGGTTCTATTGCTGGTGGTAAGTTCCTATGTTCATATTACAGTATCTATATTCCAATTAAGTCTGTTCTAGAGTGGTTTGTAAAAATGTAAAATAGACACATTAGCTACTAACGATAATTCAAACAAAATTGTTATTTTCACATACACAAAGTACTGTATATTTTCCACTTAAAATTTAAAATATTTTACTGAAAAGGTGTTTATAAGTCGGTTTGATATAGTAACTTTAACGGATTCTTTTGGAAGTCGAATTCAAATTGGAATCTAGTCCTGTAGTGATGATCATTGTTTTTTTATTTGCCGTCTGATTTATGTGTATGTCCGATTTCTAAACATTTTTTTCTAGTTATGTAAAATTGTTCGCCTTTCGACAATTTATTATAATGTGAAGTTTATTGAGGAAGAGTTCTAGAAAACTTAATAAATAAAGCCACGAGCTGATTGAAAAATAATTTACATAGTGTTATGAATAATCTAGAAACGTGTAGAGTTGGAACGCTGGAGAGATCTAGAAATAAAAGAAAGAGATAGCTACTCCTATTCACAAACAAATAGTTGAACTAAGCTATGCCATAATGGACTTTGTGGTATATGGCATAAGGTTGAAAATAACGTGTACTAGGATTTGTTTGTTTATGATAAGTTGTTTATTGTAAACAACTTATTATTGTTATTGTTTACGAAAAGATGATTGACGAACATTCGCGACTGTTGTCGAACTTTACCTCGGGTATAAATAGAGATGTGTTAACAAATACAGGCCAGTTTTTATAAAGCGATCGAGAGCGATACTTGAAGCGACTCGTGCGAAGCGAGAAGTGTTTTATTGTGTAGTCGGTTAGGTTTAGTGATAGTACAGTGAGTGACTAGTGTGTAAAGTGTATTTGAGTATTACATTTAGTTGTTTTGTGTATTTGTATTGTAAATACACGGATTTAATATAAGTGGTGTTTTCTTACAATTACGAACCCGAAGTACGTAACAATATTCTTTCATTTAAAAAAAAAATTCAATTTAAAATTTTTCAATAGCTGTTGGAGCTTCAGCGGTATACCCAATAGATTTAGTCAAGACTCGAATGCAAAATCAGAGGACCGGTTCGTTTATCGGTGAAGTAGCGTACCGAAACTCGTGGGACTGCTTCAAAAAAGTCATCAGACATGAAGGTGTGTTCGGACTGTACCGAGGTTTAGTGCCTCAACTTATTGGTGTTGCTCCAGAAAAAGCTATCAAACTGACTGTAAGTGTATTTATTTATGCTTAGATTTTTAGGTTACCTAGTTATAGTTCGATAATCTGATAGTTTTACCTGGTAAGTTTTCTAGAAGTTTCAGACTTGGTATACTTATAGATTTTGATGTGCTCTTTCCGAATATCAATTTTGCCACCTCGTTTCTTTGTCGCTCGCGTCGAAATATTATAAAATGGCGCTTAATAGCTGGTTTTTCGACACTATCTCCCTTCCTATTCATTTTATGATAAAAATACTTATATAAAATTGAACTTGAAAAAATTTCCTACAGTGTGTGCCTCAAAAAAAATTTTTGTAATAGCGGCTGTACACATTGGGCCAAGCATTGGGCCAATGCTTGGCCCAACGTGTAGAAGCCTACTTGGCGCTATGTTGGTAGTTGGCGCCAACATTGGCCGGCCAAGCGAATGTTGTCGGTTTTTCGTGCGCACATCAAAGGATCTTGGCGCGCTCCGCCAACGGTGTTCACACGTTGGCCTCTTATTCAGTTCATTGTCATACGTCAGTAAAGACGGTTGTGTTGCGCTTGAGTTAAATTGTTGTTCCCGAGTTACGATGGCGTACACAAACACTGAGGTTTTACAATTCATAGAAATGTATCAAAATGAACCAATGAATGACTGATGATGATGAATGTACTTTATGAATTGAAACTTTTTCATTATTACACCAAAATTATTAAATATGATCATCTTTATCGAGAAATTCTGTAACATATTGAAAATAATAATTACTTATCGATACATATTTACGAGATTTGGACTGATTTTAAAGTATAAAGTAATTATTATTTTTAGTATCTTATACGGAATTATTATATGGAATCTATCCTAATTCCGAATACGTGTTGTTCGTATTGAATTCAAGTCAATACTAGTTATTTTTTAAACTTTTCTCGTCTTGTCTCATTTCGCATTGTTTTGCCTCATTGGTGAGAGGAGGTTCAGAGCAGTGCACTGTTTCAGATGACATTAGGTATTAGGTTAGGTTATTAAAAATACCATTTTTTAATACTTTTATTTCAGGTTAATGATGCTTAGAAACGTATAGCAGATTGCTGCTGAAATAGCGTTAGTGCTAGTCACTGTCGTGTTCCGGTTTGGAGGTTAAGGTAGCCGGTAAACTTATACATGTGGCATTAAACCTCGCCACAAGATAGCAACGCACCATTAACATCTTTGGTGTCTATTGGCGATGGTTGACTCTTTCCATCAGGAGACCCATATGTCTTATGATATGAAAAAAAAGATAAGTATTCCTGTTATTGAACTAAAAAAGAAAAAGGAATCTTTAATGACAAATCTTACGGCTGTAAGAGATTCTACGTCCATCGTTATTAAAGAGCCAATGCAGAATGGTCAATACACCAATGTGTAAACAGAAACATTTAATGTTGGCCCAACAGTTGGCCCAATGCTTGGCCCAATGCTTGGCCCAATGTGTACAGCCGGCTTAAGATCAATTGTTTTGGCCATTCGCCAAAACAATTGATCTTACAAAAATTTTTTTGCATCGGAAACTGTAATTTAGCATACGTTTCGGCTAATTGACTCATCCACATCACCTTGTTCATCGTCCACATTACCTTGACTAAGCGACGCGTTTTTTGGCACATCAAAATCTATAAGTAGCTACATTAATATTCGAAACTCCCGGAAAACTTTCCAGGTAGCATCTTTATTTTCGAACCAAATTATTGAACTATTAGTGATATCAGAAATAGACAAATATTAACCTATATCTTATAATAGTCACATTGGTAGATAGAATTAGTAGATAAGTTGTCCACTCGCTTCTTTGTTGTTTCCTGGCAGGAAAACAGACGATCAATTCTTTAAAAGGGACCCAACAAACACAGAGGAAAAATTTAAAAGTTTGCTTTGTGTTATCTATACATATAATAAAATCGTAGGAAAGTCAAAACTGTACATTGAATATTTTTTTAAAAGAATACTTGGGGCGTAATCTACAATCGATATTGAAGCCAAAAATATAGTTTTTAGAATTTTTGTCTGTTTTTCTGTTTATTTGTTTGTCTATATGTATGTCCGGGGTAAACTCAAAAAGTAGTGCATGGATTTACTTCAAATTTTGCATGAATATTACTAACAGGTCGGGTCAACATATAGGCTACATATTATCACGCTATTACCTAGCGGGGAGGTGCTGTGCGGAGTAAACGAAGTCCGCGCGGACGAAGTCGCTGGCAACAGCTACTATATAAATAAATAAAATGATATAATTCTGCCGTTGTGGCGCATCACATAAAAATTACTGGAATTCCGATTTACTTTTTAGATACTTGATTTTTATGTAAAGAAAATACCACAATATATGATACCCACATTCTACCTATATTCCCTATGAATTCTAAAACGGCTCGAGCGATTTTGGTGAATTTTTCAGGAATTTTTCAGATTACACGCAGACGATGACGTGGGTCTCAGCTAGTCCTCATAATATATACAATAGCCTTGTGTCAACTAAGAATGAGACAGATATATTGTAGTGTTGATGATAAGTTATGACAAGGAAATAAGCAAAAAAAACTGAAATATATATTTTATTATATATTATTATATATATAGACTAGCTGGAAAAAAAACGCTGACCCGGCAAACATTGTTTTGCCATATAAATTATTTAACTAAAAATAAAGGTTGGTGATAGAAAAGTAAAACTTTAGAGTTGTATGTATTTTTCAATGCTGAATCATAAAAACAATAATAAAAATTTTATCCATAAAATAAAAAAAAATTAGGGGTGGACAACCCTTAACATTTAGGGGGATGAAAAATAGATGTTGGCAGATTCTCAGACCCACTGAATATGCATACGAAATTTCATCAAAATCGGTCAAGCCTTTTCGAAAGAGGTAACTAACATTGTGACACGGGAATTTTATATATAAAAAATTATATTAATAAGGATTAATGATATTGTTAGAATATAAATTCGGCAAAAATGGATATTAAGTTACGTGACAGTAAATGCAAATCTAGAAGCGTCTACGTCACACCGTGGCAATCTGCCATGATTTTGTTGACATTTTCATAGAAACCAAAGAGTATTTAATGTATATGATCACGGCATGATGTCATTCAAGACGCCATGACATTCCAGAGCGTTTTCGCGGTAAATTTTAATTTTAAAACACGAAAATTTTATTATATATATACATGGATGTTTTTATTCTAAAAGTACATTTCAACATTTATATGGTTAATTATTTAATATACTTAATAAGGTAAAGTATTAAACAGTTTTTAAAATTTAGTCAACTAGCCTATTCCAATGTGTCTGTGTTCGTAATTATTCTGTTCTTGATTTTTATTTGTATCCTCCTATATAGGAGGTTATCTGAATATTAATAACTAGCTGTTGCCTACGACTTCTTCCGCGCGGACTTCGTTTACTTCGCACAGCTCCTCCGCCGTAGGTGATAGCGTGATAATATGTATCCTTTATATTGACCCAACCTGTAAGTAATATTCATGCAAAATTTGAAGTAAAACCGTGCAGTACTTTTTGAGTTTACCCCGGACATACATGCAGACAAACAGACGAAAATTCTAAAAACTATATTTTTGGCTTTGATATCGATTGTAGATCACGCCCCGAGAATTCTTTTAAAAAAATATTCAATGTACAGTTTTGACTTTCTTACGATTTTATTATATTTATAGATATCAATATTGGCATGACAATCATATTATGATTCTTAGCTCTAAATGTAAACAGGCAAGCAGCATCAGCCTATATTGTTTGCTCGTAATTAAATAAACTGTAACTTGTTTTCAGATGAATGACCTGGTCCGTGACAAATTTATGGACAAAAATGGTAACATCAGTATTTATGCAGAAATACTCGCCGGTGCGTGTGTAAGTATTAGCTATTACAAAAATTACCATATGTAGAGAGAGAGAGAGAGAGAGAGAAATAGAAAGAAAGAAAGAAAGAAGGAGGCTTTAGTTCGTGTGGGGACATAGTATAGAATGCGCTGACGCAAACCTTATATGTGAAGGCTATATGAGAGTCAGTTGTTCGCGTGTCCTTACGCGATATATACCAGTTTATGTAACTTGTTATTTATTTGTATATGCACTACTTAAAAACTATTAATTTAGTTCTACCTAACTACGACAGCCGAACCTTGAAAGTAAGGTGACCACACCCGTGCCCAAAGCCCTAACCCTAAAGCAATATAACCTCTAAAGGTAAAATGGTGACGTCCCCAAAAAGCTTAGTGCCATGATTCTCCACTTACCTGAAGGAAACTGCGTATATGGTTCATAATTGAACTTCACTAACGACATAAGTGTCACTTCACTTTTGATTCAGAAATGCCCAAGTTATAATTCATCAGGACTGCCTCGTGGTCTAGAGGATAACCTATTCGGCTCAGATCATGAGGTCCTATATTCGATCCCGGGTCGGGCAAAATTGTTGTTAAGGATTTTTCGAGGTATTCTTCGAAAATCTAAAAGCTCATTAGCAGCTGGCAGTCCGTGCCTCTGATGATCACGTGAAGCCGTCGGTCCCGGTTATCGATAAAAAAAATCGATAATCGTTATCAGCTCAATAAAAGAATAGATCTCCACTCATCTTGCTAACCGACAAACCGGTGAATCGTGGTGAACTAAAAAGTCTATAGACGTTCGGCATACTCTGCCTGGCTCGCAATGGAAGCGGTCCTGATGATACTTTAATTCATCTGGAAATATTGTTTTGGTAGACAATTCGGCAATTCGATTGTGAATGAAGAAATGAAACTCGTAGTTTAAATGTAACTCAAATCTAGAGTAAGGAAAATATCATGTTGGTGGTGTTATATCTGTAAATTAAACCTTGTATATAAATAAACCGGTTAATAATGATGGTGAAATAATATATACCTATCTATATTAGAAAGGATTAATAAATATAAAATAAATAAATACTCACGGGACAAATTACACTTACTGATCTAAACCCAAAGTAAGAAAATTATTTGCTTGTGTTAGTCAACTATACTAATACATAGAAATACATATATAAGCACTGGAATATATTTAATAAACAACTAAACCCGGAAATACAAACATTTACGCTCATCACACAAACGCTTGACCTCCGGGGATCGAACGTGAGCCCCGTCGATTACGTAGTCAGGGTCGCTAACCACTGGGCCAAGGGGGCGGTCCGCGGATGAAGTTTTTAGGAAACAATATTTGGGACTACTAAATTGATTCTGAAAATTTTTTCAGTAGACATTCTTGAGTGATACGGGATACATTTTATCCCAATTTTCTCGCAAGATCGGAAATAAGCGAAAAACTATCGTGTCTTTATAACGCGTTAACTTAGGATGTAGGAGTTGTTTTGTTTGTATTTCAGATACAGAAGAGTGTGGCCAATATTTTTCAGGCTTTTATTTAATTTAAAAATAAACAAAGATTTTAAATCAGGCAGTGCAAGGCCCCTTTAGGTGCGAGGCCGTGGGCGAAGGCCCACTTCGCCCACGCCTGGCTACGCCACTGTTCATATACGTCAACGCGGGTAATATTGATGTTGTTGTGATATAGTCTATAATAAAATCGGGCAAGAGTGAGTCGGATCCGCTGACGAAGAATTCTGTAGCAGGGAAAAAACATACTGTTTATTAAACATGTACGAGTACACTATTAGTCTCGTTTCGTAAATAAAAAGTTTTGTAGCCCTTAAGATGCTGTAAAAAGCGGAACTCGTTGGCGATATAAGTAAAATGTAGTGTTTTGTGAAACAGTACAAGTGCAGTTAAGTTTATACATATATATAACTAACAGTCACTCGCGACTTCGTCCGCGTGATCAAAAATATTACTTTCGTTTTCTCAGTCGGGTAAAATAGTAGCCTTTGTCACTCCGGATTAATATAGCTTTCTAAACTTTTAAAATAGCTCAAGTAGTTTTTGAGTTAAATCGTTACAAACAAACAAACCTTTCCTGTTTATTAGTATAGATTACAAATGAAGTTTGACCATATGCCGACAGCAAAATTATAAAATGCTAGCTGCAGCCTGCGGCCCGCTGCATTATTAAAGTTTTTGGCGAATCCCGCGGGAACAACTCATTTTTCCGGGATAAAAATAGCCGTGATATTCCAGGTTATCATCTACCTGTGTGCCAAATTTTATTTGAATCCCTTTAGTAGTTTTATGTAATTGAGTAACAAACATCCAAACTTTCGCATTTATAATATTAATATAGATATTAGATAGGTATTATTTTTTTAACGTTTCTTATAATTTGCAGGCGGGTGGTTCACAAGTAGTATTCACAAATCCGTTAGAAATAGTGAAAATTCGCTTACAAGTGGCGGGTGAGATTGCGGGTGGGGGTAAAGTGAGGGCGTGGACCGTGGTGAAGGATCTGGGGTTGTTTGGCTTGTACAAGGGCGCCAAGGCTTGCCTACTACGTGATGTGCCGTTCAGTGCTATTTATTTCCCCGCCTACGCACATGTTAAGGTAAGTAAAGATTAACAGTCTTTAGCACTAGCTGACCTGGAGTGTTCACGCTGAGTGAGATCAATATAATCAAGGCGCTGTCAGTACCAAAAACGAGCAGTCTGTCTAATTCTATCGGAGTTAACGAGAGTTCACTAAATAATTAAATATTAAAATAAAAATAAGTGTAGATTATTTGTCTAGCGATTTAGGTATGAATATCATGACTTCATGATTTTAATTGCAGACCCGTACATCAAAAAAATAAAGATATAGAACCGTTTGCTGATGATTTTAGACCTATTTTGACAAAAAAAATGACCTATTTTGATCCAATATTGTATTGGATTATATTATTTTATTCAGTTTTTAAAGAAGAAAAGTTGATAAGATTTTTAAGTCAATAGGTGTGAAAGTTATTTCAAAATTTGAAAAGCTGTAACTTTTGAAAATTTGATCTGATTTTGATTTTTAAAATAGCGTTCGTCGTAGTTTTTTTCGTACTAAGATATCGTAGGATACCAAAAAATTATTAGTTGAAAAATTTCGAAGTTACGTCGAAAAAACACTTTTTGTCAACATTTTTCGTCAACGATTTCTCCCACATGGATAAACTGATTTTGATGCAGTTTATGCGTTAGACGTAGTTTATTGAGAAATAGAACTGATTAGTTTTTGTATTCAAGTGGTACATTAATCTGGAAGTTATAAAATTTTATTTATTTATTTATTTATTTAATACTTTATTGTACACAATAGAACAACACACAAAATTACAGCAAGCAGTATTTTTAAAAAGGTACAAAAGGTGAGCTTATCTCTAAAAAAGAGATTTCTTACAGCCAACCCGGTAAAGTGAAATACTTGACCATTAATATAAGTCGAAGTGTACAATATACTAAAAATATTTAAACACATCTATTAATGAAACCTAAAGTACTTCAGCAATATAAAGACAGGCACTTAAATTATTTACAGCGTTAGGTATCTACTAGAAATTAAAACAAAAAAAATATATATAACTACTGTGAAACATTAAATGATATTAACCTCTTGAGATGAGTATGTGTTGCTCAAAAAATACGAACTCGTAAGATCCATTTAAAAATAAGAAAAAAAAAACAAATTACAAATTATATTAATGTGGAATAGACAAATAATGATTCCTTAGATTGTGTTTAAAAGAATTTATAGATTGACTCATGCGAACTTGAAGTGGTAATGAATTCCAAAGCCTTATTGCCTGAATCGTAAAAGAGTTAGAGAAAAAACTGGAATTATGAGATGGAAAACGGAGAAGATTGCTGACATTAAAATTTTTGAGAAATTTCAAAATTTCTCAAAAACTGGGCCGACTTGGCTCAAATTTTCAGGAAGTCTAAGTTGAGCGGAATCCAATCAAATGCCACCAATTTCGCGTTCAAAAGTTATGAGGTGCTTGCATACACATACACATACAGACATACTGACGTCATCATGAAAAAAGCCGGTAAAGGTTCCTATGACCTCAAAACGTGGTGAAAAGTTGATTTTCGAAAATCGGGACAAAATCAGTTATTTCCTTATCTACATACGTAGCGGGAAGTTAAAAACATTCCCGTGTTCAATAGTAATTTAACAAATTTCAAGTCCATCCATGGACTAATTAATTAGCATAAAAGACAACGTTCAACGTGGTAATGGTTCGTTGCTATCCATATGGCGAGATGGTAATGTCATAGGTAAGGCCTACCGCCTTACCTACTCCTTACAATATACCCGGGTAAGACGTTCCGGAATTCTACCAACTAGGAGTCACAATGGTAGAAACACACACATTCAGACAAAAAAGTATCGAGAATAAATGATTTGTTTATGGTCCCAAATTATTTTTATGTTTTGTTAGATTCTTTCAACTGCTTTTCATTTTGGCGCGGAGTTTAAGTTGCATCTGTTATTTAGATTAAATACAGTACTGTTTTTAGTTAGAGCATATCTAGTGTGTACTGCGAATTCCACAAAGGTCAAAATCATCGAACAAAAAGTTTGGCTTAAATATTGCATCGCCAATGGAATTTCGTGTTCAAAGTCCCTGAAAATGTTACATAAGGCCAACGGTAAATGTTTTTACCAAAACCACGTGCTTATGAGTTATTATGAGTGGTAGAAAGCGTTCAAATATGGTCGAGATGTGATGGAAGATTTGCCTCGCTCTAGTAGACCATTAACGCTTTCAACTGAAGTTAACATCGCAAAAGTAAAGGAAACCTCATTCTGGTTTAACCGGTGAAGCACCAGGGAGGCCCGATCGAGCCGTGCAGATATTTTATGGAGTTCGGTTGTCAACCAATAGGCCCGATTGTGCCGCGGTCGCATTTGATTTTGAATCTTCAAAAAATAATAATAAGTATGAAGAATTTGTGTGGCTTACACTCCTTGGTATAACCACTTAATCTTTCATTCAAAATATTCAAATTATATATGAATATGATTATATCATCAAAAACATCCTGTAAAAAAACCAAGTCTCGCAGCTCAGTTTTTCTACCGTAAAAAGTTGTGAGATCCATGTAATACCAAGTCGGTTAATTTATTTAGTCCCTACTTAAGAGACCTTCTGTTTTAAATTATTACGTAAGTTGTTATCATATCAATGTCAAAAATCTGTTACGTTTTAAATAAATAGATCGACTTGGCCATCGCATGAAAACACACTGTATCTTACAATTTATACATAATTATATTAGATTGTTTAGTCTACTGCGCTCCACGCGATTGAAACTCGTCTCCAAAACGAATGTATAACTTTTCCAAGTGGCCCATGGTGGTGGATGACAACATGGCTTAAATTTGTCAATAAACCGAGAAGTGGAGACGGGATTTGGTGATCCATTAACCATCCTCCATTAACTTCTTAAAGATCATCCCACATCCATTCGGAAGGACTTTTGCTAGAAACCAGGTTTCTGGCCCGTAGTGCTGCGTGATACATACTAAACCATCTAATCATGCGATGGCCAAGTCGATCTATTTATTTAAAACGTAAAAGATTTTTAACATTGATATGATAACAACTTACGTAATAATTTAAGACAGAAGGTCCCTTAAGTAGGGACTAAATAAATTAACCGACTTGGTATTACATGGATCTTACAACTTTTTACGGTAGAAAAACTGAGCTGCGCGATTATTTTTTTTTTTACAGGATGTTTTTGATGATATCTCAATTCTTTTTGTAGAGTCCTACTTTTTTCCTTTTTGGTTCCTTTTACTTCTAGAATATCAATAACTTTTTCTTAAAGCCTCTGTATTATGATTTTTTTCTTATTTTTGTAGGTAGTCTTCCTCTTTTTCTTTTCCGGTATTACTTCTTGAGCTTCAGCTACAGTTTTTCTCAAAGTGTACTCCCTGTCGCGATGTGTTTTTCTCGGAGGATTTGATGTTACAATTTTTGACAAGTCTGAACGATAAATACTTCTTAATCTGTTGTATTTACAAATTGAGGATTCCTGAGCTTTAATACTTCCAAAGTCGACATTAATTAGATGTAAACCGCCCAGACTTATAACTCTCGAAAGTGCCACGTAAGCTTGACCGGATATGAACACTGCGGAACCTATATCCATCAGCGCATTACCAAGTATCTTCGGCTAATCGTGGGTGCAATTGTTGTACCTCCGCCTACCTCTTCGGGGATACGGGTGTGAAGATACCTAGTCATGTACGTTAACATTCCATACGTATTTAAAATAAGCCTGAAAAACTAGAAATACATCTAAGAAAAATTAAAAAATCTACGTACCCTTGTCCTATTACGCTAAATGGTTAGCATCCACCACCCCCTTAGCGCCATTTTATTTATAACTTTGTGGCGGTACACACTTCTGTAATACTTGTAAGCAGTATGTTATAAATAAATAGCCACGGCCGTAACTACTTCCACGTCCATCGTGAGTGTTTCGCACGACAGCAATGAGCCATGGGCCATTGTGTGAACACAAGTGATCGTGGCCTACAGTGGTGCATTGCAAAGCATGGGCTATTACAAACCTATGTGTACTGGGGCCATAAGATAAGTGTACCTGGAGAGTATTCACCTTTTGCGTACCTCGCTTGCGTCCCTAGCGCGAGCAATATTTCGGACCACACTCGTCCTCCCTGGAGTAACATTGTTCTGTGCACTCGTCAACTGGCACTCAAAGGTTTTTTAAATTAATCATCAATTTATTAATAGTATAGCGGATTTGATTATTAGTGTTCTTTCTTTCATGGTAATTGGTAATTTCGAGTTATTTAGTCTATTTATTTGCACCTTTTTTTTCGTCATATTTTCCTAGGGGAATGTTGTACAGTTTCATGGGCTGAACACACTCATATATCTAGGTACCTATCTACAACTATTATTCCATTATACGAGCACAATGATTCATTAACTGCAAATAACTTTGTGTAATCCTATACATTTATATAGGATTACAAAGTTATTCGCGCAGTTGGTGTATCTAGAAAACGGGCCAGAAATTTTGAAATTTTTAGGTTTTCCCTTGATTTAGACACTAAACATTAATTATATTCTAAATTTGAAGGTTCTATGTCTGCTAGAAGTGCCTTAGACTTTTGATGATCGGTCAGTCAGTCAGTGACAAAATTAAGAAAGTTTGACAAGTCACAATTCTTAAACTACTAGTTCAAATTGAATGAAATTTTAAATATACCGTGTTTACACGATGCCTAATTAGTAACTGAAAACATCAGGCTTCTTATTTTATCCACAACGAAGTTATAGGGGGTCGAAAACGGCCTGAATTGCTTCGAGAAAAGGATGGTAACGGCCGTGCCGCTTTTTTTGCTCGACTTGGCGGGGGCACTGCCGTACCCCCAAATTTAGTCTGTAAAATGATTTCACTTTAGCGCCAAAAATAATTGACGCGTGTGTCTTGTGTAATTAGTGTTTTTGTTATAAAAGGATGATAAAAGGTTTATTTAGCTTATAACGATTGTATTTAGGTATTTCGTTGTAAGCAATAAATCGTAGTAACAAAAAATAAGGACTGATAAAAGTCGTTTATCATGTCACCGTTTTTTTCATGTTAATTATAACAATATTAGGTAGTACCGTTTTTTCAAGTAAATTATAACAATATTACTTTATTTTAATGCCTAATAGATAAAATAAATAGTGAATGCTCGTTTACATAATGATAAAATATTGATTTATTGTAAAGTAATAAAACTTTTTATACGTCGCGCCGATATGACGTGATGACCATTGAGGACGCGCGAACGCGCCTTGCCGAGTAATTATTTCTTAATTTTGATTTTTCTTGGGGGTCGAGCGGTTAAGATAAATAACGGCTAAACTATCTAGGCCTTACAAATTGATCCGTACCATTTTAAGTAATTATTTGGTTATGAAACATGTTAATGCTCTGCTAGTCCCAAAATAATTGAATTTTCTCCAAAAACTCAATTACGTAAATGTCGCTGAGGACATGCTAGAAGAATTCTGACCTTAATTCATAAAACGCATTGTTACTAGTGAAGAGACGTGGGTTTACGAGTTTGATATGCAATCTAGTCAAGCTTCGGAGTGGCGCCTTCGAACTGTACAGAAACCGAAAACACCACGCCAAAGTCAGCCGATCAAAAGTCAGTCATGAACTGTTTTCTATGACTGTCGCGGTGTTGTGCACTAGGCATTTTTGCCGGAAGGTCAAACGGTAAATAAATAATATTATTTGAGCGTTATGCGGCATTTGTGAGAGAAAATTCGACGAAAAAATCAAATTATCACGTAATGACACCCGTTTTCTTTCGGTAGAAGAAGGAGAAGAAGACATAAGGGACAATTCGCGGTGAGAACTGACGCAACTACGGTAAAGCGTTTAAAAATTTTTTGATGATTGTATTATTCGTTGGCGTAAGTGTATCATTCCTGAAGAAGCGTACCTTGAAGGCGATAAAATAAATTGAGATGAATAAAATATTATGCATTATTGATCGTTTTTCGGTAGTTTCTAATTATGCTTAAATTTCCCCTAACACTTTGTTATCACACTGGTATAACGAGGAATATGGTTTATGGTGTATCTGCAGGCGAAATTCGCGGACGAGAACGGATACAACAACCCGCTGAGTCTGCTGGCCGCTGGCGCCATCGCCGGTGTGCCCGCCGCCTCGCTCGTCACACCCGCTGACGTCATCAAGACCAGGCTACAGGTACTGACACACACACACACACACACACACACACACACACACACACACACACACACACACGTGCCCGCCGCCTCGCTCGTCACACCCGCTGACGTCATCAAGACCAGGCTACAGGTACTGACACACACACACACACACACACACACACACACACACACGTGCCCGCCGCTTCGCTCGTCACACCCGCTGACGTCATCAAGACCAGGCTACAGGTACTGACACACACACACACACACACACACACACACACACACACACACACACACACACACACACGTGCCCGCCGCCTCGCTCGTCACACCCGCTGACGTCATCAAGACCAGGCTACAGGTACTGACACACACACACACACACACACACACACACACACACGTGCCCGCCGCCTCGCTCGTCACACCCGCTGACGTCATCAAGACCAGGCTACAGGTACTGACACACACACACACACACACAAACACGTGCCCGCCGCCTCGCTCGTCACACCCGCTGACGTCATCAAGACCAGGCTTCAGGTACTGACACACACACACACACACATACGTGCCCGCTGTCTCGCTCGTCACACCTTTTTTTCCCTTCTATGAATAATAATTCCAGCTTCAATTTCATATGGTCTCTTATTGAAAATTATTCTAAATTCTAATACAAACATACATACTATACGCACACTACGCACATGACCGCACTGGCGTTAACATACTAAATTTTCATTCGTTAATATTGTTATTTTTTTTGGAACGAAGTTCCTTACGGCAGGCTTAGAGGGGATAGGGATTTTGCTGCGCGACCGAACTGAAAAAAATGTGATAGTAAAACCGTAAGAAAAATGCGTGGAATAAAAGCGTTAAATGAGACGTGCGCAGGCGCGACAGTCGCGTACACAAGCGAGTAGTGCCGTTTAGCCGAAGGAAGTTCGTTCCTACCTGGTGTCCCACGACACCACATAATTTTTTTATTGTGCTATTTACGTCACCAACGAAATTTAACTATAAAAAAATATTTTTTTAAATGTTAAAACGCTTAGACTCCGACGTTATTTTGTGGAAATCTTACACAATCTGTCCCGAACCATTCCGAGATATCGCGTCCGTGAGAGATGTCTATGTATGCGTCGCGCAAATATTACAAGTATGTAGATTGATTTCTGTTAATCTCCAGTATTCTGTGCTTCAGATTAATGTGCTAATATTGTTGTGCTGTTTGTGTTGCCAAAGATATTTTTCTAAATTCATGCGTTACTTTGTTCTTAATGTTAAAAGGCTTAGATTCCGGTGTTATTTTATGGAATGCCTTTATTCAGAAAACACACATTAAAATCCACATAAATTTGCAAATCTAATTAATTACCGTAATTTCTACTTCGATTTCTGCAAAGTAACATCTGATTCTATAAGGCAAATTGTTGCACGTAATGTGTTTCAATTTACAGGTGGTAGCCCGGACAGGTCAAACGACTTACAATGGTGTAATAGACGCTACTAGGAAAATATATGCAGAGGAAGGTGCTCGAGCGTTTTGGAAAGGAGCGATGGGTAAGACTTAATCCATTCTAATATTATAAATGCGAAAGTAACTCTGTCTGTCTGTTACGCTTTCACGGCCAAACCACTGAACCGATTTAGATAAAATTTGGTACAAATATAGTTTGAGACCCAAGAAAGGACATAGGATAGTTCTTATCCCGGAAATCGCACGGGAACGGAAACTATGCAGGTTTTTATTTTAGAATTTTTTCCACGCGAACGAAGTCGCGGGCACAGCTAGTGACTAATAAAAATAAGGTGTATATTTAAAGTCTGTATATAATAGATGATATGATCATTCAACGCAGTTCATCATGATTTAAACATAGTTTTCAATATGACAAACCAAAGATATCCAGCCAGAAAAGAATGGGATTCAAAGAACAAAAATTTTTGATTTCTACGAATAAAATAATTTTGTCTCATAACGCTTTTCACCTTTATTCATAAAATATTCAACTTTTAGCGTAAGATTGAAAGATTATTCACCTTGCTCTATCGTGTGCGTCGCTGTTATACAGTTGCTAATACGCCTTTTATCTGGAAGTACCAGGGGGTTATTACTATTTTATTTCGTAAGCTGTAATTAACCCGTATCGCGATTTTCGTACAGACGTATGTACAAAAACTTTACGCGCGAGAAGTGATTTCTGTACACCCGTCTGTACAAAATTAACTCGCTCCAATTGGCCGTTGATTTTACGCTTCTGCATCCATGTGACGCGATTTTTGTATTGTATTTATTTTCTATTGGCTGTCGTCTTGAGACTGAGTACAAAATAACCAATGACCGAACAAGAAATTGGCCACAATAAATTAACAAAACACGATCGGCATAGTCATAGTAGAAATGGCGTGGGCGCGGAGCGGCCATTAAGTGATTTTGTGAGATAGTTACTGTATTTGTAACGCTGTATTTTGTGTGATAGTTTGTTCATTATGTATACTATAAAGTTATAGTATTGTTTGAGTGATAACGTAACTTAACGCAATTTAGTGTAAAACTTTAAGCAAAGTGAGATAGTGGTGAAATTTTTTACAAAGTTAATAATTATCACAGGATTTGAATATTAGGTAAGCTTTTATTTATTATTGTAATAGTAGGAACGAATAGGAAATTTTATACAGATTACGTTGATATATAGTATATATATATAAAATATAAACGAAAATATATGTATAAACCGATTTTTTGAAACCCAGGCATAAAAAAAAGGGTGCTTCCAGACACGGAGCACTACCGCGAATTTTTTATTGGCCAGGTAATCACGTCGCGGGTTAAAATGATGATATTTAAATGCATGCTTTCACATTATTTAAAGTCAACAGTGATGATATCATTATACTGCAAGCCTGGTAAAATGTGGGAGTTTAGAATCATTAATAGCACTAAATAATAAACTAATTTATAGCAATAAAATATTTGCACACCATATCATGGTAGATCATGTTGGTAACTTAATCAAATTTTAATAACTTGTAACTCCCATATTCTGGCAAATAAATAATTTCTTTCTTTCTTTCTTTCTTTCTTTCTTTCTTTCTTTCTTTCTTTCTAGCGGACACTAGAGCCGCTTCTCCATACAAACGTTGTTGTCCAGTTTCTTGATTTATAATAAAAAAGTATTCAAAATGGTTTAGTTTTGGAGGAAGAAACAGAAACAACGAAGCGTTATTTTTGTATAATTTTCATCGGCATTCGGTCCAGGCTGCATTTGTCTCTATCGCACTCTTCGGTATCCCGTAGAGTGCGATTGAATCTGAGGATCCATTTATTCGTACGTCATCAAACTTGAACAGGCTATTTACACCTTTAAATGTAACGGTAACTAATGCCGCCATGTTGATAAGTCAGCTCAATGGATGCCTTACAATACACGGCGTGAAAGAATCAAAATAATCATAATTTCTCACAAAAGAAGGAATTTTCACCATGTGAATGTTAAAAGTTGCCCTGTTTTCTTAATTTAAGGGATAATGTCCCTTATACCCAGTATAATTTAACCATTGAGAAAACCATACATTTGTATATATGTAGAGTTTATTTATCCTGTGCTATATAGCATGGGTTAATAGGCTATAGAATGGGATTTACATATAAATATAAACACTATGTATCAATGATTTACGTTCACTCCAGTTATCTCCATAACTGGCCTCCGGCTCATATACAGAATGCTGTTGACATTATAAGTTTAATTTTATACATGGCTTTCAGTGGTCCATATAAATACTTCGTAATAATAAATTACCTAAAATTAAAAAATCAAATTTAAAGAAAATTAATTTGTTTTTATACCACATAAAAAAAAGTGCCTTTACGCCCGTATCCCCGAAGGGGTAGGCAGAGGTACAACAAGTGCACCCACGATTAGCCGAAGATACTTGGTCCCACAAATGTGATAGGTGGCAAGCCTGTCGCCAACCGGGCACTTTCCAATCCCGGGCAACTTTGTGTTTATCAGAAAACTGAAAAAAGATTTATTTTTAAGTGCCCGACCCGAGAATTGAACCCGGGGCCTCATGTGGTCGACGCCAACGCTGGACCACTAGACCACAGAGGCCACTTACCATATCATATAAAACTTGTTTATTAACCTTAAGTGCTACTACGTCACTCATGATACGTTATCATTTACGATAACACTGTTTTGGTCAGTGAAGTACTAGATTTAAAGCGAAAGAATTACAATTTCACTGAATAACCAACATAGTACTAGATTGTTATTGAAAGAACTACAACAAAATGGCTACAAAAAAACATTTTAATAAATAGAATATACAGGTTGTGTAGAAATTATAAAATCGAAAAAAAAAAATAATTTCTATGGTTAATTTTTTTGTACGGTACTCTATATATTGATAAGAAGTTACATTTATCCAATACAATATACAATATTCCTATTTCAGCCCGAGTGTTCCGGTCATCGCCTCAGTTCGCCGTCACATTAGTAACTTATGAAGTATTACAACGTCTATTCTATGTTGACTTCGGTGGATCGTAAGTGCAAACAATTTGTTTACAATAATAGTTTCAATAGTTGTCAAAACATTGCATGTGTTAGTGTGCTTGCATGCATGTGTGTGTCTGTTAGTGTATATATATATATATATATATATATATATATATCTGTGTAAGCTTCAAATTAAAATCGGAGGTTACTATCATCTAAAACTCGGCGTTAATACTTAACACGGAGTTTTCACATTTATATTCGTCAAAAAAAATTATAATTTTCTTTGTAATTTTTTTAGTCGGAATAAAGAAACTCGTTAACGAGTTTCTTTATTCTGACTAAAAAAAATTAAGCCAAAAGGCATTACAAATACAATACTTTATTTGCACAAAATAGATCTGGAAAAGATTTTGTACATAATATGTCGATGTGCTTAAACCTATTTTGCCAGATAAATGATATGCAAAATTTGTTAATTTAAGACTACAGATTAGTACCTACTATATAGTGTTAAAGAATATAATAGGTCGGGGCAAAAGTATTTTCGTATTTGGAATGTATTATTAGTAATCAAACCTCTTTGGTTGTACTGAATGTAACTGGCTGGTTTTTATTATTTATTATTAAATGTGATATTCTGAAGATGCAATAAATAATTGAAAAAAACTAGTTCCCGGCATTTTTCAATTGTTTTTTGAGCAAGTGAAATGAACGTATGTGACGAAGAAATTCGGTACATTTTAAAGTTTTATTACAAAGAAGGTTAAAATGCGACGAACTCCGCGAATAAAATTACCTAATGCGGTATCAATAAGAGTATCACAAATGTGGTTTAAGCGTTTCAAGTCTGGAAACTCAACCAACCCTCATCTGTCACACTAAAGTGTGAAAGATGAGGTTCGCTCTGGACGCTTTGTCACAAATTAAATTAGTGCCATCTTTGAGAAAGTGGAGCAAGATCGACATATTAGTAGCTACGACATTGCTGAAGAACTGGATGTTGATTATAAAACAGTTTTACGTCATTTACGAAAGTCTGGGTACAAGAAAAAACTTGACATTTGGGTACCACATGATCTCACTGAGAGAAACCTAATGCAACGTGTTTCCATTTGCGATTCTTTACTGAACCATTTCTTAAACATTTGATTACGGGTGATGAAAAATGGGTGGCTTACGATAAGAATGTGCGAAAAAGGTCATGGTAGAAGCATGAACAAGCGCCACAGACCGTGGTAAAGCCCGGCCTGACTCGGAACAAAGTGATGCTATGTGTATGGTGGGATTGGAAAGGAATCGTCCACTATGAGCTTTTGCCACCGGGTAAAACTATCGATTCTGTGCCTCAAGCACGAACTTGCGAAAAAGTATTCGTATCGTCATCGAGAAACAAACGCATGAAAAATGATCAGCGCCCCTATCGTACGTAAATGGAACTAAATTTCGAAGCACAAGCAAATTATTAAACTTTTGTGTCGCAAACGTATCGAAAAATACGTGAAACGTAAAAAAATTGCGAGCACGAACGGCGTTTTGAAGTATCGTATCGCAAATTTCTAAGGCTGGGTATCGAGAGGTGACGAATCTTTTTTCACTTACAATTTGCCGGTGAAAAAAGTTTCGAGTTGTTTGAAATTATTTATTACGCTCGTTTTTTTAAAAATTAAGTAGTTTTAGTTACTTCCGGATATTAATACAATCAACGGAAAGCTAAAAAATGCAAAGACCACCTATATTTCAACGTAATTCTCTATTATATTCTCATTGGAAGTTTACTTCAAGATGAAGAAAATAATAGACAATGTAACAAACTCTCCCGAAGACCCTCTAAACTCACATTTTAAATATAACAAAATTGTCTGTTATATTTCGTTTATAAAGGAGTCAACAGAGTTATAATCATATTATCTGGCCAAATGATTAATCTAGTGTTAAATTGAGGACTCAATTTGTGTTATATAGTTTACCCATTCATTCTTTTCAAAGGTACACTTCATCTCTTATAAACAACCACACTTTATCAGGAAATGTATACTATAAATTGATTTAAAGGACTAAAATTTAATATATTGAAGATATTTGGATTAAGTGAGGGAGTAATATATTACATAAACACATAAATGCATAATAAAGATATTTGACTTAAAGGAAGGGAGTAATATATTAAATATATACATAAATACATAATAAAGATATTCGACTTTAAGGAAGGGAGTAATATATTAAATATATACATAAAATACATAATAAAATATATAGCTTAAGAGAGCAATATGATGATATTAATAATTACATTGACTTCATCTAAAGGAAAGAATTACGGTAGTATGAATATATGGACAAAATTATTGTAATATTTAGGTTGGGAGTTGTAAAGCACTTTAGTGCCGCAATTTTATTATTGTGGGATATGTAAGAGGCGCCGCCTCGCCTCACATGTGTGAATACCATGCCGGCTGATGGCCTTCCTACCGTATTCCCCAGAAATATATTGAAACTAAAAGGAACTAAAGTCCTTAATCTCAAAGAGAAAATCAATATATTATGAAGAGCCAAATTAATGGCAGGTAGGCATTACTATTGTGGGGTCACAAAGTGATAGCCATATAGTTTAATGTCAAAACTTGTGAATACATTGTTTGGAAGTTGATGAGTATAGGCATGACCAAGGTGCATCATTAATATTGAGCACAGCCAAAAGGCCAAATAATAAATATATTCCTCAAGTATACAATTAAGCATTGACTTGAAGTAAACAAATGTTGATAAAAATATATACTGTTGCTATTTTTGTAACAAACAGTTTAATAAAATAATAAATAAATATTGGCATGACAAAGGCGCATCATTTGTATTGAGCACAGCCAAAAGGCCAAATAATAAATATGTTTCTCAAGTATACAATCAAGCATTGACTTGAAGTAAGTAAATGTTGATAAAAATATATACTGTTGTTATTCTAGTAACAAACAGTAACAAAATAATAAATAAATATTGGCATGACAAAGGTGCATCATTTGTATTGAGCACAGTCAAAAGGCCAAACAATGAATATAATTCTCAAGTATACGATTAAGCATTGACTTGATCAAAGTAAAATAATTAAAATAATATATAAAATACTCAAGTTTGCGATAGCATTGACTTGGAGTACATAAATGTTGATAAAGTATATACTGTTGTTATTTTAGTAACAAACAGTAACAAATTAATAAATAAATATTGGCATGACAAAGGTGCATCATTTGTATTGAGCACAGTCAAAAGGCCAAATAATAAATATATTTCTCAAGTATACAATTAAGCATTGACTTGAAGTAAGTAAATGTTGATAAAAATATATACTGTTGTTATTTTAGTAACAGCCAGTAATAATAAATATTGGCATGACAAAGGTGCATCATTTGTATTGAGCACAGTCAAAAGGCCAAACAATGAATATAATTCTCAAGTATACGATTAAGCATTGACTTGATCAAAGTAAAATAATTAAAATAATATATAAAATACTCAAGTTTGCGATAGCATTGACTTGGAGTACATAAATGTTGATAAAGTATATACTGTTGTTATTTTAGTAACAAACAGTAACAAATTAATAAATAAATATTGGCATGACAAAGGTGCATCATTTGTATTGAGCACAGTCAAAAGGCCAAATAATAAATATATTTCTCAAGTATACAATTAAGCATTGACTTGAAGTAAGTAAATGTTGATAAAAATATATACTGTTGTTATTTTAGTAACAGCCAGTAATAATAAATATTGGCATGACAAAGGTGCATCATTTGTATTGAGCACAGTCAAAAAGCCAAATAATAAATATAATTCTCAAGTTTACAATTAAAGTTTGTGCAAGTTTGTTTTAACATTACTTGACAAAACTAAGACAAGATAATATGTTGTCTTCAATCACAATACCGAAACATTAATAGCCGGTACGCGATAAATAAACATATATAAAAGTAATCATTGCTCGCAATGAACTTCAAATAGTCCAAATCATAAAAATTTCATAAGTAAAATCAATTAAGATAATCCTTATGACGAAAGTCAAATGAACTCAGGTTAATGTATAAAAATACATTAAAACAAGCAATTTAATATATCCAGCTCTGTGATGTAGCTCATACCTGGTTGAAGATTTGATTGGTTATGTAAATAGTTCAACTTTGCTAGGCGTTAGATAGTTGGTGTTTATCTGGGTTAACCCTCTGAATACACTGTTTGCGGTAGGACTTATCCGAATACCACGCACTGGTAACGAGGAGATAACCATAACGACAACATTACATGTGTGTCTTTATATAGATATACACAATGCATGCGACATGCATACAACCCTGATGCCTTCGCAAAGCCGACACTACCTTGTGACGAAGGTATGGTCCAATCAAAAAGCCAAATAATTAAAATAAATTATTACTGAACGAGAAATTAACCTTTGTTCTAAAGATATTATAGTCAAATTTCCTCCTATAACCCTAATAATTTATAGTCACCACAAGCAATGAAATATTACTTATTAATCGAATTTGAAGTTATAGATGAAATTTAGTAAGATCTTTGAACTCTTTAATATTGTGATTGAATACTCAATACATCTTAGAATCCAAACAATTCGTCTTATACTCGTTTCCCAATGAAACTAAGTTATTTATATCTTCTCCTGACTATTAGAGTTCTATTACACTTATTTCAAATTCTATTTAATCAAATTTCAGAATTTAATAAGGTCTGAACTTTTAGAAATCAACGCTTATTAGATCTATTGTTGCTTTAAGTGAACAGTATTATGAAACGTCTAGCCACCCGAATAATCATAAGTAAAGTTCATTTGTACAATCCTTATGATGTAGAGATTCAATCATGGAATCCAGGTTAATACATGAATATATACAGATAAACAATTTAGACAAATAACTCTAGTTCTGTAAAATAGTTCATGTCTGAGATGATTAGATATGAAAATGGATCAACTTTGCTTGGCGGTATAGTTGGGTGTTTATCTGGGTTATCGCCCCAAACACCTTGCTCACGACAGAGGGGCATATTAACCGTGTGTCTGCACTGGTGAAGAGAAGATGACCATAATGACAACATTACATGTATGTCTTTATATAGATACACCCAGCACAACTTGTTGCCTTCGTAAAGTCGATATTCCCGTGAGATGAAGATGACATGATCTATTTACCAAGGTAAAAGGTAAAAATATCTAATCCAAAATTAGTAATTAACCTTAATTTCAGATTTATTTAGTAAACTTCCTATCTTACTAAAAGATCTGTTATGCACTGTCACTATAAACAATAATATTTCAATTATCCAAAAGAATTAATTTGATAAAGAAGTTTAATATTATAATTCCTATCCTCCTAAATCCCTATATAAATAATATAAAATAAGAATAAAATAAATAAATAATTAATTAAATTAAGTAAATAATTTATACAAAATATGGTTAAATAAACATAATACGTTTGGACTAAAGTTCATTCATTCCTCTCTTGTACTCTAACTCCCTGAAGCTTTATTAAAGTCATTTAAGATTCTCGCTCCAAATTTAATTCAACAATTCAGTTCATATTAATTATTCCTTTGTTAGACACGAAGAGAGTAATTTGTATTAGTTTGTGATTATCTCGTTTAATATTTGTACTCGGTTTTAAATTTGATTGTAAATAAAATAATGTTTTATGAAGATTTGATTTTAAGAGACTGGCCTATGCAATCAATTTACGTATTAGTTAATATTTAGTTTTATAATAGGATATAATAATTCGTATTAACATTTCATAATTTTAATAATTCATATTAAGGTAGGTTTTCGTGTGAATTTTGTGTAGATTTATGCCCCCACTTATTGGTTGTAATATATTATTCCTACAGTAACAGACCTTCTGCCTTCAATTCCTAAAAGTTCCTATTTCCTCCTAATCCAATTTGAAGCATTAATTCAAGTAATCATTTTAACTAGAGAAAGTTTCTATAATAAATATTTCCTAAGCTTGAATCACCTAGTTTTAATTGAAAGTCAATAATAAACAAAGTATTCCTTAAATTCCTCAATATATTAAAGCATCAATTCTTCCACCTAATATCTACACGCCCTACCCTATCACCTAATTGTTCCTTCATAAAAAAAAAATTATAACTGCCCAAAATTATAACAATGCAGAAATTAAAATCGTATTTGCCATACCTCCAACTCTGCAACAAACCTACAGTAGCTCTGCCTTCAGCTCCGACGACAGCTAAGAAGTCACCCCCACGCGGCCTCGAAGGCTCCAAAGGAATCAGCTCTCGATCCCTAAAGTTTAAATAACAAGCAGGATCAACTGTACTATGGAAATTATTCTAGGAACTTTCTAGCCGGTTCTCATCTATAAAGATATGTGGTAGTTATCACCAGTTAGTAGATTTTAAAAGATAAAACCGCACGCAAAACTTCGAAACGGATTTGAATGAAATTTTACACACAGATAGTTGATGACTTGGATTAGCACATAGGCTATTTATTATCCCGGGAAAATCTAGTGATCCAGCGGGATTCGCTTCTATAATGTTGCGGGTTGTACGTTGAAACTAGTTGATAACATTAATTCAGGTGCAGTAGTATTAGTATCTAACAATGGAATTCCTTCAAAATGACGAAGATGAAAAGTATAATTTAAAGTAGTTAAAGCACTTAAATCTATTCCTAATTAATAAGCTATTTAGCCAACATGCTTTTGAATTTGGTAATGCAAAGCCATTTCTTACTCCTATGAAAAATAAACAAACATAGCAATATCGGCCATTTGTAAGGTAAAGATGCAATAATGATAGTTCAAATGCATATGGTAAAAGTATAGTATAAACAATTAAAGCACATAAATCTATTCCTTGTTAGTTAATAAGCTATTTAGCCAACATGCTTTTGGCATTGGATAATGCAAAGCCATTACTTATTCCTGTGAAAAATAAACAAACATAGCAATATTAGCCAATTGTAAGGTATAGATGCAATAATAAGTGTCTAGAGACAACGGGATTCCTCCAAATGCCGACGATAAAGGTATAATATAAAGTAATTAAGTCATTTATTTCTATTTCCTAGTTAAATAATAAACTGTCTTGCCAACATGTCCTGAAATTTGATAATATAAAGCCTTTTCTTTATATTATATGAAAATTAACAAACATAGCAATCTTAGTCACTTGCAAGGTATAGGTATAATAATAATAGTGTCTAAAGGCAATGGGTTTCCTTTAAATACCGATGATGAAAATCTATAAACATATAATTAAGTCCATAAATCCATTTCCTAATTAATTAATAAACTGTTATCCGTTAAGCACTGAAATTTGATAAAGTAAAGCCATTACTTAGTCTTGTATAGTTATACAAACTTAAATTGTAGTCTTGTATTGTTATACAAACTTAATTTAATTTAAATTGGAAAACTACATCACCTGTGTTGTTTAGAATTCCGATTTATCCTGCGTCTTGATTAGCAGCCCTGTTGCAAAACTGTAAGACAGCAATTGCTCCACAACCATTGCTCACATTTTTATGGAAAGAAAAGAACATTTAAATACCAGGATAAATTATGGTTTTATTTTCCTAAAATCAAAATAGACTTCCCTAATAATAATATCACACAATTTCTATAAAGCAAACAAGTCCACGTTTCTCCTATGTTATTAAACATCTTTTCAACAGCCATTCCTTAAAATAAATAATTTCCTTTCTTCATACAACAAACATTCTTCACTCAGTCAAGGATCGATCCACCTTTACACAACATTTTGCACAATTTCATTCTTGTAAACCTAATCACATATTTATCGGTAATATGTTTATTAAAATTGTATAGTCAACATTCAAAAGATTTACCTTCTAGTAAAACTACATTCTACCAATACTGCTAGATTTAAATAAACCCAACGACTACCATATCAAATACGAAGTTGCATAAGTACATACGTAATCCCTGAATAAATCTCTATTCTACATACTCACGGTTTTTTTGATCAATAAAATTTTTACCAATCCCTTTTCCTCCTATCTTTCAAAATCCCGTCATTCCCTTTTCATCTCAAAAATTTAAATCCCTTTCTTTCCTGTCATTCTCTTTTCATATTCGTTCCCCTTTTCTAAGGTTTTATATGTTTATATGTTAGGTCTTATATATTAATGAGAATTAGTTTTTTAATTTATTTTCATCTTTGATTCCATTGATATTATTTATTAAACATAATTCAGACATATTTTTAACAAAAAAAAAAAATAGTATAGATTCTTATTATTTTCTTTTATTACACTAAACCTCTTAAGGGATAGATGAAGTCTGTTACAACAAGATTCGATGTAAGCAATTTTTATTCTCACATTTTTATTTGTCGTAATTTTTCACTGTTTACATTTATATTACAACAGTGGCTGTTGCCAGTGACTTCGTCCGCGCGGACTTCGTTTACTCCGCACAGCTCCTCCCCCGTCATGATAGCGTGATAATACGTAGCCTATATGTTGACCCGACCTGTTAGTAATATTCATGCAAAATTTGAAGTAAATCCATGCAGTACTTTTTCAGTTTACCCCGGACATACATACAGACAAACAGACATACAGATAAACAGATAAAAATTCTAAAAACTATATTTTTGGCTTCGATATCAATTGTAGATAACGCCCCAAGTATTCTTTAAAAAAAAATTCAATGTACAGTTTTGACTTTCCTACGATTTTATTATATGTATAGATTATTTTTCAGAGAAGTTAGACGTAGGACTGACTAAACAGAGAAAAATATTTGATCCTATGGATTTAAATGATACCGAATTTAAAAATAAATATCGCCTCAACAAAGAGGCTCTTACATTTCTCTGTGAGCAACCCCGCCGAAAAACTTCATTAAGACTGAGTTCCAGGATAACTCTAGAGCTTATTTCCTTAGAGGAATCTTGTTTCTGGAAGAAAGGATCCAATCTTCACTTCACATCACGAAACAAAAAACTGCACATAATAAATAAGTTACATAAAACTTCCAGGACGTACTTTTCCATGAACTTCACCATAGTTGTGTACTGCATAAAGCTAGTCTAGTTTTCATTTTATAATATTTTATTTATATTTAATGCGAGGAAACAATTTAAATGTAATGTTTTCGAGAGCCCGTACGAATGTAAACAAACTTGACCTTGTCTTTGTTTGGTATCGTATACCTACCTCAAGTGCCAAGTGGTCGTATCGTTCAAAAACCGTAGAACAACGTAAGATCGTTGTTAGAATGGTTTCGTCAAAATAAATTTGATTTTTCTTAGAGTAGAGAATGCATTTCTTTATTTTTGTGTATTTTATTAATTATGCTTGAGTTAGGTATGATTTTAGTTATCAATAAATATATTTCTATATGGAATATAATGAAACCGGTAATAAACGATTAAGTTTTTGAACGAAACTAGCACCTCCCTGCTTACGTTAGGATGACGTCACTAGCGTAATCGTATCGAGGTCTCGAGAGTCAATAGAAGGTGCTTCGTGCTTCCTACTATCGTCATACTCCGTTAACGTATCGAGTCCTCGATACGTTAACGATACGAAAACGCTTAAAGTTCGTGCTTGAGGCTCTGATCTCTACTGTCAGCTACTGATGAGATTAAACAAGCTATTGAGAAAAACCGGCTGGTGGAGCTGGTGAATAGGAAGGGCGTGGTGTTCCACCATGACAACGCCAGACCGGACTCATCTATAGCCACGCAGCAAAACTTGAGAGAGCTTTGCTGGGATGTGTTGATGTATCCTCCGTATAGCCTTGACCTTGCTCCATCAGATTTTCACCTGTTTCGGTCATTGCAGAATTCTTTTGGAAGTATAAAGCTAACCTCAAAAGAACACTGTGTACACTACCTGTCAGATTTTTTTAAATCAATAATCTCAAAATTTCTACAGGAATGGGATCATGGCACTATCCACAAGATGGCAACAAGTCATCAATCAAAACGGCACATACATATCTATATATATATATATATATATATATATATATATATATATATATATATATATATATATATATATATATATATATATATATATATATATATATATATATAATAAAATCGTAGGAAAGTCAATGTATGTCCGGGGTAAACTCAAAGAGTACTGCATGGATTTACTTCAAATTTTGCATGAATATTACTAACAGGTCGGGTCAACATATAGGCTACATATTATCACGCTATCACCTACGGGGGAGGAGCAGTGCGGAGTAAACGAAGTCCGCGCGGACGAAGTCGCAGGCAACAGCTAGTTATAAATAAATAAAAAAATATACCTAGAAAAAATATTATTTTCCTATGTATGAACGATACGAAAATACTTTTGCCCCGACCTTATATTTTTACTCAATTTTTATTTAAACTCATTTCATACATTTTTATAAATAAATTATTTAAAAGTACTTAGATGATAACAAAATTCAAAGTGTTTTAAAATTCGTATTATAATAATATTTGTGTCATTATATATTTTTATCATTCAAATAATCATTGGTGTTGTAATGACCTTTTTCACATAATAAATTAATGCTTCTTAAACAAATGCAATTTAATTTCCTTTATTATAATTGGGAAGTTTATTAAATATTTTAGGAGCCATAAAACACATTTGTGATACACAACAACACACACACACACACACACACACACACGCACACACACACACACACACACACACACACACACACACACATTGATATAACGTTAGATGTGGTGCTCAGTATTTTTTCTTGGAATCCATTGTAATTGCAATTTTCAGTCGTCTAATGAGCTCGGAATATCATATTATGTTAACATTTGAAAGCCATAATATTTGTATTTATAAAAATAATGTTGATATAAAATTGTTTTGCAATTGATTTAGGAGAAATAAAGATAATTGAAGCAGAAAGGCATTGATATAAAGTCTACATTTTGTGGCTAATTTTTTTTTATTCATTATAATTTTAGGAGAAAATCGTTAACACTTTAGCTGAAAGCCATGAATACCAAGTCAGATTTGGTGTCCTGATTTTTTTTTCTTTGAATTTACTGTAATGTATTTGCAATTTGCAGACGTCCAGCGGGTTCTGAACAACACGTGTCGACGCCGATCGAGGAGACAAAGCGCAAGCCGCACCACATCGGCGGGTACCAAGTGGCGACCCCAGTGCTCACCGGCCTCGAGACCAAGTTCGGCATCTCACTACCACGCTTCTCCTACCCCAAGCCGCAGTAATAAACCTCACTTAAGGTATACTATATTTATACATGGTGCTTACTAGATACAAAAGCCGAAATACCCATAACGTTTTATATTACACGACCAATCAATAAAACATAAAATAAAACAGAATTAACAAATATTCCGAGCAATCAGAAGACTTTATTGTATCAATGACGTCACGCAATTATTATCACTCTACTCGTCAATGAATCTACGCTCTGGGCAGTGAGCGGTATTCCCATCACACTTCATGCTTTGGACTGTCAGAATAGTTAAGTGGTAAAGATTTTGGTAATTAAACCGAAGAACAATAAGGTTAATAAACAAAATTTCACAAAAAAAAGTTGTGTGTTTACATAAACATTTTTTATAGACTGGATAATATATATACGTTAAAAATTATCGAAATCGATTCTACTGCTGAGTCTGAACGAACTAGTTTCGGCTTTTGTATCAAGTAAGAGGCACTTTATATATTTCTCGTACACCACGATTCAGATAACGTTGCCGCTTTTCAGCTATATAGCTTAATCATGTACACTTCCCAGTGGAAAATACTAAACAATGGCTAGTTTCAATAGAGTGTCGTTTGTGTCACTCACGTTTATATTATGTGATAATAGTTTCTCAATACATTTAAGTAGTTTCCACCGGAAAGTATGTCTTGAGTGTTGAAGAATATTTTGAGTGCACGCCAGATTTTAGACCGGCAAACTTATGCGAATCGTAATGTACACAAATAATAATTTGTACAATTGACTGTTAAAACACATTAAAGACAATTGATAACTATCTGTATTCAAAAAAAAAACTTTCATTTTGGTTTGACAACATCTTATTAAAAATATCTTTTTATATTTTTGAATAAGATATGCACAAATAGTATTATAATAAGACCGTATGACGTAAAAATAATTATATTTTTTTTTTATTAAATATATATACTAAAAGCGAATCCTCCGTACTAGATATATTAGTAACAAGGTAGTAAAAAAAAACAAAATTATTTAATAATGTTAACCTTTTTATTGTTTCTCAACATATTATGGACAAGCTTTATAAGTTTGATTTTGATTATTTACAGAGAGGATTGCTTAGTATGCTGAAGTAAATAATTTTATTAAAAAAAATTAAATTAAAATTGCTCAATGTAATCTGTTTATGTTATACAGGGTGTTACGTTAAACTAAACATCTTGTTAGGTTTGTTATTAAAATATAAGAAAAAAATATCCTTATCAACTAAAAAAATATCCTCATTATTTAAAAATTATAATATACAATATAAACATTTCGTAAAGCGTCTCGCGATACATCTGTACCTCGTGTATTGAAAGTGTGCTGGCACTTGAAGTAATAATGCTAACAACATATGTTAGACGATTTTGTAGAAACTTAGGATTTTGTAGAACTTTCGCATATTCAGAAACGAAAATCTAAATATTTCATCCACTTTTTTAATATTTGATGTTATCATTTTCAAAATATTTACAGCCATTAAATCATTACAATATTGTTTGGCTGTAAATTATAGAATATCAAGCAAATAATCTGGTATGTAAAAATATAAGAAATTATAAAATTTATTGAATATAGACCTTCTGTATAGAGTCAGAACCAAAAATATTATACATTCAGAAAATCCAAAAAATATCATATAACTTTACGTAATTTTTAGCTTTCCGCAATTATATACATCTAAACGTTAATTATGCCAAGTATCAGACTCCATGGTCGTTATTTTTTAAAAAAGGAGTTGAAACTATCACTTCACGTATTAAAATATAAATTGCTACGTCATATGTATTTGGCTTAGAAATGCATATTTATGGTCCTGACTGTAAAACATATTTTTTAATCGTCGTTATGTAGGTTGATGATATTTTTATCGCCGACTTAATATACGGCAGTTGTACCTATTATTCATATATACATCTAGACAATTTGTTTATAAAGGACAGGGTGTACAGAAATCATAAAAAATATTAAATCATTTAATTTAGAAAAAGATTTATTTTTGGAATTTGAAAATTGGAATTTATATTTAAATCTAGTAACTTAATGCTGCTGTATAATTTGACAGCGGGTCGAACTCCGTTTTTTGTGTATAAAAAATTTAATTAAATAATGTTTAGACAACTTAAATAGGCACATTTGAATGTCGAAAAAATAGGTTTTTTAATGTGTGACAAAAATCTCTGAAGCACCCTGTAAATATAGTAGGTTAATAGAAATGTATGTGGTGAAATGACATACTGTGTATATTTATATTGTTGTAAATAAAATATATATTCGTTTTGTATAATTATTTTTATTACGAAAATGAAACAGTAATGTTATACGCAAATCTTGATGACCAATCTGAATAAATTTATGCTTCTGATACTAGCTAAGTCAATACAAAGAAAATGGAAAATGAATAAAAATATAGTGTGATATGTAATTATTTATATATTTCAAAATTTTAAAAATATAGAAAATTAAGAGAAATCTCAAGAGAAAAAAGATTTCTTTTTTTCACAGTGGTCATCAATCTTAGTGATAGATAATAAATAATAAATGGAGAAATGATTAAACTCTACTATGAAAACATCATTATTGTCGAAAAATATAAGGACTATCAGAAGAATTTTGTACTAAATAAAAAGTTACTATTCAATTTCCTTGAGCTTGTTGCCAAGAGGTTACTAACACACGTTTTAGCTCTTCTTAAATTAAATGCAAGCATATTCCTGCCCACTGTGAACGTACTCCGGTTCCTTTACAATATTTATGAAAAAAATATCATCCTTTATATATGTATACGTTATCAAGGCGTAAATTCGAATAGGTTAATATATTACTTGAAATAAGCAATATTTTGACACCTTTTTATCTATCTCGAATCCTAGTAAAGGAAAATTGTTATAAATGTATAATTAGCGAGATATATTTATAAAAATATAAAAAAAGGTTTCGTGATATTAAAGGCAGCTTACACCAAAATGCTTAAATACATTTAGTCCCTTAAACATGTTTAGCAATGTCAAAACGCCTTAAATGCTGTCAATTTAAACGTATTTAGTGACTTAAAATGATTTAATCATTTTGGTGCAAGCCGCCCTTAGTCTTTGACACTATTGCAGCCATATATTGCACTAAAAGTATTGCCCTTTTAAATAAAAATAAAATTATGTTATTTCTTAATACTACCGATGCGAGGATGCATTGTCTCTGTGTAAGATGTAAAACATTTTTATTCTAAAACAATGGACACGTACAGAACAGTTTAGATAAATTTGCTAGTAATCATTTTGTTAAAATTATTGGATATTAATCAACAATAAAAAGCGACAAGCTGTTAACTTATCTAAATTGTATTGTATGTAATATAATTGTTAGCATTTCGCTTGTATTTATTTTTACCCACAGACAAACGGATGTTTTTGCTGTGTAACATGTAGATTTCTAAAAAACCTTTCTCTTAGTCTCATCATTTGCATTTTATAGAGCAAAAATATTATCTTTCCTTTACGCTACGAAATGGAGTTTGTATTCGAAATTGGTAAATGACAATTACTAATATCGAACACTATACCGAATATAGTATATAAGAATCTATCTCAATTTAATTTATAATAATTTTTTAACGCAGTAAAACTGCAGCAACTGATTTCCCATTTCCTATATCTCATCCGGAACCCAAATCTTCGCCAAAAAAATGAGACCACACGGCGAATATTACACCCTCACAAACAAAAAATTTCAAAATCGGTTTATAAATGATCGAATTCTGGGGTGACAAACGTAAAAAAATATACAGACGAATTAAGAATCTTCTTCTTTTGGGAAGTTGGTTGAAAATGAAATAGATTTTGTGGTATAAATAAAATCATATAAATCCGTATATTACCATTTACCAGTAGTCATTAAAGCCATATTGGGTAGTTGAAAATGTTTCTAGTAGGGTTGGGTCACAAACCTATTTATAAGCATTGCTTGCGTAGTTAGAACAATTTACTCAATATTTTTATTCTAAAGATAAAATCTTGAGCACTGAACAGAGATGGATGTCATCCCATCTCATGGGTGGCATTAGTAACGTAAAATATGTATTACAAATAAACTCCAGTTCACTTTTATCTGTGTATATAAAAGGCAAAAATGACTGACTGATGTTTTAACGCACAGGCCAAACCCTTAGGGCTAGAAACTTGAAATTTCGCACACGTATTTGTCTTATTATGTAAGCATCCACTAAGGAAGGATTTTTCAAAATTCAACCCCAAAGAGAGTGAAATAGGAGATAAAAGTTTGTATGAAACAAACAAAAATAATACAAAAAAAATAATGAATTACGTATTTAAGCGTTTTTCAAAATTCGATCTCTATGAGTTACCCTCATAAGGGAAGTATCTTATAAAGAAAGGTTAAATAGGTTCTATAGTAAATATGCGCGAGCGAAGCCGCGTGTAATAGCTAGTTTTCTAAAATTTTACATACCCAACCGCTTTCACTGATTACAGCATAATCAGGGATTAGCGAAACCGGTTAGGTGTGTAAAATAATATAAAAGATAAATGCACTGAAAGTACGAGTTTATTAGTAATACCTATTTTAAATAGTTTCACCAAGCCAAAAAAATAGTAACATTAAACCATACATTTAATTTTACTAACTAAAAAGCAAGAATCAATATACTGTGCGATTCAAAAGTCAAAATAAAAAAAAATGTTTTAAAAAGAAAAACATTGTAGAGTAGTACTTTTGACGAGTCGACAGTCTAAGTTTTGACTATTGTATATATACTCTGTCTGAGAATTGAAAAAAAAAATGCTTTATCATGCTATTATAGTTAACTCCATCGAATAAATTATTAATTTGAATGAAAAAGAAATGAATATTTCACAAAAAAATATTTTCATGAGTGTTAAAATTTTATTAAATACATTTAATTTTATTAACTAAAAAGCTATAATCAATATACTGTGCGATTCAAAAGTCAAAATCAAAAAAATGTTATTTTAAAAAAAAAAACATTGAAGAGTACTTTTGACGAGTCGACAGTCTAAGTTTTTACTATTGTATACTCTGTCTGAGAATTGAAAAAAAATGCTTTATCATGTTATTATAGTTAACTCCATCGAATAAATTGTTAATTTGAATGAAAAAGAAATGAATATTTCACAAAAAAATATTTTCATGAGTGTTAAAATTTTATTAAATTATTTTGAGATAGAACAGTTACATGTAATCCTCGCTGCATTTGAAATCGCATCTCGATATTTTTTATACATTATTTTTGAATGAGATTTTATTACGATTTTGATCTAATTTATTTTTGAAAAAACATGTGTGTGGGAGTTGATGTTTTTTTATTTTATTTTAATACTTATTTAATCAAAACTGACTTCAGTATCAAAAGTCCACTGTAAGAATAACTTTTCATGTAAAAGGCCATATATAAAGATTCATGTATTTGCCGCTCAAGTAGCATGTACTTGTTGAAATTAAGACATTGGCACTAATAGATACAGTCAACCGCTAATTAAAATTAATTATACGACATAAGGCTAAATGGACACACGCTCGACTAATAAGTGATGCAGATTGTACCCAAAAAAATGTACTGCCTCATGTTATTTAATTAGCATTGAAGTTCTTAACAAGCATTTTCTTAGTTCTGTTGTTAATTATTGTGCAGTAAAAATTTAAGCATTGTCGTGGCTGGAAACAGTGGACTTGCAACTCTACTTTCGAGCGGCAAAGTCATTTGAATCGTTCAAACTTTCCATGTTAATGCAGCAAGCGAAATAATTTCACTAATAACAAATATTTAGTATCCTATAAGAATCATATCAAGTAATAATAAGCGAATTTGTGTATCTTCAAACTCATCTATAACGTCCAATAAATCGTAATGTTGTTTAAAATAGTTTAAAGCACTATACAGGCCGGTCCAAAATTGTGTTTGTTTAATACTTAGGTCTTCTGATTAATTATGGTTGAGTTTTCGACAAGGAAAATTACCTTGTAAGCTTGTAGTGGCTTTTTTGTACTATAATATTTTTTTCAAAATATATAAAAAAAATCCTAAAGGAATAAAAGAAAAAAAGGAAAAAATTTGGATAGATTTGTATAGTGTATAGAAATGTTTAAATGCGTACCTAAGAGTAGGACCACACGGGTATTGTCAATACTCTGCGACACCGCACTTCTGTAATCTCAATTTTCATTAGTGAGTTTTTTTACAGAAGAGAGATTACACAAGAGAACTTGCCTGATAATAAGGGATCATCACCGTTTATGGTCATTCGCAGCGTCGGAAGTCTAGTAGAATAGTTGCGAACTTTGCAAAATGGGCAAATTGTTATTTTTAAAAGCAAAATTTTTAGAAATCCATACATCAAGTTGGACAGGAATACTTTGAACTTTGGATTTTCAATGATGGAATCCAGTAACAGAAAGACGAACAATTTTGCGGAACTTGTTGCAACATATTTATGTAATATGACCCGATTTATACGTCACTACATAGTATAAAACAAAGTCGCTTTCTCTGTCTGTCCCTATGTCCTTTAAAACTACGCAACGGATTTTGATGCGGTTTTTTTAATAGATAGATTGAATCTTGAGGAAGGTTTTAGTATATAAACATTCCCGATATTCCAACGGGAACAAAAGTTGCGGGGTGAAACCACGGGCAGGTCGCTAGTATCTAATAAAACAGAAATTTATCTAGTATAACTTCATCGAAACGTACCATGTCGTCTTACTCTTAAGGGGTATTAGAAAAATCTATATTAAAGTTGTACAAAAACTTTAAAATGTAGGTAGAATAAAGTTACACGAAATACTATAATATAATAAGGAATTAAATTTAAATATTTAATAACCTATTTTTAATAACGGCACATCCATAGTATGACTTATATTGTTAAAGAGGTGGCCAATTATTTATATATGGTATTTCAAATATCTGCATACAAGTAAAATTATTCGTTTGTGGTATATCGTATATTAGTCGTATATCATAAAACCACGAACCATATATACGACCAACGTTATGTAATACAAAACATAACATTAACAAATTACAAATCAGAATAAGGGTTAAGCCAAACCGACGCAAATCCGCCGCGAATCGTGCGATACATGGCACCGTAATGTATGGATCGGACGCGTCGCTTTTGCTTCAAAGACTAATTTATGTTACCAAGTCTAATGACAACTCAAGTTTCAAAGTCCGTCAGCTATTTATTAAAGCTAAAGAGTTTGTTCTGATATTTTTGGTTACTAATAACTAAATTCTCAAAAATTTGTTAAAACATTATTCTCGTGAAGAAATCGTATTTTTATAGCCATAAAAAGGCAAGCGATGATATTGGCCACCTTTTTTACAAGTTTCAAACTTGTCTTTTCCACTACACACTATTCTACCTATTGCTGTGCACGCTAAATACATTTTGAAGATTTTGATTATTTAATTGGGACTTAAGTTGAACTAAAACTCATTTAGGAACTAGATAAATATTTTACCAAGAGACAATAGAGTTTGTGAGTAAAGTATTTATCTTTAGCTGTGCGACACTAAAACACTTATTAATAAAAAGAAAAATAATAAAATTGAGTGTAAATAAAAAAGAGAAATCGTAAAAAAAAGATTTTGCTTCTGTAGATTGAACTAACCCTCGCTATTTCTAATGTTATAGTAAATTCTTCAACGTGCGTCTTTAATATGCTTGTGTGTATGTTTTATGCTCTTTTGAGGATCTAACAAAGTAGGCAATAAATACTATTTTTGTATGCTTTCTTTATCAAAGTTAAGAACACATGTATAATGTATATATTTTCTCTTCACAGTTTTGTACTATGGATTGTCCAAATGTGCACAATTAGTCAGTTTTGTAATTGTTACAGTGTGTGAACTTGTGACTAGGTTTAAAACATCGGTTATTTGGCCTAGAAGTGTATAAATCAGTCACTAAGTTTGCGATTTATATTAGTCCTAACACAGATTACCGATTTTCGTGCAGATGCAGTCAGATTTAAATTGGGAAAATTATCGATCAATCAATTGATCATTACGTAAATTCTAGTAATAGTTTACAGTGTTTTTGAAATATAAGTAACTTATGGTTGTTATTAATTTTAATTATTGTTTTGAGATAATCTAACTGTTTTATAAATTTCGCCATAATAATTCTAATATATCAAGCGATAGCTAATGATTAAAACTTAATTTTCAAAGTGGATTAAAATTCAAACTCTTGTTATCTTTGTACAGGGGCGTAGCTACCATCGTATCTACCGTATCAATTATACGGGGCCTCCGGGGTACGGGGGCCCCCAAAGTGCGTATGCAAACATTAATAAAAACTTCCCAAATGGCAAAAGTAAAAAAAAAACAATTTCTTTTTTTTAAAAGATGCAGGACAATGTATATTTAATGTGAATTGTAAAATTTTTGGAAAAGTGACAGGTAATTGAAAATGATGAATAAATATTTCTTTTAATTTTTTAACGCAAACATTTTTTGTCTTTGGTGAGAAATCGCTACCTTTCATAAGGGCTACCAAACAACTTTTTATGGCTTGGCCAAGCCACGAAACGAACTGAACCCTATTCTACAGTAAATTAGTACAATTTACAGAAAAATTAAATATGTTACACCAACAACACAATAATTATGAAGATGATACCGACCATGTCAACATTTATATAACAAAACTCCCACAATGGTAGCAGTAAGAAATCTGCAACAAAAGCATAATTTTACAAAGGTGCGAGAAAGATTGTCTATAGATATATGTAGTAGCATTACAATTTTGTTATGTAATTGTGTAATGTGTGATATATGCTTATTTGTTAAATATATAAAAAGTACATTTTAACAGACAAAAAAACTACAATTTTGAAATCTACAAAGAAGTTGAAAAACTTATAAATGTCTTGTTTTAAATAGATAATTGTCGGGTTGACTACAACTGTCGGTAATCTGCGCAAGGCCTTATCTATGTTAAGCGTACATGTTGTAAAACAACGTTGTATAAAGTGAGTTATTACAAGTGCTAGGAAGCCGACGTGAACTTAGGTACTATATTTATTGATATTGTACATTTTTGTGTTAAAAATAAAACTGATTATGAATATTTTTGTTTCAAGTTTTTATAACCTTTTTTATAATAGATACCAGCAATGGGGTTACTATTCCCGTGTTAGTTCGAGCCCCCTTTGAAATTATTAGTTGAAACTAGTTTATATCACTAGACACTTTTACTATTCCACTTGTACATCAATTTCACTTTTACACAATACAAGTGGAATAAGTAAAAGTGTCTAGTAACAATGGAATTTCACCAAGTGCCGACGATGGAAAGTATAGAATATAGTTTATATCACACTTGAACTTTTAATAGATTAAACTAATTAACCCGTGCGAAGATTTCGCACGGCGCCATCTAGCATTTTTCAAGTATAAAACTCTATTAAGATTTTGTATCCCCCACAGATGGCGCTCCGGTCGATTGTTATAAAAATTAAATATGTTATTGTTTTTATTAATAAAAAGATTTTTTTCTATTTTTTCATATTTTTCGCGCTAAGCAGAAAACATAAACTTTAACTGGGTATTTTTTTTGTGAAGTAGTTAAAGAGATCGAGCCACTCCATGAAGAAACACCTTTTAGAAATAATATATATATGATGACAGATTTCGTTTTTTAAAGCATCTTCAGGACGTAATATTTTTTACTTTTATATTTCTATATTATATTCTTTCAGTAAAGAATATTACGTTCTGAAAATGCTTGAAAGCGAAACGGTCGATAAATTTAATAATTTAATCTATAGGTACCTATGGTGAAGTAAAAGTGTGGTATAAACTAGTTTCAACTAATAATAATGGAATTTTAACAAGTGTCGAGGATTGAAAGTGTAAAATCTAAAAGGAGAAAGTTTGGCCAAGCGTGTCACAATCGTTGTAGGTACACAACTAAGCATCAGAGTTTCGAAACGTCTTGTCTGGGTTTGATAACATCGCTTTACCTATTTTTTCCGCAAGAGCGCCAACGCTCATCACTGTCATGTTCCACCTTGGAGGGTAAGGTAGCCGGTATACTTATTTATGTGACATTACATTCCTACCACGAATGTCAAAGCATAGCTAATACTCACTCTTAGACACACTTGCACAAGGCATGCTCTATACGAAAGTGCATATTTGCTTTCATATTACCAACACGCAGATTGCTTTGCTGCATGAAATCGAGGTAAAAGGAGGACCAACTTATATAGGGGGACTGTTGCGAAAGTGTCCAGCTGTTTCAAATACCTACCAGAATGCCGCTGACGTAGGATAAACTACCATCATCGAGTATGTAACCAGAAGAGTGGCTATGTTGTTTGTTTTGTTAGAAAACAAATTCCTCCAAAACGCTACGCCAGTTGTAATGCTGAGATTGGCCGACTCAAGGTTAATGTGATAATGACGCAGCAATACTACACGCGTATTGAATAAAATGAGATAGTCATATAGGTTACACCAAGGCAAGAGCAAGACGCATAAACAAGTCTTACGTGTTTCGTGTTATCTGACCAGTTAAACTTGGGCCATATTATATGAAAAAATAAAATCAATGTTTATTGCCGATGAAACGTAATTCCGTCTGTTTTATAATTCGACGTTTTGCTGCTTTTTTCACACCATCTCATAGAACAACACGACATAATGCAGTATAATATACCAAACTGAATATTTTCGAGAGTATCGGGGACGTACACACAGGTCACTTGTTGGTGCGGTTCTGCTTTAGTGCAAGTGTGAATTGCTATTTATCAGTGGCAAAACACTGATCAGTTTCGGAATTAGATGGCTCATACTGCTACTCTTTTAGGTTACATGCTCGATGACTACGATATGCAACATAACAGTTGTAGACGGAGTGGTGTATGCTGAGCGTATTTAACAGCGATTATAGCGCTGTTTAACAGTTTACTGGGAACGTATTTAAAAGCACTTTCACCGCTTTCTGAAAACTATGCGACGGTGGCGCGACTACAGTTTGATGTTTTTCGATGGACATTTCTATTCACAGAATTAATTGGTTTTCCTTACATCTAGGCTCCATGAAAATTAATCCCAATTTCATTACATTTTATTTGAAGTGGTAGGTACTTATTCCTATTTACCATAATTACAACAGGATACTGCATCAAGTATCTAAACGCCCGTATCCCCGAAGAGGTAGCCAGATTAACGACAAGTACACCCAGGACAAGCCGAAGATACATGGTCCCACAATGTGACAGGTGGCAAGCCTTCGCCAACCGGGCACTTTTTCCGATCCCGGACAACGTTGTTTTTATCAGAAAACAAAAAAAATTGCCCGACGCGGGACCTCATGTGGTCAACTCCGACATCGGACCACTAGACCACAGAGGCGATAACTGTGGAGGATGCTGCATGTTTAGCATTAGGAATTTGAAGTACATATAATTTAACTGGATGTTACGAAACCGACATCAAATTGCCGAAAACGGTATTAATACAGCATCTTAATGTAGCTTTGTTTTGGTAAAAGAATTTTTATAATCAGTCTAGTAGGTTTTGAAAAATCTCAATATTTCTACAGGAATGGGATCATGGCAATACCTAAAAGATGGCAACAAGTTATCGATCAAAACGGCTTACCTATACATAAATAAAAAATTATACCTATTCAAACATTGGACGTTTAATCAATTTTCACCATTTTAGATTGTGTGGTCGATGGTTTGGTTTCAGTCCCGGTTTTTGGCTAAAAATGAAATTGGAGTTGTTCTGAGAAAATATTCGCGTAGCGTTTCTCTCGACACTTTTTGTCTCGCACTACTCTGTTGTGGAATCAATTAGGCACCGGTAGGGATATTTCCGAAGGAACACGACTTGGGGACCTTCAAGAAAAGAGTTTCTTATTCTTAAAAGGCCGGCAACGCAACTGCAAGATCTCTGGTATTGCGGATGTCCATGGGCGGCGGTGATCACTTACCATCAGGTGCACCTCCTGCTCGTTTTCCCCCTCTTCTATAAAAAAAGCTTGATGTCTGATGGCGATGTGACAGCACCTCTTTGTTTCGAAACTGTCCGTCCCGTTTGTCGAAGGGAATAAATATATTATGATTCCTATTACAGGTATCTGTATATACCTGTAGACTGGTAAAGACTATTTACTGAAGTAGGATGTTCAAGAAATCCCGACGCAATTCTTTTTATTAAAGACCTTGACTGGTGTGCATCATTTGTATAACAAAACACAAAAAGAGCTGATATACTTCGAATAGAAGTCCTGCAGACTGAATTCAAAGTAAACCATATCATTACAATAAAAGAATACTTAATTTGATATTTGTCAGCTGTAAAAGTTGCTTAATTTCTCAATCATTTAGAAAAGATCTCATGAACTTGAAACGGCTGAACCGATTTTGATAAAACATGTCTAAAACTACCGCTAAAAATCAGCTTTCAAATTTAAAAAATGCATCAAAATCGGACAACCCGTTTGAGAGGTATGGTGCCAAAGACACACACACATATAGTGGTCAAACCACTAAACACGATTAGACCTTATAATATCATTTTTTTGGCGTCGGGGGTTAAAAATGCGACTATAACGATCATAACGCATCTCACTAAACGCAAACCTGTGAATCGTAGAGAACGGAAGCGTCTATTGACGTTTGATTTGCTCTGCTTATAGTTGTAAAACAACCAATTTAAAACGTTTTAAATCGAAAATCGTGGTTTAAAACCCCGAAGTAACCGTTTTAAACGGTTGAAAACTCGATTACAAAAAATAAAAGCGCTGTATTTAACGGTTTACTATAGGCCCGTTTTTGTCATTGTCATTATGTTATGGTTTATACTTGGGGCACACGAAAAGATTTGCACTTCTAGCTAATCGGAACTATTTGAATTTCGAATGTTATATTTTTAAAACGTTGCAACCTTCTTAGTAATAAAAACAACAATTGGCGGGAAATGATTTGTCAATTATGTTTTTATCATACATCAAATTTCTACGTACGCAACGAAAATGGAATTAAGTCGAAAAGATTTTAGAGCGATGATTTTTTATGATTTTAAAAGTTCTCTTTCTCCGTAAGACTGTGCCGCTCGTCTTCAAAATGCTTTTGGGAGAGAAGCACCGTGTTTGAGCACCGTGAGGCGATGGTTTGCTGAATTTGAGAGAGGTCGAGACACGAGTTTCTTTACATGACGAATTTCGTGAAAGGCGGCCTTCAACTGCCGTCAACGAAAATAATGTGGCTAAGCGGTTAATTGGAGAAAACCCCCGGATTACCTATGAGACAATTCGAGGACTATTGGGGATTGGTATGAGCCAAATTCGGAAAATTTTACACGAAGAATTGAAAAACTTTGTTGTCGTTGGATCCCTCATGAACTGACAGCGAAGCAGAAGCGGGCTCGTGTGGAATGGTGCTCACAGATGCTACTGAAGTACGACCACGGACATTCTAATGCTGTTTATGACATTGTCACAGGAGACGAAACGTGGATTTATTGTTTTGAACCCGAAAAAAAAACAGCAATTGCAGCAACAGCAGTTTGAAAATGAGAACAGGCCAACAAAAGTGAGACAGGCGAGAAATGTTGGTAAAAAAATGGTCGCGTTTTTTTCTCAGCTACGGGTCCCATCTGTACATCTGTATAAATGAAAATTTGTAATCATAAAGGCATTATAAATTTACCAACGTGCTTGATTTTGACAAATTAGAAGTGAAACACTACTTCAAAAGCTTTGAGTTATGAGGCATGCAAAATATTTATAGTATTTTAGAGTCATATGTAATATTCAAATTCCTATATTCATAAAAATTTGTAATTTGGTTAAATCTGCAGGCCATCCCTGAAACTTCCTGCTAAATTGAGGGTTTAAGCTCGAAGAGTTAAAAAAATAACAGTTTATAAAATTGACAGTATTTCAATTTTTTGAAAGCTGGTTAATTTAAAAATAATGGTCGATTTTAATCTTTTGGATGTTATTGAATGCAATTTAGAACCTAAAATGTTTTACTAACTACAAAAAAAATTAATTGGCTGAAAAAGGACAAAAAAATACAAAAAAAAAATTGCTTTTGATGAATCCCGAACGAATTAGTCGATTTTATCCAAGTTTCAGTTTTAGACAGTGTTTTGAGTAAAAGAGCTGTTTAGGTCTAGAAATCAATGGGTCTATTAGTCTGAAATTTATTTTACAAATATGAAATGATGTTCTTGTAAACAACAAAATATTAATATTTTTAAAGTTGCAACTTTTGGAAACTTGATTGGATATTTGAAATGGTATGTGGCGTAGTTTTTTACGTACTAAATTATTGTAAAAGGTCCAAAAATTATTAATTCAATTAATGGAAGGGACGCAGTTTTTTGAGGGAAAGAGCCGATTAGATTTTGTATTCAGTCGGTACATTAACCTAGAAGTTAGAAAAAAAAAGTTATTTTTAAAAAATGCTATTTCGTCAAAAAAATTTTTGATTTTTTTTATATCATAAGATAGCAAACAAGCAGATGGTTCTCCTGATGGAAAGAGTCAACCATCGCCTATAGACACCAAAGATGTTAATGGTGCGTTGCTATCTTGTGGCGAGGTCTAATGTCACATGCATAAGTTCACCGGCTACCTTACCCTCCAAACCGGAACACTACAGCGACAAGCATTGACGTTATTGCGACAGGAATAGGTAAGGCGGTGGTACCAGACTCGGGCGAGACAATGCAGAACTCTACCACCTAGTAGCCACAATGTTAGTGACTCGATAGCCAATCGGTCGCCGTTTACGACCTGCCTGGCAGAACGGCAGTTGGCCTATTCTTCAAAGGAGGCCGGGACCAACACGGCGATTTATTCCAAATTTCTCAAAATTTCCTAAACCAAATTGGTTCAAATCTTCAGACAGTCTAAGTTGGTTGGAGTCCAATTGAATGCCATCAACTTCGTTTCGATAGGTCAAGCCGTTCAAAAGTAGTGCGATGTTTGCACACACATACATACAAAAACATACTGACGTCATCTTAAGCCGTGAAGATCTAATGAAAACTCGATTTTTGAAAATCGGAATAAAATGAGTAAATTCTATCTATATACGTTGTGGGAATTTAAAAATATTTTTTAAATTTTCTACTATAATATTCACGGGAAAAATTACACTTACTGATCTAACCCCAAAGTAAGCAAATTATTTGCTTGTGTTGTCTTGTTACTATGTTACTTACAATTATTTGCTTGTATACTATGTCACTGTATTATATTAGCAAAGTATTTTTTTTTATTTTCTTCACATATCCTTGTATATAAAAGAGAAATTTTAAAAATATGCAGTCACTATTATTTATATGACTTCATACAATTTTCCCCTACATATTCGTACAAGCGTAACAGTAGCATAATATTGAATAATAATGATGCTTCAAAATTTATCCGCCAATACTTAGAAAAATTGCAGTGTTAATCGAGATTTAATAAATTTACAAAACCACAGCAATTTTGTGAAGACTATTGTTGAATTTGAAATGGGGTAAATAAAGAAAGCGTGAGTTCTGCATTAATTTACTAGTTACACTGCTCAACTCAGAGCATGGGCTCTCTAGTTTGGTTAAGTCAAATTTTCAATAATAGACCTATTAAAGTTGGCAAATGGGGCGATCAGAGACACCACCCGTTTTACTGAATGACTAACTGGTGAGTCCTTGTAAACATAAGAATCGATCAACATTCCGAGGTAAATTTTATTTTATTTTAATTATGAAATACTTATAAGCATAGGTGCCGCTTGGATGGATTATTTAAATACAAACTAACTTTATATCAGAATAATAAAAATAATATAGTTATATAAATAACACAAATTGACCTAACCCCAAAGTAAGCAATTTATTTGCTAATTATGTGAGTGTTACTCAATGACATGAATACATAGAAATACACATATGAACACTCAAATATGTTTATTAAACACCCAAACGCAGAAATACAAACCTTATGCTCAATATATGAATGCCTGACCCTGTGGGTAATCAAACCCGAGCCCCAATGATTGCGTAGTCAGGGTTGTTAACTATTTGAATAACAGAGCGGCCAACAATGGCTTCATTCACATTAAATAATAACTTAAATTTAACAACAAATAAGTCGTGTTGTAAGACAGTGTACTTTTATGTTAATGAATATATGTACATATATAGATAAGTAAATTACTATGATCCCTTGAAAAGATTTATTGATTGATTAATTTTGTGATACATTAAAAAAATTGAATACTTTTAGCCGTTTTTAATATAGGTACATTTAATTTACGTACCATGGCCCTGTATTATATTCTGAAGAATGAATTGTTTAAGTAATTAAGTATTAGTACTTAATCACAGTTTAATCAAAATTATACAATATCAATCAGTTGTAAATAACATAATCTATTACTACACGTAGAACGCGTTCACTAAGGTTCCACCTTGAGTTTTGCCAAATCAATGAAAAATAGAAACACTGCGGTTTTTGTAAGTGTCATTACGTGTCGCAGAAGAAAACACGCAATGAATACACATTTTCTAGGCCTAGTGCGGGCCTTAGTGTGACGTATGGTCGACGTATATGATTAGTGAAATATATGGATGTGTGTGTTCAATTTTAAATTCCCACGGTCGGGGACTAGCCTCTTAATGTATAAAGTCGGCATCGCCCGCGCCAGTCGCCACTCGGCGACTGCCACCGACTGCGTACTACGCCATCATTGCATGGCCTCTGCTTACCCGGCAACGGAACTAGTGTGATATTATTTGTCCATTTATCTCTATAAGTGATTTTTATCTGAATAATTACATTCAATATAACTTAACCCAAATTACGGCTCTTACCTGTCTTACATAAATTCCCTAAAAACCAATTCAACAAAATAGGATTTATTCAAAAACACTTAAAATTTAATAATCGCTTTATTCTCAATATTGTAAAAATTAAATAAATCTAATAACTACACTCAAATGATATAATAGTTACCAAAGTAAGAAATAATGGATGCGTTCAGCGGATTTTTCTAATTTAAAATCTCTTAGATAGTCAGAATTCTAAGCTAAGATTTACGAGGGTTAAATTTCTAATTAGTATCTATAAGTGTCTGGTCGAAAATCAACTCAGAATTTTGACTAACTCAGATTTTTACAATATTTACAAATAAAACATTTGACGTAAGGTATGTATCTATGTAAAACACGAATAAGAGAATTTTAAAGCAAGCGAGTGCTCTAACTGATCCTTGTAATCTTTAGCAATGGAACCAGCACAAGACTAAAAAAAGAGAGCCTAAAAATATCAAGTGTTAATAAAATCTCGAAATGCCGATTTTCTTATACATAACTTGAAGTAAAAATGCAATAGCTGACTTCCAATCCCCCCAAACAAACAAGAACCTTCCAAATCAGTTAATAAATGACCTAGTTCTGAAGCAATAAACAGAAAATACAACGAAGAGAACCTCCTCCTCCTCAAAATAAATAAATATCATAGTTACATCAAGTGTGTTTGATAAATATTATATAGACATTTATAATAATATGTAAAAAGTCACCCTGAATTTTGTCAATTTTAAATGCTTGTTTAGTAATTTCTTTCTAATTTCAATTTAATTTTATTTTCAATTTCAATTGTTTTAATATTTTATTTATAATTTAATTTTAGTTATGTACCTTTAATGTAGTTTAATTTTAGTTATGTCCCGGGTTTGATTCCCATGTCGGGCAACAAAGAAAATGTGTTTTTTTTCAGTTTTCTGATTAAAACAACGTTTCCCGGGATTGGAAAGTGCCCGGTTGACGATAGGCTTGCCACCTTTTACATTGTGGGACTAAGTATCTTCGCCCAATCATGTACCTCTGCCTACCTCTTCGAAGATACGGGCGTGAAGACACGTTTTTCTGCTATTTGCTTAAGAATGTACCCACCTATTAAATACCTCCCTAACTTCTTCATTGTAGAAAGTTGTTAATTTTTATGGGTAGGATTGATTAATTTTTTTAAACTATACAATGAGAAACAAGAAACGTGTCTGATCCGAAAGCGGCATATAGTTAGGACCACGGATTAAACTAGATACGTCTTTCAAGATAATGTCTTGGGTTGTTAACATCACTTGCCTTTACAGAGACATAGTGTTATAATACTTACCGACAAAATAAAATCACTCTAGAGGTATTCCTTATGCCTTAGTTTTTTATTCGACACGATAAAATAACACAATATGGCATATTTATATTTTTTTACGATATATCTACAAGCGTTTGACATTTACACACATTTGCTCATATGAGCGGCTATGCATTTTACACCCAACACCGTGTCTATTAGTATTTGTGTGGTCTGTGGTTAGAACCTGTATGTGTTTCATGTGGTTAGAATAATGACATTATCAAACAAAAATAATTAAATGTTTCCATTTGTAAAAATATAATATACAGACTGACTGGTGAGTTAAAATGAAATAATAAAATTAGGGGCTTAATTTTTGACCAATATTTATCAAAAAAATAAGTGGAATGTGGATATAATACTCTCTAGTACGCGCTAGTCGACATCAAGGACACGCCGCCATCACTCGCTGCTATTCCGTGTTGAAGCGCGCTGCGCGACACGTGCGTCCGCGCGGTGTCCAAAATAGCGCATGTAAATGTAGGATTCTCGGTGTAATGTTTACTAGGTTTACTAAGAAGTATTTTAATATTTATTTTTAATGTTATTTTTTCTCATATGATCGCCAGCTATCACGTCCTTAAATATTGAAGGTAACTCACCAGCCAGTCTATATAATTGTTGATATAAACGTCTACAAGCGTGCCTCAGTGTAAAATCGCCTTGTATACCGTGACGCCAAATGGCATGACGCTCTCTGTCGTCCCGCCTTCACCGCTTGTATACATACTTAGTATACTTTCTAAATAAAGAATAACTTTCAAGGAATATTTTGCTTCTGGTTATGCCACATTTATTACTTTTAATGAAGAACGCAATTTTTCTATACAAAAAAGTTCCGTGACATATATCAGGAGTTCAACTATGGCCCAAATGTTATTTACGACAAAAAATCCATTTTTATAAAATTTATCACTATTTACAATTTTTCTATACAAAAAAGTTCCGTGACATATATCAGGAGTTCAACTATGGCCCAAATGTTATTTACGACAAAAAATCCATTTTTATAAAATTTATCACAATTTACAGAAATGACATTTAAACAATTCATAAGTGCATTTGACCTCGTGCACGCCGTGCGAATACTTTAAGTCATCGTAATAAATAAAGGATAATTTATTATATTAAATAAATTGTTAGGTTTCATGTTTTTTTTTTTTGTTTAGAACTAACAAATAAATATTTAATCACCATATAAGTTTTTTCATAAATATTTTTCTACAAACCATTCATCCAACGCCAGATCAAACTATATAAGTGTGGGTTGGAGCCCACACTTATATAGATGGATCTCCTGATGGAAAGAGTACCATCGCCTATAGACATCAAAGATGTTAATGGTGTGTTGTTATCTTGTGACGAGGTCTAATGCCACATGATTATTGACCGTGTTGGTCCAGGCTCCTATGAAGAATAAGCCAACTGCCGTTCTGCCAGGCAGGTTGTTAAAGCCGACCGATTAGCTATGAGAGTCACTATCGTCGTGGCTACTAGGTGGTAGAGTTCTGCATTGTCTCGCCCGGGTCTGGTACCACCGCCTTATCTATCCCTGCCATAATAGCGTCAATGCTTGTCACTGTCGTATTCCCGTTTGAAGTAGCCGTTAAACTTATGCATGTGGCATTAGACCTCGTTACAAGATAGCAACGCACCATTAACATCTTTGGTGTCTATAGGCGATGGTTGACTCTTTCTATCAGGAGACCCATCTGCTTGTTTGCTATCTTATTTAATATTGCATGCCATTTGGTAGAATGCGTGGTACTTCTTAATTTTAATAACTGCATATTTTTTGCTGTAACCGTATTCTGAGCAATAAATTTTATTTCATTTATTTCATTATTTCATTTTATTTATTTCATTTCATTATGATAAAAAAAAGTTTTTAACATTAAATTAGTGAAACTCCTAAAAGTGTATAATAATATAAATATTTTTTAATTTATTTTTATATTATTTTAACAACTCCGGTCTATAGGCGATGATTGTCTTTTTCATTAGAACATCTGCTTGTTTGTTATCTTACGTCTTACGATATAAAATATAATTGTAATGTCACTAATGCTGCCAAATAAACAGGATTGGGTATATAACTTTATTATGTCAACCCAATACAATATAACTATAAAATAACTATATAAAATATATATAAAAAAAATATAAAATGAATAAAAACCTAATATAATAAAAAACAATGACTGATCTATTATGAAAAATATTTTACAAAAAAAATTCTTGGCAAAAGCAACGCATAGTGTCAATGATTTTTAAAACTTTTTGTCTCAGTTTCCATATGTTTTGTTATGGTATTACTTCGAATAGGACACAAAATCTGTATAAAACTACATGTGGTTGCATTTTTGCTGAACTTTATTAGAATTTAGTTTGACGACGCTACGTTATCTGCAAATAGACTGGTTTAACTTCTTTACATTTATATAACTTATACTGGTAATGCAAACATGCAATCTAAAATATGTAACAGCTAAGGAAAGAAAAACAAAAATTTGCTCTTAACAACACCAAACAATTCGGTGTGTGAAGTAATTTTCGGTAACAATTGTAATAGCGTGATTTGCTTAAATGTTATACATATGTAGGGATAAAGATTGCTTGACCGCTAAAGTAAAAATGATACTCTTTATAATATAATCTTAAAAATAAAACTATGAAAAAAAACATATTTTCATAGTATAAAACAAAATCGCTTTCATTCACTATGCAACAAATTTTAATGCGGCTCTCATCAATTGACAGATGGATTCAAGAGGAACGTTTATATGTACAATACACACTTGAAGTAGTAGAAAAAGACCGAGAATTTCAAAGATTTTTACAGCATATCATTAAACACCAGTGCGAAGCCGGAGCGGGCAGCTAGTTATACATACATTTCTACTTCTAATATTTTTAACTATAAATAATGATTTAATTTTAAAGGAAAACTATCACGACTAGGCTTTAGAAGTTTATGAATAGTCAATCAACTTATAAAATGTACAGATATATCCATCATTGATGTGAAATAGGTTAAACCTTCATAGTGTAAAACAATAAAAGCCCTCTCCTTCGTCAGCATTATTGTGATAGGCAATTTTGGAACCCAACATTGCGCGTGACCCGACACGCGGTTTACTAATTTTTTATGATTTTCTCGTTTCTATTACATTAAATTAATTTTTGAAAATTGCAAAACTAATCTTCATTGAGAATTATCTAAAAATTGGTAAATAAATTAAGTAGGTTCTGTGCATCAAAAAGAGAATAATAACAATAGGAATAGTTGCAAATAAGGAGGATTTTTTCCAATCGTAGAGCACTTTCTAATATGCATTGTCGAACAAAACAGTGTCTAAAAATGCCCGTGTCATGGAACACTCGATTGGAATTAAGTTTTTGTTTTCCTCATTTTTATATTTCGCTTTTCCTCTCTCCTCCTCCTTGCTTCCCTCTCATTCTATTTCTCCCCCTCTCACAGACAGGCGGCCCTTTTTAATGACTATTTAATTTTTATTCAAATTTTTTGTCACAAGTTTTTTAAAATCATCTCCACTAAAGAACGAATGCCGGAAACTCATGGCACAAAAATAATTTAAAAAAATTGCCTAGACTCTTACAGCCAAGTCTGTACTGTGTGTGGTACATTATCTTTGGAAATTTCTTATCGGAGGGCGATAAGAAATTTCCAACGATAATGTACCAGTCAAAAAATCTTCACTGCTGCAATACATTATTATTACGCAAATCATAAATCGCGCTATAACAATTATTTATCTGGTATATGTACAGGCTACAGGTTTCAATTATTCTTACATGATTTTCTACTTCCACGTATTGCACTTGGCTTAGCAAGGAACATCTCCCCATTTAATGTTAAGTCACGGACCCCTACATTATTGCGTTCACAATAGGTATTCGTAAATACGGAATTAAATAATACATGTCGATAATTGGATCTATTCGAACTTATTGAAATACTATACAAAATACTTAAAAAAGCTAAAACTTTTACAATCATAACAACCGTTTATTCAAAGAGAATATTTTTACAAAAGAAAGCAGTAAAATAAAGTCTAAGGTCCCACTACACTTCACCGAACTTTGTGTGCATTGTTTCCTTGGCATGTCGCTGGGCTTCAACTTGACCTGTTAGTAGAGTATCACATATCATACACTTGAGGGTAAATTTGTTTAAGTCTGTGAATTGTCTCGAGGATTTCGCTTCGTGTGCTAGTTGAGCGGCTTCGTTGTATATTTCCATGTCTTCGGCTGGGAACACTGTTTGAATTCCACCCTGAAATAATTTATACATGACTAGGAGTTACCGTGTTATCATTTATCCCATACATATTATAAATGTGAAGTTTCACGTTTTTATGTTACTCAATCACGCAAAAACGGCAGGACGAATTTGGATGAAATTTGGCACATAGAAGATGACCTGGAATAGGATATACTTAAATATCTCTTTATCATGGAAAGATATATTGTTTTCGTGGGATTCAGCAAAAACTTTTATGATGCAGAGGTTGCAGAATGCAGTTACTTTAATATATATAATTTAACATGCATATTTTGTTTTTATATATAATCTTAGTCCGAGGTTTTTCCTGGGAGAAAAATTCAAAGAAATCAATATTCTTACTGTAATATCTAAGTCACTAATATTTCGTCGCTATTTAAAACTTGACAATTGACATTTAAGACAGACTTTTCTCAGACAACTCTATATCATTGTGAATAGAATAGAATATTTTATTTGCATTAAAATGGGTTACAATACAATATGTGTTACAAAATAATTTCTAGATCGCCATAGTCAACCGGTAATGCCGGTGTTCAAAAATATTATAAACTTACTTATTACTTATCTAAATAAATGTTATATAAAATGAGACATTGTATATCATTATTAATTAAAATTTGCTAATTCACATTTAATTATATTTTATTAAGATGTCAGATGACGAGAATGTCACATTTTATTTTATTATTAGTTATATTTGACAATATACATTTAATTATATTTTATTAAGAAACATTTTCACAACAAAAAGAAAAAACAAACAGATAACTCATTATATTATTTAAACTTAAAAAATTATATAACCTATGTGCATATCCAGTGAGAGATTTGTTATTTATAAGACAGGGAATTATTACTAATATACAACAATTTTATCATTTAGATATTCATGGATCCCTAGACCTTACCCTTTTGTTATCATTTAGTTTATTAAACAGTTCTTGATGTTTTCTGTCAAATAAAAATCACTCTAATATATACAATCCAGTTAAGTTGCAAATTTATTACATGTCTCAGTTGGATCAGCACTGCACAAAGCGCGAACACATTTCTATTGCGTAATAAAAACCTGGCTTTTTTATTACGCAAAAGAAATTTACCCCAGTTATAAGTCCATACCTCAAAACAGAGCCTATACAACCATGATAAGCATTTAATGCAGCATTGAGTCCCACCACATAGTGTTCACAATTAAATTATTTTTATTTTGACATAATTTTTAATTTTTAGTAATATAACTGTCTAGCTGAGTTGCACAGCTTCACCCGCGAGTAGAATAACATGTCATCAATATAATCTTTTATACATATTTTCAACCCCTTAGGAATTATATTTGAAAAAAAAAAGTTGCCTATATTTGACCACAGGTAACTTTCAACTATCTTCTTGCTTCACAACAAATGGGTGAAGATTGTTTTCTATTTGAATCCTCTAATATGATTATTATCTCTTTTTTTATAAGATAGCAAACAAGCAGATAGGTCTCCAGATGGAAAGAGTCAACCATCACCTATAGACACGAAAGATGTTAATGGTGCGCTATCTTGTGGCGTGGTCTAATGCCACATGCATACCTTTACTAACCTTACCCTCCAAACCGGAACACGACAGCGACAAGCACTGACGCTATTGCGGCAGGAATAGGTAAGGCGGTGGTACCAGACCCGGGCGGGACAATGCAGAATTCTACCACCTAGTAATCTGTTGTTAACTTTTACCACCTAGTATTCTGTTGTTAACTTCACTTTGAAAAGATATTTCTAGTTTAACTCTTAGCTTAATAAAGTAATATTTTTGCTATGTCTGGCTCGGGTACTTGGCAGTTACCTCTTACTTACAATGAAAATATGCTGAGGCTTTTATAAAAAATATGTACTTACATCAGATTGTTCTAAATATAATGGATCGTAATGAACGCCATCGAAGAGCAAGAACACCCTCTGACCGTAATTTCTGTCTTCTCCAAACCTATTTATAATAGCGTTAAGAGTATCCACCACTGCCATTTCTAAACCATAAAAACGAGAAAGAATTGCCACCTGTAATATCAAGTCAAATAAATGTCAATGGAAAAATAACACAAATTGTGTTAGCTATAAACTAGGTGAATTCTTTTTGATGTGGATTTGTCAACGATACTATAATGATTTATATGTATAAAAAAAATACATATATATTTTTTATACATATATCCCAAAAACCAGGAAAGAGAAACCAGGTATATAGATATCAAAGATATTAATGGTGCTTTGCTAACCCTGTAGTGGAATGGCATTGCGACATGCGAAATATGATGTATAGGTCTACCGGCTACCTTACCCTCCAATCTGAAACACGACAATGACAAGCACTGATACTATTGCGACAGTGAAAATGTAAGGTAATGATCCCATGCAGCTGGGTGAGATTTTGCGGGACTCTCATCACCTAGTGATGATAGAGACGAATATAGCTAATCGTTCACCTTGTAGAATGACAGATAGTCTATTCTTCAAAGGTATCCTGGACCTACACACCATCTCTGACGAAAATAGGTACATATATTATAAGTACTGAAATTTATTTAATAAGCAGCCAAAGCCAGACACAAACATCTAAGATAAACCAGAAAGACAAATTCTTATCTGATTGCATAGTTTGAGATCTAAACACTTAATCAAAGAACAAAATACATTTCAAATCTGTATGGATGCTGAACATAACATTTTAGACGAAAAAATTGACTCAAACTTTGACATTTCTTTCAAAACTTATGTAATAATCTCTTAACTATTTGGTATGCGAAAATTTAGTTGAAGATGTATTGGACATTTGTAACATAAGAATTTATTTGCCAATGTGATGCTTTTTTATAAGATAGCAAACAAGCAAATGGATCTTCTGATGGAAAGAATGAACCATAGCCTATAGATATCAAAGATGTCAAAGGTGCGTTGCTATCTTTGAGTGAGGTCTAATACCACATGCATAAGTTTACTGGCTACCTTGCCCCCAAACTGGAACACGACAGTGACAAGCACTGACGCTTTTGCAGCAGGAATAAATAAGGCGGTGTAACCAGACTGGGGCGAGAAAATGCAAAACTCTACGACCAAGTAGCCACAATGGTAGTGACTCGCATAGCCAATCGGAACGGCAGTTGGCCTATTCTTCAAAGAAGCTTGGACCAACATGGGGGAATATGTAGCTTGATAGTTTTAAGTAATAAATACTATTTGTTTAAAGATAATTTTTTCCTACTTGTGTAGACCGTACAAGCAAATTAAACGAAATCCATCTCTACTACAAATGACTGAATAAAAAGATGAAAAATATATTTAAAAACAGGTTTACCTCTATAGCACCACCCCAAGAGCTGGGCTGTTGTATCCACGCACAATATTCAGCATTGGGTTTTCCTAACATAGCTTCATTGTATGTTTCATGGTCACTAGCCACTTCCATTGCAATGATCTGACGCATTAGTGAATGGACACTTGTATCTACATTACCATTTAATACAAATCCTGGAACAAGACAAATTCTTTCATTCTGGAACAACATTCACAAAAATAAAAATACCATTTCATTATTTTTCAATCCTGATTAGTAATATATATGTTTATTAATTTTTTTCATTACTCAATACTAGAGAAAAAAATTATAATGAAAAATATCACTTAAACAATATACAATATCTATATATATAATAAAATCGTAGGAAAGTCAAAACTGTACATTGAATATTTTTTTAAAAGAACATTTGGGGCATGATCTACAATCGATATCGAAGCCAAAAATATAGTTTTTAGAATTTTTGTCTGTTTGTCTGTATGTATGTCCAGGGTAAACTCAAAAAGTACTGCATGGATTTACTTCAAATTTTACATGAATATTACTAACAGGTCGGGTCAACATATAGGCTAAATATTATCACGCTATCACCTACGGGGGAGGAGCAGTGCGGAGTAAACGAATCCGCGCGGACGAAGTCGCTGGCAACAGCTAGTATACAATAATAACAATTTGGAATAAGGTATCACCTTTGCTTTGCTATATATACAGTTTAAAAATTAAAATAAGAATGTCATCTTACGATAATGTCAAATAAGTCAATCTTTCAATTCACCATTCTCGGTATTGCTTATTTGTGTTAGAATATTATAAAAGACTGCTTCAACTACTTCACTCTGCTTTGTTTGTTATCAATACCTGGATTTATTTGATATTTTGCAATAATATTACTGCAAAGTGGATTTATTTCTCACCAATTCCACCTATGTGTTCAGATTTTGCCTTGGCGATAGCTCTTTTGAAGTACCTCTGTAAGTAAGTCTAAGTAATGTGCTAGTTTTTTCATCACAAGATGCAGAAGCTGCAGCCCAAGCCCGATAGTACTCCTGCTTTCGGCGTGAAGCCATTTTACAGGAGTAACCAAACCAAGGATGAGACCACCAATTGGTACCGCAGAATTTATAATTGTACCTGAATCATAGTTAATTTTAGAAGTTAATTTTGTTTCCCTTCTTAGGTTTAGATTTTTAAAAGAAGTAGTAGGTTTATAAATCACACGGTCTTGTTTATCATAAATATTTTTGTTAAACATTTATCATTTGAATAAGTTTGGACAAGACTAATAACAATTGTTGAATATTTTATCAATCTACACCTAAGGAGTCCTAGGTAAACGTAAGCAGATTTTAAGTATCTACTTATTAGGTACCTTAAATCTGCACAATCTACAGGTCTTTAAAAGACTGAAAAGTTATATATAATTGATCTCAAGAGTTCCTTGTATTTTCTATCAAATAAAATTCTAAGATGAGAAGTACTTAATTGATGTTAAATTTTATGCCAGTACATAAATTTAATACATCAGTAAGCCACATAAGTTTCTGCATACTGTGATTGTTTAATAAACACTATTATTATTATTGTGTAGTTTTATTTATCATTTTCCTTTTATACTAAATAAGGTAGCCTAATTGAATAGAAAAATGTAACAAAGACAGCGAAGTATTAGGAAAATCAAGAATAATTTACAGATTTACCTAATTAATAAATAGATAATAATGTGTTAAGTTGTTTAATTTCAAATAAAACTGAAAATAAAAAAATAAGCAATAAAGAAAATAAAATTAACATCTAAAAACTAATAGAATTAGAAGGCAATGTGACCGTTACAACTATTATTTTACACACATTCATTGATTTTTGGGGCTTAAATGCCCCAAACATTCAATTTTCCGGGGCATACAAAGTAGCTAAATTTGTTACCTTTAAATTTATTTGAAATTTAAAGGTAACAAATTTAGCTACTTTACTACCTACTACCTTTAAATATATTTACAAGGTTCTGCACTAGAAAAAACCAAGACTTTTAGTCTTAAAATGGTTAATTTATGTCAAAAATCAAAAAAGTTATGTTCAAAATAATTTTTTTTGTGTTTTGGCTCTCCTGTAAAATCGAGTTTTGGAGCTTACGTCTTTTGAGCTCTGAGGTATCAACATTTTGTGAAACCATATATTGTTGGATACTGTCAGATAAACCCCATGTGCCCGATGCCCAATGCAATTATTTAAATCTAGTGTGATTTTAAACATAACTAAATCTGTATGTAAAATTAAAAATGATTCACATTTTGTAAGTGTACATACTTTTGTCAGGTTTAGGCCTCACTTCAATATGAACATTTTGTAACAATATTTTATGATATACCTACTTACTTATCTAATAAGTTTTGATGAAGTACTATTAATATATATTAAATACCTCTAAATCTCTATTTACTTATTTGAAAGGTCGAAATTTGAAATTATGCTTAATAATTTTATTAAAATACTAAGAAAACAATTTAAATAATGAAAATCATTACATAAGTATTAAATGTTAGATGTAAGATTTAGAATCGTACTAGTATTCATCTGATAATATAGCGAATTCAGTTTATTTGTGCAACCACTCCATCGCTTCGATTCTTTGCACGATTTGATAGATATTTGACAATATAGTGTTTCATGAATATATAGTTTTAGCTTGGGCTAATATCCCATTTACGATATTGTAACAATATATAGTTTCAATATCTATATATGTTTTGTATCATCCAGTCCTATTAGTCAGTGACTTACTGCGAGTGCAGAAGTTACACAAATTTTGTATACTTCAACATCTTTAAGAGACTTTAGACTTTCTACTATATAAAAGACTTTCTACTTTATAAAAAAATGTAGTATGGTCCAAACAATTTTCACTGTTGACTGGTGTAAGCAATGACATATGAAAACATAATTGAAAATTCCAAAATATTATAAAGTTAATTTACATAAAGTTATCCAACCAAATACATGATTAGGTAACAGTAATTCTGTCAAAGTCATTTCAATTCTCACATAGGTTATAACAATCAATTTAAACTTGGCCATGCATACAACGATAATAAACTAGTTAAAATTTGAGAGGAGGTGGAGAAACATACCTATACTTGTAAATAGGCAGGAATTGTCTGAGGGAACAACCTTTTTCATTAAAACTCCTGGTCGAATTGGTCCTATAGTTTCATGAGATACTACGCCATTTTCTAATGGCTTTGCAGGAAATTCTTGTTTCTTATTATCTACTGGTGCTACAGTTTTCTCTTCGACGATTAAGGTTTCACCAGTTTTTAGACCTATATCACTTAATTTTTTATCATCATTACTAATATCCAAGGGCTTGGGTGGATAACCACACAAAACACACATTTTATCGCAATTAATATCCGATACACTAAACAAAAACATTTTTAATTCACCCACGGTACTATCAGAGGTCAAGTCTTTTATTATTTGTTGGCCATTCTTACTTTTTACTCTAAACGCCATGGAAGTCATACTTAGCTAAATTAATTTTATTGACCAGCGACCTGTATGTATAAATTGAAAAATTTAATTCACTAATGCCTAGCTGAAATTCTAAAAAATATTGCTATACAATAACAAAACAACGATGAGATATGAGAATACGTAAGCGTTGACAAATTGTTGACAAGTAGTTGACATTTGACACTTAAACATAGACATTAGAAAAATAATGGGAGTGCCAAGGAACTTATATACTATAACTGGAATTGTTACAAAGCAATATTTGAAAAATAAAAATGTACTTTATTTCGTTACTCATAAAGTTGACATTTGTTTCTTACTTAACAGAGGGGAAAAACGTTCTGAGCAAGACAACGACATGAGTGGATGTTGTCCCTTTCTTGCAATTGCCAGTATAAATAAAACTATCTAGATGGTAGATTTTTACATATTCAGTAATCATTAAATACTTTTTATTCATACACGTTGATAAATAAATTAGCATAAAATGTATTGTAATTAACACAGTGAGTTCTAAAATGTGCTTATTTTAATTATTACGTAATTACTTATGCAATGCAAAAACTGTTTCTCAAATTAGTAGAATTACTTAGTAGTAATTTGCAAACTACGCATGGCCGCACTTATATATGTCGATTGGCGCTTTATTTAGTAGAAAGAGACACACTCCACTCATGTCGTGGTACTCTTCGGAACGATTTTGAAGCGCGTGTAAGCATTCCGGGTAGAATATAACTTCCTTGGGGAGTGCTCAGCACAACTTCTAATCTCAGATATAGCTGACTCAGTCAGAGAAAAATAACATTTTATGCTTAGTACCTATCTGAGTTTCGTCGTACACCATTGACGTGTATAATATTACCACTATTATACACGTCAATGTCGTACACTTTCTAATTTAAACTGTCAAAACATACAAAAGTTGTGCCAGAATTATGAAAGTCTTGCAAAATAAAATTATGCATTGAAGTGTTTCTAAGCATCCATAGCGTGTTTTGGCATTTTGCAAAAACTAAGCTCAGAACTTTGACTATCTATCTAATTAGATTCTAATATCAGAAGTTGTGCTGTCCCGTTGTATGCATCCATTGTGCTAAATATTGGGTGTGTTCAGCTGAACTAAAATTTTGATAATCTCAGTTGGATAGTCACAATAACTAAAATTTTGTTGCGAGCGTTTTGAGCACAAACACATTTCATTTTTCTTAGTTTCGTTTGGGAGCACAGTGTTGGCCTGAACACACAATCTTTCTTTTGCTACGTAAATTCAAAACCTATAACAGAAGTGTTAGAATGATACAATACAATCATACCTAATATATTAATTAGAAAATTGATAAATGAAAATATCGACATCAGTTTTAATTTTGACAATCGGGTTAGAAAAGTACTTTTCTGAGATCTATGAATTTTAAAGAAGCTTACAAAGATCTTAGTTTAGCCCATAGTTTAGCCAAACACGCCATTGCTTAAGGCGCTGTACAGATAGAAAAAAAATTCGCCCTACAAAATTACTTTTTATACTCTTTGCACCCTACCCGCCCATGTTTGACATCCAACAAAAATAAGTTCATGAAAAGTATTCTACATACACTTACAAATGCCACTTTTTTTATTGAATTTGCAGGCATACGAGCGAGTGGGCCACCTGATGGAAAGCGGTCACCACTGCCCATGGACATTTACAACATAAGGGGTTAGTTGCCAATGCGATGCCGGCTTTTAAGGAATTTGTTGATACTCCTCTTGAAAATCCTAAGATCGTAGCTACTCGAAAAAACCGTGTGACGTAAACTGTTCCAAAACTGTTCTGTAATGTTCGTATACAGAAGGTACGTGCAAATCGAACAATCGTAGATGTGATAACCAATCGTCAAGATGGTGTGAGTGGAATCCCTCACTACGGCGTGTAGTGCGTTGGCAGAACGTGGTAGCCGGTATTAGATTAAAAAGTTCATCAGATCACTCCCCATTATATAAGCTGTAGAAAACACATAGTGAACCCACATCTCTCCGGTGGCTAAGGGGTTCAAGACCACTAGTAAGAGCGGGGCTGTCGACAAGGCGCTTCAGTCTGCGTTGGATTTTGTCGAATTTAAGGGTTTGATACTGGAGTGCACCGGCCCATAGGTGCGAAGAGTACTCCATGTGCGGTCGGACTTACGCTTTGTAAAGCAAATAAACATGGAATGAAAAACGCAATTTATGTAAAAATGAAAAATATTATTTATCAATTTCTGAAACAATAAAACATTTAAAAGCAAATTTTAACTGTCTTATAGGAATCAAATTGTTCCTTTTGCAAGAAATTGTCCAAATTCCGGAAAACTTGAAAATTGTTGGAGCAAGGGTTGGTAATCCAGTCATTGCTCCTCTAATTTAATGAACACATGTTGTGCAGTATATGGTCTAGCACAGTTATGAAGCAGCAATATGCTGGAGGAATTGACCACGCTCAATAATATAACCTAGCCTTTTCATCAGCATACCAAGTTCGTATAGTCAAAAATTACAAGCTATTGTAATTTTACTAAACAAAGCAGTAATTATCTGGCCTGATCTCGGAAGCTGCAACGGATGACTAAAAATAATAACCAGATTGTTCACCGGACAATACAAAAATATTTTGTCTAAGTATTTTTTCTAATTAACTTCGCTTGCGGCAGGACTTGGTAGGTTCTCATGAGTTTGGTCATTATAATTTGTTTCAGTTATAAGTTTCAGTATAGCACATGAACTATTTTGCATCATAAATTAATTATATTATTTATATATTATGATGGAAAATAGGATTAACAATCGTCTTCTTAGTATTTCAATTGAGAAATGAACCCGTATGCATGCCGACCTCTGGCTTAAAGGTAGCATCTGATGATTGAATTCCATTTCAATCATCAGATGCTAGAAATTCACCATGGTCACCATGGGAACTCTTAAACTAAACAAGATAAACCCACCTCGTTTGATTTTATTTGTTCTGTTTTTACAAACACCTTGGTGCTAGAAAATTTCCAGGGTCTCATGATGGAGATGGAAGGAGATCATGGGAACTTTGAAATAAAATAGAGCAGTATCATCGATTTTGGGCTCGTTTGATTCGTTATTTTAAGGACTTACGTGCGAGATGGCTCCCAGAGCTTAATGTTAGAGCTGGAAGAAGTCTAAGAGAACTCCTAAGCTAATCCAGATAAACACATTGAGCGTGGACTGATTTGGTTTGTTTTGATATACATTAAGGCTTTCTCGTTTGACAAAACATTCGATTCAAAAAATGCACTTGAAATGGTTATTCTATTTGGGAACTAGGATGCCACAGTCAGATACACAAACACGTATTATAGGTATATAATATGTTCAACTTATAACAATTTTCGTTTAGCGTTGGAGGTTAAAAATTAAGTATATTTGTAAATAAGAAATAATTTTAAGTAATAATTTTATTAAAAATATTTTAACATTCCTACATATAAATATTTCACGTTGAATTATAAAATACTAGCTTAACCTAATGTTAAATGTTATAATAAGTAATTTTGGCACATGATTCAAATGATTGAAGTCGTTCAAGCTTAGGGCTCATCATATAGCTACATGTACCAACTAGTTACAATTTTTTATTGTGTAGGATGGGGTCGGTGATATTTTATTAGGATCGTTGATAAATTAATTTATCTGAAAAATTTGAAAAAAATCATTATATCTGAAAAAGAAGTTTGACGTATTTTGTTTAACACTGAGTATTTATTAGTAAAAACGGTCACCATACCCATTCTACGTTAAATAAAAAAGGGCGGTGGGACAGTTCTAGAGTTGCAGTTGCAATGCAGTTGTGTAACATGGAACAGTTAGAAGGCACACTACGTATTTGCACTGCAATTTGTCTCATACAAATCTGTACAAGAACTTCATTCTCACGATTTTAGCCTCTACATATTGAGGGTTGCATCGCTCTACATTTACAGCCCGGTGGTCATTTAGCAACGTGTCTGTAAAATATTTTTTGTATTTATTATTTAAATATATTATAATTATTTAAGTCAAGTAAAAAAATGATACCTATCCCAGTAGGTACATGTATCCTAGTATGAGAGATCCCCATAAAATACATTACATCTAAAATATTTTACGACGAAGCGTTTTTTTTTTTATTATTCACTACTATTTTAAATCCATTTTGAATATTGATCTATAGAGATTACAAAAAAAAATTATGTAGTTTGGACAATAATTATGAGACAACACGGCGAATTCAACAATTTAATAAACCAGTATATTATAGGTATATTTATAGGATCTCTTCTTAATTGTTTCTAGGAATCATCAATGGAAATAGCCCATGATACTGAAAAAAATCACTATGAAAAAGCGTAACAGTGTTCACCTCGATCTAATTCGCCTAACATTTAAATAGAATTAGGTAAATTAGTAAGTTCTCCTGTTCTTGAGTCATAACGGGATATACGGACTAACAGATAAAAGTTTTAAATTTGGTAAAATTTATTTATGTGATGAGCTGAAGGGCTCTAACTAATGAGCCGTAAACATAAATGAATAACACTGGACAAAACACAACTTGATCTACCCAAAAAAAAAAAATCTATTATTGGCTTGTGATACAGGTATTAATAAACAACAATAATATATAGAAATACATAATATGTAAATACTGAAATATATTTCATAAACACCCAAAGTATGTCGCTTTTGCGCGCGTTGGTTACTAGTTATTGTACCTACTTTTATAATTAGGTATAGTGAGAAGAAACACTTTTTTTGCGAGTCCAGCCCTGGTGGTTTATGTCAATAGTTAATTATGTTTTTGTAATCAAATTTAAATAATAATATAAGTAAATCAATTAATAGACGGTCTTCGTTTGTTATACTTAAACAAATTGCAAAAAAAATATTCCTTCTTTATTTTAGGTTATAGTATCTAATTCGTTGTAAAATATAAGATACTGATTGGCCTATAAGTTTGGTACTTTACTCTTTTTAATATATTTTGTAATGCCTCTTAAAATGTAAATCATTTAAAACGCAAATTGTTGAATTCGCTCAGGCGACAACAGTTTTTGGTTAGAATTGTAAAATTTTCGGACGCTTCTTCGTAAAACAGCACATAGTTTAAAAAATAACGAATAATAAAAACATAAAAGTAACCAAAACAGTCTATTTATAATTATTATATTATTAATCTAGATTCTAGCCTAAAATTAAGGCTCCAGATTCAGATGCCTATGTCTCCAACTAGTGATTATTAAAGTTCAATAATATAATTTACAAAAGTTTTGCAAGGAGTTCTAAACAAATTTCAAACAAAACTTATACCTATAGCTAAGGAAATACCTACATGCATACTTACTTTAGTTTCCTAATATAAACTATGCACTGGTTTTTAATCGGCTAGGAAACTTGTAGTGGCAAGATACATACAGGCAATGTGATATTTTGTTAAGCAATCAAGTATTAAAATTAAAAGTTAATTTATATATTATCTCTAATAACTGGAGAATATTGTCGCCATAAAATACAATTTGAGTTGATTTACGCGTTTTCTGCGCGACGCCATATGCCGCAAGTCGCGACACATAACGACAGGACGCGGAGTGTGATTTGTTACCTTTTTTAGTTATTATAGACGCCCAAAGTATTTTTTCTTCAAGTTAATTATTTTATTTACAAAAAACACTTTTTTGCGAACACATTTGTCATATACATACATTACGCGAGCAAAAACTTCTACGTCGGTTAAATGACAACGCGATTAGGAATAAAATTATTATATTTAACATATAAAATGGTACGTGAGATGAACATTTGTTCTAATTAAGTATTGATATGATTTTCATTACCTATCGACTACATTAAATAATTACATTTACTTAATTAATATTAACGTATTGTCTCATTAGTTCCTTTAAAATTGTGCTTTATTATCATTTATTATTTACGTCAACGGTATTAGTGATTACATATAAAGTATGAACTGAAGTAAAATGCAAATAAAATTATTTTATCTTATCTGTAAATATCGCACAGTGTGAATTTTTCTTTGTGAAGAAATCTTAGAAAATGTGACGCCCTCATTTCATTTCCTTTAATTAAATTTGCAACGGTCTTATTTTGTTTATAATAGATACCTACTTATTTTGATTATAATTAAATTTATAATCAAAATAAGTAGGTATTGATTTCTTTGATTATGAGTGTAATTGAGCGCTCATTTTGCTGCGTTTGTGAAGAAATAACAATATGCGGTAATGGAAGATACAGTAATGAATGCTGATTTATACTTTTGAAAAAAAAAAACAGTTTTTTGGAAGTTCATAAGTCAAGAGGTTAACGATATATGGGTTTGTAGAATTTTTGTACACATAATTAACCTTTTAGAAAAGTAATTATTGAAATTAATATTAAATTTAATCTCATTTCTTTAAAAAGATCTCATTAAAATATATAAATGATATGTAATAATAAAAATAAAATAATTAAAACGGCGCCTCACGTCGAATCGTTTGGATTAAACTATGGAAGGTTGGAGTAAGTAAGATTTTCTTAATACCTATATTGGGAGAACTTGAAAAAGTGTTCAGATAAATACTGAAAATAAAGATATGTACCTACTTAATACTTTATTTTCAGTATACATTGAAAATAAGAATTTAAGTACACAACAGGATAGCACTGGTGTAGGAAAAACTACAATATGAACATATCATATTTTGTAGACGAAATGAAGTGTACTGAGCAGAAACATTTAATAGTGCTTGTGAGCTTTGTTATAACATTTTGCTGAAAACATATTAGGCTGGTTTTAGTTAGGCGCTGATGGGTCAATATGTATGTAGTCATAGGTAGCGTTTTTGAGTCGCGCTGACCGCTTAGCGCTGACGGCCGTAGGCTACATACGTCAGCGCCGACCGTCAGTGTGCTGTCAGCGTGACAGTAAAATCAGTCTCACTTATATAGCGCTTTTACTGCTTTCATTTTGAAATTTAAAAAAATACCGTGTGTGACGGTGGCGAGACCACTTTTTGATACTTTTAGATGGACACTACTTATAGAGCCTGTTTTCCTTACTTCTACCCTCCATAGGTAAAGCATACGTGATGTTAAGACATTTTACATATGTGTACAAACGTACCAGACAAGGCATGCGTCACACGAGTTCCACTAATATGCTCTGTACCTACGTCCATAACTCGTCGAATGAAACGCGTAAGCGCCATGAAAATGATGGCGGTTACAACATTTTGGTCGTGAATATATACGTGAGTATACGCTGTAGCGGTGCTTAATTTTGACTTTGGTTGGGCGATTTATTATTATTTCAATGAAATGGAACACGAGTTCTACTTAGTATAGCTTCTCTAATAAGCAGTGCATTAAACTCTTTGATGTTAACTCATCAATCACGCCATAGACTAAGACTTAATTGTATGGAAACACGCTGTGTACATCATCTGGTCCGTCACTCGTATTATTCTTAATATAAGGTACTCTGTGAAATCACCCTGAAGAAGGACATCATATAGCTCCGAGACTAGCTGGAACTTACACTGATTGAACGTGAGCTTAGCTATTTTAAACGGACTTCTCAAAAGGAGGAAGTTGTCAGTTCAGCTGTAATTTTTTATATTTGTTATATCGGAATTCAGTCATTTATAAAATAAAATAATTTCGGAAATTGTTTTTGATTTGGAAAGTATATAATTTCCGTGTGGTCCCAGTTTGATGAAGATCTTATGTAGGGTTCCGGAAATACAGGAAATAGTAAGTCGGTTGTTGCAGTTTCACTGCGTTTATTATTAGTTAATCATAAATTATTCGTTATTTTTTAGTAATATAATTGTATCAAAATTGTCAGAGCTTAAAATTAAGGCGCCACATACACGTTTTTTTCTATTGGAAAAAAACCCAGCTCTATTTTTTCAGCTGTGAAAACAAAAAGACATTTTTATTATACTGACTTTATAGGTATGTTTTTTAATTTTTTTTAACATAAAGTCTTGAAAGTCATAGAATTTATGTGAAATTAATAGATTATCCATTAATTTCGCATAGAACATGTTTATTGTGAAGTAATAAAAGGTGATCGATGAATTTGCATTTGAATCAACAAAATAAAAGCTATCAGTACTTCAATTCTTTGGAATGTTATGTACTTGAAATCATTTTATCCTTTAGGCCCCTCGCCCACGGCGACATCTTGTAGCGATGCTATCACGCGTTTACTAAACGCGTGACAGCATTGCTACGGCTCAGTGAATTTGGTCCCACTTTTTTTGATTTTCAGATTTTTGATATTTTTAATTATTTGTTCGTCGTTCGTTCTTTAACGTTCGATTGTAAAAATTGTTTGTTCGTCTTTTATTTATTTATAATTAATTAAACAAATGATCACCGTTAAGTTGGCCCCCCTTACTTGATATCTTTATTTTTATCACTTAGATTAATTAATTTTGATTAATTATCGTTTGTTCGACGACTATTGGTGATTGTTCGATCATAAAAACAATTAAATTCCCAATTATTATTTATTTTATATCTAATATGCAAACCATTACCTCACTTCTACATTGCGCATGCGCCAGCAGTCTAATGGCGACGAGCGATGTGTAGTGAATGTCATGTAAAAAAATGACATTATAAATAATGCTCCATTTCGAATATCATCAAATTATACGATTTGAATGAAGTATTTATTCAATAGTATGAGTACCTCGATTAAATATAAAGGTATTTAATTCTTATTAGGAAATATTGTAGGTAGTTCCGATAGTGGTAAATTTAACACGATACATTAAAAAAAATCTGCACATTTTTTGAGGTTAACTAATAGTACATCTAATATATACATCTTTAACAGAATTATAAATAGGCCTATCATTTTAGCAAAGAAACAAATTAAAAACAGTTGTATGATATACACACCCACACACATATGTACATATATAAGAAATTCATATTTAATTAGAGTAATTACTCTTTTTGTTTACTCAACAAACAGCTTTATGTGGCTTTATGAGTTAAGTACATATATTGGACGTAATGCATGTAAATGGACTATATAGACATTAGATGTTTTTCGATGATTATTAATAAGTACGTAATTTATTAATAATGATTCTTTTACAACTAAACATTCGAAATGGAGCATTATTAATAATGTCATTTTTTTACATGACATGCACTACGCATCGCTCAGTCGCCATTAGACTGCTGGCGCATGCGCAATGTAGGCGTGAGGTAATGGTTTGCATATTAGATATAAAATAAATAATAATTGGGAATTTAATTGTTTTTATGATCGAACAATCACCAATAGTCGTCGAACAAACGATAATTAATCAAAATTAATTAATCTAAGTGATAAAAATAAAGATATCTAGTAAGGGGGGCCAACCTAAGGGTGATCATTTGTTTAATTAATTATAAATAAATAAAAGACGAACAAACAATTTTTACAATCGAACGTTAAAGAACGAACGACGAACAAATAATTAAAAATATCAAAAATCTGAAAATCAAAAAAAGTGGGGCCAAATTCACTGAGCCCATTGCTACTAATGTGTGTTAGACGCATTTGCCACGCGCTACAGTAACGATGCCAACGTACTTCTACATCGCGACTGTATCGATGCAAACGCGCGGCCGTGTCGGAATATTGATGTTACTTTCGTTGCTGTTTCGACTGCTTACGTAAAAGCAGCACCAAAGACAACGTGACTAATAATGTTGCCTCAACGGAGTCCATTTTGCAACAGTAGCGGTCGCAGGTATTTTTGTGCCGTTACTGGATCGCGTTTACATCGCGACAGAAGCGCGACAGTATCGCGTTTGCATCGTGCACACAGCTAGCGACGGGTTCGCGACTGTATCGATGCGGACGCGCGATACCATTGCTACTGCATCGCTACAAAAAGTCGCCGTGGGTGAGGGGCCTTAAGAAAAATAAAATACCGTTAAGATAAATCGGTTAGAATATTAAGAAACCTAAATAAAAATAGATAAAAAACTAGCATTTTAGAATTACAGCTCCATTTCTAATACATTATTTTATGGCACATTTATCTTTGGCTTAATTTTTGAGGTACTTATTCGAATAATAAAAATAATATTTCTTTGCGAGCAAAAAAATTTAATTTTTTAGTGGTGAAAAATGATAAGTTATTAGATACATATTAATACATATTAGAGTATACTAGATTAAGTGTGTTTGTGATATCATAATAATTAATAAACATTTCTTCAAACTATTTAAAGGATAGGCTATTCTTACCAAGTTGTATTTTTATTTATTTTAATCACTATTTATTTTAAAATAAAAATAAGGAATAAACACATGCATATATATGTATAGTTAATGCTATAATAATAATTCTCTCAATAAGTCCACATATTTGATAAAAATCGGTTTTGTAAATAATAAACAACTTTACCAAATATTAAAAAACTTATATCTATTGAAATATGGCAATTGGCAACTGGTTCTACACGGCTTCCTAATAACATTTATTTGGTAACTACTATTAATTATAACTCTAGAAATAATTTATTTACATTCAGTCATAAAACTAACATTTTACGCGTAACTCATAATTAACAATCATCCACACAATCCAATTCTTTGCAAAGGAACGCTTTGGCACGTTTATTAAGATATACTAAAATATATAAGTTTACATTTAAAAAGATGATATTGTAAGAATCCGTAGATTTGTGAATTTATATGCGTTTTACAAATATTTGGTACTGAAATATTGGCACTGTTCGCTTCAAACTTTATTTCCTAAAATGATCAGAATGTGGTCTACATTAAACTACATTCTTACGTAAGCTTTTTGTCTTATCTATTTCAAATTTTTTTATTCAAAATATATCTTTTTTTGGGATATCTTCTATCTTTAATTTAATCTTGAATCAGGCTATTACTGAATTGAAAATAAAAACCGCATGAGGATTAAAGAAATTGTGTAAAAGATAGTTTGATCATCAATTGTGCGAGGTTATTTTGATTTAGATAAATGCTAGAATGAGAAATTATAGACATATTTTTACGTTAGTGTATGTATTTTTTTAAGGACCAATATCAAATGTAACTAGAGGTCATAGTTGTGTACATATACAAAAAGAAAAGATCCTGACTCACTGACTGAAATATCAATACCCAGCCTAAACACAGAGCCTAAAGCCTTGGACCAAAAAGGCTGAAATTTTTCAAGGGGTTGTTCTTACGATGTAGACGATTAATACGAAAGGATTTTTTTAATTCATCTTATAATCATTCTATACGGACTTTTGATCAGACGGTGCTAACATGTCTATCAGGTATTTTTCAGCAATTTTTGGCCAGGTATAAGGAGAGCAAATCTTATATTGCATGCAATGACCTCAGTATATCTGCAGCTGTCCAATTATGTCAAAAAATAATGGAAGTATAATCTTAGCACTGACTTAACCTCGACCACCATGTTTGCGAAGTAATTACAATTTTATCAATAAAAAACATAAATGTTGCAAACAGAAAGAAGCCATTATTATGGGTACATTTTTTACAGGGCGTCTAGAGTTATATTAGAGTTTATTTGAGTATATCAAAGGTATGTCATATGTGAATACGCGTATACCTTATTAGCTCCCGATAAAAAACTTTTAAGTACTTTTGTTAGACGCTCATAAAACTGCCTTAAGAATCGTAAGTAATATTTCTCGTTTTGTGTTGTGCTGGGTTAAATAAGTGTTCGGAGTACAAGACGGCACACGGAGTGTGTGCGGTGTGTCAGCGGTTCAGAAGCAGCGAGTATTGGAGCGGGTGTGGGCGGCGTGCTGACATGTCGGCGGTAGTGTTGGAGGTGGTGTCAGCGATGCCGTTAGAAGTGATAGAGCGCGGAGTGTGTGCGGTGTTTCGGCAATTCAGAAGCGGTGAGTGTTGAAAGACTGGTGTCGGTGGGGCGCTGCCGTCTGGAGCGGCGGCGAACAGGGTGTAAGTTGTGTGTCAGCGGTTCAAAAGCGGCGGTAATTTGGGGGCGATGTTGACGGGGCGAGTTTATCAAGAGCAGCGGTGCGTGGAGTATGCCGGCGATTCCGAACACTATCAAGTTTTGGGGAGAAATGTAAGCGGGGCGCTGCCGTCAGGAGTGTGTGCGGTGTGTCGGCGATTTAGAAGCGGCGGTAATGTTGGGGGCGGTTTTCGGCGGGGCGCTGCCGTCAGGAGGGGCGGCGCACGAAACGCGGTGGCATAGCGCGGCGGCCAACCACTAGCGGCGGTACTCGCTCGTCATCCTCCTCATCTTCGTCTTCGCCACCCTCGGAGCTGTCTTCGCCACTCCACACCTCCGGCTTCACTGCCTGATATGACGCCGAGAAGCCCTTGAAGACTATTGAGTCATCCGTTCGAAATTTAACGAGGAGCGCTTCAGATGTCGACACGATCTCTGGAGGCATCTGTTAATTATGAATGAAATTATCATATCGATTTAAATTACTTTTACTAGGTGGTAGAGTTTTCTCGCCCGGGTCTGACGCTATTGGGTCTGCCGCAATAGCGTCAGTGCTTGTCGCTGTCGTGTTCCGCTTTGGAGGGTAAGGTAGCCGGTAAACGTATGCATGTGGCATTAGACCTCGCCACAAGATAGCAATGCACCATTAACTAGCACGGGCTGACCTTGGTCCCGCAGAAGCTGCCGTAGTCGCCGGCGCTGCCCTCGAGCCCGCCCAGCACCTGCACGGCATCGTACCCGCAGGCGGGCTCGGGCTCCAGCTCGAAGGTGAGGAAGGCGAGCCGCACGAAGTGTCCGGGCGGCGCCACGATGCTCCAGTCGCAGTTGGCGCGCGACTCGTACGCGTCGTGGCCGTACCGCGCGTGCGAGTACAGGTGCCGCACCGCCTCGCCCGCCGCCAGGTACCCGCCGCACGCTGCACAGTGCACACACAATAATGCCGGTTAATATAACACACTATACCGAGCCACACAACTAATGCAACGTGGGTTTCCCATAACCATTTTAATTATAATCTTTTATTATTACTATCAGTTCTTTACTAACATTAGTTTTAAGCAATTTCTAACAGTTATTGTCAAAAATTCAAAAATTTGGATATTAAATCTGAAATAAATTATTATTATTAGTAGCGATCGCCTGCAGCCGAAATTCGACCATAAACTTAACAATAAAATCTCTTTTTAAGTTTGACAACTGACTCTAAAGATGAAGGAAACTACTCCTAACTTTAGCCGTAAATGAAATAGTAAAGATTAATGTGTGTGTTATGTATGTCACATGAATGTATATTACACATACGTAATGTTTATTTTTATTAATTTAATATATTTCTAATGCATTTTATTTAAAAATATCAGGTTTCTGTAGTCCTTCGCAATGAAAACTTTAACTGTGCCAAATATCACACTCCACCGTTCGTGCAATTATTTTAAAAAGGGGTCTAAAGTTTTTCCTCCAAGTATTAATATATAGCTTATTATTATAGCGTTGTATTATAGCGCGCTATGTATACTCAACCTATAGCGTACGCTATTTATATTCGCATTCGGCGCTATAACATAACGCTACGATATATACCTAGTAGCTAGCGTAGGCCGTAGCTATAACTTTAAAGCGTACGATGTTACGAACTACGCGATTTAACGAGTATCGTGCTAGACTGTAAACGCTAGACGTTATAACATAGTTTATCAGTCACGCGCTATCTCGGCCGGTTCAAGCGATCAATGTTTCAGTTACACGTTATAATATAGTCTATAATGTAGTGCGCTAGAAAAATATACATTATAGTCTATAGCGCGCTATCATAGAATAGTTTATCTGAACAATACTAATACACACGCGCAGTCCCACCACTGCTCACTTACCATTTAGTGGCATCTGTCGCACTGAGACAAGCTCCTCGCTATCAACTTGTCGCAGTGAGACAGCCAAGAATGTCTAATATATTGTCAATCACGTGGCAGGGATGTAAGCCACTTTTAATGATGACAAGAACTGACACTATTGTGGTAAGAAAAGTAAGCTGGTGGCACCAAACTTAGGGGAGATATTGCAGGGCTCTATCATCTTGCAGTCATTATGGTATTGATACGTTTGATCAATTTTTCACCTTTTACTACTTTTTAATCGTTGTCATCACTGCCACAAATACTAATGCTTTTGATACTTTTACGAGTATACTAGGGGTATATTTACTAGGTTGCTAAAGTTCCATTTGCTAAATCTTTTTTATGTTTGTATTAAGAATGATTAATAAAAAAAAAAAAAAAATTAAAATAATTTATGCATATTCTTAAGGAATAAGGAAGAATACCTGTGAACTGATTTTATTTCATCGGTCAGTATTATAACTCTGTATTTCTTTGTGTAAATGCAAGTGACGTTAACAACCTAAAAATTGCCTTGAAAGACATATCTAGTTTAATTTGTGTTCGAAACGAACCCGGACTAAAATGCGGAAAAGTTTTAAAGATGAAAAACGCGGAAAAGTTTTAAAGATGGAAAAACGCGGAAAAGTTTTAAAGATGAGAAAATAATAAATAAACCGACCAGTAGAATAAGTGGCTAAGAAGCCTTTCCTCTGCACGGAGGCGTCAGACTTGAAGACGACGTACATCTGGTTCTGCGAGGCCACCACGGGGTGCGGCAGCTTGTTCCCGCAGAACCGGCCCAGCGTCTTCTCCTCCGCCGACGCGCCGTCGTAGATCGTCACGTGGTCGTACGTGCACTCCTGCAAATAATACACAACTAATTAAAAATACTGTATATTACTCTAAAATATATTTACAGTTCGCCCTTTATTGCTCTAGATGGCAACACATAGTTAAGGTCTTTGGTTTTTATAGCCGTTTCCAACAGGAAGTCCCTCTTCAACTTGCTTATTTGCTATCCCGCGATGTAAAAAATATCTTTAAGTCCAACTTAACTTCAACTACCACATTGTTGGTAGCCACAAAAGCAATGTGAATATATAATAAGTTCTCCTTTAAGTTAATGAAATGTATTTGTTATATTCTGCTTTTATAATTCTTACTAGCTGTTGCCCGCGACTTCGTTCGCACGGACTTCGTTTACTCCGCACAGCTCCTCTCTCGTAGGTGATAGCGTGATAATATGTAGCCTATATGTTGACTCGACCTGCTAGTAATATTCATGCAAAATTTGAAGTAAATCCATGCAGTACTTTTTGAGTTTACCCCGGACATACATTAACTTTCCTACGATTTTATTATATGTATAGATGAGAAATAAATATTCTTTAGCCGTAAGTGTCAAGCTCTAACGATCGTTATAATGCCTCAAATTTCAATTAATGATTATAATATTTTTAAGGTCAAGATATGGTCTTTATAAACGGATGTCAAGCGTTAGACTTGAAATGCAGCCATGCATAGAAGACGTTAGAAAAAATCCTCAGCAAGCCTGCCTTTTTAAATATTAACATTTTCTTTTTGAACTTATACTTCTTTTGGGACGTATGGAAAAATTATGAGAGTAAAATTTTATCAATAGGCGGGCACACGGTTTGCCAGCGACATGAACTTAACTGATGTTACGATCTTCAACTATCTTCATCTTTAATTAAAATCTGTTCAGTGGTTTAGCTATAATAGTGTAACATACAGACAGACAAATATTGGCATTTATATTATTAATAAGGATATGGATTTCTACCGACCTCCCAGAAGGAGGAAGTTATCAATTCGGCTGTGTATTTTTAAATATTTGTTACCTCAGAACTCGGTCATTCACTTTGAGTATTAAACCAAACTCAAAGGTCATTCATGAACCAATTTTATTTTTTTTTAAATTGGGAGAGCCGAGAGTATAACTTCTGGTATGATTTGGTATCAATTTGGTGAAGATCTAATGCAAGGTTCCGGAGATGCAGGAAATAGAAAGTCTTACTGTAAGTATGTTGTTGTTGCAGTTTTACTGCGTTGAAAAATATGTTATAATAATATACTTTTTTTATTTTATTTGAAAACTAGCTGTTGCCAGCGACTTCGTCCGCGCGGACTTTGTTTACTCCGCACAGCACCTCCCCCGTAGGTGATAGCGTGATAATATGTAGCCTTTATGTTGACCCGACCTGTTAGTAATATTCATGCAAAATTTGAAGTAAATCCATGCAGTACTTTTTGAGATTACCCCGGACATACATACAGACAGACAAAAATTTTAAAAACTATATTTTTGACTTCGGTATCGATTGAGGTCACGCCCCAAGTATTCTTTTAAAAAAATATTCAATGTACAGTTTTGACTTTCCTACGATTTTATTATATGTATAGATAAAATATGTTTACAATTTTTTTTATTGAAAAATAATTATATATAAATTACCTGATGTGGTTCCAGCTCAAACACGTTGAATATCAACTTGATGCGGTGCCCCGGGGTAGTGGAAAACTGCCACACGCAATCTTTCCGCGACGGGTACGTGTCTGGGTAGTTCGGACTAGAAAAAATCATATTTTCAACATCTATTATTTTTGAGTCTTATTTTGGATTGAACTCTGGAACCTCTGCATCGACCAGACAGTGAAAAAGGAGAGAGAATTTCCACAACATCTTTCCCGACTTTACAGTACCCTATTGTTTTAACAGCGTCGCAGCTTGTCACCGACGTGTTGTAATTTTGGGAGAAAGATAGCCTTCTCGGCTATTTTTTTATTATTTTATGCATTTATATATATATATATATATATATATATATATATATATATATATATATATATATATATATATATATATATATATATATATATATATATTTACTAGTTTACCGCTACGCTTAAGTTAACCGCTACCTTATCCTCCAAACCGAAACATGAAAGTGTTAGTACCGACACTATTGCGGCAAGTTAAGTCGGAGTTCCAAACCGAGGGTGAAATCACGCTGGTACCAAACCCAATGAAAACGTCGGAGATCTTTAACACCGAGTTGATACAATAGTAGTAAACCATTAAAAACTTAACAGTTTGTTCAAGTGGCAAAATTCTTCTTTGTTTAGTGATCGATTCCATCGATTCAGAGACAAGATCGCAAGTTCTTCATTCAAGTTTTTAAAGTTTTCCCAAGCACGAGCTAGGTGCTAAAATACACTTTTAGATTGAAGTAACAACGTTCAGTTTTCTCTAATTTTAAGACAGACATGCCTAGCAATAAGTAGATCTATTCTGCAGAAGTAGTACTAACTCTAATAATCTCCAGTATTCTGTGGAAGTAGCCCCGATCAACACGAGAGATGACTAAGGACATGCATAAACTATGCATAAAGTATATACATATATATATATATATATATATATATATATATATATATATATATATATATATATATATATATATATATATATATATATAACTTGCCGCAATAGTGTCGGTACTAACACTTTCATTTTTCGGTTTGGAGGATAAGGTAGCGGTTAACTTAAGCGTAGCGGTAAACTAGTAAATAGTGGTAGCCTAAGCAGTGAGCACCTATTTGAGAGTTGCTATAAATAAATATGAAGGTAGGAAATCGGATATTTATTTTTGAATGGCGCTATTGCCTACTAATCGCGTTATTATTTGTGGGTTGAGGGGCTAGAAAAATGTGTTACAAAAAATTTGCAATGGTGGCGATTGTTATTTAGTGTGTGCGTGTGCGTCATGTCGAACTTACAGCCGCCCTCTTTGCAGTCGCGGCGGTTGTTATGTATCGTGCGTGTGAGTGTACCTGTATATGGTGCCGTGCGACTGCGTCATGTCAAACTTGCAGCCGACCTCCTTGCAGTCGCGGCGGTTGTTATGTAGCGTGAGTGTGACTGTACCTGTATATGGTGCCGTGTGGCTGCGTCATGTCGAACTTGCAGCCACCCTCCTTGCAATCGCGGCGGTTGGCGAGCAGCGCGAACCCGCTGTGGCAGGCGCACTCGAAGCCGCCCAGCGTGTTGCGGCACTCGTGCTGGCAGCCGCCATTGTTGTCAGCGCACTCATCTACGTCGAAATAATACAGCGCCGCGAAACCGGAATGATGCACCGACGTGTCGGAAGTAAACTGCGAACACATCGGAGATCACTTATACACTATAATAAAACGTTATTTTGCCTATTTTTTCTAATTCACATGCGAAACTAAAGAGTTCACTTTACAAGACATCGGTATTTTTTAAATCCAAAATGAACAACATACATATAATATGTCGATGGATAACATTGAGATATCTACCTTCAGCGTATAACTGTCGTGCTGTGGGATAGTTAGTAGTGTGTTTTGTTCAGAATTTGTCACAAAATATGCATAGCAAATCATTTCTATATTTTAAGGTGCGGGCCAGAGATGCATAATTTCTGTATAGAGAAGGATGTGAGAGCAGACATAAATTATCTAAAACATACGTTAAATATTACAAGGCTTGATTTCTCAGGATGAAAATCAAAATTTTCGCCGATTCTACGAAGATGGTCCATATAGAGGCAGGCATAGACTTATTCTAAGGAGGCAGGCTTGTGGTCCTTTTCAACATGCTGGTTTTATAATGCTGGCAAAATACCAATACGAATGTTCAAGTCTAATAGCACTCTTTCTTTTTGGGTAAATATTTTTTTCAGTTTGACCCTCATTTTTGACCTGTGATATATCGCCGCGTCTTAAATACCATTTGAACGGATACAAAAATAATAACTTAACCTTCCCCGAGCGAAATATTTTTAAACAAGATGTTGGTATACTAGTTATGTATAATCACATAGTACTCGTACGTACTGCTAACGCAAAAATATTTAAATGAATTGCATAACATTATTTTGATCACCAAATTACCTAGAGAGAGGATACTCGTTTTAAAGTAGGTAGGCGTAGTGTGCTCATTTATTAGTACGATGTATCAAGGTTTTTCCTGACTCATGTTCGCACTGCCCATGATGTTACAGTTTTTTAGCTTGTCTCCTAACATTGAGATTAAAAGAAGACTGAGACGCATTGAAAGAAGAGTAAGTATGATGAAATCGATCGATTGAATTCAACAGCAGTTTCGTGACATTGAATCAGACTCATGTAGCTCATTTGGATAAAAGTGTTGCCTACGCTACAGGAGACATAAGTCACTGTGACAAATCCAGCCAAAGCCAAAAGAAGGATTTAAGTTTTTTTTTATGTCATAAGATAGCAAACAAGCAGATGGGTCTCCTGATGGAAAGAGTCAACCATCGCCTATAGACACCAAAGATGTTAATGGTGCGTTGCTATCTTGTGGCGAGGTCTAATGCCACATGCATAAGTTTACCGGCTACCTTATCCTCCAAACCGGAACACGACAGCGACAAGCACTGACGCTATTGCGACAGGAATAGGTAAGGCGGTGGTACCAGACCCGGGCGAGACAATGCAGAACTCTACCACCTAGTAGCCACGATGGTAGTGACTCGATAGCCAATCGGTCGCCTTTTACGACCTGCCTGGCAGAACGGCAGTTGGCCTATTCTTCAAAGGAGGCCGGGACCAACACGGGAATTTTAGTTACAAAATTTTAATAATGCAAAATTACTACTTACATGAAATCTATATATATAAAAATCAATTGCTGTTCGTTAGTCTCACTAAAACTCGAGAACGGCTGAACCGATTTGGCTAATTTTCGTTTTGAATTAATTGTCGAAGTCCAGAAAAGGTTTAAAAGGTGAGAAAATGTAAAAAAAGAAATGTAAGAGTAGTTAAAAAGGCAGAAAAATGTTTGCCGGGTCAGCTAGTTGTAAATATAAATAAACTGCACATCACATTCTTTGGAAATGTAATCTCTGGCAAATCGAATATAGCTAAATGCTTGATAGTATACGATGTATATATCCGGTATAATTCTACTACTTAGACTTTGTGGAAACACGTACGAATTTCCGTGCCTTTAAGCGGTTTTTTCATATTTCCTACTTGAAGCAGAATTAAGTAGGATGTTTCGGTAGGTCCTCAATTTCTGAACTACCGTGGTGATGTCAGGCTTAACATTATTCTAAGTCTCATTTTGTATTTTTTATGGTTTTCCTTTTTGTTGTCTCCTGCTGAAAAGGGAGGAAATCTAGATGTATTTTCCTACTTCTATGTGTTTCTAATTAATTTCGTAACGGGTTCCAAGATAGCTTAGCTTTTCCCCAGTTCACCTTGATCTCAGTGGTTATCAGGATGATAGCCGCTGTTGATTACACTATAGAAGTTACAGTGAGAACGAGAGGTGGGCCCATAATATTCTTATGTAAACTTAATACATCTTGCAGTTATATGTAAGTTATATTGTACCTAGTATATTCTATGTATATTATTATAGCATAGGTACTTATGTTTGACCGCGTTTGGTCGAGTGGTTAGCAAACCTGACTTATGCATCAATGGGGCTCGTGTTTATGTGATGAGCATAAATGTTTGTATCTCTGGGTTTGGGCGTTTTTATATGTGTATGCATATATATATATATATATATATATATATATATATATATATATATATATATATATATATATATATATGTATGATCATTTTGTGTAATTTTGTGCCTACCACTACCTTTTGTGTCAGTTGCATCACAGCAGTTAAGTACATACAAGATTTCGCGGAACTTTTGCAAACAACGTCTTGTCAAAACAACGTTTTCTTTGCAACTTGATTCTCCCTGGATGAAAATTTTAGCTGGCAATTAACCCACCATACCAGATTACCACCAATCAACCCACCATACGACCCAAATTAAGCTGACGCGATTTAGTTAGTTTCCATGTCAGTTTTTTTTAATTATTTTTTTTATCTGTCGATTATTAACCCACCATTGAAATGAAAAATATTTTATAACTTTTATTTTTCCTATAATTTAATCTACAAAGTCCAATAGGTCCCTTCGACGCTTGACTTTCAGCATCTTGGGCCCATTTAGCAGCTTGGAGTCCCCTACTATTAAGGCGTACCTGAACTCTCAGAACGGACCCGTCGGAGGTGACCGGCGGCGGTAGCACGGTACCGCAGAAGGCTCCATGTCGTCTCAGCACGTCTGCCCCGAGCTTAGAGTGCACTGTTACGCTATCGTATTCACACTCCTGCTGGAAATAATATAAACAAATTAACCGAGTGTGTATTAGACTACGCGAAATGTAGGCTTCCGCAGTTGTTCACCACAACGTGGACTAAGAAGAGGACGTTTTTATTGTTTTATACGTTACATTTAACATTGTCAGCGTTAATGACGGATATATTAACTTTTTACTTTTCAAAGTACAATTGTGTAAGTTTATTGACTATTATGCCCCATTACACTTTGATAGGGCAAGTACAAGTGTTTAATGAAGGTGCTTATTAATACTAAGCATAAAGCATAAGCATAAAACTCGTGTAGACGGCCATTCGGGCAAGTGATTAGTAATCAGCGTAGTAAAAGTGAATAGACGCTGTTTACTAATCATTCGCTGTTAAAATAGATAATACATTTTGTTTAATTAAAAATTCAATTGTTAGACATACAAAGTAGTAAGTGCAAAGATAAAAGTAATTTCCGCGGTATTTTATATTAGGTATATTGACTCTTTTTTTTAAATTAATTTTTTATATTGTATAAGTATTATGAATGTAAAATTACCAATATTTAAATGCATAAATGACATGTAATTTTAAATTTTTATTGTTTGACAAAGTATTGCATTATATGACAGGTATTTGTAAGATTTTAATTTAGCACTGACTACTAGTTATTTCAGAATTTGGTATTTTTATATGACAGGTATTTGTAAGATTTTAATTTAGCACTGACTACTAGTTATTTCAGAATTTGGTATTTTTTTTTGCTTATAAATGTATATGGGTGATTCTTCAAAAATGTGTTCTCCGTGTAATTTCCATGGTATTTTTGAAATCGCTTAATTAAAGTAAATTACACAAACACTTTAAAAGTTTATGCAAATTTAAAGAACATATGAAAATTCGACACGTAGTGGATCTATACTTTTCCTAAAAAAAAATATTGAACATTTGCGGTCCATGGAAATTACATACCCACGAAAATTACCCAGCAGGTAATTTTTTGCTAAATACCGTATCTGATATGAAAATAAGATTAGATAAAAGTGGTTTGGGGAACTATTAACGGCTACAATATGTATTAATACGATAGTAGGCAATTTTTTTTCAGCAACTCTTTTTTTCTGAAATTCACCTCTTAGATATAAACAAAACAAATTAGCGATAAAGTGCATGTGCTACAATGTGTGAAATGTGTACATTTCCTATTGCCTTTTGCTTTGCTAAGCCATGCAATTGAATGTGTGTGAAAAACTTAGTGTTCGTATTTTCATAAAAATCATTACTAATTGTAATGATTTTTGGCATCAAAGCGTTAGTGAATTAAAAAAATATCTGCGATTGATCAGAAGACGGAACGCGTGTTACGCGTGTAAAACGTGCATAATTAACCGGATTTGAGGTGTTGAGGGCAAATAACTCTTATATACATGATTATTACATAACGAAATCTCTATGACACGATGCGTATAGAATGTATAAACATGTTATAGTAGATTTATATAAACATTATTTGTTTTTATTATTATTATTATGTAATCAACGACTGTCTACACGTGTTTTTTGCTTAATACTAAGCACCTGCATGCAACGCACTCGCATTAATCAAAGTGTAACCGGGGCTTTAGTCGTAAACTTGTATCGCCTCCTTAGCTGTGATAGTTTTCGTTTTAACTTCAGTATACTACTACCGTAAAATTTTCACACATCCAGAAATTACATAAAAAAACTTTCCTTTTATTATTATTTACAAAAAACCTGTACCGCCTCGTTGGTCGAGTGGTTAGCGACCCTGACTACGCGATCGACGAGGCTCGGATTCGATCGACCCCGACGGAGACAAGCATTTGTGTGATGAGCATAAATGTTTGTATTTCCGGGTTTGGGTGTTTATTATATATATATATTCTAGTATTCATATATGTATTTTCTATGTATTAGTATCGTCGACTAACACACAAAACACAAGCAAATAATTTGGTTACTTTGGGGTTAGATCAGTAAGTGTAATTTGTCCCGTGAATATTTATTTATTTATTTATACACTCAACAAAAATAATCGTCGCGACACCACACTGTTGCGAAATAGAATTTCGGCACCCGCTCGAATTTCGGAACCCGGTCGAATTTCAGCACCCGTACGAATTTCGGAAGCCAGTTGAAGTTCGACCCACGGTCGAATTTCGGTACCCGGTCGAAATTCGACCGACCAGTTGCCGAGTTTCGACCGCCAGTCGAATTTCGACCTGGTGCCGAAATTCGACACTCGGTTATATTTCGACACTCGTTCGAAATTCGACTGTCCGTCGAAATTCAACTTTTGGTCGAAATTCGACATTCGGCCGAAATTCTGTATAAATGTCAAACATTTGGCACTGGAAAAAAAGTCAACTCAATCAAATAGTAGATAGACTCTTTCACTTTCAATGCACGAGCTAAAGGGTTATACGTGTGGTATCAGTGGCTGGATATTTCTGTGCTTACAATACCTTACTATAGCAAAAAGTGTCGTGACAACTTTTCGTAAGAATTTTTTCCGTCTAGCCTCCTTTCACAACGCGTGATAAGGAACTTTGTTCCTAAAGGCAAACGATTGACCAACCGGTGTCAAAGTTCTATAACGCCTTATGCAGAGGCGGCGTAAGGTGTGGGCGACATGGGCCACAGCCCACGGCCTCGCGGTTCGAGGGGCCTCGTGTCACGGAGATTCAGGTATGTACTCAAAAGCCATGAACGCGCCGAAAAAATGCTTGCGTCGCTATCGCTCGCGAGGAATCCCCGCTGCGCGTCGCCGCCGCGCCTGGTTAAAATTTGCCTAAAATAGGGTAGGTATTCCTCGAACTTGCGTTGCGAGCAGAGGGCCTCGCAAAATGTATCTTGCCCACATAAATTTATGATCTTGCGCCGCCACTGGCCTTATTATTTACTAGCTGTTAGAATTTTGCGCCATATTTCATACAATTCTTGTGTGCTTGAGTAAAACACAAACTTTTACATTTAATTTATGTATGTGTTTCCTGATGATACTCGTATAACGTTTGTACTTAACGCTGTCGTCACTCGATTTGGAGAGTAACCTATATTTTTGTAGTTTTCTATTGCTGGCAAATGGGCTGAAATGCACCGTTATATACAGCGTTTACAAGCAAGGATTTAAATATCGGTATTTCGTGGGAACGTTTGTGTTCCACCACCACCTTATAATTAAACTCCAGCCAACTTCTTTCTTTTTTTAAACAGGACTAACTTTTCCTTAAACAGGAATTACCACTTCGTGGTACCCTTTTTCATTCGGTGGAAGACATAAAGATCAATTCGCGGCGAGAACTGAACGTAGAGTTCAGTTCAAAAAAGCTTAAAGCTTTTAAAAAATGTTTTTTATGATTCGATTATTTGTTGGCACAAGTGTATTTTTGTTTTTTTTTTTTTTTGTTTTTGAAGGAGCATACTTTTAAAAATTAAGTTGGCCGGGATTGGATAAGTGCTAGGTTGGCGACAGGCTTATAACCTATCACATTGTGAGACTATGGTTAATGGTGGGTGCAATGGTAGTACCTCTGTGTACCACTTCGCGTAATATATAAAGAATGTTTAAAGACAATTTAAGTTTTAGCCCTGTAGATGCAGTAAAATGTGAAACCGGTTGGTTATTTTTTTTTATTGAATTTGCAGGCATACGAGCGAGTGAGCCACCTGATGGAAAGTGGTCACCACTGCCCATGGACATTTACAACATAAAGGGTTAGTTGCCAATGCGATGTCGGCTTTTAAGGAATTTGTTGATCCTCGTCTTAAAAATCCCAATATCATAGCTACTCGGAAAAACCGTGTGAGGTAAACTGTTCCAAAGCTTGTCTGTTCGTATAAAGAAGGTACGTGCAAATTGAACAGTCGTAGATGACCAATCGTCAAGATGGTGTGAGTGGAATCCCTCACTACGGCGTGTAGTGCGTTGGCGGAACGTGGTAGCCGGTAGTAAATTAAAAACTCATCAGAATACTCCCCATTATATAAACGGTAGAAAACACATAGAGAACCCACATCTCTCCGGTGGCTAAGTGGTTTAAGACCACTAGTAAGAGTGGGGCTGTCGACAAGGAGCTCCAGTCTGCGTTGGATTTTGTCGAATTGAAGGGTTTGATACTGGAGTGCACCGGCCCATAGGTGCGAAGAGTACTCCATGTGCGGTCGGACTTGCGCTTTGTAAAGCATTAGTATATGGGCAGGAGTGAAGTACTGTAAGCTAATTTAGCTTTACCCTATTTTATGACGAAATTGGACGTCATAAATAAATCAAATGACGAATTTATGACGAAATTGGACGTCATAATTAAATCAAACGACGTTTAATTAAAAATAAACATATTGTATAGTTTGTGATCGTGAAACAGTACAAGTGTTGAAAATAAAATAATAACTGTGACGGAGTTTCACCAAGTGCCGACGATAAAGAGTATAAATTAAAATATACATAAATAAATAAGTATCGCTGAAAAAAATTAATATTATCATCTCAAAATAAGCAAATTCTTTGAGTGTTACTTGGATGCTAGTCAGTGATATTAATATATAACCTATTTTGATAAAATTTAGCAGGATTAAACACAGGCTAACTATTTTCTTTTTTTTATATCATAAGATAGCAAACAAGCAGATGGGTCTCCTGATGGAAAGAGTCAACCATCGCCTATAGACACCAAAGATGTTAATGGTGCGTTGCTATCTTGTGGCGAGGTCTAAAGCCACATGCATAAGTTTACCGGCTACACCGTAAACCGGAACGCGACAGCGACAAGCACTGACGCTATTGCGGCAGGAATAGTTAAGGTGGTGGTACTACACCTGGGCGAGACAATGCAGAACTCTACCATCTAGTAGCCACGATGGTAGTGACTCGATAGCCAATCGGTCGCCTTTTACGACCTGCCTGGCAGAACGGCAGTTGGCCTATTCTTCAAAGGAGGCCGGGACCAAAATCAACCTCTAAGGTGCTGCAATATTGGATGGAACTGTATGAAAAACAATATCAATACCATGTTAAATTACTCGTGGGCAAAGTCGCGCGGGTCAGATAGTATTTCATAAACACCCGAACCTAGAAATACAAATATCAATGCTCATGCCTTATGGTCTAAGGCTTGCTAATTCGGATGAGATCATGAGCTTCCAGGTTCGATCCTTGGGTCGGGCAAAATTGTAACCGTGGTTGTTTCGAGAGTTTCCTCGAAAATCTCAGTAACATCTGGGAGTCTGGTTTCAATAATGGTGTAGAATGGCTAGAATAATTTGGATGAAATGAAATGGCATACAGGTCGAGGATAATCTGGAATAACACGTAGAATTTTTATCCAGAAAAAAATAAATAAAAAAATCGTGTGGTATCGTGAGACACCAGACAACAACGAAGTTCCTTATTATAAAAAAAAGTAATTTCAAGTTTTATTCGAGGTATAAAGAAAATAATTATTCGGGTATACATTATGATTATTTTATCGATTAAAATCAAAAACCTACTTTACAAAATTATCTTAATACCTTTATTTTATTATACAATGGTTTATAAAAATATATAATAGTAATAGCACACTGCAATAATAATAACGTCATCACTTAGAATATACCTTAGAATACTGGAGACTAACAGAAGTCAATGTACATACAAGTAATATTTGAGCAACGCACACATAGACACCTCTCACGGACGCGATACATAGGAATGGTTCGGGACACTGTTGAGTTTGTTCCGAACCATTCTGAGAGTCCGTACTCACATATTACTTTATGTACATTGACTTCTGTTAGTCTCCAGTATTCTGTGACTATATATTAGACACTGTATAGCCATCATACACAGACTATACATGAAAATATTATGCTTTTTTTAACGTTACGGGCGTTTTTTACCGGCTAGGGTACCCCTCCCCAACGCCACTAACATCTTTGGTGTCTATAGGCGATGGATGACTCTTTTCATCAGGAGACCCACCTGCTTGTTTGCTATCTTATGATAAAAAAACCCACAATAATTTTATTATTGTAGGTTGTACATATGTTGCTTGTGTTAATTTATTACAAGATTGTGACACTGGGTGAAGGCACTGTCTCCTGTACCACCACAGTTTACACCAGCACAGGAGACAGGGTTACCTAAACCTGTGCTTTGATTTTTCTCTGTACGAATGCAAATAAAGTTTTATTATTATTAAACTTCGTTCCAAAAACACGGCAAAAAATAACAATAATTGTATGGGATATTCCCATTTAACTCCCTAAAAAATATTTTATTCTGTTTTAGTCATTGATATAAAAAACCCTAGATGCACAGTCCCGAACAAAACTGACACTCAAAACTGTCCCTAATTTCATTTAAATAGTTACAGATGTGGCAAAAACATACGTTTTAGCATATCCAACCTTAAACACAAGATTTATAGTTGTTTTTACAAAGCAACGTACAAAAAGTAATAAAATTGACAGTGTCGCGACCGACGCGATTCTGTTTGAAATAAGCGCACAATTTAAAGTTGTGCGCTCATTTGCGGAGGGCGTTTTTGAGACACTGATTGTGTATCTTGAGTTTTTTATATCAATGGTTTTAGTATTTGTTGTTATTGCGGCAACAGAAATACGTCAAATTTTCCCCGTGTTGGTCACGGGCTCCTTTGAAGAATAGGCCAACTGCCGTTCTGCCAGGCGGGTTGTGAAAGGCGACCGATTGGGTAATACGAGTCACTACCATTGTGGCTACTAGGTGGTAGAGTTCAGCATTGTCTCGTCCGGGTCTGGTACCACCGCCTTACCTATTCCTGCCGTAATACAGTGCTTGTCGCTGTCGTGTTCCGGTTTGGAGAGTAAGGTAGCCGGTAAACTGATGCATGCAGCATTCGACCTCCCCACTAGATAGCAATGCACCATTAACATCTTTGGTGTCTATAGGCGATGATTGACTCTTTTCATCAGGAGACCCACCTGCTGGTTTGCTATCTTATGATAAAAAAAAACCTACAATAATTTTATTATTGTAGGTTGTACATATGTTGCTTGTGTTAATTTATTACAAGATTGTGACACTGGGTGAAGGCTGTCTCCTGTACCACAGTTTACACTAGCACAGGAGACAGGGTTAAACCTGTGCTTTGATTTTTCTCTGTACGAATGTAAATAAAGTTTTATTATTATTTTTATATTATTGTACAATGTGTTATATAATTGGTCTTGTGAAGTCATTGACCATCTTCCATATTCGCGCGTTAACTACGCCATATTAACGGACAGTTTCCTATTACGTGGTATTATCTCGAGACCTTGTCCCAGTGAAGTGGAGCGCTTGATTAATCTACTTGATGTCTCGTTCAAGTACACTAGGTCAAAGTACAGTCACAAAAAACTGTCACAGATGTTTTATTATGCTAATGGATAGTTTTAGCATGGTTTTCAGGGTGTTGCTTATGGTGTGTGTTAAGTGAAGAGAGGCTACCTCGTGGTCTAGGGGTTAGTCTATTCGGATCAGATCATGAGGTTCCGGGTTCGATTACCGGATCAGACAAAAATTGTTGTTAAGGTTCCTTCAAGGTTTCAAGAAATCTCAGTAGCAGTTGAAGTCTGGCAGGTAGTTTGTACCACTCCCGTGCCTCTGACGAGCACATAAAGCAGTCAGTTTCGGTTATCGCTAGAAGAATACAGTTATATCAGGTCGGTGAATGTGAAAGAGAAGGAAAGGGAGACGGGAAGAGATGCGCTGTGCCGCGCTCCCAGCTGCATGGGTGCCACCATCTTGCTTATTTCTCCCGTGAAACAGCTTTGCTGTGTTTCGGAGAGAAGGGCAAGATAAGCAGTGTAATTACGGGCACCGAGACTTAATACCTTATGTCTCAGGATAGGCAACACATAAATGAGTTACCTGAATCAATTCCAGGTAAACTAGTTTATGTTTATGGGCGACGTCGACTACTTACCATCAGGTGGCATATCTGCCAGTTTGCCTATCCAACTGACATAAAAACTGAGACGTGGATCAACTCTTATAGGTATTATAATTAAACTCGCTTGCTCGTCCAGTTCACTTCCATTTCATATGATTTTACACACCCAACCGGTTTCACTTATTACAGCATCATCAGGGATGTTTTGCACAATGTGCAAACACCCCTGACCTATCTATTTTCTATTATGATGGGTGTATCGCAAGGGCGGATCCAGGGGAGGGGGAGGGGTTCATGGGGGTCATGACCCCCCTTAAGCAGAGGTCTAGGTATGGATTTGTTAGGATTCGATAAAGATTAGAGCCTATCTTGACTAAACCTCAAATATATGGCTCTTAACTGAAAGCTGGATCCGACCTTTGTTTAGCGCAATTTGTACAACGTAATCATCTTCACGTCTTTTACATATTCATAAAGATGAAGACTTTACTGTGATTTTATCAGCTATTGGTGAGAATTTTAAAGCTGCATTTTATGTATTCGTTACGAATTTTATCAAGCCGAGTTACAACATCTGCCATTCAGCATCTCCATTTTGTTGGTATGTAAACAATCTATATCTTTACATATAATAAAATAGTAGGAAAGTCAAAACTGTACATTGAATATTTTTTTAAAAGAATACTTGAGGCGTGATCTACAATCGATATCGAAGCCAAAAATATAGTTATTAGAATTTTTGTCTGTTTATCTGTTTGTCTGTATGTGTGTCCGGGGTAAACTCAAAAAGTACTGCATGGATTTACTTCAAATTTTGCACGAATATTACTAACAGGTCGGTTCAATATATAGGCTACATATTATCACGCTATCACCTACGGGAGAGGTGCTGTGTGGAGTAAACGAAGTCCGCGCAGATGAATTCGCTGGCAACAGCTAGTAAGTATATAAAGCAGTAGTACCTGATGGTACAAATTATTGTTGCTCCCTTCTAGATCAAAGTGTGTGAAGTTAAGAGTGATCCGATGATGAGGTGGTGCTACGATCTCCCACAGGCAGTTCTTGGAAGCAGGGTATGTATCCGGGAATGAAGGGGATGTTATTGTCCCGTTCGGAGCTACAAGCAGTCCTCCGCAGGCATCTGGAAATGACCAACAGAAATAAGTAGAGGCCAATTTTAGTTTTAATCCTATGATAAATATATAATATATAATCTAATCTCAGTTAGTCCAGTGGCTAGCAACCTTGACTGCGTAATCAATGGGGTTTGAGTTCGAATTTTGTACTATTTATTGGAGTTAGGCATTAAATATATTTTAGTATTTTTACGGTTTGACTAGCAAAAGACTATAATATTGTAGGACACAATAGTTAATGGTCATATTATAAAATCATATTATAAAACCAAAAAAATACAATAATAAGAGAGTATTGCTTAATTCATAGCTAACCTCAACAAAATTAGTGCAGAGTATTCAAAAAGCATGGTCACCATGCGGTAATCTAACAAGTGTAGTCACTTCAATCGTTGTTTGTAAACAATGAACTTCACTATCTATGCGTGGGTGTCCACAAATGAACAATTTTTCATTTTAAAAAAAATTTGATTAAAAATGTAAGTAAATGTTTTGTACATAATTTCGGAGAATAAAAATCGAGTACTGAACACCATCCTTCAAAATGTACAAGCCAGTCAACCTGTATATGTATACCCTTAACACGTGCAAATAATTTGATTACTTTGGAATTAAGTAATTACAAAAAAAAAACAGCGAAAATTTATCTATCTATATATCCAAAATAGAAGCATATAATATAATATGATTGTATCAGGATACCAAACAATGCCTTTGGGGCCGTTCATAAAATACGTTCGCATACAAGGGGAGGGGAGGGGGGGTCTGGCTGAGTGTGACAAGATGTGACAAGGGGGGACGGGGGGGGTATACGGCAACGTGACGTTCGCCGTTTATTATTTTTTGACATGAGCGCTAGCTCTGTGGCGCGACACTAGCGGCGTTGCGATCCGTCACAACGGGTTTCTTTGTTTTTCCAATACTTGAGACAGTAACGTTTCCACGTACCCTGCGCGGAATGTTATTATAATAACTAAATAAATATTTTTAATTTTCAAAATTTGTGTACTATCATTTAGAATTTATCATACTCAGCAGGGGGGGGGATATTAGTTTTTGTGACGAAATATTTATAGGAGGTTCACAAAAAGTGTGAGTCAGCGTGACAATGGGGGGGAGGGGGTCAAAAAAAGCTGATTTTAGTGTGACGTATTTTATGAACGGCCCCTTTGCGGATCAGGCAGGGTTTTTTACCCTGTATTTATCACTGTGGTCGTAAAACATGTATCAAAGCGACTCATATTACCACGTCAAATAACTTACTCTCACACTTCTTCCCGTCGGAGTGCAGCTCGTAGCCGATGTCGCACGCGCACTCGTAGCCGCCGAGCGTGTTCACGCACGAGTGGCTACACCCATGCTCAATAGAAGCGCACTCGTCGAACTCCTTCATGAAAGTTGCAGAGAAGCCAGCTTTTTGGACGGAGCTATCCGATTCGAAAATAACGAGAAGTTTGTTCGATGTTGACCTAGAAAAGGAATAGAATAGAAGAATTACACCAAGTAATAGTATATTTTTGCAAAAGCCGGGAAATAGGCAACTGCAGGCCGGGTATGAGTTTAAAGACCGAGCTGCAGATGATACGAGACAAGCAAGTGCTGTTTCCCCCGAGGCATACCTATACAGTGCTTATATCCAGAAAAAAGAAACGCGCCGGCAATATTGTATTGCCGGCGCGTTTCTTATTCCAAATTTTAAAAAATGCGCCAAACTGATCTTTGACTTTCATCTTTCTGTGTACGTAAATACGATATTTCACAAGCTCTGTATTTAAATGTTATGAAACTATTTCCCCGCATTTTTGAATAACAATTTATAACAATATTTCTATATTAACCACGAAGTATTAGGTATAGGTGGAGCTAGCACACGTATTAATCAATTGAAAAAAATATTTACGTTATATCTCTGTCTATGAGGTCTCCCCATCTCTTTTTATGCAGCTGTTTTAGAAAAAGAGGTTAAGACCTCAGAAGATGACAGCAGTATTTAAAATTTGGTTTCAAGTAGGTATTAGAAGTGCTGCCTCCAGATATATTATAGCTTCATGATATTGATTATGCTTTAAGTGTCATAAACAGATTGATTGGTAAGAGTGTACATATTGAAGGATACGATAGTTAATGGTATATGCGGCGAGGGGAGAAGATTCAAAAAATATGGTCACCCCGCCACGACAATATAACGAGTCTAGTTACGTTTTCGGTAATGGCACGAGTGTAAAATTTTATTTTAAACCTATTTTTTTACATATTCGGTATCGTAATTAATAATGATGAGTAATGATGTGACTTAGTGCACCAGATGATTCCAATACCGGGAGCAGGTGGTGGCGAGCGGTCCGCCACGCACGCCCTACACCACTTGCTACCAAGAATACAAATACATTCGATTGATAACTTCTCTTGGATTCACCAGAAACTTTTGTAATGTATACCAGTGTCTATGGAAATATTAATAGCTAGCTAACAATCCACTGTATTATGTTTCTTCTCGCAGCGTTTATGAATGTACACTAATAAACACCCTCCTTCAGTATGTATAGTTTTTACCAGTGAATCTGTATATTTCGCGTATTTTTAGTTATTATAAACCTGAATAATGCTTCAGCTATTTTCAGTAAAAATGAATGTTTTATTTATTTATTCACACTTTATTGTACACAAAATACATCTTTTGAAAAAATAATATTTAAAACATGTACAAAGGGCTAAGTTTAATGTTCGGATTAAACCCACAATTGGTCCCTCAATTATTTATAATGGATCTTTTGGTAGCGTTATCAATGTAAGTCCTGATTTTGAATTCTAGGTCTGTAAATTTAATCATATACTATTATGATCACCTCTGTGGTCTAGTGGTCCGACGTTGGCGTTGACCAAATGAAGTCCCGGGTTCAATTCTCTGGCAATTAAAAAAAGTGTTTTTCAGTTTTCTCATAAAAACAATGTTGCCTTTTCTGGTAAAAAAAGTCTTCTGATAAAAATAAATTGTTGGGATCAGACAGTGCCCGGTTGGCGACAAGCTTGATACCTACATCTGTCACAGGCTTGACCTTACATTTGTGGGACCAAGTATCTTTGGCTTAACGTGTGTGTGCACTGCAATTGTTGTACCTCTATCTAGCCCTTCGAGGATACGGGCGTGCACCGTGATGATACGTTTTTAATATATTATTACATATTTTTGAAGCGATACTTTACAGAGTTCTGAGTCACACTTCGATCACGATTCATGTCATGGTAGTCATGATTGAAGTGTCACATTTGGCCAATCACTCGCCTCTGGCGAAATGTACAACAGATGGTTATTTAGCTAGTGTAATTGATGAGCGTCGGAACAAAAACCGATAAATCACATTTTGTCATTTTTATTTTTATGATGCCGATTGGTTGTTCTTATTTTATTGTATATTTAATTAATTAATATAACCTGGTCAAAAACCTTTAAATCCGTTCGCAAAATATCCAGTATTTTGCGAACGGATTTAAAGGTTTTTACATAAAGGATCTGAACATAAACCGATAAATACTAAACAACGAAAAAAACACAAATGCGATTTATCGGTTTTTGGTTCGATGCTCCTCAATTATAAATATAGAATAGATACCTGATGTCGGGCGGGATCTTGTACCCACAGAACATGCCTATAAACGGGCTATCCATGGAGTCTCCGTCCCTGACTATCACCTTGTCGTAGTTACAGTTATCATGATTCTCCACTTCGAACGAGTGGAACCTCAAAGCCACTTGATAATCCTGCAATTATAATGAAAAATTTAATAATTTACTAGCTATTTTAACATTCACGGCTTAGCCCGAGTGAAAGAGATTTCCATTTTTTATAATAAAATTAATATTATGGAAAGAAAATATTCATATTTTTGTATGTTTGTAACGCAGGCGCGGATACACGATTTGGTTCACTTAGGAGGCTATCTTAGGTCCTTTTACCTGCTTAATGTTGGAGAAAAATGACAAAAAAAAATTTAGACGATTCCAATAACTTGAAAAATTGGACACAAGCCGGGAGGGGGGGGGGATCAGTAGCAGCACCCATTGCCCCACCCCCCCTCCCTTGGCTCCACGACATAAAATAAAAATAAAAACTGCTTGACCAATCTTAAAAAATGTTTTACAATGGTCTAATGAGAAAGCTACACTATTCATTAACACAACCTTTTTTTTTACTCGACTGATCAAAAGGAAATTTCATATAAAATTGTAAACAAAGGAGAGGGGAATTTTCGGTCCCAAATGTAAGGGGCTGAAGTGTAGTTCAAAAAATTGTACTATTTTTCTAATATTTTTATAATATTTGTGCTATCACTTATACATTTGAGATTTTGACAAAAAACTGAACAGTTATTTTTTCCAGTTTTTTGTTAATAACAATTGCTTTTTTTTCTAAAAAAATTCAAAATACGCCTTTTCTAAATGTCATTCCGGATCGTTTAAGCCATCAGCCATATTTTTAAGAAACATAACTATTTTTGGCAGAAACTCAACTTCTCGACTAGACTATGACATAGTCTGAATAAAGTAAATAGTGATATCGACCCCTTCCATATGAAACAAACTCAAATAAGACGTATTCTTTCTAACTCATTTTTTGAAAACTAGCTTTCAAGTTAAATTTGTATATTGTCGCCTCTGTGGTCTAGTGGTCCAGCGTTGGCGTTTTACCACTTGAGGTCTCGGGTTCGATTCCCGGGTCGGGCACATAAAGTGTTTTTTCAGTTCTTCTGAGAAACACAAAGTTGCCCGGGATTGGAAAGTGCCCGGTTGGCGATAGGCTTGCCACCTATTTATTTGTGGGACCAAGTATCTTCGGCTCATCGTGGGTGTACTTGTTGCACCTCTGCCTACACCTTCGGGGATATGGGCGTGAAGATACTTTGTATATTGTACACATTGTGTCTGCTGTAAGTATACTGCTGTATAATTATGGAAACTCTTAATTGGCTTATTTTCCTACCTAGATTTAAAACATTCTTTTATCAAATTGCTGTGAGTTATCTGAATAAATAAATAAATAAACAAATAGTAAGTGTTGAAGTACAAAACTACTCCCCTCCAAGTAATGTCGAGATAAAGTTGAAAAAAAAAACATTTCGCTCTCGGACTATAATGGTCGCGGCGGTGACCGCAACTTCGCGTGGCCTAAAATCCGTGCCACAGAATACCGAGAGTCTCCAGCATTCTGTGTCCGCACCGCGCGAATTTCCGCCTCGCCCGCCGCGTCCCTGCCGCCGTCGCCAATTCGCGTGGCAGGGCGGTGAGGTCAATAAAATTAGTAATCACATCAACACGAAGCAAATTCTATTTCTCCCTGACTAATTACTACATCTTAATCATCGTAGCGATATAATGAGCGCCAATTTAAATAGGTTTATTAAAAGCATTAATATTAAGTTTAACTTACCTTAAGATAACCTTAATCAAAATCTAATTCTGAAAAAAATAACACTTATATTTTGTATAGAAGCACCCTTATATAAGCAGAAGGAAGTCTTACGCAAAAGTTAACTACACCATTAATTAAATAATTAATTATAGACACGTATCAATACAAGATGAGAACATGAAATGCGAAACAAAATTAATTTGCTATTAATAATTTCATTATTATTTCATAATACAAGCGTATTTACAGATGGTTAATATTGTGTTCAAATTTGATTAAGCCTCTTGGTTGAAGATGTTATTTCAATCTGCTACTATCTAAAATATCTATTTTAAAGATTACAGTGTATTTGTTTGCAAAGTAAACTTACAAAATTAATATAGAAATGAACTAGCTGATCCGCGCAGTTTCGCCAGATAGTTTTTTATACAAATTACAAACTTTCATCCCATATTGCAGACCTTCAAGGGTTGCTTTTGAAAAAAAGTGAACTTATTTTTGACCCCGAACCTTTAACTCTCTCTATGCCAAATGTCTTAGAAATCGGTTCAGGGGTTTAACCGTGAAAGCGTAACAGACAGACGGATTTTTGCATTATATTATTAGTATGGATTACGAATTATTTATACGGAGTAGTGAATGTAAGAAAGAATTGTGTGCTTTGAGACATTTTTTCCGCTTGCGTGGATCGTTGGTAACATAGCCCGAATACAACAAAGGAATCAAGAGCTTTTTTTGTTTCTTTCTTAATATTACCATAATCTATGTATAAAGTACCATATCTAGGTAGAATTTCACACGCCACTGTTCGATCATTGAAGAAAAGTAAAGCAGTTTTCTTTACTGATAAATCAGGTTGTTATATATAATCATAAACAAAAAATACTATGTATGCTTTTTTAAGCATACATAGTATTTTTCTTTTTTCTTTTGGCACTTTCACCTTTAACCTGTACAGGTTAAAGTGCCAGAATTGTGATTTGTGACGCGACATACGTGGGACAGACTGGAAGATCTTTCGAAGCGAGAATAAAAGAACATACCATAAACTGGCGTTAGGAAAAAGGAGAATCGGCCTTTGCACAGCATTTATTAAAAGAACGTCACAGATTTGAGTCCCCAGATAACGTAACTGTTTTACATGTATGTGACAAGGGCCAAAAACTCAACGCTTTAGAGGCTTTAGAAATAAACCGTTTAAAAAATTAGCCATTCTTCCTTAATGACCGGACCGATATTAACACATCTCCAATACTAATACTAATTTTGTTAATTGATGCTGTTAATTATTTTAATTTAATTTCGTAGTTATTATTATTATTTACTATTAATCTGACATTATTTTTCGGTATTATTTAATATTTTATAAAATTTGACATATTTTTATTTATTTGACAATTCATCATATTTAAATGTAGGCATAATTAACTTATTTTTTGTTTTTAAGTAATAACATTTTTAATAACATCAATATTTCCCCATTTTGCGGGAAAAATATTTTCACGTATCGGTTAACATCTTAGGTCTGTTATTCTTTATATAAATGTACCAACTAAAGAATAAGCAATAATATTTGTCAATGTATGCAACTGTCAAACTTGTTTAGCTATAGGTAAGTCCTAAGATGCGAAATCAATAGATTTTATATATATATATATATATATATATATATATATATATATATATATATATATATATATATATATATATATATATATATATATATATATATATATATATATATATATATATGTAGTAAAACCAGTAAAAGTGTTTTATAATTAAAATCAAAATGCAGTTTCACCAAGTGCCGATGATTAATAGTATACAACATACAAATAGTTTTATAAATGCTAATTCTAACTTTTTGTACCAAAATTGTTTTCACATTGTGTTTCAATTAACATAATGTAATTATTTATTTTGTTATGAAAATAAAAAAGAAAACAGAGATTTATTTAAATACTAGCTGTGCCCGCGACTTCGTCCGCGTGGATTTTTTAGAAATAAAAGTAGCCAAGTTACTCCATATTACATTACCGGGAATAAACAGACTGACAAAAATGGTAAAAAATGTTATTTTGGTATGTGTACCGTATATACTTCCATATGCATTTACTAAGAAGCGGTTGTTATAGTGTTACGAACAGACACTCCAATTTTATTTATTTGTATACATGTTTAGATAACTACCTCATCCCTAAAATCAGTTGCCACCAATATGCTATATAGATAATGGGGTTAGTTATAACCTTAGAGGAATAACGTTGTTTATGGGACATTTAGATACATTAATGCATTTAATTTTATCCCTGGGGAAATTCAGTTGAAACAAATATATCTGTTTCAAAGAAAAAGAGGTATATGGTAGCACTTACGAGTTTTGCCTCTAGGGCTTCCATTGGGAAAAGTTCAAAGAAATAAAATATTTAAACTTTGATAGTAGTACAAGAAAACTCGTTTTGTAACCAAGGACAAATGTTTTCAGTACGTAATTTCTTTTTTGACGTGACAACGTCTTATAATTCGATAGAGCTGGCTGCACGCACGAAAAAACATGACTCATGCGGCGTTACCTCGCTCTGAGGCGTTCCGTAAATGCTACCATTCCATTAGTATTTTCTTAAGACGTTGTCACGTTCAACTATCGTCTGTAAACCAACTTTACAGACAACCGATTTTTTTTATATCATAAGATAACAAACAAGCAGATGATTCTCCTCATCGATAGAGAAACCATCTCTTATAGACACCAAAGATATTAATTTTGCGTTACTATCCGTGTGGCGGGATGGCATGCCACATGCATCAGTTTACCAGCTACCTAACATCCAAACCGTAACACGACAATAAACATTGACGCTATTGCGACAGCAATAAGTAAGGCGATATTACCAAACATCCGGGCGAGACGTAGCAGAATTTTACCACCTAGTAGACACGATGGTTGTGACATGTATATTGTAAAGTTAATCGCTCGCTTCTTAGACGTGCCTAGCAAAATCATAATTGGTCTATTCTTCAAATATTCTTTTCCCCGTGTTGGTTCCGGGCTCCTTTGAAGAATAGACCAACTGCCGTTCTGCCAGGCATGTCGTAAAAGGCGACCGATTGGCTCTGCAAATCACTACCATAGTGACTACTAGGTGGTAGAGTTCTGCATTGTCTCGCCCGGGTCTGGTACCACCGCCTTACCTATTCCTGCCGCAATAGCGTCAGTGCTTGTCACTGTCGTGTTCCGGTTTGGAGGGTAAGGTAGCCGGTAAACTTATGCAAGTGGCATTAGACTTCGCCACAAGATAGCAGCGCACCATTAACATCTTTGGTGTCTATAGGCGATGGTTGACTCTTACCATCAGGAGACCCATCTGCTTGTTTGCTATCTTATGATATAAAAGAAAAAAAAGGAGCTCAGACCAACACGGCGGACTGCTTATTAGTGATCAAAGTGCATTTCTAAAAAAATTAAATCTATTAAACAAAAATCAACCGCTGAAATGTATCTTTATACGCACATAAATTCGGATTTAGCACCGAATTAGATTATAGAACGCCAGCGCGTATATTAATTGGGAAGTACTTAAAGGCTAAAAAATATCATCAGAATCTGATAAGATTTTTATATGAACGAACAAGCAGATGGCTTTCCTGACAGAAAGAGAGAAACCATCGGCTGTATACATCATAGATCTTGATTTTAATGATGCGTTGACATCCTTGTGACTGGTTAAAATGACATTTATTGAATTTACTCTCGGTGTTGGTCCCAGGCTCCTTTGAAGAATAGGCCAACTGCCATTCTGCCAGGCAGGTCGTACAAGACGACTGATTGGCTATGTGAGTCACTAACATCGTGACTACTAGGTGGCAGAATTTTGCATTGTCTCGCCTCGGGTTTGGTACCACCGCCTTACCTATTGCTGCTGCAATGGCGTTAGTGCTTGTTACTATCGTGTTCTGGTTTGAAGGCAAAGTAGCCGGTAAACGTATGCATGTGGCATTAGACCTCGCCACAAGATAGCAACGCACCATTAACACCTTTGGTGTCTATAGGCGATGGTTGACTTTTTCCACCAGGAGACCCATCTACTTGTTTGCTATCTTATAATATAAAAAAAACTAAGATATCCTATACCTCCAAATAAAACCCTCCGGTACAAAACGACACGCAATAAAATGTTTTTCATACCGGTGGAACAGAGAGCCGCCATAAGCAGACTTTGTTCGGTTGGTAGTCGTCCGGGTAATTGGGAGATTCCAAATGCCCACTGCTGTTCACCTCGATATCTCCACCGCAAACAGCTGTAAAATTAAGAAACAGTTGTACAGAGAGTTTAATGTGCTACGTACTAAAGAAGTTATTTATTTTATTCTTATTTGTATACAACAGAATAACATAAAATAATTATTTGAACATAGTTTAAAAAATAGACAACTTTTTTTGAAAATCTTAAATGTTGACTAGCCTATATTTATCCCAAGATTTTGAAGTATTGATATATGAAATTTCATCACAATTGGCCAGCCGCTTGGCGATGATAAAGTCATACACAGACAAACAGAGTTACTTTTGCATTTATAATCAGTTATTTTTAAATTTCAAAATTAGGAACTAAATATTGAATTGAAAGTGCGATTTCATTATAATTATTAATCATCATCAAACTTATTATAATATTAGATATATAAAAATATTCGTTTAAAAATATCCCACTAAATTTATGAATTCGATGCACCGAGTTTTGTGAATTAACTTGCTATGTTGGCAGTGTCTTTTTACATTTACCTATAATTACGATAGTAACTATTATGTAAATTGTCATTTTTCCGATCGCTTTTAATTTGGTTGAAGGCAGTAAAATATTTTGATTCAAATTTTGCGTAATTGAAATAACATCCATGCGTTTTTTTGTGTCGGATAAAAATGAAAATTCGAATTTTTTTAAATTATATTTTTTATTACATAAATCAATTCTGAACAGCCTCAGAAAATTTGGCCGGACCTTTAAAAAAGTAACCCTATATATAAATTACGCGTTACGTTGTTTGTCCGCTACGAATTCCTAAACTACTGAACCGATTTCAATGAAATTTTTTAGATTTTTTTTTTTATATCATAAGATAGCAAACAAACAGATGGGTCTCCTGATGGAAAGAGTCAGCCATCGTCTATAGACACCAAAGGTGTGAATGGTGCGTTGCTATCTTGTGGCGAGGTCTAATGCCACATGCATAAGTTCACCGGCTACTTTATCCTTCAAACCAGAATACGACAGTGACTAGCATTGACACTATTGCAGCAGAAATAGGTAAAGCGGTGGTAACAGACCCGAGCGAGACAATGCAGAGCTCTACCACTTAGTAGTAAATATCTAATCGCTATCTAATTTAATAGATGTAATGCGCGTCATTGCGCGAAATTTTGTGATGATAGATGGAAGTGCGGCTCCAACATCTATATATATAAAAACCAATTGTTATTCGTTAGTCTCACAAAAACTCGAGAACGGCTAGACCGATTTGGCTAATTTTGGTTCATATAAAATACTAGCTGTTGCTCGCGACTTCGTCCGCGTGGAGTTTATTTACTCCACTCCTACTGGTCATAGCATGATGTTATATAGCCTATAACCTTCCTCGATAAACAGGCTATCCAACTCAAAAAGAATTATTCAAATCGGTTCAGCAGTTTTCGAGATTAGCGCGTACAACCAAACAAACAAACTCTACAATTTTATAATATTAGTATAGATTCATGGAGGTTCAGATTAGGTTTTAAAGGTGAAAAAATAAAGAAAAAAACGGAAAAGTAGACATTAAAGTTGGCAGAACAACGTTTGCCGGGTCAGATAGTAAGAAATACAAACATTTATGCCTATCACACAAATGTTTTTTCCCTGTCGGGGATCGAAATTCAGCTCCATCGATTGTTTAGTAAGGGTCGCTTACTATTAGACAAGAAGGGCGGTCCTATATATAAGTAGACAATTGGATTAACTAAAATATTTTACCTTCATAATGTGCTTTAAACCCTTTATGCGGCTTAGGCCTTAACCCTGGTTGATAGACGACCGTTAGTCTGGACCCCGTAGACCTCATAATGGGGCCCTTCCCGGAGCCACAAATGCGGCCCAGCACGGGAGCGTTTGGCATGTACCCGTCTCGAACCTCCACCCATTCGGAGCGACACTCATCAGACTTGTGAATGTCTATCTCTGTAAAAACATAATTATTTTAGGCAAGTGATCACTTTCGTCAATGAACCTTACAGCGTACCTATGTACGTTACGCACGGCAAGTTAGTTAGCCGTAAAGTAGTAGGCTGTGAAATAACTGCTGCTTTGACTACCTATGCGTTAAGGATCTGCATATAAAATAAAATATATAAAACAAAGTCTTGTTAGTTACACCATTTTTTATTATGTTTATATTTTTTTTAAATCAAAAACATCAAAATAATAAAAAAGTCTTTGTCGAGAATATGATAATAAATATTAAAATATGATATTCATCAATAAAAAAGTCAACAGCAAGATAACTGTAATCTCATTTTTATTATTGGAAAATTAAACCTAATAATTTTGTATCAATTTTAACAAGCTTAATTTGTTCATTTATTGACTGTCAGGTGGAATGAAGTCAGCTGGGTCAGCCAATACTAAATAAAAAAACTTTAAAGAGGCCTCCCTAATTCCATTTCAAGAAATGAATAACACGTGTCGTTCCCTCGACACTGGCAGAATTCCCTGATAATTGCCATTCGTACAATAAAGAAGAATAAAACTTTAAAAATGACATGTGAAAATTAATTGCGTAAAATGGGGTGAATAGACACAATTTGAAACTTCAGACTTGTATTTCTTTATAAGTTTCAAGGACTGCATACCACTATCCCTGTTTCTTTTGATGAGTCTACCTCTTGTTCTTTTGATGAGATGAGTCTATTTTTCTATCGAAAATTTTATTTAGTAGTTTTCACACGCATTAAGAAGAAAATTGACAACATATAGACTGATTCTATTTACCCAGTATACGGGGTGAATAGAAACGCTATTCGCCCCACACTTCATGTCTATTCACACCGTTGTGTGCCTATTAACCTCGCAACAACACAGTCAACTTTGAGACGTTAATTTCTTTTTGTCTTTTATTCCATAGACAATCAGGTTTTGCCAATTCACAGAGTAAATAATGGTGTGCAGATAAAAAAAAACACATGGCATTTTTAGGCTAATGCGACTTGGATCTGTGGACTTGAAAAACTTTTTGGTTTTGTTCCTATTCAGCCCGTGATTCCTATTCACCCCATTTTACGGTTGATTTAAAGTTTTTAGTAATACCAAAAAAAAAGTTTGAATGATATTCATAATATATTAGTATTGTTTTTAAAACATGCAGATGGCTCTACTGATGAAAAAACCAACTATCGCCTTTATAGATCAAACCTCTCGTAGAGAGTATAAGTGTTTTATGATGTTAACATATTAATTAATCTTATATTTATATATCTACTTACGTTATAAACATAAGTATAACACAAGCTTAGAAAAACAATACGCAGCCTTAACCCAACGTGTCGAAGTAATTAATTTAGATGCCAACCGAATGAAGAAACGAATTGACGCTGTTAGTTGTTGAGGGTTCCTGCGAAGAACGGATCATAATGAATTGCCTTTTTGTTAGAAGGCTCATAAATTAGCGCTCGCTACCGAGTTACTAATTTGGTTTACGACTGCGGTTGTGAGGCTTACTGTTTATTTCTTACTGACAGTGATATTTATTTGGAAATTGGAATACAGTGACAGCGGCTACAATTCTGCTTCGCATCGACTAAATTAATTTTAAGTAATTGTCAACCTTCTTTTTGTATTATTAGATTGCAAATAAGCAGATGACTCTCCTGATGGAAAGTGAAACCAACAAAACAATAAACACCAAAGATATTGACTACATGCTTAAATTTTCCGGTTATACCTTATGATCCAAACCTGAACACTACAGTGACAAGCACTGACGCTATGGCGGCAGGAATAGGTAAGGCGGTGGTACCAGACCCGGGCGAGACAATGCAGAACTCTATCACCTAGTAGCTACGATAGTAGTAACTCGCATAGCCAGCCGGTAGCCTTTTACAGAACAGTAGTTGGCCTATTCTTCAAAGGAATCCACGGGGTAAGAATAGGTATATAATGTTTGTATCTCAACGTCGAAACCGAAATCTCGCTAGAAAGGTTTGCGGCTAATAGCGATAGTATATGTATACAGGGAGACATGAAATTATAGGAAATCAGTGAGATGCAACATATGCAATATAAATATATAGTATATGACCGATTACCGCGTTTTTCCTAAGCCGTTGTGCTTTTTTTTTAAAAAAAGGCATTAGAGTCTTAGAATGCTAGAAAATTTAAAATAAATATTTAATTATTATTCAAATGAGGAAATTTCTTTTTAATAAAAATATATATTTAAGACGTTTACGGCTTCACTTCTAAGAAATATTAAGGCTGAATATCGTTGATATGAAGATTTTCATGCGCCTTCAAACCAATTATTTATTGTAAGCAATTACGCGACATAACGTGAGCAAACATTTCAGCAATTAATTGTCTTATCCGAAACGTTATGCTTGTTTAACTAAGAAATATTTAATCACAATAATTAATTAAATTCTAGATATTACAAATCTCCGTGTTTATACTCCGAAAAGCTCAACTGCTTAGGGCTAGGCAACTCGTAAAAGAGAGAGAAGTGTATGTCAATAACATTGTAACTACAGCAGTAGCAGCTTCGAGTAGCTTCTGCTGCACCCGTTGCTCCTAGACACCAATAATTATCCTGTCCCGTATCATACGTTCTTTTTGATCACCAAAATAACAATTTTCGGGTAACTTATTATAATAACAAATTATTTGCTTGTATTATGCGTGTTAATCAACGATACTAATACATAGAAATACATATATAAATACTGAAATAAATTTAATAAACACCCAAACCCGGAAATACAAACATTTATGCTCATCACATAAATGCTTGTCCCCGTCGGGGATCGGACCCGAGCCCTCTTGATTGCGTAGTCAGGGTCGCTAACCACTCGACCAACGGTCTGCTGTTTCTCCTGATGAAAAGTGACAACTATCACAAACAGACACCAGAAATTTTAATGATCCAATGTTATTCATGTAGCAAGGTTATTCCAGATGCATAATTTCACCGGCTACCTTATCTGCTAAATCTAAACACATAACTGTAAAGCAGAAACATTATTGCGGCAGGTACCGTAAGACCGTACCAAACTCCGGTCGATAGGTACGTTCCAGAACTCTACCTACCTAATATTCACGATGTTGATGACATTGTCTATGTGCCTAGCAGTAAGGCTGAAAAAAGGACACTGCTGAAAAAAGTAATATATCATATACTAGCTGCAACATTCAGACTGCTGCATCATAAAAGATTTCAGCGAATCTCGTGGGATCACTTAATTTTTCCTGGATAAAAAGTAGCCCATGTGCTATTCCATTTCCAGGTCATCATCTACCTGTGTGCCAAATCCGTTCAGACGTTTTTGTGTGATTGAGTAACAAACATCCATCCATCTAAACATCCAAACTTTCGCATTTATAATATTAATATAGATTTTCTCCCGTGTTGGTCCGGGCTCCTTTGAAGAATAGACCAACTGTCGTTCTGTCAGGCAGATCGTAAAAGGCAAGCGATTAGCCATACATGTCACTACCATCGTGACTACTAGGTGATAGAATTCTGCATAGTCTCGCCCTGGTATTTGGTACCACCACCTTACCTATTCCTGTTGCAATATCGTCAATTCTTAACATTGTTATGTTCCAGGTTGGACGGTAAGGTAGCCGGTAGATTATGCATGTGGCATAGTCATCCGTAACACAGATAGCAAAAGCACCATTAACATCTTTGGTGTCTATAGGCGATGGTTTACCTATTTATTAGGAGAGTCATCTGCTTGTTTGCTATCTAATGATAATAAAAAATGATAGAAGAATTGAACCCTAGTAGACTAGAAGGTGATAAGATATACGGGTGCGGTTGGCTTCAATTAGCGTATGTTTTTAATGAAACGCGTATGTGATGCCTTACCGCAAGCGCAACGCGGTAATGAGCAACACTAGTGTATTGCACATGAATTGTTCACATTTAAACCGTAATTAGGGAAGATTGATAATTTACATTTACTTGTATAGTAGCTAGCAACCACTCGTTTTGGAGGCATACATTTATTCTCGTCTTCTCGGAAGATCGGTGAAGCCGTTTTTGAGTTATGTATAATGCAACACACCGACGTACAGATAAATATTTTAAAGTGGTGAAATTGTTATGAGTAAGTCAAAAAACTAAATTTATCACTAAATTTGACAAAAACAAAAACCACCATATATGTAAATCTGTAGTGTCGGAAGATTTACAGACATACATATTCTATCTTCCTACTAGCTCCCTCTCGCTTTTTCCGCGATACCTAGCGGTAAGGCAGTTGATTGATTCTTAAAAAGGGGCCCAAATGAACACGCTTATTATAAAAAAATATATACATATTATATATTAAATATAAAAAAACGATAGAAGATACGATAAAACGATAGAGATGAACCCTAGTAGATACGAACGTAAGTGATAGAAATACGGATGCGGTTGGCTCCAATTATCGTATGTTTTTAATTAAACGCAAACGTGATGCCTAACCGCAAGTGCAACGCGGTAATGAACAACACTAGTGTACATCAATTGTTCACTCACTCCGACGTAATTAAGGAAGATCAATAATTACCATTTATTTAGTAGTAGTAACTTCATTGTTGATACAAAAGTTATACTCGTATGACCTATCAAATCAAATATCATTTATTCGATATAGTTACGCTTGATTATACTTATCGACCTAAATAAATAATACTATATTTAATTATCAAACACATTAAAAAATATATCATAATATAATAGTTGGTAGATAGAGAGAATACGAATAAATAAGCGATAGAGATACGGATGCGGTTGGCTCCAATTAGCGTACGTATTTAATTAAATGCAAACTTGATACCTTACCGCAAACGCAACGCGGTAATGAACAACACTCGTGTATTGTACATTAATTGTTCACTTTATAACGTAATTAGGGGAAGATCGATAATTTCTATTTATTTATTTAGTTCATTGATATAAAAATTCTACTCATGTGACCTATCAAATCAAATAACATTTACCTATTCGATATAGTTACGCTCGATTAAATACTTATCGACCAAAAAAATATACTATAATTATCAAACATTTAAAAATGTATGATATGTAATAGTTGGTAGCTCGAAAGAATTCGAATAAATAAGCGATAGAGATACGGATGCGGTTGGTTCCAATTAGCGTGCGTTTTTAATGAAACGAGTACGAGATGCCTTACCGCAAGCGCAACGCGGTAATGAACAACACTAGTTTATTACACACGAATTGTTCACACTCCAACGTAATTATAGAAGATCGATAACTACTTATTATTTGTGTACTAGCTAACATCTGCCAGCTTCGATGGGCTAAATTTCATTGACGATATAATATTATATGACCAATCAAATCAAATAATATTTATTCGAAGTAGGTAGAATTATACGCTTGGTCGAACTCTTCGAATAATAACTAATGCTATATTAGCAAACAAGAAAGTCCGCTAATTCTAAACCATTTGAATACTTTTTAAATTATTTTACGAAGGTTAAATGTATTTAAAGTGTTTAAATAGTTTGGTGCAAGCGAAATAGAACTAAATAAGAATACATTAGTTAATAGAATTCATTATATAGAAAGTACGTCATATTTTGCAGAACCAATGTATATGAATTACGTCAAGTCGTTGAGCTTCAGTTATAATCGGACGTATAGACAGATAGATGTCGATCTACCTCCTAAACCCCTCATTATTAACCAGTATCACCCATGAGAGGGGTTGTCCGCAAAAACTTTGGCTCAAGTTACTCGTATTATTTATTTAAGTTTCAAAAGTGGAATTTATGTAACAACTACAACATTTTTAGATCAATTTTTGACCCGTTACAACAATTTTTGTTACTGCAAACTGCGTTGAATGGCACCAAAAATTTGAAATTGAACGATGCATTTTATAGTAAAACAATCAATTTATAGTAAAATGATTTTGTATTTATTTCAAACAATTCCATTTTTTAAATTAATTAAATATACCCTAGACTATTTTTTGCGCCAACTCTCCTGGCCTCTGGGTGATACTTAGAGGAATAACGCTGCGTTATTATTATATATTTTTATACATTTAAGAGATTTTAATGTATATTTCGCTTAGAAATAGAATGATGGGCCCTGGACGTAGATCGGGACCTTTAACCATACGTACCAGGCAGAGTTTTATTTTAATAAACCCACAGTAAATTGCTGGAAAAATTACAAAATGTACAGGAAGGTATGTTGTGCAGCTTATGCGTTATATGTGTTACCGTTATTCTTTCTTGTTTTATTAAAATACTAGCTGACCCGGCAAACGTTGTTTTGCCTTACATATTAGGAATCCATAGCGGACAAACAACGTGACACGTAATTTATATAAGAAGACAAAATGGCATTAAACTTCATAGAGTGGTTAATTATTCTTAAATTTTCTAATTTTCCGCGCAATTTTCTTAATTTTTTCTTTTATAATAACCTTCTCCTTACAATTACAAACACAACAAAAAAAAATTACCGAAATTGGTCTAGCCATTCAGGCGTGATGTCATGACCAAGGAAAATAGGGATTGACTTTTATATATATATAGATAGATAGATGTCTTACATATTAGGAATCCATAGCGGACAAACAACGTGAAACGTAATTTATATAAGTCTACGGGATTGTCCTTCCACACAGCCAAAATGGCATTAAAATTTATATGGTGGTTAAGTATTCTTAAATTTTCTAATTTTCCGCGCACTTTTCTTAATATTTTCTTTTATAAGATTCTTCTCCTTACAATTACAAACACAACAAAAAAAAAATTACCGAAATTGGTCCAGCCATTCAGGCGTGATGTCGTGACCAAGGAAAATAGGGATTGATTTTTATATATATAGATAGATGCCTTACATATTAGGAATCCATAGCGGACAAACAACGTGAAACGTAATTTATATAAGTCTACGGGATTGTTCTTCCACACAGCCAAAATGGCATTAAAATTTATATGGTGGTTAAGTATTCTTAAATTTTCTAATTTTCTGCGCACTTTTCTTATTTTCTTTTATAAGATTCTTCTCCTTACAATTACAAACACAACAAAAAAAAATTACCGAAATTGGTCCAGCCATTCAGGCGTGATGTCGTGACCAAGGAAAATAGCGATTGATTTATATATATATATATATATATATATATATATATATATATATATATATATATATATATATATATATATATATATATATATATATATATATATATATATATATATATATATATATATTTTGTAATAAATGTACAGGGAAGTATGTTGTGCGTTATATGCGTTGCATGTTATGCGTTATATGCGTTACCATTATTCTTTCCCGTTTTATTAAAATGTATTAGCTTCACCTACATTCAACATGCTGCATAACACTTTCTTCCTGTATATTTTGTAATTTTTCCAGTAACACGCTTGAAAGTAAATGTTAACGGTTCGAACAACAGCCAATACATATATCATTACTAGTAGATAAATAAAGATGTCTTACAAATAATCCTATTTCGTATAAAATACTTTTACAGTTGCTTTGATTCTTTGAGAATATAAAAGTTTTCTCAGTAAACGAGTCTTTCGAAAAAGGTGTAAATATTTGTAAGTTCTCAAGCCTTTTGAACATTACAAAAAGAAACAATAGAGTGAAAACATTTTAAGTATTTATGAGAATTTTCTCAAGATCCTTCGCTATCGAGAATGTGCTCAAGTTCAGACAGAATTTAAGTTACAGTAGCTGAAGAGTCAACAATGATTCGGAACAACAATAATATAATTAAGTTATATTAATTTGATTTAATGTAATATTTTATCACTTATACACTTGTACCGTTTTCACTTTATTGTGTAACAATCCAAGTGTATAAATGATAAAATATTACATTAAAATGGAGTTTCACCAAGTGCCAACGATGAAATGTGTAGAATATAATTTTATTTAAATAAACAATATATAAATATCCCTAACAAATTACACGAATTGATCAAACCAAAAAGTAAGCATTTTATTTTGACAGCCCCGTTGGTCGAGTGGTTAGCGACCCTAACTACGCAATCAACAGGGCTCGGGTTCGATCCCCGACGGGGGACAAACATTTGTGTGATAAGCATATCACACAAATGTTTGTCCCTTTCGGGAAGGGACAAATATTTGTGTGATATATTTGTATTTCTGGGTTTGGGTGTATTATGTATGTTACTGTATTTATACGTAGGTCACACTATAAGTTTTGCCTAACTTAAAATAACAACATGTTATAACCAAAATATTATATTTATTGCTTTTCAAAATAATCTCTTTTACATTTTAAACATTTTTTATGCGATCGAACCATTTTTAAAAACAGGAGGACCATAGTTCTGAAGGCATGTTTTCTACGTGCTGATTGAACGCTATCACTGCCTCTTCGGAGTTGGTACAAGTAAAACCTCTCATCAAATCTTTGATTTTGGGGAAAATACAGAAATCACAGGGTGCTAGGTCGGAGCTATGTGCAGGATGAGTGACGAGATATACTTTTTCGGAAGCTAAAAATGACTATTTTTGTGTTATAGCACTCACCCCGTGCTTGGGAATCTGGAAAAACCTTAAAAACAGCAAAGAAAAAGATCCACACGCGGGATTTGAACCTGCGACCATTTAGGCCCGGTTTTAGGGAAATGGTCGCAGGTTCAAATCCCGCGTGTCGATCTTTTTCTTTGCTGTTTTTAAGGTTTTTCTAAAAATGACTGTTTTGTTGGCCGTGTGTGAAGAAGCATTATCATGGTGTAGGGGAATGCGGCTTTTGAGTCGTCTTTCGCGAACTTTTTCTAACACCCTGGGTAAACAAATGATAGAATACCTCTCGGCATTAACACTCTTTTGATCTTCAAGTGGAATTTCACAAATGAGACCCGTAGCTGAGAAAAAAACGCGATCATTTTTTACAACTGTCTCACTTTTGTTGGCCTGTTCTCATTTTCAAACACCTATTCACAAGATTACTGTTTTTTTTTCGGGTTCAAAACAATAAATCCACGTTTCGTCTCCTGTGACAATGTCATAAACTGCATTAGAATGTGCGTGGTCGTAATTCAGTAGCATCTGTGAGCACCATTCCACGCGAGCCCGCTTCTGCTGTCAGTTCATGAAGGATCCAACGACAACAAAGTTTCCGAACTTTCAATTCTTCGTGTAAAATTTTCTGAATTTGGCTCATACCAATCCCTAATAGTCCTCAAATTGTCTCATAGGTAATCCGGGGGTTTTCTTCAATTAACCGCTTAAAGTAGCCACATTATTTTCATTGACGGCAGTTGAAGGCCGCCCTTCGCGAAATTCGTCATGTAAAAAAACTCGACCTCCCTCAAATTCAGCAAACCATCACCTCACGGTGCTCAAACAAGGTGCTTCTCTCCCAAAAGCATTTTGAAGACGAGCGACACAGTTTTGCGGAGAAAGAGAACTTTTAAAATCATAAAAAATCATCGCTCTCAAATCTTTCCATTTTCGTTGCGTACGTAGAACTTTGGTGTATGATAAAAAAACAATTGATAAATCATTTCCCGTCAATTTTTTTTTATTACTAAGAAGGTTGCAACGTTTTAAAAATATAACATTCGAAATTCAAATAGTTCCGATTAGCTAGAAGTGCAAAACTTTTAGTGTGCTCCATGTATATTATGTATTTAGTAGTATCAATTTTATTATACCACTGAAATATATTTATTCCCTGTGTTTCCGGTCCCTCTTTGAAAAATTGACCATCCATGCTGCCAGGCAGTTTGTAAGAGGCGATACATGACACTATCGTTATGACTAAAAGGTGATGGAGTTCCGCAACTTCTCGCCTGGGTCTGATACCACCTTATCTATTCCAACCGCAATCCTGTCAATGCTTGTGTATGTCGTGTTTTAAGAACGGGATAAAAAATATTAAATAAAATTAATTAAATGTATGTATGTGCTATTTCAGTTTTTATCTATCTGTGTACCAAATTTCACCCTAATCAGTCTTGCTATTTTCCTGTATTGAGTAACAAATATCCAAAGATATACATTTTAATGTGTATGGAATTGAGCAAGCAAATTTATTAAACTTTATTCTCCCAGACTCACACATACACACACTACGTCAACATGTCAAAGGTACAATCATAAGTAAATTCTTAACCTCAAGTAAACATCAAACATACAAACTAACACACTTATGCATTGATTAAATAAGCTTCATTTAATGAAAGAATTAAGTTTATAACTTTCACTTCACTTTACTATACAGTGTGTAAAAAACCCCTATCCGATCGTCAAAAGTATTATTTGGTAGCTCAATACAATCATGTATGTGTCATTATTTTGTGAATATTGATAATAGATACATTTTCAAAATATTTGCTTGATTTAAGGGGAAGTTTCTCAAGTTTAGTACTAAAATGAGCCACTTTAAAATACGATATTTTTTTATGTTAATAAAAATATGTTTTTTATTATTATTTTTTCGATAATATCATTGTCCTACCTATATACTTGTTTTGTCCCTTCACTTTACTATACAATGTGTAAAAAAACCTAATCCGATCGTCAAAGGCATTACTTGGTAGCTTACAAGCTCTGCCTACCCATAAGAATTTTGGCGCGAAGATATGATGATGATAATACAGAGTGATTAAAGAGGAAGTTTATATGTATAATAAATACATGCATAGTATACTAGAGAAAAGTTGATAAGTTCAAAGATTCATGTGAAAAATTTATTTTTCATCTTATATTGCATTTTGCGAGGCCAGGGAGGGACGCTAGTCTTGTTCTAAAAACACCTTCAAAGTGCAAAGCACACAAATTTTGGCTTTTTATAGGGGTTTTAGGCAATACTAAAACATAAAAATACATATATGAATGCTAAAATATATTCAATAAACACCAAAGCCCAGAAATATAAACATTTGTGCTCATAACAAAATTGTTACTCCCTATCGAGAAAGAACTTAAGCCTCATCGATTGCGTAGTTAGGGGTATTTATTAATCACCCGACCGACGAAGCGGTCAAATGCCGCCGCCGATTTTTTGCTTTCCATTCAATTAGTGCAAATTGAAATACAGAAAAATAATCTTACGTACATATGTCCTTGGACCATGTTCAAAGTTCATTTCATTTCAAATTTGAAATAACAAGTCATAAGCTCTTCGGCTATAGACGAAACGTGCATAAAAATTAAAGAGCACTGGGATTTCGTCAAGGCACTTTACTTATTAGGGGGTAAAGGAAAGCATTACTTTATAAAGTAAATTTATATAGTTTACTTTATACTATACTAGCTGTTGCCTGCGACTTCGTCCGCGCGGACTTCGTTTACTCCGCACTGCTCCTCCCCTGTAGGTGATAAGCGTGATAACATGTAGCCTATATGTTGACCCGACCTGTTAGATTCATGCAAAATTTGAAGTAAATCCATGCAGTACTTTTGAATTTACCCCGCACATACATACAGACAAACAGATCCAGCAGTGATACAGACACCCCGAAAAAACCTAACTGTCTTTATATACGGTCGTCATTTTAGTGACTGGGAACACGAGTTTAGTATCAGGACCGTGCAATCCAGTGATCAGTGTAATAAAGAACAAAAGACAGTCAAGTAATCATAGTTATATTATTCATCGACATAGAATTCGCTGATATTATTAGTGTGTATTATCCAGATGTATTTCATGTGACTTCCGGTAGTAAAGAGCAAAAGAATAAGGAAGATGGTAGATAGGCTTATGTGCTTATAATATTTTAATTACCAGCAATACTTCAGTTTTCTCATTATCATGGTGCCGGATATCGGAAAAATAATCCAACAACATAAGATTCCACGAATGTCTCATGTGAAAAAAGTAGCGGAAGTTTGAAAATGTACAAAACAGTAATTGTCACGTCGTTAATACATGCAATAAAGACTAATTATTACAACAAACTCCACAAAATTAGCAATTCTTTCAAATGTTCTCAAAGAAATTCAGTCCTCTAAGAACAATTTAAATCCACTTTAAAACGGAAATTATGTAAAAAAGGCTACTTTTTACAGAATTACATTTTACAGAATTAAACAGTGAAAAGACCCTTAAGACTAATTAGATAATAAAAATATTAGCCCAGCAAGTATAAAAACTGAGTTAAAAGTATTTTTATTAAAGTCCTAATTACGCGTATTGCGACGCGTTTTTTCTGCGACATTTCTATGATTATTTTTCTTCTGGAACCCGACGCAAACTAGGGGTGCTATAAGTTTAAAGGTTTATGTATCTATGTATCATTACTCTTAAATGGATGTATCGATTTGAGTGTAGTTTTTAAATCAAAAGCCCTGTCTAATGAGATTTGTTCAACAGTTTCAAGGTCAGCATCTCTTTTTTTCTTAATAAACGGAATAAAGTACCTTATACAGGTCTGAATGATGCGAAATATGGTATTCTGTAAATTTGCTTCGATGGCATGCAGTAATACTTCTGGTAAACTTGATCTGATGCAAAACTCTCATTTAATAATTTATTTTCATGGTTTGTTCTGCAAATAATGGATATGAAGCAGGAAGGTAGTCTGATGACAAAGGAATGTGTCGAAGATTTTATAAATTTTTAATTTAGATTTATTGACCCTAAGGCCAGCCTGCACTGATTTGTTTTTTTTTTATCATAAGATAGCAAACAAGCAGATGGGTCTCCTGATGGAAAGGGTCAACCATCGCCTATAGTATATATATGTGGCGAGGTCTAATGCCACATGCATAAGTTTACCGGCTACCTTACCCTCCAAACCGAAATACGACAGCGACAAGCACTGACGCTATTGCGGCAGGAATAGGTAAGGCGGTGGTACCAGACCCGGGCGAGACAATGCAGAACTCTACCACCTAGTAGCCACGATGGTAGTGACTCGACAGCCAATCGGTCGCCTTTTACGACCTGCCTGGCCTATTCTTCAAATTTAACCATAGCAAAAGTCAATTAAATAGTATTTAAATAGTTTTATTTCATATATAATTAGATAGCAAACAAGTAGATGGTATTTCTGATAGAAAAAGAAACCATAGCCTATAGGCACCAAAGATGCGTTGCCATCAAAGTAGTGGGAGGCAATGCCATATGTATAAGTTTATCGGCTTTATTCAAAGTGAAAAGAAGAGGTGGTAAGTATGACGAAGTGAATAATGCGATTTCAAAAATAGTGCACTGGTTCGGCACAAACACATTTTATTAAATGACAACCAAATCAAGAGTGTTAAATTCTCATTACCTCATATAATGACGTAAATAGCAATGTAAAACTGAGTCTTACTACTAAGCACGACTTACTACTAAGAACTACTTAGCACGTTTACTAAGTGATAGAGTTCTGCATTGTCTCGCCCGGGTCTGGTACTACCGCCTTACCTATTCCTGCCGCAATAGCGTCAGTGCTCGTCCCTGTCATGTTCCAGTTTGAAGGGTAAGTCAGCCGGTAAACTTGTGCATGTGGCTTTTAAGACCTCGTCACAAAATAACAACGCATCATTAACACCTTTGGTGTCTATAGGCGATGGGTGACTCTTTCCATCAGGAGACCCGTCTGCTTGTTTGCTATCTTATGATAAAAAAAAAACACAAATCAGTGCAGGCTGGCCTTAGGGTCAATAAATCTAAATTAAATTTTTTTTTAATTTAGATTTATTACAATAAATCTAAATTAAAAATTTGCTATCTTATGATTTAAAAAAAGTCAGGTGGACTCCACCGTGGTTTTAGGTATACCTCTTGATAAAATTATAATAATAATAAATTTAGTTCGGCAGGTTTTTTCAGTTAAAATGGGACAGTTAATTGATTTCAATACCTACTGTAAGAATTATATACTTTACTTAATTCCACCGCACTATTTCATACATGGGATTTTTCGGTGGGGAAATTCTGCTAAAATAAAAGCTTTTTTTTGTAGAAAAAGCTATAAGACGTATAACTATAATACCTACCAATTTTTCGCATGTAAAATTTAATAAATAAATAAATATTCACAGAACAAATTACACTTACTGATCTAACCCCAAAGTAAGCAAATTATTTGCTTGTGTTATGAGTGTTATTCATAGATACTTATACATAGAATTACATGTATAATTACTAGAATATATTTAAGAAACACCCGAACCCGGAAATACAAACATTTATGTGATGAATATATAAATATATATTCATCACACAAATGCTTGTTTCCGTCGGGGCTCGAACTCGAGCCCCATCGATTGCGTAGTCAGGGTCGCTAACCACTCGACCAACGAAAATATTTACTTTAATCTTCCTTCCCTTACCTTCCAAACCGAACAAGACAATGACAAACATTGATGCTATTGCGGCAGGAATAGGTTTGGCGGTGGTACCGTATACTCGGGCGAGACGTTCCAGAACTCTACCACATAGTAGTCACGATGATAGTGTCACGTAAAGCCAATCGGTTGCCTTTTATAATTAGTCGCTTTTTATAACCTGCCTGGCAGAACGACAGTTGGTCTAAGTAGCCCGAACCAACAGGGGGAAATTAAGTTTGGTGCAAGAAGATTCTTTAATTTAATTAATTTTTATTGTTAAACTTTATTTATAGTTATTTTTAACCGACTTCAAAAAAGGAGGAGGTTCTCAATTCGGCCGTATATTTTTTTTTAATGGATGTACACCGATTTCTCCGAAGTTTCTGAACCGATTTACGTGATTCTTTTTTTGTTTGATGCGAAATGATTTCGAATTGGTCCCATAAAAATTTGATTCAGGTAGGCCCAGTAGTTTTTTTTTCATCATCAATTCCATCCTCACTCAATCAATTACACCGGTCTGCACCGGTTTTTCCCTTTTAGTTTTGATGATTGATTTGGATAGATTTTAGGGCGTTGATTACCGGAAAAATATTCGAAAAATTCCACCACGTCAGGATTTTTAGTAATTAACATTGTTTTTTTTACTGGTTAAAAAATTAAGTCAAATCTTTCATTAGTACCTTTCATATAGCACCCTCCCTAACTACTTTTTCAGGCCGTCAAATTGTTGTTCTTATTTTAAATTTCACGCACCACTGATTTGAATATAACAATGCAATGTTTACTCAATCAGGGACGAGCATTGATCATACCGCCAATCATTATTACTTGATGGTAATAAAAAACAAACTAGCTGTTTAAAGAAAACAAACGTCGTGGGCCGTTTATAAAAGATATTTTGTTTAAAGTTACGAGTCTAGAGGTATTCTATGTCGATGTTCTAAACACAGTTTTCGCGATCATTTTTGGAGTTTACTCCTTAAGAATCGGTTTTTTGATATAAGGCGCCCGGTATGAGAAAAATGTGAGGAGTAAAATCTACTGAATGAATGACCTCGTTACGTTTTTGGTGCGCAACTTTCTAATTTGGTGTGAGCAGTGCAGCTAGATCGTGCGTTTTTTGCGTCTGTTTTGACAATCGTACTTAAGGAGTAAACTCCAGTTATGCATCGGAGCTGACACACAATTTTTTAATTTTGTCGAAGAAACTAAAATATTTTATCTCGAATTTAGCGTATTTGAAATTATGCGTTTTGTTTTTTATGTCGGATAATAATAAAATTATTAATTTTTTAATTTTTTTTTATTACAAAAATCGAACACATCGATTCTGAACAGCCTCTGAAAATTTGGCCGCACCTTTAAAATTAACCCTGTATTGTGTACCTAACATATTATTACTGTAATTATGGCATGAACTGTAAATTATTTTTAATTTAGGAGTTCACAGGAGACTTCGCAACCAAATTTATCTATTGTACACATTTCATCGTCTGCACTTAGCGAAAGTCCACTTTAATACAATATTAATTAATTCGCTTGTACTGTTTCAGAATAAGAACATTATAATTTATTTCCAATCGGTTTGCTTACACAAGCATCCTCAGCGTATTTACAGTTACTCAGAGTAACTGTTGATACCCTGTAAATACGTTATGGATGCTTGTGTAAGCTAAACCAGTTGGAAATTAATTATATATTGGGAAACAGTACAAGTGTATTAATTAATAAACATTGTACCAAATTTATAGCACGCAGGTTCTTTAGTACTTATTGCTGAAGAACGACAAATATTTAATACAGTTTTGTAATTCTTCGTTGCTTTCGCAAACACGAACTTCGCGAACATGAAGATTTACTAAAAATAACAAATAATACCGAAATAATTTGATAAGCGCCTTCATAATGTGTCATTAGTGTCCTTGAGTACAGAAATTCTTCAGTAAGTATTTTTGGATTTCGATGCTGCCGAAGACTACAGACGATGGCTGTCCCATCTGCATCAGGTAGGATGATAAAGATCGATCCGATAGTGTTTGCTGAAGAATGTCTCTACTCAAGGAGACTAAAGACACAAAGTGCTTTTCAAGAGGTCCAGTCTAGGCTTGTAAAAAATATTTTATAAAACTATATATTAATACGTGAAGAAAAAATGTTGGACCCCTTTTGAAGACAATTGCGCGATCAGTTGGCGTATGAAACTTGGTACAGTTGATGTTTAAATTGCAGAGGACTACTAGATATGAAATAACTGAGGGAAAACCGTGTAATTTTGTTCCGAGTGATGGCGGACTTAAAAACAGCTGTTTACTGTCTACATAACAATTGATTAATTATATTGCAAATGGGCATATTACTTTAACAATTAGTTTTAATTTTAGATTTAAGGTACTTATTAAGGTAAGGTAAGTATTATAGAAAAATCCAAGTAAACGCTTACGCTAAAAATAAAAAAAAAATCAAATGAGTTAAATATTTCGTAAACAAAGGGTTATTTGACATTATACGTATATTGACAGCGTATTTTAGTAATGGCGTATTGGCCGCAAGCTGTTTAAGGTGACGTTAATTTTCTTAAATGATTTGAAATTAGAACACTGACAATTTTTTGTAGCTTTGTCTATTATGAAAATTTTAACTTGTTAGACAGAGATAAAGCCATTTTTATTTGTTCAGCGTTGAAATGCATGCAATTCTATCATTTTGATTGTTTATGGGAATTAAAGCCAAGTCCTTATCTTTCTCTTGTCAAAGATCGATATATATTTACTTATACAAAAATTTACCCATCATTAAAAGTATAATTATGTTTTTCAGATCGAAAGACATTTGTTGGCGAAGTAACAGCAGCAGCTGGTAAGAAGCGATTAATCTCCCTTCTTTTATACATCCGTAATATATCTATATCATTAATTAAAGTAAGTAATATCCGTGTATGCAATGTTACGAAATATTTTACGAACGTTTCAGCAAAATTAAAGTCGGATCTCGTTTTGGGAGGGATCAAGAGGTCCTTTACAAATGGAGACCACCCTTATCGCCGCCGGCAAACACTCTACTTTGCTTACGTTGCGCTTTTTGAATCCCATATTGAATAGGTATCTATAAATTGAGATATAAATTAATGACGACGAATGGGGATAAAACGCTTCAGTGTGCAGGGATTTGAGAAACGTAATTTAAAAGATGAATGTTAAAACTTTTAAGGTGAAAGTAGTACGATTTTTACAGAAGAGAGGGCAAACGAACAGCAGATGCAGCTGATGGTAAGTGATTACCGCCGCCCATGAACATCTATAATACCAGAGGTCTTGCAGTTGAGTTATCGAAGAATGAGAAAACTTCTTATACTGCAATGTTCATAAAGCCTTAAAAATAAAATCAACCAACGCACCACTAAAAAAATATAATTCACCACGATTCACCAGTTCGTCGGTTGACGAGATGAATGGTGATCCTCATCATCACATTTCATAGACCTGATGATATTTCTAGAGATAATCGAGACCGACGGTTTTTCGTGCTCATCCGAGGCACGGAAATGTTAAAAAAGGCAGAACAACGTTTGCCGAATCAGCTACATATTCAAGAAAATTCATGAAGCTTCGTTCTGACTAGGTTAGGTTAGGTAGGGTAGGTAGTATTTTAGTCGAGTAGCGAGTAATTTACTATCTTAACCTGTCTGAACACTAAAACTTTAGTCGAATAGATTAGTGCTTAATTTAGTCAAGCCGATTCATTAAGGTCTATTTATCTCGGGAGAATAGGGCTCCACCTCGCGCCCCGCTTACTGGCTCACCGACTAAACAAATTTTTCGATTTTGGCCCCGTCTAAATTATGATTAGTGCGAGTGTGAAGTGTTAAATGTAAGTGCTGTGAACAGAATATGAAATACAATTAGGTTATCAAATAGTTTCACATAATTACGCTCTGTTAATTGCAAATAAAAATACTCGGAATACATTTCTAGAGTACTGCATAAAGTTAATAAGGAAATTATGTGTATTGAACGGTTACTCTAATTAATTTTACATACAAAATTAAAATTACATATATTTCTCCGCAAAAAACATTAAAACAAACAAAATATAAATTATATAAGTAACAAATAAAATAAATTAACTCACTAACGTTAGCTCAAGCAAAACTAAAAGCAAGGAATAAAAATAAAAAAAAGAAGGAAAACACGCGACTTCACAGATATACATAAAATATGTATAAAATAAATGACAAATGGAACTAGGTATATATAAATATATAAGTATGCATGCCATTTGATTTTACGTGTAAAAGTATGTTAAGCCTGGTAGAAATTTGAGTGGGATAGCAAATTTACTACACACGGTCGAAATAAATAAATAAATATAATAAATAAATACATGTATATAATAATATATAAAAAAAAAAGAAGGGAAACACGCGACTTCACAGATATACATAAAATATGTATAAAATAAATGATAAATGGAACTAGGTATATATAAATATATAAGTATGCATGCCATTTGATTTTACGTGTAAAAGTATGTTAAGCCTGGTAGAAATTTGAGTGGGATAGCAAATTTACTACACACGGTCGAAATAAATAAATAAATATAATAAATAAATACATGTATATAATAATATATAAAAAAAAATAAAAAAAAAGAAGGAAAACACGCGACTTCACAGATATACATAAAATATGTATAAAATAAATGATAAATGGAACTAGGTATATATAAATATATAAGTATGCATGCCATTTGATTTTACGTGTAAAAGTATGTTAAGCCTGGTAGAAATTTGAGTGGGATAGCAAATTTACTACACACGGTCGAAATAAATAAATAAATATATAATAAATAAATACATGTATATAATAATATATAAAAAAAAATGCAAAAAAAAAGTAACAAAAAATACAATAGACAGACAAATAGACCGTATAACGTATAGAAATAAATAAACTTTCAGTAAGCAAATTCAGATACCTTTTCTAGAATAAAATACGCAAGGAATTTAAATAGAAAATTAATTTAAAAGTATTAATAAACATAAGACAAAACCGCTGCATAATAAACAGCAGCGATAAAAGCATGATAAAAAAAAATGTAAGTGCTTAGTATTATGAAAAATACGTGTAGACAGCTGTTGATTAGTGCGAATTAGCGTGGTAAAGTGAATAGAAACGTGTTGTATTTTTTTGGCCAGTAAACCTGCCCCGCGCGCCCTCCCTAACTCTGACTCGTTTGCCGGGCTTTAAGCAAGTTTGGACGTAATTGTTTAGTGATAAATGTTCAGCATTGTTGAGTTTGTTCGTCCATGTTTCGATGACTGAAGCTTAAAGTACTAATCATGGTGGCTGAATAATGTTGGACACAACTCACACTGACAATTCGCGATATCACTCGCAACTGCTTAACACTCTCATTCGCATTAATCAAAATATTAACGGGGTTTTAGTCGTATTAGGCTATGTTTTGCATGCGCCTGTACCTATATTCATCTTCCGAAAAACAATTCACTTGTGAATTGTTCTCGACCAAAGTGCAAACGATATTTTTGGCAGTACCACTTGTTTTAGCTACTAAAGTCCTCTCTACTCTACTAAGATACTAAAGTAAAGCCCCGTTTTCACTTTGATTAGTACAAGTGCGAGTGTTTAATGCGGGTGCTAAGTATTAAGCAAAAAACACGTCAAGACAGGAGTTGATCAATGCGAGTAATTAGTAATCAGCGTCTATTCACTTTAACTACACTGAATACTAGTCACTCGCACTGATCAACGGCTGTCTTCACGTGCTTTTTCTTTAATACTATGCACCTGCATTAAACACCCGCACTCGCACTAATCAAAGTGACAACGGGGCTTAATGCAAACTAGGTTTAACTACACTACAACAGTTATTCATCTTGTGTCGACCCGGGCTTCTTTTTGAAGAACTGATCTACTGTGTTACTGATAGGCATCTCGGAAAAGCGACAAAAGACTCACATTTGTCACTAGCGTCGTGACTACTAGCTAGGTGGGTTCTTCAACTCCTTGAACGGGATTAATACCACCTCCTTTAACTATTTCTGCTGCAATAGCGTCGGTGTTTGTCGCTATTTCGATTTGGAAGGTAAGGTAACCGGTAAACTTATGCATGTAGCTTTACGATCTAGCCACACGAATATAAACGCACCATTAACACCTTGGATGTTTATAGGCGATGGTTACTCTTTGTCTCAGGAGATCCATCAGCTTGCTTGTTATCTAATGATATAAAAAATGTTACCTGTGATATTGAGCACAACCCGTTCGCCGTGCGTGGCCACGATTCTCCACTCGCAACGGTCGGTGGTCGCCGGTGGGGACTCCGATCCCCAGCCCGGCGAGCTGAACCATCCCGAGTTGCCGAGGAACGTCTTGCCGCATTCTGCATACAATACATTTATTACAATACGATTCATTAAATACTATGATTACCAAACGATTTATAGTCTAAATATAATGACAACCAAACGATTCACTTAAATATGATGGTTATCACACGAATGTGTATTTACATAATCTCATAAGCACTTGCACTTACTGTGTTACTACGTTTTATTTACTAACATCAACCAGTTTCGTGTTTTAACGCATAATTATAAATATTTTTTTTATATAAATATGATGAGTAATGAATATCGTAAGATTGATGGGTAATAAGTAATCGTCATAAGACTCATATAATAAAAAAAATGTGCGTCAGCTCCGACGCACGACTGGAGTTTACTCCTTAAGTAAGATTGTCCAAACAGACGCAAAACTAACGCACGATCTAGTTGCACTGCTCACACCAAATTAGAAAGTTGCGCACGATAAGTTGCGCACCAAAAACGTAACGAGGTCATTCGTTCAGTAGATTTTACTCCTCACATTTTTCTCATACCGGGCGCCTTATATCAAAAACCGATTCTTAAGGAGTAAACTCCAAAAAAAGGGTCGCTCCACTATAGTTGGTGGTGCGGATTTTTTTATTATCATAAGATAGCAAACAAGCAAATGGCTCTTCTGATGGAAATAGACGATTATAAATAGAGCTTTAAATGGGAATCCTGCAGCAGTAGCTCTAGTTTATTGTATTATTAGATTATTACTGAAGTAGTAGAGCACCAAATTTTGTATTGATCAGGCGGGTACAAGTTACTTAATTTCTTTCAGCGAGCATAAGGGAGCTACTGATCTTGAAACGACTAAAAACTATTTCATTAGTCTTTAGTAACAACCATCTCATCATATCGAAAGTCACATGGCTTTCAATAGCACTCAAACCAATTCATCTATTTGAGAGTGATAATGCCACAGATAGACACACACCCCACACACATACCCACCAAAGATATTAATGGTGTATTTTAATCCTCGTGGTCTGTCTTAATTAAGCCACATGCGTAAGTTTACCCACTAGCTTACTCTCTTATACGTAACACAACAGTGACAAGCACTGACGAGATAATGCCGAACTCTACCACCTAGTGGACGCAATGGTAGTGACTTGCATGGTCGATTTTTTACCTCTTACGTACTAGTATAACGGCAGATATTCTATTCTTCAAAGGTAGCCCAGACTAACACAGGGGGAATTATTGAAAAAACACTATCTACTTCATAGTGTTTTTTCAATAATTCCCCCTGTGTTTCAAGGTTTTTGTAATTTGTCTAAAGAATTTAATTGTGTTCGGAATAAAAATTTTCAACAGAAAATTTAATCACTATGGTATAAGACAATATCTTTTGATTTTATATTTAATTAGAAGAAACAGAAGATTTATATTAATGGATTGGATCAAACGATACTGTTATCACAAGAAGTATCCCGCATGGATCTTCTTTTTACCTTTACTTTTCATACTTACCAATATATTATGTTATACACAAAAAATCAGATACAAATTAGGCATGCTCTCTGAGTTTCTTCCGTGAATTTTTTCGCTTTGCCGTCGCGTTTAGGGTCTTGTAATAATTCAATAATTACATAATATATAAACTAAAAAGGATAATTTAAGTGAAATAAAATGACTTTAACTTTGAAAAACTTATATTTTAAAATGGCTACTTAACTATCTGGTACTTGGCCTTAGCGTTCCTGTCGCAAACATGTTTTTTTATATAGATTTAGGTGCTGATGCGATACACGTGCCATCTATTGTAAGTTAATTGAACTATTCCCATAACCACAGACTCCGTGCCCATAATTTTCCCGCAAGTACTCTTTGTACTAAAAAGTCAAAAAAGTTTTATTCCAAGAAATCATCTCCATTGATTCAAAACAGTACAATGAGAAGACCAAGACTGGATATTTTTAACAAGGTGTTGTAATCTTTACTCTAACATAAATTTACTGTAATATTATAAAAATAGCAAAAAAGTTTTAAAGGCACCTTTTACATACATACACGGCGTTTTCACAAGATTCACTGAATAACTTAGCAGCTCACGTGCTCGCGTTTAACGTTAATATAATATTAAGACACGACATTATATTATCTTTCTCTTGAATGAACACAGAGAATTCTTCCCTATATTTTTTTTTAATATCATAAGATAGCAAACAAGCAAATGGGTCTCCTGCTGGAAAGAGTCAAACATCGCCTATAGACACCAAAGATGTTAATGGTGCGTTGCTATCTTGTGGCGAGGTTTAATGCCACATCCATAAGTTACCGCACCGGCTACCTTACCCTCCAAACCGGAACACGACAGCGACAAGCACTGACGCTATTGCGGCAGGAATAGGTAAGGCGGTGGTACCAGACCCGGGCGAGACAATGCAGAACTCAACCACCTACCCTATAGCTTTGATTATAAAATTAGCATTTTGTACTTTAACCAGAATGTGGTAAAATCAATGTTATCACGCTAGGTTTTTTCCATATTGCAACCAAACGTTTAGTCAATATATACTTAATTAATCATAATAAGTTATTAGACCTAGATATCCTATAATAACCAACTCCAATCCAACTAGCTAGACGACCGAGCTTCACTTGGGTGATACTTTACGTGAAAATAAATTATGACAGATATTTTTTAAATCACCTAAATTAATTTTCATAAAGTAAAAGACTATCTAAATAAAAAAAATCGTGAAAATCGTTAGAGCCGTTTCAGAGAAACCAATTGCATACAAATATAAAAGAGTTGCTTATCAAAGTATAGAATTTCTCCTATTAATATCACAAGTGTAAACTATTTAAAAACCAACTTACTTGCGCACTTGTACAGCAAATTCGTTTGGGCTATGTCACTAGCACTCAATCTGACCCTCTGGCCGATCTCCGGCCTCTTCTTTCCATGGACTTCGAGAGGCAATATTGTGTCTAGATAGGTTCCTTTACTGAACGTATTTCTCGCATAGTGCATTATAGAATCGTAATCATAGGTTTGCCCAAGGGAGTTTACCTCCTCTTCTGTTAATTTGTTAAAGTTATACTCCTGACCTGTAAAAAAAATCTTTTTAAAAATAAATTACCAGAATGATTGATAATATATTGACTCACCACATTAACTCACACTAGTGTCAGGGGAGTTGTTTTCGAAGTAAACACTAAAAATCACCTCTGTAGTTTAGTGGTCCGGTATTGAAGGTCTAGGGTTCGATACCCGGCTCGAGCAATTAAAAAAATGTGCTTTTTTAGATTTCTGATAAAAACAACGTTGCCTGGGATTGGAACGAGTCCGGTTGGCAATAGGCTGACCACCTATCACATTGTGAGACTAAGTATCACTGGCTAATCGTGGGTGGAATGGTTGTACCTCTGCTTTCCTATTCGGTGATGTGGGCGTGAAGATACTTTTACCAAGAATAATAAGGCAGTTACTTCTAGGCATCTTGTGAAAAGCGAGAAAAGGCTAATATGTATCACTAACATCGTAACTTATCTAGGTGGTAGAATTCTGAAATATCTCAACATCTCAAGCAGGTTTTATTACTGCCACCTTACCTAGAAAAGAAAAAATAAGAGGAGTCAAAAAACAGTAGCCGGGAGGAACGAAGGTCATTTAATTATATTGGATATATATTATTAAAAAATAGGTACTATAACGGAATAATAATAAAATTGTATTACAGTGTGAACAGTTAGCTAAATATAATGTTTACCATATCTCTTACTCTCTCACACTTTTTTCTGTCTCGTTCTAATATATCAGTGAACTCACTCGTAATCAGATTTGAGTGATTTGATTGGTTAATGGGCTAACGGATAGCGACGACTCACTGCATTCTTAACGCGAACGTACTATAGTTGCAAGTGTCATTCTGACACTTTTTCCTGTCCAGCAATTAACCGCTAAACGCGCGTTGACAAACTTCTTTCTCAAAAGGCGGTCTCGAAAATAGGCGGTACCTATAGAAAATAAGCGAATGATTAGCTTAACATATAGATAGACTAGATGTAGATAAAAATTAAGCTAATCATTCGCCTCTTATAAACCACCTGATATGAAGGCAAACAGATGGTTCATTCCTAAATAACCCCTTGGACCAACGAGGCTACGGTAATGGCTCTAAACAGAAAATGTATTAAAACTAACTTTTACGCGCGGTCTATAAAAAATATTTTTCCATCAATCAAAAACAGCGCTTTTTATCTAGAGTGAAATGTATCTTGAGTTCTTCTTTACTCTTGACCATTTGTACACAAAATAACAGTCACCATTGCTTCATTAATTCTCCTATTGAAAAAACTCATGTCAATGATCCTTGGATACACCGTGAGAAGTAGGTTGTTCCAGGGTTTTACTGTTTGGATCAGGAATGTGCGTGAAAAGCGAAAAGTGATAGGTGAGCAAGCTATTTTATTGATTTAGGCGTTACTTTGCGGAAATCCATAATCAAACAGGTGAAATTAATTAAATTTGCTATTTTCCGCGAACTATTCTATGTGACCTCCGCGATGCCACCGTAAAGAAAGACGTCGTCAGTTTAATAAACGAATATAACTCACCGATGGTCCGTTCAGAACAGAGACCCCAGGGACACAATTATCCGCTCTCATCCACCACACTTTCACCGACTTCGGCAACAAACACTAAAGCGCACAATTCACGGACCCAAAATATATTTCACTTCAAAATTGAAGTATCTTTAGGAGAAAAGAACCTTTTTTTTATATTATGAGATAGCAAACAAGCAAATGGGTCTCCTGATGGAAAGAGTCAAGCATCGCCTATATACACCAAAGACGTTAATGGTGCGTTGCTATCTTGTGGCGAGGTTTAATGCCACATGCATAAGTTTTTACGCTATTTCACTCAACGCGATTGTACTAGTTTGAACCGCAATTGTAACGCTTATTTTTGCGCATTGTCATCTATTGCTACATTGCGTAATAAGGGTGAGTTTGTTGATAGAGAGTCACGATATAAGGGACACATATCAGCCTGTTCACCTCTTTCACTACGGAGTCTGGTACGAAGACAGATTGATGTAGGTTCTATTTGAAAAAGTTCATCAGAATATTCCCCGCTACATAACCGGTAGAATACGCATAAAGAACCAATATCTCTGCGATGTCGATGCTGCGAAAACTAAAAGGCTCTAAACCGTTCGCCTTGGTAAGTACGGGATTGTCGATTAAGGAATGGTTCGCCAATGTATTCTGTCAAATTGAAGGTTTTGATATTGAGAAGCTTCCGACCAAATATGCTTGCCCAGAAGCGCATCACTAAAGTTCTCTTACTCATTTATAATATTGGTTGTGATTACTAATGTTTTGGAAAATATTGGATTGAACTCAGGCCATTATTTTACATATAAAAGAAAATCGAGTTATGTCTGCATCTGTATTGTAATTGTAAAATCTTTATGAATACATATCAAAGTTGACATTGTGAACAAATTGTATAACATTCGTTACATTATCGTTGCCAAAGGATAATAAAAGCAAAATAATATATGAGGATGAATATTTTGAAGTATCACTTGAGTAACAATAAAATATCATATAATGGGACGTTGGAAGTTCCTTAACAAGTGGTTAACAAACTTTTATTATTTTATAAGTATTTGTCTAAGATCAAATATTATAAGACTTTGTTGGAGTATAATTTTACATCGTTCACAGTCTGTGCTTAGTTAAATACTATGTTGCAAGATATAAATTAATTAATGAATAATTTATTTATTTCATACTTTATTGTACATAGAAAACAGCACAATTAAGAGAAAATAAACGTAACGTAGTATAATAGGCAAACTTATCTTTATTTAAAGAGATTTCTTCCGGATAAGAGGAGATAATTGCTAAATTTGGAAGAATTTAACACAATATTTTTTTTAGAACCAGTATAATATATTCTACCGTTATATTATGTGCAAATACATAATACTAGCCCGACTATAAAGTATATACCGAGGAGATTAACATGTCGTCTATATAGTTTTTCACATAAACTTTCATCCCCTATTTCATCCTCTTAGGGGTTGATTTTAAGAAAAAAATTTAGCCTATTTTTGATCTTGGCTTTTCAACTATGTACATAAAAATTTTCATCTAAATCTATCCAACGGTTTAGCTATGGAAATGTAACAGATACACAGAGATTCTCATCTATACATATAATAAAATCGTAGGGAAGTCAAAACTGTACATTGAATATATTTTTTAAAAAGAATACTTGGGGCGTGATCTACAATCGATATCGAAGCCAAAAATATAGTTTTTAGAATTTTTGTCTGTTTGTCTGTTTATTTGTTTGTCTGTTTGTCTGTATGTATGTCCGGGGTAAACTCAAAAAGTACTGCATGGATTTAATTCAAATTTTGCATGAATATTACTAACAGGTCGGGTCAACATATAGGCTACATATTATCACGCTATTACCTAGCAGGGAGGTGCTGTGCGGAGTAAACGAAGTCCGCGCGGACGAAGTCGCTGGCAACAGCTAGTTTATAATATTATTATTAAAAGAAAATATAAATAAATTTGAGTATTTATATGTGTATTTCTATGTATTAATATCGTTGATTAACACCCATAACACAAGCAAAATAATTTGCTTGCTTTGGGGTTAGATCAATTGGTGTAAAATTGTCCAGAGATATTTATAATATTATTATTATTTATTATTTAATTATTTGTATGTTTGTAATAAATACATTTAAAAACTTCCACACCGTATTTAATTTTTTTTTCATCTATCGAACTTCACATTATTCCAGAGTAACAGGCTTCTTTTACTCGACTTATCAAAAGGAAGAAATGTTTTTGGGTGACACGATGTAGGTAAAGCGAATGGTTATTTGCGATTATTCGGGATGTTTTCACTGTTTCAGGTTCTTCTCAAGTTTCGGGCGAGTTAAGTTTTTTATTAACACGGGACCTTATTACTAAGCTTCCGCTGTCTTCGGCTGTAAGACAAAAACCGTGATAACTAGAAAACTGAAATTTGAATTATGAGTGAGCACTAATAATAATTTATTTTCCAAAAACTAGCCACCTTAACGATTTATTTAGTACTGGCTGTTGCGTGCGACGTCGTTCGCGCGAACTTCGTTTACTCCGCACAGCTCCTCCTCCGTAGGTGATAGCGCGATTATATGTAGCCTATATGATGACCTGACCTGTTAGTAATATTCATGCAAAAGTTGAAGTAAATCCATGCAGTACTTTTTGAGTTTACCCTGGACATACATTGACTTTCCTACGATTTTATTATTTTACAAATGAATACATAGCTTTTTACAAAACCTAAATGTGTAATAACATTTCAGCCTACATGTTTCATAGAAAATTACATTTTTGAAAGTGTGTGCATTGAGTGAGCATTTAAAGTTATTCGTAAAATTTTAAATACTTAACTGGGACATCTGTCTGTAAAAAATGATAAATTTACAATTTACTTTTACAAAAAGTATGATACAAATCTTTATTTGTATACTCATTACATTCATAGATTTAGACATTCCTCTGTGGGGATTGAGTGAGCACACATAAAGTTTTTTTTATAGTATAAGATAGGAAAAAAAGCAGATGGGTCTCCTGATGGAAAGAGTCAACCATCACCTACAGACGCCAAAGGTGTCAATGGTACGTTGCTATCTTGTGGCGAGCATAAGTTTACCGGCTACCTTACCCTCCAAACCGGAACACGACAGTGACAAGCACTGACGTTATTGCGACATGAATAGGTAAGCGGTGGTACTAGACCCGGGCGACACAATGCAGAACTCTACCACCTAGTAGCCACGATGTTAATGACTCGCATAGCCAATCGGTCGCCTTTTACGACCTGCCTGGCAGAACGGCAGCTGGCCTATTCTTCAAAGAAGCCCGGGACCAACACGGGGGAAATAAAGTGATTAACTTTACAATTATTAGAGAGCTTTTACTAAATAGCTGGCATATTTATAATCTAATTTAGAAGGTCACTCAGTTTACACGCACGCAATGACAGTTTGTGTATTCCTCAAACGGAACCCGGAGGCCGGAGCATCTCGGGGTAAATACACCCAAACCCAGTACCGTATGGTACTGGGTACCATTAAATCTTCTATACATATAATAAAATCGTAGGAAAGTCAAAACTGTACATTGAATATTTTTTTAAAAGAATACTTGGGGCGTGATCTACAATCGATATCGAAGCCAAAAATACAGTTTTCAGAATTTTTGTCCGTTTGTCTGTATGTCTGTTTGTCTGTATGTATGTCTGGGGTAAACTCAAAAAGTACTGCATGGATTTACTTCAAATTTTGCATAAATATTACTAAAAGGTCGGGTCAACATATAGGCTACATATTATCACGCTATCACCTACGGGGGAGGAGCTGTGCGGAGTAAACGAAGTCCGCGCGGACGAAGTCGTGGGCAACAGCTATAATAAACACTCAAACCCAGAAACACAAATATCTATGCTTATCATATAAATGTTTATTCCTGTAGGGAATTGAATACAAGCCCCATCGATTTGTAGTTAGGTTTGTTAGCTACTCGACCAACGGAGCGGCCAAATCATTTTTATTATGAAGGTTATATACGCTGTCACTTATTGTAAGTCTATGCGATGTCGGTTGGCTCATTCAGTCGGGTAAAAAATAAATATGAATCTTAAGGTTCATTGGAGATCTTTTATATCCCTCTTAATATTGAAGAGGGCACTCAAAATGGGTCGTCTTTAGAAATATAAGAAATGAAATTGGGTGTTCTTTTACAGGGTCGAATGAGGAGTTTATCTAGTCTTAGTCATTGTCTTGTGAGAATCAAAAGACTCCATAATATAATGGAAATCTATTTTAGCGTAGCTCTTGCATAACAAACATTTATACCAAATTTCTAACGGGATAGGCAGAGTGAACCGAGTTTATCTTATAGAAATACACTAGTTTCCAGAGTCTCTTAATACAACTCGAAGAGTACCCGACCATTTTGCTCATGATATGTCAGTCTATTTTTAATATCATTAGATAGTAAAAAATCATATGGCTCTCCTGATGGAAAGAGATAACCATCGCTTGCTTACGCCAAAGAGTTTAATAGTGCGTTACAATCCGTGTGGCGAGATGCAACGCCAAATGTATAAGTCTACTGGCTACCTTACCATCCAAACCGGAACACGACTATGCAAGTATTGACGCTATTGTGGCAGAAATCGGTACTCTACCTCTCTATCTTAGTCCATCCAAATTCACATGATACAGCTGTTATAGTATAATTTAGTGCTGTAGCAGATGTATACAGTAGTGGTTACTCATTAAATTCATCTAAAGTCAGCCTATTCGGATTAGATCATGAGGTTTGATTCCCAGGTCTGGCATAAGTGTTAGCGTTTCTTTCGAGGGTTTTCTCGAAAATCCAAAATCTCAATAGTAGCTCGAATTCTGGCGGGTTTTCTGGTCTGTGTGGTGTGTGTTATTGTCTGTATTGGGTGGTGTCTGTAGATCCCGATTATCACTGGACGTCCGGTTCACTTTTAAACTACTCTTCAAAGGAACCGGCGTGATGATCTTTTTTATTGTTCCTGAAGAAAAGCATCAGAATAATTTCTGTGTTGGTTTCTACTCCTTATGAAGAATAGACTGCCTTCCTGCCATTCATGTAAAAGCAAGCAGAGTTAAAAAAAAACACTATTATTATGTCTACTAGGAAGTAAAACTACGCGATATTTCGTCACCACAATTCTAATTATTCCTGTCGTCATAATGAACGAATTAATAATGCGTTTATTCAAAACGAGAAGTAATTCAACTCAGACTTCCATTCATTTTTGTATGGGAGTGAGAGTTGGGTATGTCAGAAAGGGCATGAAAGTAGAATCAACGCGGTTGAGGTCGCTAAGAAAAATATGTGGTGTAACACTCGCGGACCGGGTTGGTAATGTGGAAGTGAGAGAGAGGTTAGGCTTGAAAGAAAATGTCGGTGTAAAGATGAGAAAGGGCATGCTCCCTTAGTTCGAACATGTAGAAATAATGGTACATGAAAGGTTAACAAAACAGATATACAATGCGAATGTGGAAGTATGTAGATAGGGGGAAGACCAAAACTACATACCATAATCAGATTGATCGAGTACTGTCCGAAAGTGATGTCAAGACTCTTCGCAACCGACGTGTGTGTATGAAGAGAGTGATAAATGTGAAGGAAGCGAGACAAGCCTGCAAGGATCGTGATGTATGGCATTCGGTTCTTTCTGCATTCCCCGTAAGGGATCTGCCGTGAAGATATGTATGTATTCAGAACGAGATTCTACACTAGTGTATACTTACTTAACTCCCTAAACGTTACAAAAATCAACATTTGACAAATATTTTTATTGCATTGCGGGTTATTTTAATATCAATTTTATTAACTTATGAATAATATAATATGTAAAGTAGGTAAGTATATGTCCAAAATTCTATTCTTAAAAATTTGGCATATATTTTTTATTTTATTTTATTTTTGAGTTGCAATGAACTTGTGAACTATTTTGAAATAACAAAATTAAGTTTATGTATGAAATGGCTATCTTAAATTTTTTAACAATGCATCTTTTATTGAAATTCTTGGCAATGGCAATTCCTGAAAATCTTGAAAAATGGCAAATCTAAATAAAACGATACGCACTTGACGAAATCTATATTTTATTGTTTGCATTGCAATATTTCTAGGACAAATTAACCAATTTCGACGGAGATCAGTAGGCGTATCATCTAACGTTTGCAATTCGCCAGCGTTCAGCGATGACTCTTAAACGTAATAAAAAAATCATCAAAAACGTCGCCAATTGCTTGCTGGTCACTAGACGCACTTTTTGCAATGTCACAGCATCAAAACTAATCAAGTGGCAACGAATACCACTAATGTACACGACTGTTATGTGTCTTGCAATAACTAAACAATCACGATAATATCGCATTGCGAGTTACGTGATCACCCCGCAGGATGTTTCGGCTTAATTTTGAAGTCGAAGAAAAACTTGACCTACCAAAAAATTTGGAATATACGCCACAATTTTTTAATGACCACAAAAAAACGGGCAGTATAGAATGCATATGAGTTCGTAAACATATTGATATATTTTTTTACTCAACAATGGCGAAGTTGTAATAAATTTATAAAAACTTTAATTTTATAAATCTTCTGTAAAATCATGTAAACAATGATAATTTTGGAACAAAAATATTACGTTTCATCTTATTAATGAAAAGCAAACGAGAAGGAAGCTATTGCTTACCTTTTCGTACCTATTGTAATATTTTTATTGCAATTGTCCAATTGTGATGTTTCTCGAGCATTTCTTTATAAAGTTTCTAATATATGAATATACAAAAATACGGATTTAGTTGAATAAGACTTATTCAATTTAGCATTATTTTACGCCATTTAATTGAGAAAGTCAAACAACTAGTAACTTGAACAATAAAGCTATCAAAGTTTGGTTAGGAGCACGAATTAGACCTCCGATAGCTTGTGCAAACTGTACATTCAGTAACCTTGTTATTAACATATAACATTGGAATTGAATTATCGGCATTTACTAATTGATCATGAAGTACTATTAACTTCCAAACTTATTTTCATTAATACTATTTAAACGACTGAAATTAAAGTTAGTGACCTTTCAGGATTTTAATACGTTTATTTCTTATGTCTCCTCTGTGGTCTAGTGATCCAGCGTTGGCGTTAACCACATGAGTTCCTGGGTTCGATTCCTGGGTCGGGCACATTAAAAAAAGTGTTTTTTCAGTTTTCTGATAAACATAAAGTTGCCCGGGATTGGAAAGTGCCCGGTTGGCGATAGGCTTGCTACCTATCACATTTGTGGGACCAAGTATCTTCGGCTAATCGTGGGCGCACTTGTTGTACCTCTGCCTACCCTTTCGGGGATATGGGGGCGAAGATACTTTTTTTTATTATTTCTTGCGAACGATTATTAAACGTAACAACGTCGTATGCTGGTTCAAATCTAGTTTTTTTTAATGATTGTTGAATTTCTTTCTATTCTTAGCCAGAAATTGGTTATATAATGCATATATAAAACCAGGAAAAAGATAATTCGTATTTTTATATACAAGTTCAAGATATTTTTTATCATACGTTATAATATATAATATATATAAGATTTGATTATAATATATACGCTTCATTTCTTATGATAACTTATTACCATTTTGTAAGTACTATGTGACTTCTGATTGAAAATCTGCTATAAGTAACTTTGATAGACCTCTCTTGATGTTAACCTAACACTAATTAAACAATTTTGAAGAGACCGAAACAGGCGAAACTCCGGGGGTGTTAGGGCAGGACTATAAGGGCGATGTATTTAACTTGCCATGCTTGCCTGCCACTTGCCAACCAAGTTTTCTCAATACTTGCTGAGTGGGTAGATTTGAATCTTGCGTTGTCGTGATAAAAAACCATTCCCCTCTGTTGATGAATTCCGACTGTTTTTTTCCGTATTTCTGGTTTAAATCTCATCAACTGTACAGTAGCGATAGTTTTAGCGGTAAAAGCTCATAATGAACGATGCAACAATGTATGGTGAGATTCGAAGATCTGAAGGTGCTTGCCGGCCAAATTAACTTCACATATCGTTTTCATATTATTAAGACTACATGTATGCAAAATGTAAAGAAGAGAGACGTATTTTGATTTAAAACTAATTTACAGGAATAAGGTGTACTAGTGCCAGTTTTTTGTGCATAAGCCAAAGTGACAACCCTAACGCGACCGCCGAGTTTAGGTATAAACCGTGAACTCGTGAAGTAGATACACGAGTTTGTCTTCTGTAGTCTCCAGTATTCTGTGCTCTAGCTCTTTTGCTATGTCTCAACTACTAATATTATGGAACTATGTATATAATTCATCCGGGACTAATATCATGGAACATAATTCATCCGAGACTAATATGCTCAAATTGCACTACTTTGTCAATAATGACATCGACTTTATCTGTAACTGGTTGACCAGAGGGAGTTTAATTTTTGACATCCAAATTTCTGAACTGAAAACTCTTGAATCTATTTTCTGCTACTCTTACAGTGCGTTGCTTTCATTAACCTCACAAACATTTTGCGTGGCTTGTATCGCAATTTTTCCTTTTTTTATGATAAAACTTCAAAATGTAGTGGATCGAATTTCTCATTAGATTTACTCATTTTGGCGGACAGAAAACGAATAGAAAAATAGCGGAAAACCGCTTTTGCTTAAAGTTATTCTATTTTTGAAATGTCATATATTAAATGGTATTGAAACCAGTCAGATACAAACATTACAACCATTGAGTTTTTACTGTATCATTTTGTTTCTAAATTACAAAACCAATTCGTCAAAATATGATAATTTAATAAGTTATATATTGTAGTCTATAAATCTGAAGCTTCTTTGATATTTTTTGAAATCGTTGAATTTCAGATCAGCTATCTTATTGCGACCGCCCCGTTGGTCATGTGGTTAACGACCCTGACTACGCAAACAACGAAGCTCGGGTTCGATCCCCGACGGGGACATGCATTTGTGTGATGAGCATAAATGTTTGTATTTCCGGGTTTAGGTGTTTATTATGTATGTAAAAGTTTTTATATATGTATTTCTATGTATTAGTATCGTTGACTAACACCTATAACACAAGCAAATAATTTGCTTACTTTGGGGTTAGATCAATAAGTGTAGTTTGTACCTTGAATATTTATTATTTATTTATTATTATAATTATTATTTATTTTGTTGGGATATGGGTGTAAGTCAACGACATAAATACATAGAAATACATATATAAATACTCAAATATATATGTATAATAAGTAACGAGCCAAATAACCAAGCAAATAATTTGATTACTTTGGGGTTAGATCAGTCAGTGTAATTTGCCCCGTGAATATTTATTTATTTACTGTTAAAATGATTTCTAACTAGGTGATAGAGCTCCATAGTTTTATTATAATTTTGTATTCAATAAATTGCTAAGTTATGCCGCTTAGCAATTTATTGAATACAAAATTATAGTTAAGAATATAGTTATTATCTTTAGAAATAAAATAAATATGGAATGACGACAGTTATCTTTGATTATCGGTAAATTTAGATATTTATTTGCTATGGTATATTATGTTTTAAAAAATAAAATGTTGACATTTGTATTAAATTATATAATACATTTTCGTTTGCTTGTAAGAACAATGTTTGCTTCTTTTTAGGTTTCATCAAAATTGTATAAAGATTACTAAAGTTCTCATACAATTGCAAAACTAATAGATAAGTAGGTCATTGCGAAAATTTGAAGTCAATTTGAAATAGATTCAACTTTAGAACAATGAAGTAGCATTCCAATAAATCTCAGCTTTATATCAAGCCAATTTAATTTTAGAAGCCGCTTGCGAAAGTTTAAAATTGTTTTTGAGAGCATGTTACAAAAGCTTCGATATCCTAGAGGAAATTTAATATATTATTCAAATTTTAGTAACAAATTCTTCTAGTATCTCGATTGAAGAATTTTTGCTACACCTCCCTAACAGTAGAAATAAAATTTTCGTTTGTGTATGATATTATTTTATATTTGCTGGTATTTGCAAATTCGTGCAGGTGACTCAAAAACATTTTTGGCTCAGTTGGGTAAAAGAATAGCCTATTTTTCTCTTGAATTTTGTAATAACGAAAAGATTTTTAGAATCGTTCCAGAATTCGGAGTTTATTTATTACTAGCTGACTCGGCAAACGTTGTTCTGCCTTTTTAACTACTCTTATTTTTTCTATATATTCTCACCTTTTAAACCTTCCCTGGACTTCAACAATTAATTCAAAATCAAAATTAGCCAAATCGGTTCAGCCGTTCTCGAGTTTTAGCGATTACGAACGACCAGCAATTGACTTTTATATATATAGATAAATATAAATATAAATATATCACCTTTATGACATTGACGATTAGTAAGTTTAAAATCGGTCACTTTATCTATGTAAAATAGGTTGTATACAATTTTCGGTTTCTAGGCTTGAAAAATATATTTTAAAAATATTTAGAAAATAATAGTCAGTTTTAGCCTATGATTTTTTAAGGTTGGGCTGAATAAGGTTAGGAGCCCGATTCACGTAACAAAACGCCTGATTTTTTACGGTTGGACTGAATAAGGTTAGGAGTCCGATTCACATAACAAAACGCCTAACGAGTCGAAGCGTTTTGGGCTCTTAGACATTTTCTTGTACATTATGCCACGTCTTATAAATTATTTAAACTTTATGCAAATCGAAACAATTTTTTATTAAAGTATTAGATTGTCATTAAATTTTTTATATTATACTAACAAAACTATGTTTATCTGAAAATAGAGTTATCGTTATTATTATTTGTGTAAGAGCCCTATTCGCTTTAACTCGATTGATGTTTTGTTACGTGAATTGGAGGGTAGCTTTACTTATTAGGCATGTGTGTTAGAGATTTGCGATAATTTTAGCGTCAGTTGTCGATTAGCGGTAAGGATTTAAACATCGGTATTATATGGTAACGTTTTTGCTCGCGGCATGATATAACGTTATTTTTAAGCATAGCATTATCCATAAATGATTTTTTTTTTTTTTATGTCATAAGATAGCAAACAAACAGATGGGTCTCCTGATGGAAAGAGTCAACCATCGCCTATAGACACCAAAGATGTTAATGGTGCGTTGCTATCTTGTGGCGAGTTCTAATGCCACATGCATAAGTTTACCGGCTACCTTACCCTCCAAACCGGAACACGACAGCAACAAGCACTGACGCTATTGCGGCAGGAATAGGTAAGGCGGTGGTACCAGACCCGGGCGAGACAATGCAGAACTCTACCACCTAGTAGCCACGATGGTAGTGACTCGATAGCCAATCGGTCGCCTTTTACGACCTGCCTGGCAGAACGGCAGTTGGCCTATTCTTCAAAGGAGGCCGGGACCAACACGGCGAAAATGATATAGAATTTGTTACTGTTTAATTATGATTTTGTCTTCTAGCGCTAGCTAATAGCAAATAGCTAAATAGCGCTAGCGAACCAATCACGAGACAGCGTGAAACGTGGCATCGTCATATACATATCGATATTATAACATCATTAAGGCGATTACAGCTGCGAACGACCTTGAGTTTCTGACAGGAGCAGCGCAAAAATTATATCGCGCGCTAGCTTGCTCCAACGTCAAAGAGTATTTACAGTGAATGCAGATACCTACGTTTAAACATTTTTGTTCACCTATATGAACTTTTATCATCATGAATCGACTGAATGTTGTCAAACTCAAAACCAATAACCAGTTATCGCTCATTTATCGATTACATATACATTCGTTTTAGAAAAACGATAAATATCTAAAGAAAAAAAATGTACCGAAAATCGACAAAAAATCATATAACAATTTACACAATAATAACAGTTTCGTTTCCTATTTCTTTGAAAGTGTTGTAATATACAATACATCCCGTGTAGCACTTTATTTTAATACATACAATCAACAATTAATATTTAACAAAACCTTTCAAAATTTGATTTGGTTAAATATAATCTCTTGAATAATATTTTAAAACTAACTAGCTTCTTAGTTTTTGTTTCAAAATCTCGTAATTAAAAAGAAGATATATAATTTGATTTAATGTTTATAGAGGAAACTACTAAATAAGTTGATTTATTTAGACTATTTGTATGTATAATATATTTAATTTATTTATTTTTAGTTGCGAAGTCCTTACTACCTTCAAATAGTACCAGTTTTTTTTTCTTTAGAGTTTTGCTTTTTATTCGCTTGCTTGAATTATCTTCGTTGTTTATATGTTTTATTTTTTATTTATTTTTGTACATTTATACAAAATATTGACAAAATACTTATCTATCTATAGCTAATAAAACATTCAAGCGTAAACGTAGGAAAGCGTAAACATGAATAGTCTCAAAATATTATTCAGCGTCTACTCGCAAACAAAACTATTTATAAAGTACTAGCTTTCAGCCCCTTTAATACCCTCTTTTACCTCTTTAAGAGATAAAACTCACAGCATCCTTACATGCACGTTTATTTAATTGAATTAAAGATCATGACTAATAAATTTGAAGAGATTTTGATTAAACATATTTTATTTTTTCTACAAATTTTACCACTTTTTTCATCCTTTGAAGAGATTTGAAAACCTTAAACTCGTATTCATTTAATTGTATTAAAATTCATAAATACTAAGTTTTAAATAATTTCTACAATATTCTACAATAAACAATCTATTTTTTATACAAACATCAATGCTTTTAATTTAGGAATAAAATTTTAAAAAATCCCCAAATATATGATTCTTAAATTGTGTTGAATATTATAAGTGCCGAATTTGAAGTTATTTTCACCATAAACCTTTGATTTTTCATATAAATTGTAACACACACTTTTACTCCTTTAATGGATGAAACTTCGAACATTACATGCATGTTTCTTCAATTTCAGTTGAAGAGCATAAGTACTAAAAAAATCCAAAAATTCGTACTTCTTAATTGTATTAAAAATCATAAATACTAAATTAAAATAATTTAGATTTTATAGTAATGCAATAAATAAACAATTCATTTATGATACAAACTTTAAAGCCTCTTTTTACCTCTCTATAGGCTAGAATTCCAAAAAATATTAAATTTATATTTAATTTTTTTTCAGTTAAAGGATAATTTAATTACGGCATATCATTCAATTTGAGTTGTAATAACTCAAAAATGACAGAGTTTCAAACAAACTTTCACCCCCTATTTCACCATCTTAGGGGATGAATTTAAAAAAATTCTTTCTTATTCCTTATCTATATCATAAGAATAACATCTGTAAAAAAACAGACTTCTCGGTCCAAGCTCATTATCTACTATAAAAAAACATCCAAGCGTAAACGAACTCTTCTATTTCCAAACGGCACAATCTTACTATTGTGCCAAACGTTCTATCTGTACTATTACTCTTTGACTCGAATATGGATAGCGGAGCATGCTAACATGCGACACAGCCTCCCCGTATGAACGCTACCGGGAGACTGACTTTCGACGCGAGCGCTGTCCGCGAATTAAATAATAAGGTTTTTATTGATTTAATAGCACACTATAATGATTTTGTAAAATTTTGAACTTAAATTTTATAAAGCAATAAATTGTCTGTAATAAAAAGAAAAAATCATCAAAATCGTTACAGTAGTTTGGAAGTTATAAGCAATTTTTTGTGTAAAAATAAGAAAGATATTTGATTTTTTTCCGTCAAAAATAACAATAAAATTTAAAAAAACGAACTTAAAATTTAAACTTAATTATATTATACGTATAATGCATATTTTTTTTTAATTATTGGACCAATCAGTTAGCAGTAGTAGGCTTTCAAAGAGGTGTCTATTGCGTAGTTTGGCATTACGTATCGCCTTAAGCGTTAACAATTTAGTTCTGTTATTTAAGAAGCGATACATATAGTGTTTAAAAATAATTTTATTACGAGGTATCGCTACAGTAATAACGTTAAATATCGTAAAATAAGTTCTGTTATCTGATAACGTTTTGAATAAGTGTTTTGCGGTTTAGAGGCTATAGTTGCAGATAAAATTGTGTCTGTGGTATTAAACCCACACAACACGGATAGAACGATAAATATCTATAGTACCCATTTATGGAGTATGAATGGTATTTATGTATTCTGTACTTTCCATCGTCGGCTCTTGGTTAAATTCCATTATTGTAACACAATTGACATCAAAACTTTATTTTTGTATATCACTCGACCGGTTTTACTTATTAAACATCTTCACTATGTAATAATATACACAAATTGATTATTATATTATATTCAATTTAAGGATATTTAATATGTCTTTGAATCAGATTTTTTTTATGAGATAGTAAATAAAAAGGTGGCTCTCCTTATTGAACCATCACATATAGACATCAAAGATATTAATGTTACGTTGCGTGTGGCGGGCATAGTAAGTAGTACAAGCAGATAGCATAGTAGGCGGCAAGATAGCCGGGGAAAGCGATAGTGACAAGCATTGACATTATTGCAGCAGCAATAGGTAAAGCGATGAACAGCACCCGGGCGGTGTTGTAAAGCTCTACCAACTAGCTATTAGAACATAGACTTGTTTATACCGTAGAACAAATGTGGTTGCATTCGTGCCCTAACCTACTCTTATAGAGTTCACACATTTGGATGGATGGATGGATGTTAGTTACTTAATCACGCAAAAACTGCTGAACAGATTTGGTTGAAATTTGGCATACAATTAGATGATGACCTGGAATAGCACACAGGCTACTTTATATACCGGAAAACTTTTTATCCCCGAGATTCGCAAAAAAACATTTATAATGTAACGGGCTGCATGCTGGAGATACTGATAGAATAAATATAAATAAAAATTTTGAAACTTGTATTTATAAATTGTATATATGCAGTACAAGAGTATGCATATTAAATTAATTTATTAATTAGTTATTATAACTTTGTAACTTGTATTTACAATTGTACATATGCAGTACAAGAGTATGAATATTAAATTAATTTATTAATTAGTTATTATAACTTTGTAACTTGTATTTACAATTGTACATATGCAGTACAAGAGTATGAATATTAAATTAATTTATTAATTAGTTATTATAACTTTGTAACTTGTATTTACAATTGTACATATGCAGTACAAGAGTATGAATATTAAATTAATTTATTAATTAGTTATTATAACTTTGTAACTTGTATTTACAATTGTATATATGCAGTACAAGAGTATGAATATTAAATTAATTCATTAATTGTTATTATAACTTTGAAACTTGTATTTATAAATTATACATATGCACTACAGGAATATGTATATTAAAATTATTTAAAATAAAGTTTTAAATATTTCTATTTAACGATTTTTAGGGTTGTGAATTAAACTATATAGTTTCGCCATGGCGCTCGTCCGTCCATAGTCTAGCTCAGAGATCCATAGTACTAGAAATCTGTAATTTGAACTGAGTACGCATATTAGTTAGAGCAACAAAGTAGTACAATAAAAAAGTATCTTCACGACTGCAACCCCGAAGTGGTAGGCAAAAGTACAACAAGTGCACCCACGATTAGCCGAAGATACTTTGGTCCCACAATGTGTTAAACTATCGCAAACCGAGCACTTTTTAATCCCGGGCTTTTTATTAGAAAACTGAAAAAACACATTTTTGAAATGCCCGAGAATCGAACCCGGGAACTTATGTGGACAACACCGATACTGGACCACTAGACTACACAGGAGATAAGTAGCACAATAAAATCTTGAAAAAAATATATATTATTTTAGGGTAGCTCTTCTACATGTAAACTGGAGATGTTAATTTTTTTCTCACGTTCCCCATAGTACGGGATATCGTTGGATATTTTAGGCTTGCGAAAACAATTTTTCGATTTCAAGGATCTTTTTTTAAAATATTTAGTTTCAAAGTGATAGTTTTTGTCAGAGTTAAGTTCTCTCTCCCCCTCCCTCTGGCAGCTAAATGATTTGTTTGGAGATTGTGAAAATTCCTGAGTATAGTATATAGCAGTAAATCATTGATATAAAATACCCGTAAATATAATGAAGTAAAAAGAATAACTGCAATGGCTTTATTCTTTTTACTTCATTTACAAGTACAAGTTTAGTCTTAGATTAAGAAAACTACCAGATATGAAATAACTAAGGAAAAAAATGTGTAATTTCAAAAAAAAATGTGTAATTTTAAAAAATGTGTAATGGCGGACTTAGGAACAGCTGCTTCGATAACAATTGACAAAGTATTAAGACTTAAATCTAAAAAATATCGATATTTTATCGATATTTTAAATATAATTTCTATTCAAATAGGATTTAATAAAACGCCGGTTAAATACAGAACACGATGACGTTGTATTTAAGTATCAAATACATTTAAACAATACGTACCGGAGCAATGATTCATTTGACGATTTCATTCTATAACTCGTTCTACATCCTATAAAGTCTGTAAATATTTATGTAAACAAACATCATAATATGACGTTATATGTACATTGACTACGAGTAACAGTAATGGTGAATCGCTGCAAGCTGTTTAAAGTGGCGTTATTTTCATTATAATATGATTTGCAATAAGAGCACTGACAAAATTTTTGTAGCTTTGTCTATTATAGAAATTCGAACTTGTTAAACTGAGATAAAACTATTTTTATATTATCAGCGTTGGAATGCATGCTATTTTATAATTTTGATTGCTTACCGAAATTAATGCCAAGTGCTTAGCTTGTTTTATCAAAGTTAATAGTCAACCAACTTAAAAAATATATTTAGAGAGTTTTAATAGGCGGTGAACCTGTAGTGTGGATATAATAGGTTAAATTTTCATAGTATGTAACAATGAAAAAGCTTTAAGTCCGCATTATTATTATGGGCAACTATGAAACCCTACATTGTGAGTGGCCAAAAACGCACTTTGCGAATTTATTTCTTTAATCTATACTAATATTATAAATGTGTAAGTTTGTCGATTTATCTGTTTGTCTGACAGTTTGTCAAAAACAAAAAATCAGTCTCACTTGCCTTGCTTCCCCATTATACATAACTGCCTTAATACAATAACAATTTAAGTCGTAACATATTATTTCCATATATTCCATCATGCATGAGCGTGCAGTCATAGTTTAATGAATGATCTAATTCCATTTACTTCTCGAGCGACACGGAACCCACGTCGTGGAATTAGCGCACTAGTTGTAACACTTACAAACATTAGTGTAATCGGTAATCTACGTGATTCAATTACAACGAGCAACGAATGTTTGCTTTGTGAAGTTATAATGGAATTATTTGAACTACATAGTTTTACCGACGTTATTATTATTTTTTTTTTTTATGTCATAAGATAGCAAACAAGCAGATGGGTCTCCTGATGGAAAGAGTCAACCATCGCCTATAGACACCAAAGATGTTAATGGTGCGTTGCTATCTTGTGGCGAGGTTTAATGCCACATGCATAAGTTTACCGGCTACCTTACCCTCCAAACCGGAACACGACAGCGACAAGCACTGACGCTATTGCGGCAGGAATAGGTAAGGCGGTGGTACCAGACCCGGGCGAGACAATGCAGAACTCTACCACCTAGTAGCCACGATGGTAGTGACTCGATAGCCAATTGGTCGCCTTTTACGACCTGCCTGGCGAAACGGCAGTTGGCCTATTCTACAAAGGAGGCCGGGACCAACACGGCGAAAATTAATATTAGTTTAAATATTTGAATATTGTTTTAAGTATTCGTTGATTATAACTAATAACTTAATAATCTAACGTACAATATGAATTGAACGTCGTTTTCCTCGTGTTAGTCCCGGGCCCTTTAAAGAATAGGCCAGCTGCTGTTTTACCAGGAAGGTCGTAAAAGGTGACCGATTGGCTATGAGAGTCACTACCATCGTGCCTCCTATGTGGTAGAGTTCTGCATTGTCTCGCCCGGGTCTGGTACCACCGCCTTACCTATTCCTACCGCAATAGCGTCAGTGCTAGTCACGGTCGGGTTCCGGTTTGGAGTATAAGGTAGCTGGTAAACTTATGCATGTGGCATTTAGACCTCGCACAAGGGAGTAACGCACCATTAACATCTTTGGTGTCTATAGGCGATGGTTTGACTCTTTCCACCAGGAGACCCATCTGCTTGATTGCTCTCTCATGATATATAAAAAGAAAACATGAAAAAACGTCATCTCAATTTGCACTAAGATTAAATCGGATATATTGTAGTTTCTAACGATTAATCATGACATGGAGATAAAATAACCTTTACATATTTATTTTTAAGATCAGCATTAATAATAATTTTTAAGATATAATTTCGGCAGGAATAGACATTAGTCACGTGACAGTTTACGCAAATCTGTAAATGGTGCGACACACCGTGGTAAAATGTTTTCATGTTTTTTACATTTTCGTAGAAACCATAGAGTCTGGAATGTAGGTATATATGACCACGACGTGATGTCATTAAGACGCTATCCATTCCAGAGCGTTTTCGCTGTAAATAAACATTTTAAAACACGACATTTTTCTTATAAATGTATCTACGATATTTAAAAAAACCAATAGGTTTTTGGTTAATAAACCTAATAAGATAAAATATAAAACAGTTTTACAAATTTAGTCAATTAGCCTAGTAAATCCATACTAATATTTTAAATGGGTAAGTGTATGTGTTTGTTTGTCCGTCTTTCACGACAAAACAGAGCGAGGAATTGATGTGATTTTTTAAGTGGAAATAGTTGAAGGGATGGAGAGTGACATTGGCTACTTTTTGTCTCTTTTTAACCCCCCACTTCTCATGCGAGCGAAGACGCGGGCAAAAGCTGGCATAAGCACATAATATGCTCTCCTATCAGTTTGAAGTGGGGCCGCTAGTTTGTTAAACTCTAAAATAAAAATCCCTGACACAATACTTTATCATAAGACCACTTGCTTCTTAATGTGCATCTCTTACATAGAAAAAACACGAAAAGATCTTCGAATAGAAATCCTTAGAACAAAGATCATCATTTATTTACCATCAAAAAATCATTCCAATATCACTGAAGTAACAGAATATGAAATTTTGTATCAAAAAAGTCTGTAAAAATCGCCTAATTTCTTTTATCAAGTAAAAAAGAGCTGATGGGCTATAAACCACTGAATCAATTTAGATAAAACATGGCTTAGAACCACCGCTAGAAATTCAGCTTTCAAATAAAAAATTGCATTCAAATCGTTTCACTAGTGTAGGGGCTAGAGGACCACAAACCGATACACAGATAGACCCACACAAACATATAGTACTTAAACTTATAACACTCCTTTTTTGCGTCAGGTGTGAAAAAAAAAATACGGAAAGTCTGTAAACACGTCACAACGTTACTAATTGTTTAACATACTTCGAAACATGCCCAATTGAAGGTTATTTTGTTTGTTGATCACTGATGAATGCCACTAATCCAAACATAACAAGCAATGATAATAAACAGGAAGGTATCCTTCCTTCCGGACGCTCCTGAACTTTGATTGCCTCAGATGTAGTAATAAAATGACATATTCAATGTGATGTGTGTCAGTGGGTCACACCGAAGTGTATCGATAGATTAGCAACCTTGTTTACACTTGCTTAGGCCCACGTGCCATATTCATTTTATAACTAGTTCAAAGAGTATTTATGCTAATGTAATAAAGCTAAAGATTTGTTACTGTTTTGCATACACGCTTCAAGTTCTAGAAGATTTAGTACGATATGATATTTTTTAAATCGTCCCAACGCAGAAAAAAAATCTATTTTTTCACGATATTTTTTGGATTTTTTGATTTGGCATTGAAACTGCCTGGAACCCTAAATTTTCACCAAAATACTCCCACCCTCCTTACGCTCTCTTCCACTCAAATATTTACAACAATTAATTTATATGGCAGAACAACTTTGATAGTTCAGCTGGTTCATATGAATAATGCAAATTTTGTTAACAAATCCAGATTTTTTTCGAGGTTGACACAGGGCATCGAGTACTATAAATCGATATTTATTTTATTATGCTTTCTGCATATTCAAGACAACAAGCACACTGGTTAGAAAGACTTTATCTCATTACGGTATGTTTGCATTGTATATCTGTTTTGCAAATTGCCCTATTTGGTAATCATAATTCGCTGGCTCTGCGGCTACCATATCAAAAATGTAGAGACACGTAAATAATAAAAAAAATCTGTAACCCAGTTGATTATGCAGGCCATCCCTGTAACTTCCCAATAAATTAAGGTATCGCCCCGTTGGACGAGTGGTTAGCGACCCTAGCTACGTAATCGACGGGGCTCGAGTTCGATCTTCGACGGGGACACGCATTTCTGTGATGAGTATAAATGTTTGTATTTCCGGGTTTAGGTGTTTATTAAATATATTCCAGTATTTATATATGTATTTATATGTATAAGTATTGGGGATTTTCGGGGGTTTTTGGGGATTCTTTGGGGTTAGAGCAGTTAGTGTAATTTGTACCGTGAATATTTATTTATTACCTACACATACACACATAGACATACTGACGTCATCGTGAAAATAGTCGGAAAAGTTTCCTAGGACCTCAAAACGTGGAGATCTGGTGAAAACTTGATTTTAAAAAATCGGGACAAAATCAGTATATACATACGTAGCGGGAAGTTAACAAATAATATTAGAGGATTAGAGAGCTTTAATGTCAATATTTTGAAAATGTTAGTAATAGAAATTTATAGCCCATTGTCAATAGATACAAACGATTTTAATGGTGCGTTGTTCTGCTAGTGGTGAGATAAATTTCCCGGCTATCTAACTCACCGAATTGAATCACGACAGTGACAAATACTGATGCTATGCCGACAAGAAGTGTTTAGCGGTGGTAACAAGCCTAGGCGAGACGTTTCAGAACTCTACCATCTAGCAGTCACGATAGCAGTGGTATATTTGGACAAGCAATCACCTTTTTAAGTACTAGTAGAAGTCCCGGCAAAGGTAGTGGTAGAGCGTCTCGGCTTTAGGGAGAGGGTCGCAGATTCAAATCTTGCGTGTCGATATTTTTCTTTGTTGTATTTAAAGTTTTTCTAGTAGAAGAAATTTGTAAGCGAATAAAAGTTTAAAATAATTAAAAAGTTTGCTCCGGTGTAAGGTGCATCCAGACGTACTGTTTGCTGAGATGCGCGTTGTCGGAATTCGGGTCAAGTATTGCGTTTTGAAGGGAATACGCCGTGAGAACGTTACGCACTCTACGTAGAGTGGTTTTATATGGCTCTTTCCTTTGTATTTCATCTCTCATATCCGTGAATTTTAACTGTGTAAATTTAACTCATAATACTAAAGATTAAGAAATTTTCTAAGACTATCCTATGAACTTTATTTTGTTCTTTACTTTTTTTAATCTATGATTTTAAATGCAACTGTTTTATTGAAGAGATATCGAATACTTTTAATTATAATTTATCGCATATGAGGCGTGTTTGTAGAGGATTAAAACATCTTAGTTTTGTTGTCTTATAATAATTATGTTTGTTGCGATCTGTGTTATCTTTAGTTCATCCTTAATCTATGGTGTATTTATTTTGAACTGTACTATCTTTTGCTCATCAGTTGCCCCCAGAGGACCTCCCCATGGAACACTCACCAGTTACAAAATTGCTCATTAGTAGCTCCGCATAATTTGCATGTGACTGTCACGGTATGTAAGATCTCTTGTTTGGCAGTTATATCTGCAAAACCATTCAGAACACTTACCAGTCATGACATGTTGCGTATCATAACTAATAACAGGTAGGTATTTGTAGATGATTGTATAATTTTCGGTCATCAGTTGTCCTCATTGGATCTCTCTGTGGAACACTCACCGGTCATTATATTGTCTCGAATGATCTGCACGTGTCTATCCCGGTCGGGTCGCGTATGTTCGTGCCAAAATCCAACCACGTGGCCTAGCTCATGGACCACTATGCCGAATTTGTCACAATTCTTGCCGATCGATATTGCCTGAGCACCACCACCTCGTTTGCCAACGAATGAACAGCATCTAAACAAACAATTTTATTATTAGCACATAGTCAGATTTTTTACTTATTTCATTAGACTTTTTATTTTTCCCCGTGTTCATCCGGGCCACTTTGAAAATATAAAGCATCCGCTGTTCTGTCGGGCAGTTTGGCTAAACGTATCAATGCTACCATGTAGGTAGAGTTCAGCAACGTTTTGCATGGGTTTGGTACCACCACCTAACCTATATTTTCTATGACAGTATCGTCAGTGCTTGTCACTATCTTTTCAGCCAATATATTTGTGTATGTAATATTAGCATCCCACCATACGGATGGCAACACACTAGTTACATATTTGCGATGGTTGTTTTTTCCACTTTTTTTTTATACAATAAGATAACACATAAGCAGATGGGTCTCCTAATGTAAAGAGTCAACCATCGCCTATAGACACCAAAGGTATTAATGGTGCGTTGCTATCTTGTGGCGAGGTCTAATGCCACATGCATAAGTTTACCGGCTACCTTACCCTCCAAACCGAAACACGACAGTGACAAGCACTGACGCTATTGCGGCAGGAATAGGTAAGGCGGTGGTACCAGACCCAGGCGAGACAATGCAGAACTCTACCACCTAGAAGTCACGATGGTGGTGACTCGTATAGCCAATCGGTCGCCTTTTACGACCTGCCTGGCAGAACAGCAGTTGGCCTATTCTTCAAAGGAGCCCGGGAACAACACGGGGAAAAATCTGCTTATTTGCTTGTTTATTTTGTTTTAAAAATATGAGGACTCACGAAGTAGTTGAGATTTACAACTACGGTTCACGCGCATTGCATTATCTAGTTTTGTCTCCATTATGTTCATTATGTTGATGTTTGTCGTTGTCAAATTTCTTCTTGAGGGTAGAGTAGCCTGGGCATCTTCTCGAGCTCAAGCGCCGAACTAACCATTCAAGTGACGTACGAGTACGACTGCTACGTCATGTGTATGGCCGCCGCGGCCCGCATCCGCATCCGTTCGGCCCGGGCCGATGTGAGCCGGTCGGTATGAATCGTACCTTACAATATTCTTATAGGCCTATTTCAAATTTGTGTTTTTTTCAAGAGTAAAAGGTTTTGTCTTTTCGCGTAAGAAACCTAAAATAGAGTAAGTATTAATTTAAATTTAACGAACACTAATGTCTTTTAAATATTTTTAATGTTCAAATTTTCGATATAAATATTTCTAAATTTTGAAATCATATTTTTTCAACCATTATCACGGTGTTTTTAAAAGTACTATTTAAACTTTCGGAAAATAATTTATCAACTGACTGAATCATGAATTCGTTTTTGAAACTTAATAATCTTAATGGAAAAAAAAGATTCCCTAAAAGCTTGAAGGTGTACTTATTGATGTAATGTCATTCAACTGCACTAAAAGACATTCAGATTAAAATGATCCAGATACGTAAATTCGGGGCAATTTTAAGCAATTTATCAACAAATTGATAAATTATAGCTTAGCATGTCAAAATTTGATACGTAAATTAGTCAGACAACACGACAACCTAAATCTTAAGTGAGTAAATCTGTAGTTTGTACCTACCCTAATAATAACAATAAATAAATACGCTTTACTTATAAAATCACGCCAGTTTCCTTATGAGGTAAGCAGAGATTACTGTGGTGTTTACAAGATATCGATTTTTGGTTAATTTAAAATACTCGTCTCGTTGGAAGAGTTGGGTATTTTAGTTGTATGCATAAAGACATAAACCGGACCCACGTAAAAACAATTTTAAAACGGCACCAAAACAGTGTTATACGATTAATATAATTAAACAAAAAGCAATCAATGCCATCAATAAACTATTGCCGATTGGTTATTCGAGTCACTACCATCGTGGCTACTAGGTGGTAGAGTTCTGTATTGTCTCGCCCGGGTCTGCACCACAGTTTTACCTATTCCAGCCGCAATAGCGTCAGTGCTTGTCACTGTCGTGTTCCGGTTTGAAGGATAAGGTAGCCGGTGAACTTATGCGTGTGGCATTAGACCACGCCACAAGATAGCAACGCACCATTAACACCTTTGGTGTCTATAGGCGATGGGTGACTCTTTACATCAGGAGACCCATCTGCTTATTTGCTACCATAGGATAGTATAAAAAAACTCTACCACTTAGTAGTCACGATGGTAGTGACTAGTATAGCCAGTCGCTCACCTCTTACGATCTGCTTGGCAGAACCACAGATGGTCTGTTCTTCAAAGGGAGACCGGACCAACATGGGGGAAACTCACAATACATTTTATAAAGTATTTTAAGATGACGAAAAGAACTCGGATAAGTCTTTATCTTCACGCCCGTATCCTCAAAGAGGTAGGCAGGGGTACATATGCACCCACGATTAGCCTAAAATTTTAGGCCCACACAATGTGCTAGGTAGCAAGCCTATCGCCAACCACCTACTTATCCAATTCCGGGCAAGATTGTTTTTATCAGAAAACTGAAAAATATTTTTGAATTGCCCGACCCAGAAATTGTTCCCGGACCTCGTGCGGTCAACACCGACACCGGACCACTAGACCACAGAGGTGACTATCTATCGGCGACTCGGATAAAGTAACTCGGATACAAAGCATTTCCCTACATACAAATATTTCTATGGCTACTCCGTAATATATATTTCTCCGATTCGGATCATATGTTGTGCGTAAGGGTGGATTTTAATATGGAATGGAAATAAACGAATATAAACGATGGTGAAATTTAATTACAAAAATCTAACACTACTAATATGATTATACCACCTTGTTGGTCTATTGGTTAGCGACTCTGACTACGCTATCGACGGGGCTCGGGTTCGATTCCCGACGGAGACAAGCACTTGTGTGAGGAGCATAAATGTTCGTATTTCCGGGATTGAGTGTTTATTAAATATATTCTAGTATTTCTATGTATTAGTATCGTTGACTAACACCCATAACATGAGCAAAAACTTTGCTTACTTTGGGGTTAGATCAGTAAGTGTAATTTGTCCCGTGAATATTTATTTATTTATTTATAGGCAGAGTGTCTGCAGTGTCTAACATCATCTTGCTTTGCCGAGTACTGGAGCAAAGCAGGCAGAGCTATTTTAAGCAAAGTCTGGTGTCAAACAGAGTCTAATGATTTTAACGTTACTTGAGGCAATCAAGGAAATAATATTAAAATCACAGACCATATGAATACTAATAGACACGCCATTAAGACGGAAACGTGTCGCCGCTTATACGAGCAAACGCTCCTATCACTGTCAAAAATATCCTACGTTTGTAGATATATTACATCGTGAAAAAATAGAAATAAATCATGTCCTGTTTTATCGTACCGGATGAGAAGACAATGTTTAAAAATTACCCTTGAAGTGATTTTATTTTCGGTAAGTATTATGACTCTGTTCTTCTATGTGTAATTGCTAGCTACATTGACAAAGTAAGAAGTTGTCTTGAAAGGCGTATCTATTTAATCCGTGATTAAAATGATGTAAGGTACAATCAACAACGTCTATGAATGTACGGTATATGTTTGCGATGAACGTACAAATTATCTATTTTTGCAATAGAATTGAAACTTAGTAAGTTGCACTATAAAATAGGTGAGGTACGCCAAGATTTAGCAAGTTGCATCTCAACTAATCACATAAATCTATCCCGGCTCTCACAAACGCGTTAACAAGAAATTTTCCTTGAAAAAAAGAAATAAATAAACACCCGGAGTGTATGAATGATATCATTATCTGTGATGATAAACAAATGCCAATAAATGTTGCAAACTTGCAAAATGTTATTTATGTACAAAAGAAATAGTGTAGGTGATAGCATACAGCCATGCGAAACACCAACTTTGATCAGTTTGAGGTTAATCATTAATCAATGCACCGTCAAAAACGACCCAATAAAAGATGTTGAAATCATCCCAAAAGCTAGTGATCTAAGTGCATATTTTTTTCAGAAGCCAGAAGAAGAAGAAGAAGGCAATATTCACCTGCAGGCTTACTCTTGAAAATAATATAAATCTTTAACCAATATTGATAATTTTATTTATTTATTTTATTTATTTATTTATAAATAAGTATATAATAAAAACAATAAGTTTCGAATATCGTCAAAAAACGGTACTCTTGAAACCAATATTGCCCCCATTGATTCGGTATAGTAACGACCTAATTATTGGAAATAGATGTCAGCGTTACATGTCAAGCTATTGTTACAAGTGGAAATTTTAAGCAAATTTTAAGTACCGTTTTAAACAAAATAACGAATAAAAGCAATAATGAGTAGTTCCAAAACTTTCAAAATCCGTGTGGCGCTATCACCGAATCCAATAATTGAACATAGTTGTCCAGAGTACGAAATACTTCAAAATTAATTAAAATTTAAAATTGAAATCGATTTTCAAGAGTAGCCTTACTGATCAAGAAAATAACTTCACTTCTTCCCCCGCACTATTCCTCTGTGGAACCAATTACCGGCAGGGGTTTTTCCAAGCGGATACGACTTAGGGACCTTCAAGAAAAGAGCCTACTCTTTCTTAAAAGGCCGGCAACGCAACTGCAAATCTTCTGATAGTGTGGTTGTCCATGGGCGGTGGTGATCACTTAACATCAGGTGAGCCTCCTGTCCGTTTGCCCTCTTTTCTAAAAAAAAAAATATATATCAATAGATAAAATAATTGTCTCCCGCTCCTAAATCAACCACGTGTACTAGAACACCACAACGTTAATCGCAAAAAATGTACTGTCAAAAACAACTCAATTATGAATGCACAGATTGTTCCAAAATCTAAGTGATTCATTTCCATAAATTTTTAGCGTGAAAAGTTTTAGTTATACGTGATCAAGTCCTTAATGAACTCGTCCAGATAAAGTTACCTACGTCTGACCGTTTTATTTGTCTACCTGTCTACAATTATCCATTTTATATATAACAAGCAGTCATTCATCCTTTTAATCTAAGTTAATAGATACAGGGCTATTGGCTTAAGATTTAAAGACGCGTTTTATAAAGTAAAACATCTGCGCCGGTGTTCTTAAAACGGCACCCAAAATAATGAATAACAAACATTCTAAAAACCACTTACCCACAAGGCCTCTCAGTGAAAACGATATAATCTTTATGTAGATCGGCGTCTCGCTCTACAAATTTGACGCAAGTGAAATTCTCCCAGTGTCTCATGGCTTGTTTGAACAGCGATTTGTGTGCGCCACTAAAGTTTCCGTCAATTTCGTAGGGGATCACTCCGTTGTCCCATATTCGCTCCTTACGGTTTGTCGCCGCTCGAATGGATCGGTGTTTTTTTACCTGCAGTCATCAATTTATCAGATTCTCTCGATATAATTTTAAATATTATATATATTTAATATTATGACTTATTTTGATTTTACATTGAAAACTTTTTAACGTGAATACGTCTTTAAAATTGCCTACATACAGGGGGAACAGTTCAAAAAACGGATGATAACAAAATCGGGGGATACAGTTTGGTGTTATGGCTATATAACTGTCACCAATATCCAAAATCTGATTATACCACTGGATAGCTAAAGAATCAAAGAATTTGATAAGCTGAACGCGGATTACGATGCTTCGCGAATAGTGGAGTAGGAAGAGCCACCATTTTTAATTAATTTTACTGCGTTACATATTTTGCATAATATGGTATATCTTTAGACTCAGAGCAACTATTAAATTCGATTACGTTTTACTTGAAAGCTCTTGTAAAGATTTATTGATTGCATAATTTTTAAAAATAGTTTTCAACGTAATAGTAAATATATATGTGGCTCTTAAGTGAAAAATTCAGAGCAAAATTGTAATCAACCACAAAAAAATCTTTTAAAATTTATATCAAAATACAAGTAATATATAACGTCTGAAAGATATTTTAAGTAGCAATCTAATGATACCCAAGACCCGTTATATGAAAAAGTTAAGAAGTGTCGAGAACGCAAAAAGATGAAGGCGTCCGAACCGATCTACGATGGCACCTGTACACTGCTGACCTTAAGGGCCTTTACAGCTTCACCGGTCGTGGGTTCGAGCAGAGTTAGAGCTTAAAGATGTGGATTTCTACGCCTTTCACCCTAAGAGTGTCTCTTGTGTGACCGATACTCGGCTTAGGAGTGGCGTCGTGATTTGTGATAAGAGGGTTAGCGGAATCGTCCCGTGTGTAGTGTTTTGGTATGTTTCGTTGGCCACAGTTATCAGGTCGTCGGATTCGATGAGACCGTGGCGGGGCCTACGTTTAGGATTAGGACCTGGGATGTAGTCTGCCGCGACTAACCCCAGTGAGTTAGGGTGTGAGTTGGTACGATTGAAATATCTTTTGAAAATATCTTGAAATTCTTAGCTAAACCTGGCAATTCGAGATATTTATGAAGGTCAATATTGCGCATATATCAAGGTACACCCGTGACGCTAGTATTTATTCTGTGTCTACTTGCAACGAATACAAATCTGTACGGGGAGATGGACAAACACTACGCAAGCGTATGATAGAATAGACCTTTCGCAAATCTTGTAGTGTCACCTTGTGTCTAAGTAACACGAGTGTGGGACACCTGGTGTGATCGATCTATGAGTGGAGAATGAACCCACTACACGGAATTGAAATCAGCGGTTGTTAGGTAATCTCGTATGATGAGTACGAGTCTGCCAGATTCGGCATAGCTTGTATATTAGGCAATTGTACCAGACCTTATCGAACGCCTTCGCGACGTAGAGAAATAGAGCTACGATGAGAATTTGCAGCCCCGGGGCTGCATTTAAAGAGTTTAAAATGTACTATGTGAGTCAATGCAGTTATTGATTGCAAGAGTGAGCTGTTTGTAAACCAAACTGCTCATTTATTATGACACCTTTTTCGTGAACAAATGCCCTAAGGCGAGATAATATGATTTTATCGTAGATTTTGCCAACATATTGATTAGGCTAATAGGGCGGTAACTACTGACATTATTTCGGGATTTCCTCGGATTGAGTATTCTTGTGACGGCGGTTTCTTTACACTCGTCCGGAAACGCGCAACTGGCTAGGAGTACATTGAAGATGCACACTAGTAGGTATATAAGGCATAGAGGGAGGTATTTAACTAGCTTGTTTGTGATTTTATCAGATTACCCGGGGCTTTTTTATTGCGTAGGTTTTTGATTATTTCACATACTTCTTCAGTATCGGTGAGTAATAGAGAATCACCATCAGATAGTAGCGCCACCCTACGCTCTACTTCATCATCTACAAGATGGGCGTGATCTAGACTACCTAGGTCCTTAGGCTGGTTTGCGGGGTACGTTGTGATTGGAACGATTAATGAAAAATGTTACCATCGCAAGATATTATGCATGACGCAGACGTACTCACGTAAAAGACACAGCCAAAACCCGTTTTTAAAATACCTAATGCTAATTGCATAAACAATCTTTACTTATACATATATATAGAAAAGTAAAGTTCAATAAATAAATACGAACTTTGCCTGCAACAATAACTTCATTTAATTAGTTTACACTGGTAAATAAGAGGGTGATAAAATTAAAGTTTCAAAAAAAATGACACTGTATTTACAAAAAACTGTGATTCGCGCGGTTTTTTAAACACAGTGTCTTTTTTTTCTAAAATAAATAATCATTAGGAATGTTCAATAAGTAGGTTAGTTCTTTTACACGACTCATTTCTGAATTCTCACTAAAATTAATTTCATTTAATAGATATTTTTTTAATAATATACGTGGAAAATTAACGACAACATGTTTAAATATCCATCATATTCCTATTTTAAAAACAATATAAATGAATACCCGTGAGTGATTAAAATATTTAGTCTCAGCTGCTTCTAAATCATCTTCGGTGTCCCGAAAAAACCAGCCCTTAAATTGTTGTGTTTCATTTAGAGCGGGTTTTGGAGGCGGTTTGACTTCAAACCTCTCCTCGAACTCATGTTCCGGTATCATTAACTTTCTTCGGTTATCTTCTCGATTAACAGTTACTTTCTTCTGATGACGAAAAAACTTTTTCTTTGAATGCGATTCATCGATGTCATCATCAGCTTTAAAAGCGTTTTGTGAAAACTTTTCACTTGACTGTATGTTTCTTAATCTGTAATTAAATGTAAGTTAGCTATGTTTATTGAGCTTGTTGATAGCAAAAGATAGTAGAACAATTAGGCGACCCCTCATGTTGGCCTATTTTATTTAATTATAGAGGGTATATATTATTACATATACGTTATAATAGCAAACTGTGATATCTTTATGGTGTAAAGTTTATGTAGTAAGTTACTGGTCAAATATTTTGTATTTCGAATATTATGGTATATGCCATCGATACAAAAAGGGAAGATATGTTACGCTCTAACATCGCAATTGCTAAACCTAAGCTTGGTCAGTCGAACGCAAAGTAATGCGACGAACGTAGCAGACTACGTTTCTCTCGCTTACTTTTGTATTGTACTATCTTACTCTCACAAACATGACGAACTAAACAATAATTGAGTCTTATTTTCAAACAAATTGTTTTAGTCGTACTTACGAATGGAAAGTAATCCCGTGTGTCTTATTTTTTTCCTTGAGTGATTATAATACTGGCTGAATATACAAGAAGGTATTATGATGCGTCTTTAATGGTAAAAACAGTCGGAAAATATAAGTGTATGACATGAGGTCCCGCGCGTGATTGATTGTTACCGATTGTCAGTGTGTCCACGGACCTAGTTTTGTAGAACCAGGCGCTGTGACTAGGTAACGTATCTTCCCTTTTTATATCAATGGTATATGCTGTATAAAAAAGGAAAATAAAAAATCGATAAAAAAGATTAGGGAATTCGATAAATCCCAAACTAATTGACCGATTTGGATTAAATTAACGATATTTGACGCAGTTTTAAAGGAGAAAAGCTGATAAGATTTATAAGTCAATCGGTGAATTAACTTGAAAGTTATTTAAAAAAATAAGTAAGTTTGCTAAAAACAACGTAATTTTAATATTTGAAAAGCTATAAGTTTTGATAATTAGATTCGATTTGACGTAGTTTTTTAGTACTAAAATATCGTAGAATACTACAAAATAATTGGTTGAAAAATTTCGAAGCTATGTCGAAAAACACTTTTTAAAAAATTTTTTTACTCCCAAACTGATAAACCGATTTTGATGCAATTTATGTATTAGACGCAGTTTTTAAGGAATAGAGTTGATTAGTTTTTGTACTCAATCGGTACATAAATCTGAAAATTATATAAAGAAAATACTGTTTCGCCAAAAAATTTTTGGTGTCTTTTTTTTTTCAAAATTTCTCAAAATCTCCTGAACCGAGACGGTTCAAATTTTCAGGAAGTCTAAATTGAGCGGAATCCAATAGAATACCATCAACCGCGTTTCGATCGGTCCAGCCATTCAAAAGTTACGAGATGTTTACACTCACACACACACACACACACACACACACACACACACACACACATACATACATACATACATACAGATATACTGACGTCATCGTGAAATTAGTCGGAAAAGATTCCTAAGACCTCATAACGTGGATATCTGGTGAAAACTCGATTTTCGAAAATCGGGGTAAAATCAGCAGATCTACATACGTAGTAGGAAGTTAAAAATTAACGTAACCCTGTGTGTAAATAAGTTATTTAAATTTTAAAAGCGTATTACATAACCTGTTTTATTTTTATTTTTCACCCGGAAAAAAGGTAAAACCATTGAGTAATGTGTTAAAATGTATGTGAAGCGTAATAAAATTAAAAGTGCATTTTAACTTATTTATCTAAGTATTATTAACAGTTTAGTGAATGCGAATAAAACGGAAACTGCAGTAGTTGTAATGCGGTAAACTCTAGTGCTTTCGTCAGACGTTTCAATGAACCTAATGAATGAACACTTTTGATGGCGTGTGCTTTAGACTACGGTGCATATGCTTTTTTGGTATGTGTAGGATAGTTCTCAAATTTATGCCGAGATAAAACTCTGTGTCCTTTGTAACTGTTGTGTGATAACTTTTTTAAGACACCTGTTATTGTGTAGGTTTTAGTGAAATAAATCTTTTAAAGATTAATTTTTAGAGAACTTTACAGCAAAAAAATAATGTTTTGTTCAATTTATTTATGTAAATAATTTGTGTAAATAATGTTTTGTTCAATTTATTGCTTTATTGTTATTTTTATAAAATAAATAAATAATAAAACATATACAATAATAAATAAATAATAGAAGAATAGATAATTAGGAGTTAAATAAATAAACAAAACTCGATTGCCTCGTGGTCTGCTAAGTAAGCAATGCGATTCAGAATATGAGATAACCTAGGACAGGAAAAAAATATTATTGAGGATTATTTGGGAAAATTTCAGAAACAGCTCGAAGTGCTTCAAATGAACACGTAGTCCAAATTACCACAAAGAACAATCGCTAGCCGTTATGGGTTGGTATAATGCAGCAATACGCATTACCTCTCATTTCGCCAATCGGTATACAAAACTCAGAGTAGAAAGTTTTGTACCGCAAAAGTGAGTTCAATTACTGCGAAAAAATTAGATATTTAAAAAAAATCACGCGAGTTTCCTTGTGAGATATGCAGAGCGAACCGGATGTGAAAAGATTGTCCTATTCAACAAGGTTAATTGGTGTTTCGATTTCAATGTGGTGACTGCCGTCGCCTCATTTTATCGAATTGATAACGGCTAACTCTTGTTTCATCTGACAACCGGATCGGCAGCTTTATATGCTCATTCAATACAGGTGGGTATCGAGACACAACTACCGGGCCTAGCTCTTACTTGATTTCGATTTTCGAGGAGAATTTTGAAAACTCTTGTATATCCAACTTAAGGATCGAATCTGGGACCTTATGATTTGTTCTGAGTCAGCTATTCACTAGACTAAGAAGCATCGGACCTAATCCATATCATTATCCATACTTATAAAAGCAAAAGTTTATCAGTGTATCTGTCTGTCTATTATGATATATATATATATATATATATATATATATATATATATATATATATATATATATATATATATATATATATATATATATATATATATATATATATTGGCATGAAGATAGTTGAATATCTGGGGTGAAAAAAGGCTAACTTTAAAAAAGAACTACCTTTAGGGGGCTGTAATAGTATATAAATATTATATAGACACGTAAAATTACTAACGGGCAAAGCTGCCCGGTGAGCTAAAACTTTCTTTCATACAAATCAATGTTACAGAAATTTCATTTGGAATTCTCATTTTAACGAGTATTCGTTAACATTTCCTATATGTGATATTTTAAAACGACACAACACAACATATTTTCAAATAAATTTCATCTATCGTCGGGGCTAGTGTTGATCTTGGCGTGCATTGAGAAAGATTCTAGAAATACATTGATAGTATCAATACGAAACATTTATTGTTTTTTAGGATATTCCACGGACACGATTTATACATATATGATAGTATTTCTCAGAAGGTTGAAATAGATGATAAGATAATTTATTTTGGAGTTTTCACGGGATTATTATTAATTTGTATAATTACTAGCAGTCTTTCGCCTTTTACTCTACGTTTGATTTACTCTTATAAATTACAGTTACTTCTAAATTCCAATAATATTATAACTCGAAAGTGTTTAAGTATTTTTGCTCGTGTGCTCGCTTTTATATGTATACTTATGCTGTGTGTGTCTGTAACCTCTTTAAAATAAATCGGATGGACAGATTAAATGTAATTTTCGTTTTTCCTCAAAATGTAATAGACTACTTTTCTATTTCATAAGAATAAATTGTTCCCGTATGTTTCATAAATAAAATTTATCATGCAGGGGTAACCCGATTATACATCAGTATTTCCATGGCGTAATCTGACGTAACATGTGCAAGTTGGTAAGCAAATGCAAGTTTAAATAAAATAGTAATATACACTTATTTTTTAGGAGCAAGTAGGAAAATAACGACAGTGACACATATATTGACTGGAAGACATATTATTTTTAACGAAAGGCTCGACTAACCCTGAAATACCTTAATTTTGTTGTACTTTCAATAGGTATTGTATAATTATTAACAAGCAGATGGTCCCCCAAAAAATTAATGATTATTGCCTATAGACGACAAAGATTTTGATACTAAATAGTTATCGAGAATATAATGTCACATGTTTATTTATGTATACAGAAGAGAGGGCAAATGAGCAGGAGGTGCACCTGATAGTAAGTGACTACTACCGCCCATAAACATCCGCAGTACCAGAGGTCTTGCAGTTGCGTTGCCAGACTTTTAAGAATGAATAAGCTCTTTTCTTGAAAATCCCCAAGCTGTTTCCGTTCAAAAACACCTTCACCGGTAATTGATTGCACAAAAACGTAGTGCGAAGTACAAAGTGCTGAGAAAAACGCACGGTTGTGGATTTCCAGACATTGAGGTGGTAAAGTTAATTTTGACGTGATGCCCAATGATAGAATTCAGCGGCAGGAACTAATCCCAAACAATTCGTATTGACACTCTCCATAATGGATGCGATAAAGATGCAGAACTAACCTAAATCTCTGCGTAATGCCAAAGAATCAAACCAATGGAAAATAGCCTGGTCGGCAATGATTCGAACCGCTCTAATCTGAATGCGAAGCTAACTGAATTAACCAACTATGTTGTTTCCAAACGGGGATACGACAGTGACAAGCACTGTTCCTCAATAGAAAACAACAGGCCACAATGCAATCAGCAGGCAACGACGTCAGGCATCACAAAATTTTACCATCTAGAAAATAACAATAGTTTATAGCATAGTAAATTTGCTGAAATGAAAGAATTAAACCAAAATGTTGGTCACTGTACTAAAGTACGCCACTTAATTCTGTAAAGGTCTGTTAACAGTTCGCTATTCATGTTCGTGTTAGTATTATAACAAAAAAAATGTTTGAGGTGCTTATACCATACAGTCAATTTTCTGTAGAAGGAAATAGAGTTTGAAGTAAAAAGACCTTTGGTAGTTTTAGCAAGCCTTTAAACTAACTGTTAGCGGCCTCACTCTCATCAATTCTGGATTTTTTGATGGATTTTATAAAATTTGTTCCATTTGCAATAATATGATTTTTATATACTTAAGGATAAGAAACGAGCTAATAATTATTTTGATAGAAAAATAGACTCATCGCCTACTGATGTTAAAATAGTGTAGTACTGTTACGCAGCAGGGATGAAATGTAGACATTTAGGCTATTTTCTCTTTCAAATCGGTAAATGTCAGTGAGAATCATTAAGAATATATCGGCAAGTAAAGGTGGACGGTGATACCAAATCTGAGCAAAATTGTGAACTCTACTTGCTTAGTGAGAACATACAGTTTTACGAGATTTTGATGATGACTCAAGATTGGAGTTGAACTAGCTGACTAATAAACTAAAGAGGCAATAAATAAATAGTTAAATTACTGAATACTTAACCGTGTTTGGTAGAATTGCCTTACATATCCCTGCCGTAATAGCGTCAGTACTTCTCACTGTTGGGTTTTGATGTAACGGGTAAGGTAGCCAGTAAATGTATGCCTGCGGCATTAACACCAAGACACACGGATGGCAAAGCACTATTAACATCGTTTGTGACAACGGGAGATGGTTGTCTCTTTACATCGGTAGACCCATCGGCTTGTTTACATATGCATCCCATATGATTAAAAAAATCCTTACCGTCTTCCGTTCCCGTGGCGCCGCCTTCTCCGGCGTCTATGACTTGTGGAGTTGTCTGTTAAGCTCTGTAAACTTTCTGTAGGTTTCAAAACATCATTGGCGATGTAATCTTTTTTAAGCACTCCACGATCTGTTTGGTTTACTGCAGCTTTATCAATACTTTCATTGTCTTCATTTTGTTCGTTATTTGCTATCACACCGTTAGTTGGTGCCGGAGCTACAGTAATATTTTCAGGAATATTTCTAAATTTTATATTATTTGAGTCTCCGGTTATTTCACGGCTATTACTCTGAATTTTATTAGTAACTTCTTCCATTTTATTAGAATAATTAAATAATGGTATATTTGGATATAGCTCATCTAAATTTAAAATATTGTCTGATGAAATATTAACGACTAAAACGCCGTCTTGTTCCAGACTCTCAGATTCGGTTAAATTATCTGTAATACTTGATTGATTCTGATTACTTAATTTGTTTAGGTTTGTTAAATTTGAATAATCTGAAGTTTCTTCAGGTAGTATTTTGCCGTTTTTCATTAATAATGACTTGTCCAGACCAGCTGGTAATACCTAAAATAAAGATAATTAAATTTTATACGAATATTATACAGAGGTAAGATATGTTTCTTTGTAACTGATAAACACAAAAAGAACACAGGCGATTTTGGTTTTGTACAGCCCTTGCGTGTCTTTCAGAGTGACGAATATTAGGTAAACTAGAATAATCTTCTACGTTTTTTAAATTAATTAAATAAAATATATCACTAGGAACAATCATATAAAAAATATTTAGACTTTGATTGACTTCTATTATCATATTTAAGTGTTACCATTGTACAAAACTTTAATTACATTTGCATTAAAACAGTAATAAATTTATGTGTCATAATTTTCATTATATGTAAGTATCAAATAAAACTTCTCCCTGTTTTTGTACTAAAGAATAGTTTAAAGCTAATTTCTCTTTTGTTATTTATATTTACTATCAAAAACATGTCTTGAAACATCTGAACTCAGAATTTTGTCAATCTATCTTAGAGTTCTGAGATTAAGAGTTGTACTAAAGACACCCAGTGACAAGTAAATATCTAAGAACCGACTGCTACGGAGAGAACCATGAACTGAATGTTTATGTTCATTTTTTTTAATAGAAGAGGGGGCAAACGGACTGGAGGCTCACCTAATAGTAAGAGAGTAATTTCTCTTTTGTTATTTATATTTACTATCAAAAACATGTCTTGAAACATCTGAACTCAGAATTTTGTCAATCTATCTTAGAGTTCTGAGATTAACAGTTGTACTAAAGACACCCAGTGACAAGTAAATATCTAAGAACCGACTGCTACGGAGAGAACCATGAACTGAATGTTTATGTTCATTTTTTTTAATAGAAGAGGGGGCAAACGGACTGGAGGCTCACCTAATAGTAAGAGAGTAATTTCTCTTTTGTTATTTATATTTACTATCAAAAACATGTCTTGAAACATCTGAACTCAGAATTTTGTCAATCTATCTTAGAGTTCTGAGATTAACAGTTGTACTAAAGACACCCAGTGACAAGTAAATATCTAAGAACCGACTGCTACGGAGAGAACCATGAACTGAATGTTTATGTTCATTTTTTTTAATAGAAGAGGGGGCAAACGGACTGGAGGCTCACCTAATAGTAAGTGGTTACCGCCGCCCATAGACAACTACACTACCATGGGTCTTGTAGTTGCGTTGCCAGCCTTTTAAGAATTATATAAAAATATAAATTATATAATACATTCCAACTTTATTTAGCTACTATTCCCCAAGTTTAAAAAATATTTATTAAATGCGGATAAGTTAAGGAGTTGATATAGAATCTTACGGAATATATTTTTTTAAGATAATATTAACTTTTAAGGTAATAACTAAAAAAAATCGATAAAGCGCGTGTTGGGCCACGCGCATTGTAGGGTTCCGAAGTTATCCTTCACGATAATTTGGACTAAGAAGACAGCTTTTATTGTTTCGCTCTACGGACATTTAACCTATTTAACGAATGACGAGAATATGTGATACGGATATGTGACGCACTCTTCACCACCTATAAAAACTTTTCCATAAAGGTGGACGATTGTGAATGGCATTATTCAAGTAACTGGATTATAGAAGTCATTCAAATTATTCGAAATTCGAATTACTACATATATTCGAATATCCGTAAACTAATCTAAAATTAAGCTCTATGCACTGAGAAAAAATACTAGTTTTATGTGGCAAATTGAATCATCGAACTTCTCGTCCGTATTCTTTCTGGACAGTTTTTTTTTCTGAGTAACATAATTTCTTTACCCGACTGGAAACCGTAAAAAGAGGAAATATGTTTTAGTCACGCGAACTTAGTCGTAGAAACAGCTAGTCTGCTGTGTAGTAATATACAATCTATACATACATATATGCAAATAAATAAAATTGAAGTGTCAGTTTGCAATATTAAAATAACCGGTTTTAACAAAATGCATATGGATGTAAACACAGTACACATACCAAAATAACAATTTTTACGATTTTTGTCTGTCTGTCTATCTGTCCGTCTGTCTGTCTATTTGTTTCGGCTAATCTCTGGAATGTCTGAACCGATTTTGATGGGACTTTCACTGATAGATAGCTGATGTATAAGGAGTAACTTAGACTAATTTAAAAAAAAAACCACGCTGAAGATGTCGCGGGAACAGCCAGTAGATCATATTATCAAGAAAAAAATTGTATTTTTGTAACGAACGAATTCAAAAACTACTAGACCGATTTTAAAAATTCTTTTATCATTACGAAGCTACGCTATCCAGAAGTGATAAAGGTTACCTTTGTACCCGCTTTGGCTAAAAAAGTAATGGTTTTGGGTGACGCCAACGAAGTCTCCAGTAACAGGTAGTGATATTATAAAGAAAAAACATTTATATTTTTGTAAGGAATAAACTCAAAAACTCCGTGATAGATCCGAAAATTCTTTTTTTCATTAGAAAGCTACACTATCTAGAAGTGGTATAGAATAAGAAATGAGCAAAAGGAAGTAATGATTTCAAATGGGTCAAATGAATGAAGTCGTGCCTAATAGCTAGAAGCTAACAATTATTTCATTATTACATAGTATAAAACAAAGTCGCTTTCTCTGTCTGTCCCTATGTCCTTATGTCCCTATGTATGCTTAAATCTTTAAAACTACGCAACGGATTTTGATGCGGTTTTTTTTAATAGATAGATTGATTCTTGAGAAAGGTTTTAATATATAAACCTTTCCGATATTCTCACAGGAACAAAAGATATGCGGGTGAAACCGCGGGAAGGTCGCTAATATATTATAAAAGCAAAAGTTGGATATTTGGATCTATGAATGTTTGTTACTCAATCACGCAAAAACTATGGAACTGATTTGGATGAAATTTTGCACATAGGTAGATAAGGTACTGTAATAGCACACAGGCCTGGTCAACAATATTCCAGGTCATTCTCTGCATGTTTCATCTCGGAATAATGCGTTATTCTCGCGGCATTTACAACAAAATTGTAATGCAGCGGGCTGCACAGTGCAAAGGAGTCCAAAGTTATTCCTTTAAGAATCAATGTGATGATGTGTCATTAATTAATGATTTGTATGAATAATGTGTAAATTTGTAGACGATCGATAGTGGGTTCTATAACTTCTTATTAAGAACTAGCTGTGCCCGCGACTTCGTTCGCGTGCAAAAATTTCTAAAATAAAAGCCCCGGGGTTTTACCCGCATAGTTCCCTTTCTCGTGGGATATCCGGGATAAAAACTATTGTATATGCTTTCTCGGGTCTCAAACTATTTGTACCAAATTTCATCCCAATCGGTTTGGTGGATTAGGCGTGAAGAAGACAGACAGAGTTAGTTTCGCAATTATAATATTAGTAAGTATGGAATATTTGTATAATAACTTCTTTTTAACCGACGAACCTGAAAAACCTCAATAACTCGTTTGCCCGACCCAGGGATCGAATCCGGTACCACATGATCTGAACTGAATAGCCAATCCACTAGACCAGAGATGTCCAATGCACCGTACGCTGGCCGCATGCGGATGTAACGATAGAACACGCTCGCGCACACTTATCTTATCGCACCATCGTTATCACATTTTATCACGCAGCATACACGTGAATTTCTACTATTTAAGCTTAATGTAAACCCAGTTAAATTACAGTTAATAAAACACATTTATCAACCGATGTGTGACTGTCATTAAGTCGACGTAATACGGCCCACAGCTTGTGATTGTGCGGCCCGCGAAATATTTTTAATTTACCGCAAAATACACAAAAATTTACTGTCTTTTCGTGCGGGTAAGCTGTAAAAAATCTCACTACGAGATAAGCTCGCCTTTAGTTCTAATATGTTTTAATTAATAAAACCCTTACTTAACTGCATTTGTGTTTTTTCCTTACTTGTATACTTATTTATCAATCTTCCTTGAAATTACTTTTTTAAATTTTATTCGTTTTTAAATCTGTGAGTTGTCTTTGCGGCCTCCTATCTTTTGGTATACCATATTAGCCCAAGATGGTATCTAGCTTGGACAGCCCTGCCCTAGACCACAAAACAGTCAATTTATCGTAATGAAATTATGTCTTATTATTAGAAAGGGTGGAGCACTAGCTCCACACTTTCTATAATAGCATATATATTTAAATATACTAATATTATAACGTTCACAATAAATTCCTCACGAGATAGGTGAAGACAAACTAGCGCCACTTATCAAAGTCCAGGCAGGCTTGCCTTGCTTCTTCCACATTCATAATTCTTTTTATACAAACACAACCGTATTTTTTATATCATACAAATAACCTATATCACTCGTCGTGATAGTGTAGCTTCCTAATGATAAAAGAAACTTAAAAATGAATCCAGATGAATTATAATTCATCACAGAACGATTAACAGTCGGGGCCTATTTAACATGGCCCGACATTTAATCGTTCTGTGATAAATTAAAATTCATCGATTGTTTTATATGTACATCGATTATAGAACTCTTTTAATGGTGTAGTTAATTATTATTACTTAACATGATTCTAAACTACTGGGCTTATTTCTTTCTTTTTAGTTTTCATATTATTTTAGGGCCGCCCCGTTGGTCGAGTGGTTAGAGACCCTGACTACGCAATCAACGGGGCTCGGGTTCGATTCCCGACGGGGACAAGCATTTGTGTGATGAGCATAAATGTTTGTATTTCCGGGTATATATATATATATATATATATATATATATATATATATATATATATATATATATATATATATATATATATATATATATATACTAGTATTTATATATGTATTTCTATGTATTAGTATCGTTGACTAACACCCATAACACAAGCAAATAATTTGCTTACTTTGGGGTTAGATCAGTAAGTGTAATTTGTCCCGTGAATATTTATTTATTTATTATTTATTTATTTTAGGGCAATGAATATTTTTTCAAGATTTAATGCAGTCGGGTTTTTTTGTTTTCAATATTTTTTTTATTATAATATTAGTTTATTTATTATAATATTAGTTTACAACGATAGCTCTTCCGATGAAAAGAGATAACCATTAACAATTCACAATAAAAAAAAAAAAAAAAAAAATAATGTTAATAGTGCGTTGGTATTCCAGTGACAGGGTTAAAATACCACATCAAAAACTTATCGGCTCCTGTACCAACTCAAGACCAGAATAACAGCGAAGTGTACCGATGCTATTGCAACAGGAAAAGGCAAGGCGATGGTAACAAAACCCGGTCGAAATATTGCAGAATTCTACCAGCTTGTAATGATTTGCTATCCTGTGATGTAAAAACCTATGGCAAAGTTATTTATTTATTTATTATAATAAGTAGGTACTGCCAACAATACATACTTTATTACATTCGTTATGACAGCAATTACAAAGCAAATGTTGTCTCAATTACAGGGAATAACTAGGTACTCTCTTAGAATATAGTGTTACAATAGGTTTAAAGACGAGATTACGGTACTGTATATGCCAAATAATTACTTACAATCGCACTAATTGTGCTATTAATAAAGCTAAAGCACGTGTACAATATATTCCGGGTCCCTATAATCAACGATTGTCATTCGTAGCAGTAACCATTAGCAACCAATTTAATAATAACGAGGCATTCCATAATTTACAAGGCAAAATTAATAACACCATAAGTGCGATTGTAATTATTTGGTAGATACAGTAGCGTAACCTCGTCATTAAGTCTATTGTAACCATTGATATATATATATATATATATATATATATATATATATATATATATATATATATATATATATATATATATCCTAGCAAGGACTAGCAAGCAGGGAGATAATGCTGTGAAAGTAACTAAAGCACAAAATTCGTGACGTTAGTGATCTGTACATTTTCTAACTGTAAATGCTACTGAGATTAGTCTAGACTCTAGAGGCTTATTTATCGATGTTCAGTCTTCGATAAAATTTATTATCTGAGTTGACAACTGAAAACACATTAATATAATCCACAAAATCCATTTCTGTTCCATTATATATATATATATATATATATATATATATATATTTAACATTTATATAAACAGTTTTAACTAAAGCCTCGTAGAAAATGCTACTATTCTGAACTAAAACGAGTTACAAAACAGGAATCGGGCAATATACGATAGCTCGTTTAATTTTTAGTATAAAAATTGTCTTTGGCAAAACAAAAATAAAAATTATTGGTGTTTTATTATCCAACTTGTTGCAGCATGCAGCATTAAAAAAGTTTTTGGCAAATCCCGCGGGATCACCTAATTTTTCCGGTATAAAAGTAACCTATGTGCTATTCCAGGTCATTATCTACCTGTTTGCTGAATTTCATTCAAATCCGTTCTATAGTTTTTGCGTGAGTTGAGTAACAAAAATCCATCCATCGAAACATCCAAACTTTCACACTTATAATATTAATTAATTAATATAGATTTGAGCATGCGTGTAGATTATGAGCATGCGCTCATTATTGCTGAGTTCCTACAATAAACGATTCGTCATTCGTAGCAGTAAATATAAGCTACCAATGAAATAATCAATACTTAATATTATGAATGCGAAAGTAACTCTGTCTGTCTCTTCTTCACGCCTAAACCACTGAACCGATTTGGATAAAATTTGGTACAAAGATAGTTTGAAATCCGAGAAAGGACATAGGATAGTTTTTATCCTAGAAATCCCACGGGAACGGAAACTATGCGGGTAAAACCCCAGGACTTGCTTTAGAAATTTTTTCACACAAACGAAGTCGCGGGCACAGCTAGTAAATAAATAAATATCACTGGAAAAATTACATGAATTAATCCCAAAGTAAGCACTTTATTTGCTTGTTGTATGGATGTCTGTGAACGATACTAATACATAGAGATACATATTATGAGTATATAAATATTCAAATAGATTTAAAACCCAAACCCAGAAATAAAACCATCTCTGCTCATCACATAATTGTTTAACGTGTCAGGAATCGAACCCGAGCTTGAGACCCGAGAGAGTCGAGTACTAAGCTGTACAATCAAAACAAATTAGGGGTTTCCTCGGGTCAAGGCATTGATTTATCAAGGTTCCAGGTCCAAGAAAAGCTCGGTTCCCAAGATATGGGTATGTGAAAAACCGAGCAAAGCTCGGTCAACCAGATATTATTAATATTATATACATACTAAAGTACATATATGTATATTTTAACATCCACCTTTTGTAAAGAAATTGTGGATATCAGATATTGTTTTCTTAATTTAAAAACTTACTTTGGTTAATAGGGAAACATCATTATATTTTTTGGGTTTCTCCTGTGACAGTGGTATTGGTTGTTTAGTTCTTTTCCTCAAAATATCAGGCATTCCTTCTTCTTCAACCTGAAGACCTTCCAAAAGAACTTCTTTTTTGAGCCTTTCAACTTCTTCTTGTAGTGATTTATTTATTTTACTTGTTGAGGCAGTGTTAGCTGGCTTATAATAGTCTACATCTGAGATGGCTATGTCACCTTGAAAATTATCTGTAACAATAAAATTAATACTTTAAAAAAAATTAAAAAGTATCTTTATCCCGTATCCCCGAAGGGGTAGGCAGAGGTACAACCAGTGCATTCACGATTAGCTAAAGATACTTAGTCCCATAATGTGATAGGTGGCCAGACTATCGGGCACGTATCTGATTCTGGGCAACGTTATTTTTATCAGATAAAAAATAAGAAAAGATTTATAATTCATAATCCTTATAATTTTACTCCATAGGAAAATCGGTATTTTTAAGGTCGAAGTAGAGCCAAACCTTTACAAAACGCTCCTTATGTATTTGCGCTGATTTAGGTTTGTAACCGGTTAACAAGTCCTGCCAACATCACCTAGCTCAGTGGCCATAGCGTCGTCTCGCTTTAGAACGGAGCTATCCAACGCACGGCCCGCGAAGTATTTTTAATTAAAAATTTACTGTATTCTTCGTGTGCATAAGATGTAAGAAATCTGACTATTTTTTTTTTATTTCCTTGTATACTCATTTATCAATGTTCCTTGAAATTACTTTTTTTAAATTTTACTCGTTTTTTATTTGGATATCTGTGAGTTGTCTTTGCGGCCTCCTCTCTCTTTAGTATTCCATATTAGCCCGGGATGGTATCTGGCTTGGACAGCCCTGATTTAGAGCAAGATGGCTGTTTTAAATTTAAAATGCAGTAGTGTCTAAGTTTTTACCTTGTTTAAGAACAGATTTTAAGTTTTCCCTAACATAGGATCAGTCGAGATCAAGTAGCACTGATACTGATAAAACACGTATATAATTTGAATCTTATTACTGTTACAATAAAGTCATTTCTCTACAGCACTGATCAATCTCACTGTACTAATTCTACAAAAGATTAAAGCCGTAATTCCGATATGGTTAGGATAATTGCGGTTTTGATGACAGTTCCATCAAACTAATGAGAGGGCCACTGTTTACCGTTCGTTAAGCTCATGACTTGTCTTTCACGAACAAACTATTGTTACTCGCAATTTGGTTCGTGTGACCCAAACACATTACTTACTTCCTTTTATTTAGTCGAGTCAAACAATAGCTACAGACTTTCCCACGACTTGGGCTATCTCTAGGATTGCCACTCGTACTTTATAATAAAGTATTGTACTTTATTTTGAATAAATGTACTTTATACTTTTTGAAGCAATAAAGTACGTGAAAATTGACAATTTTATATAGTTGACAATTTTATAATTTCACTTAAAATTGTCAACTTAAAGGAACATAAACTTAATCTATTTTTGTTTGTAACAAAAATGATACTGACCATTTTTAAACATCATCTAAAAAGTATTTTTTGTATCAATTCACTTTATTTAATTTTTTTTGTATGAAAATAATGATATTGAATATATATAAACTTTCATTTATAGTTTTTTCTTTAAGGTGCATCCAGTAACGGGACGAAACTAATTGGTGAATAGCATTGTTAGATATTGCTAGAAGCAACAAAAATATGTATGGTTAACGAATAGCACAGCTAATAAATAATATTTTATTTTTCAATCTTGTATTTTATTATTTAACCTTAAAACGAAAATGTACTCTATTTTTTCAATTAAAAGGTGGCAACCTTAGCTATCACATATAATAAGATTTTTAAACCCGGTCGGTTTATCAAGATTTTTTAACTTCCCGCTACGTATGTAGATAAGGAAATTACTGATTTTGCCCAGATTTCCGAAAATCGAGTTTTCACCAGCTCTCCACTTTTGATGTCCTAGGAACCTTTTCGGGGTATTTTTTCTTTTTCTCCTGTTCCACATACGCAGTATGGAGTGTCAGCTAGCTTAAAGTGATGGAGATATTGTTTGACCCCCCCATGGACAGTAAGTATTAAAGTATTAAGTTAAGTAAGTATTAAGTTTTGTAAAAATTCGCGGCCTTTTTAACTGCGCCATCTAATTGTTGGATAAGGATACACCGCGCGTGCGTATCTCAAGCGGGTGACACTCGCACTTGCAGTAAACCCAACCATTCCGAGATATCGCCTCCGTGAGAGGTGTCTATGTGTGCGTTGCTCGAACGCGCTTTGCATGTAGATTAGGGTGCTTCATTTTTGAGCAACATTTTTTTTTTTCTAATCCCGGTTGAAAATCTTGTAATGTATTGAAAAACAAAATTTTTGAGCATATTGCGAGCCCTTAATTCAAATTTTAACCAACTGCTAGAGATTTTTAAATTTTATCCATTAATATAACATTGAAAATTGATTTTTTATACGTTTTTCCTTCCGCTCACCCAGAAAAAAATTTTTTTGGGAATTTTGACTCATGGATTCTTGTAGTAGGTATAATATTCTACAAAAAAGTCCATTGCGTCGAGTTTGTAACTCCAACGGGTTCGACGTAAACTGTTAGTAAAAATTGAATAAAGGGCTCGCAATATGCTCAAAAATTTTGTTTTTCAATTCATTACAAGATTTTCAACCGGGATTTGAAATAAAAAATGTTGCTCAAAAATGAAGCACCCTAATGTAGATTGACTTCTGTACATAGGTACAAATCAAATGGTGTTTTATGGTTTAGCGCGTATATCGTGTTTATTCAACTCGACTAACGGTTTGTTTGTTTTTTGTTACGTGAATTGGTAATCTAATCTATTTATTGAAAAGGGCACGGATTACACAGAAAAACGATATGTATATATTGATTTTGGGCGAGACGACTTCTGCAAAATTCATGGAAAAATATTAGATATAATAGATTTGTTTCCACTAGGAATGAATAGAATATATGTTAGTTTTTAATTATTAATTATGACATGGACATAAAAAACTAAAATATTTATTATAAAAGATATTGATTAATAATATTTTTAGTAAATAAAATCGGCAAAAAGTAAATTACGTTACAGTGAATGCAAATCTGGAAGCCTTAAGTCACGCCGTGGTAAAACGTCATTTAACAGTTTTTCAAATTAAGTTAAATAGCCCATTATAAACAAAATAAAAAAGTATATTCACGCCTGTATCCCCGAAGAGGTAGGCAGAGGTACAACTAGTGCACCCACTATTAGCCGAAGACACTTAATCCAACAATGCGATAGGTGGCAAGCTTATCGCCAACCAGGCATTTATCCAATCCCGGGCAAAGTTGTTACTTATTGTTTTTATCAGCAAACTGAAAAACACAATTTTTAATTCGATTCCTCGGAATCGAACCCTCATGTGGTCAACACTGACACCGGACCAGTAGACCACGGAGGCGATATATTGTGATAAACGTGAAAATAATTTCAACGATTTTACAATCATAACAGGAAATAAAAAACAAATTAATATTTCATGCTTTTCTCATACAACTAACGAATATTATAGTTTAATATAAAAATATCTGCATAACTGTGTAGCCGCATGCAGGTGCCCAGTTTTAATGATATTAAATGTTAGAAATATGCGCAGAGATCATCGCGATGTAGATATCGTAACTCTGTATAAAAAAGTTAAGATAGAACTTTATGCAAAACAAACTGAGGCCGGTTTTATAACCATGTGTGCGTGAGCCGATGTTGCTGTGTTTATTTTGGTTTATCGAAAAAAATCATAACATAGCAAACAAACAGATGACTTTCCTAATGAAAAGAGATAACCACCAGACACAGAAGAGATTAATGGTGCATTACTATCCTAGTAGCGAGATTCTTTATGCCACATGCATAAGTTTACCGGCTACCTTATCCCTTCAAACCGAAACACGACAGTGACAAGCACTCACGCTACTGCGGCAGGAATATGTAAAGCGATGGTACAAGACCCAGGAGAGACAATGCAGAACTCTACAACCTAGTAGCCACAATGGTAGTAACTTACATAGTCAATCGTTCGTCTTTTACAAACTGCCTAGCAGAACGGCAGGTGGTCTATTATTCAAAAGGGCCCCGACCTGTTTGTGTGAAATGTAATCAACTATTCTGCTTTTTATTCCTTATACTTGTAGTATGGTTTTTGCACCCTTTCGGAACTTTCGGTATTTTTACTTAAATTTTGATATTTTGGATGTCGCGCTTCGAACGATGTAGAATTAACGCGCTACGAAAACTCCACTGACTCAAAGAGTATACATACAATACTACGTAAGTATACTACAAATGTATTTTCCCAGAAAATTGGATGTTTATTAATATTTAATTTGACTATATACATATCTTTCTATCTTTTGTCTAAAATATACTTATTTTAGCATGAAAAAATAAACTGAATTGGCAACACTATATGAATTAAATGACAAAATTATAGAGCGAGAAAGATATTAGTTATGAGTGAGAACGCTGCAGCCGGCGCGGCATTGAAGTTCTACCCTGTTCAAAGATCGTTTTATTTAAATGTACTTGCTGTCGCAAGTACATTTAAATATTGTACTGACTACTTAATAAGGCAAGGAGTAGGTTCGTCGTATGTACATGTAGTGATTGTGATAGGGACTTACAATTGTCCGTGTAAAAATATTTAATGGTTAAGTTAATTCCAACAACTTTTGAGGTTTGACCTTTGGCTTTATTGATAGTCATTCCAACCGCTAATTTTATTGGAAATTGTATCCGTTTCAACTGAAAAGCAATTCTGAAGGTATCATTGAAATTCTTGTTTTAAAACAGTTTCGTTAGTTCTATGCTGGTTAATGTGATACATTCGATATTTTTTTTAATTAATTACTAGCATAGTGTGAGAACCTGTGGTGAGAACCTATTTTTGATATTAATTTGTGCGGCAAAATTCCAGCAGGCGTCAAAGAGAATTCAAATATTCAGTTGGATAATCTACTGCCTCCTATCTATCCACCACTAAGTCAACTAAGTAGTAGTTTTTTTTGTAGATTTTGGAATAATGAAATAATTTATTTTATCAATCGCCTCTGTGGTTTAGTGGTGCAGCGTTGGCGTTGACCACATGAGGTCCCGGGTTCAATTTTCTGATAAACACAAAGTTGCCCAGGATTGGAATATACCCTGTAGGCGATAGGCTTGCCACCTATCACATTTGTGGGACCAAGTATCTTCGGCTAATCGTGGGTGCACCTGGTGTACCTCTGCCTACCTCTTCGTGGATACTGGCGTGAAGATACTTTTTTTTACTTTTATTTTATCAACTTACTCACTAGTGGGTCTAGTGTAGTACACACTTTCTCAAAACCTATTTAGTGTTTTAGTATTTATATTACTAATATCAGGGTATTTTTATATCATAATTTTCAATTATTTTACATATCACAAAAGTAGCAAACAAGGAGATGGTTCTTTTAATGAAAAGAGAAACCAGATGCAAAATGGTAAAACAGTGAACTCCTAAGCTCAAAAAGGTAAATTTATTGAGTAAGCACTCAATTGTCTTGTACTGGCAAATATTTTGTGACCAAGGGAACAGCCCCGTGCTAGACAATTTCGAGGATCTCATGATGATTCTGGAAGGAGATCATGGGAACTTTAGCATTAAATGGAGCAATACATCAACTTTGGGGTCGTTTGACTCGTTCTTTTAAGGACTTTGGAGCAGAAGCAGAATTGGCTCCAGAGTCTGATGTTAGAGCTTTCCAGATAAACTAGTGTGAACTGATTCGGTTGTTTTTGACATACAGTTTGGTGCTGAATGATTTCTAGAACCCGATGATAGAACTAGAAGTTGGATATGGGTACCTCTAAACTAAACAAGATAAACCCATTGAGTTTAGACTCATTGGTTTTGTATTGACAAATACCCTAGTGCAAGATTACTTCTAGGGCTTTATGATGAAGCAGGAAGGAGACCGTGGGAACTTTGAGTTGTGACTTTTTTTAATTTATTTTATACATACTTTTTTTAACAGACATTTGTGAATTTTTAATGTAATTTGTGAATTTCTAACTCGTTCGAGTTTTATCGTACATTAGATTGAACAACGCCATCGATTTAGGACTGTACTAGAGTAAACCGCATGTTTACAGACTTTTGTGTCACCTGGATACACCGGTTTGCCAGTTAACGAGATGAGTGGTACTTCCTATTGCCGCAATTTACCGATCTGCTATTACCGCTTATTTTTAGTGCTAACCGACACCGTCAGCTTTACGCATTTATTTGAGACACAGGGGTGGTAACACACCACCTACTAGACTCTAAGTTGCAACGGAGATTTTGAATTTCGAGAAATGAAGTATTTCTCGAAATAGCAGTTTTACCCAACCTTAGGATCGAATTTGGGACCTGAAGATCTGTGCCGAATAGGCTAATATAAATCTCGCGGCAGATGAGAGAAAACAATGAAAATGTTTATAATAAGAGATGGTAACATTATCGAGTGCGCTTGATTAATCGATTTTCATTAATTGTGTCCTGAATCGAGACGTTAATTAAATAATTCGCAATTACACGAGCCGCAAACAGAAATTCAATTACATCATGGTGGTATATTCCAAATATTGCAATAATGTGTCACATAGCAAGCGATTAACAGCTCGTACATCTGCTGCGCCATAAAATTTAATGACATCGTGTTTCTCCCCAGCTGAGGCCCAAAGCTGGCTGCCAATTAATTAATTCTCCATGCACGTATGCAACATGAAGTGGACAGTGTATTACAATGATATATGTATGTTACACTGAACGAGTTACCAGGGATATGGTGATTATAGGCTTTTGTGTCTAAGATTCGGGCCCCTTTCGAAGAATACACCATCTGCCGTACGATGTTTTTGACACGTTTTTGACACATATTGCCTAGCTATAGCTAGGCAACACGTGTCAAAAACATCGTGACTATTAACTGGGTGGAGAATTCGTGCTACGTTTTGCTCGAGTTTAAGTATCACCGCCTTACTGATTCCTGCTGCAATAGGTGATCGTCATTGTCGTGTTCAGGAGTGAAGGGTAAGGTAGCCGGTAAACTCATGAATTTGGCATTCAGTTCCTGCAAACGCACCACTAACATCTCTGGCGTCTGTGGTGACGGTTGTTTCTTTCCATCTGATTTCCTATGATATAAATAAATGAAGAAAAAACATAAATAATTAAGGAAAAGGTCAGGTTTTTAGTATTGGTCCGGGGTCTTTTTGAACCATTTGACAATAATACTTTCCTGGTAAGCTGTTAGTGGTATTAGAGCTCCATAACAGGGATGGCAATGCACCATTAAAATGTTTGGTGTCTATAGGCGATGTTTGTCTTATGTATTATATTTCAATATACTTTTAATTAATTAGATAATCTGTTTGTGGCAATATAGCCTCAGCACATGGATGATTAACGCACCATTAACATTTTTAGTGTCAATAGGCGGTGGTTGTCTCTTTCCACTAAAAGAGTTGCTTGTTAGCAAACAAGTATGAAGTCCTTTGAAGTGAAAAAAAAAACTATTCAACAGGTACATATTTTGAATACCTACATATAATAAGTTATGTATAAAATAATTGTTATTTTACACATATAAAAACTTAAATATTATGATAGAATTAGTACAATTGCCTTATTTCCAAAGACAGTATTCCACCAATATCAATCTAAGAGAAAATTATATAAAGGTAAAAAAACGTGTACATAGGTAAGAATAAAATCAAAATGAACCTAACTTTTTTTTTATAGAAGAGGGGGCAAACAAGCAGGAGGTGCATCTAATGGTAAGTGATCACCGCTGCCCATAGACATCCAAAATACCAGAGGTCTTGCAGTTGCGTTGCCGGCCTTTTAAGAATGAGTAAGCTCTTTTCTTGAAGGCCCCCAAGTCGTATCTGTTTGGAAACACCAACTACGAAACAAACACTAATAAAAACAAACAAACAAACACTAACACCAAACACTAACTACGAAAATAATACAATATATTATAACTATGCAATGAATTAAAATAAACTATGCAATGGATAAGTAGTGCTGTTTCGGACGATCCCTAAAGATATCCAGGGATACACTTGTTCCAATGGAATGAGGTAAAGAATTCTAAAGCCTAACAGCATGAATGGTACGAGTAAATGAAGAGTAAAAAAATAGGTCGTCTTATGCACAGGAACTTGCAAGAGAGCTTTTAGACAAGGAAATCTAGGAAGGACAATAGAATGAAGAAAATCAAATTATGTGATTATAATACAAAACATATGTATCTATTATATTTAAATATGGTAATATGTTTTCAATCAATAAGATAATCCGTGGCATTAAAGGCTCAGCACATGGATGGCAACGCGCCTTTAACATCTTTGGTACCTTTAAGCGATCGCGATAGTTATTATGTCCAGTAAGAGTTTTTAAAAGACTGTCTTTTTGCTCTCCAATTAAATAAAAGGAAGAAAACAAAACAAAAGACTTCATTTGAAAATTTTATTGTTTATAATACATATTAGCTCACTCGGTTATGAATTATGATGCAGTATATAATATAATCTACGGCTGTACTCTATGAATAAGATTTAGTAAAGGTCAGTGAGGGCTTACAGGAAATTATAAATCAATTTGCAATCTCTCTAAATTCCAATACCAATGTTGGCAGTTCGAAATGCTGCGGGATTAGGGTAGCTCGGTAATAATCTGTGCAGTTCGTTTTAAAATTGTAAAGATGAATCTAGAAGCCGTTTTTCTAGCTTTTATTTTAGCTGTAATCTTTGCAATAAAAATGATTAAAAACTTTTTAACTTCTCGCTACGTATGTAGATAAGAAAGTTAGTGATTTTGCCCCGAATTTCGAAAATCGACTTTTCACCAGATCTCCACGTTTTGAGGTCCTAGGAATCTTTACCTATTTTTACGATGACGTCAGTATGTCTGTATGTATGTACGTGTATGTATGAGTATGTGTGTGTAAACATCTCATAACTTTTGAACGGCTGAACCGATCGAAAATTTTAATCAAATCGGTCCAGGAGATTTTGAGAAATTTTGAAAAAACCTTAAAAAAAATTTGGCGAAACAGTATTTTTTTATTATAACTTCCAGATTACCGAAAGAGTACAAAAACCAATTAGCTCTAATCCTCAAAAAATTACGTCTAATTAATACATTGCATCAAAATCGGTTTATCCGTTTGGGAGAAAACGTTGACGAAAAATGTTGAAAAAAGTTTTTTTTCGACATAACTTCGAAATTTTTCAATCAATCATTTTTTGGTATTCTACGATTTTTTAGTGCAAAAAAAAAATACGTTAGATGACATTTCAAGAATGAAAATCGGATCTAATTTTCAAACGTTACAGCTTTTCGAATATTAAAATTACGTTATTTTTAGCGAATTTGCTTTATATTTTTGAAATAATTTTCAGACTAATACACCGATTGATTTAAAGTTTTTATTATTATTGAATCAAAATCGGTCAATTTATTTGGGATTTATTAATGATGAAAATATTTGAAAAAAATGTTTTTTGACATTACTACGAAATTTTTCAACCCAGCTATTATTTAGCTAAAGCAATATTTTAGATTTTAAAAATTGAGCTGAATGTTGTGCTGTTCTCTTTTACTTGAAAAGATACATTCACTTAACACCAGAAATGAAACACAAAATAGGTATCACAGCTAGCTCGTCACGTCCGCTCGCCGTGACGTTTCGATAACAAGTGACCGCGTGCGGTTTTTTTTTGTCGAAATGAACTTAAGCAGTTGGTCCAAATGACTGCTACTGCGAAACCGGGCTTTTGGGGCGAGCAAAGTGCTCAGCCAGAATTTAAGTTAAGTGGGCTAAGAGCCCGCCCTAAGGGTGTCTCCTGTGAGACCGAACCTCGGCTTAGGGCAGTATCTTGACGATTGGTGGGAGAGTAAATGGCATTAGGATTTCGATTTGCCAACGGCTCTTGACCGGAGTCTCGAATGTGTGCGGGCCGAAACAATGGGCCGAGTCGCCGCCGGCGGCGACTTTGGCGTGTTCGTGTGAATTGTGAAGTGTATCGGATAGGACATGACGTGGCCTTCTATGTTTGCCATCGGCGACCGCGGCCGCGACGTAATCTGCCGCGGTTTTCACCAGAGGATTTGGGTATCTTATCGCTTTTTCAAAGTGACGTGCTGACGTCTCTGAAGTATTTTTGTAGTGTCGGTAATTCTATATCTCTGTGCAGATCTATGTTACGAACGTACCATGGGCTGCCGGTACCGATACGCATGAATTTATTTTGCATGACTTGTAAACGATGTATAAGTTTCGGGCGAGTGTGGGCAAACACTATACTAGCGTATTACAACACTGGCCTAATTACAGTTTTATAAAGTGTCACTTTGTGTCTAAGTGACATTTTACTTTTTCTGTTTATGAGATAATAAAGGCGACTTAATACGAAATTCGCTTTGGTCCTGACATTTTCAATGTGAGATTTGAATGTCATTTGTGCGTCTAGTGTGACTACTAGGTATTTTACTGTGGGTTGCCACGGGATTGTTTTGTCGAACATTGAAATCGATTTTAATCGATTATTGGGCTTCAGGGAGCGATTTCCTCAAGTCATACTATTACTTTTGTGAAAAAATACTGCGGCACTTTTATCGGGGTTTACCTCTATACGCCACTTCCTAAACCATTCCCCTAGTGTGGTGGCTGCCACCTGTAATCTCATTGAGGTTATCTTGGGTGTACAGGCTAACATTTATAGGGCGGTGTCGTCCGCGTAGAGGGCTAGCTCTACGTCAGGAGCTCTGGGAATGTCGTGGGTGTAGAAACAAAATAGATATGGAGAGAGAACGGATCCCTGTGGTACTTTAACGGTCGGGGGGAAGACAAGGTGCCCTCTACTCGAAATCTAAATTGGCGGTTTGACAAGTAGTTACGTATTATACGTACGAGTCTGTCCGGAACGCCGACCTCATATAACTTGTATATCAGGCCGTCGTGCTAGACTTTATCAAACGCTTTGGCTATGTCAAAGAATAAGGCGCCGGTGCCCCTCGGCCTGTACTTAGTCATGTTATGTATCACGTATTCCGTGAAGCGGTATATTTGTTCTGGGCATAAGCGTGCAACACGAAATCCAAATTGTTCGTCTATCGGGATGCCTTTCTCTTGTGTGGCTATTTTTAAACGAACAAGTATTATTCGTTCGTAAATTTTACCGAAAGTGTTTAGTAGGCTTATCGGCCTGTAACTTGATGGTAGGTTCTTACGCTTGCCGGGCTTTTGGATTCCGATGAAGGTGGCTTCTTTCCACTCGTCAGGGAATACGCACGCACCTGGTAATGCATTAAAGATGCATACGAGTAAACCTGTTATGTTTTCCGGAAGTAGTTTTATTATTTTGTTTGAAATACCGTCGGGCCCGGGTGCCCTTTTGGCATGTAAATTTTTGACTATTGTTTTTACTTCGTCGTGGTCTGTGGGAGCGATGGGATCGCCCTCTGGTAGTAAGGAGGACCTACGTACTACCTCGCTTTCCACCAGGTGGATGTGGCTACTGTCAGTTGGCTGTTCGGATAGGGTTCATTGGGAAGCGACACTATCGGCCAGGCAATGGGCTTTGTCGGCATAGAGAAAAGCGGGTGGTAAATTTGGTCTAATTAGGGGTGGCATAACGCTATTCGTTTCTCTTTTTAGAGCTCTCGCTAACGGCTAGTAGGCCGTATGTGAAGGTGAGATCTCTCCTAGTAGTCTGTCCCACCTTTCCTGGCGATAGTCGGCGATTTGAGTCTTTACGTCCCTCTGTAAAGCACGCAATGATCGCCGATTTTCGTCAGTAGGGTATCTGTCGTAGCGCCTCATAGCAGCGTTTTTACGTCTTATTAGGTCGCGTAGCTCTTCCGGAAGTTCTCATCTACCTTGGTGGCTATCTAGGATTTCCCGGGTGGAGCTGTCTATTGCAGATTTTATGTGATTTGTTAAAGTTATGGTGGCAAACTTAGCATCTTCTACCGTAGTGATGGTGTCAGGTATTTGGTTGAGATGCTCAGATTGTGATGACTGAATTATTTTTTTGAATTTTTCTAGTCTACAAACTTTTTAGTTTCGGGAATTCTACGTTCTGTACCTAGTTTGATTAAAACTGGCCTATGATCTGAGTCTAATTCGTGTAGCACTTCTACGCTGTTTAACGGTAAGATTATACCTCGTAGCAGTGCTATGTCTAATATATTTGGTCGTAGGCTCATAGGGAGCTACGAGAGCTATATTTAATTCGTCCGTCAGTGAGTTACCGCGTGCGGCGGTGCGCTAGCTAAATTTATTGTTAATTTACACAATAATTGTGAACATGGCACAAATATCATTCGAAAGATCAAAGTCAATCAGCGTTTCCAAAATATACAGCATTTTTTTGTGATCAAAATAATTAATCTTATGTGATATTTAGAAATATCATCTTGGCTACAATAAATCTCGGCCAAAATATGACACGTAGGCAGCTAAGGCATTCTTACTAGAAGTGTTGTGGTCCAGTTTAAAGTATTTGCTAAATTTTTAAGAAAATTGAAAGGTAAATACGAATATTTAAAAATACCACAATATTTTCATTTTTATTACTTAATAGGATTTCTTCATTTTTTTATATTGTCATCATCCTGTCTATATGCCCTTTTAAGTCTGACAGGGTTTTTGTTACTCACTATAAGATACTTTTTATCATAGGAAAGCAATTAAGCAAATGGCTCTTCTGATGGAAAGATAACCATCATCCATAGACATCAAAGTTGTTAATGATACGTTGCTATTTATTTGGAGAGATGATGCCATATTCATGTTTACCGGTTACTTTACTCTTTAAATCAGAAAAGCAGCAGTGGAAGTGTAACACATAGTAATAACGATAGTAGTGATATTGCTAGTCAATAATTCGCCTTTTATAAACTGCCTGAAAGAATTTCAGATAATCTATTTTTCAAAGGATAATAAACAATGTTAGGAAATATTGATTTAAAAAGATTTTAAAATTATTAAGAATATTGCTGAGAAAGTAAATCGCTAAAGCTTATGACTTAACTAGCAAATAAATGTATATTTATCAGATAATGAAATCAAGGAAATCTTTAATATTTTAGAGGATATCGCAAATTTAAATCGCTACATCTGATAACTTAATATAAATGTATATGCATTGTATGGTATAATTGAATCAGAGCACGCCGCATAACACGCCGCCCCGTAATCTCGACACAATCGATGTGCGTTATGCAGATCCTGCATTACCGATTCACTGATCACTGCTATTGACAGGTGACATACACTGTTTCATGTAATTACAATTCCATGTCCTATATTTGACGTAGCACATTTAATAACTAGCTAACTTGGCGTCGTGATATTATATGAAGTTTTAAATGCTGTTAAACTGCAACAACCGAATTCTAATCTCTCCTATCTTTTGAATCCTAGATCAGATCTTCGGTAGATTTATATAAGACTAATTAGAAACTTTACTCTCTCAATTAAAAAAAGTTCTTTTTTATATGTGCGTCTTTGAGTAATCAGGGAACAAAATCTATACTTATTAATGTTTAAAAAGTGAAACTTCGGATATTTGGATGTATGGATGTTTGTAGCGGATTTGGTGCGCAAGTAGATAATAACCTGGAAAATCACATAGACTTCTTTTAATTCAGGAAAATAGATTTACGAAAGTAAATAAAGTATTGAGTATTCCAGCGGGCTGCATGCTGCAGCTAGTATTTATATTAGTATATATAAAGTAAAAGTTTCCGAAATTGAGTATTAGACGAACATATCCCCAGTGTTGGTCCGGCCACCTTTGAAGAACAGGCCAACTGCCGTTCTGCCAGGCAGGTCGTAAAAGGCGACCGATTGGCTATGTGAGTCACTACCATCGTGGCTGCTAGGTGGTAGAGTTCTGCATTGTCTCGCCCGGGTCTGGTACCCCCGCCTTGCCTATTTCTGCCGCAATAGCGTCAGCGCTTGTCACTGTCGTGTACAAGATAGCAACGCACCATTAACACCTTTGGTGTCTATAAGCGATGGTTGACTCTTTCCATCAGGAGACCCATCTGCTTGTTTGCTATCTTATGATATAAAAAAAAGATATAAAAAAATATGTTAAGCCAAATGTGCAAGTTTACCGGCCGGGTAAGTTTTATTTACAGTTTTAAAAATGAAGCACCAAGAAAAGTAGAACCATTGGCTGTACGTGTCACTACCATCGTGACTACTAGATGGTAGAGTTTCGCAACGTTTCGTTGGGGTGTGGTACCACCGCCTTACCTATTCCGCAATAGAATCAATGACGGCCCGTGTCATGATCCATTTTGGAGGGTAAGTAGCTGGTATACATGTGGCATCACCATCCTGCTACACGGATTACAACACACTTTAAATATCTTTGGTATTTATAGGTGACTAGTGACTTGCCCGCGGTTTCATCCGCGTAGCTTCTGTTCCCGTAGGAATATCGGAAAGGTTTATATACTAAAACCTTCCTCAAGAATCAATCTATCTATTAAAAAAACCGCATCAAAATCTGTTGCGTAGTTTTAAAGATTTAAGCATACATAGGGACGGACAGAAAAAGCGACTTTGTTTTATGCCATGTAGTGATATTTATCTCTTTCAATTAGCAAGGCTTTGGATAAAAAACATCTACTTAAAAAACGTAACGTAAATACTCAACGTTAAAACTCATATTATAACACTTGCAGTATAATAGTTACATAAAATCTGAATGTGTATATATTTACACTAGTCGTATTTCTGCACAAATAGCCCTATTCTGGGTGTATTTGGTCGTAATATTACCTGTGAATCGAACCGCAAACGGAGTAAGTAGCTCGCCCTGCGGCTGGCAGCTTGATGTGTTATCGTATATCGGGGATTTACAGCCGGTCCACGATATTTCATGTTCACTTCTAGATTAAAAATCTAGGTTGTCTTTACTATCGGGCTGTTCACTAAGTTATACGCATGGAAATTATTGTTAAATTAGATTAACTGTTATGTTGTTAAAGTAAATATTTAACAGTTATTTATTTATGTTATATTATATCAGTAGCCTATATATAATAAGTATTAGAAGCAGTAAAAGCACGAAGCTACCAAAAAAAAAGGTCCTCTAGAATAGTTTTAATAACTATAATAACAGTATTATCATAAATCAAGTGAGCGAGCAAAAGAACGCTCTCTCAAATATTTTTAATAACATTATTATCATATATCAAGTTATTGGTAATTTTAGGGATGCATAAAAATTACTTTTAACAGTATTTTCTAATATAAATAACAGTTGTTAATTGTTAAAAAAATTTAGTACGGAATTTAATATGTTAACTGTTAAATGATCCATGCCTACTAAGTTATGGTTGGTATGGTATGGTATTTTATATATTTTAAGATGCAGATAGCAAGATGATAAAGATGATGATGATGATGGAAAGAGAAACCCATCGCATATAGACAACAAAAATGTTAGTGGTGCGTTACTGTCCATGCAGCGGGGTGATAAAGCGATATTCATAAGTTTATCAACTACCATAACAACCAAACTGGAACACAGTAGGCATGGAAATTATTGTTAAATTACATTAAATGGTATGTTGTTAAAATTAATTAATATTTAACAGTTATTTATTTATGTTATATTATATCAGTAGTAGCCTATATATAATAAGTATTAGAAGCAACAAAAACGCAAAGCCGTCGAGTTAGCGACCAAAAAAAAGGTCCTCTGGAGTAGTTTTATAATTTTTAACAGTTGTTATTATCATAAATCAAGGTAGCTCAAATATTTTTAGTAACATTATTATCCTATATGAAGTTATTGGTAATTTTAGTGTATTGTAAAATTTTAACAGTATTTGCTAATATAAATAACAGTTGTTAATTGTTAAAAAATGTAGTATGAAATTTAATATGTTAACTGTTAAATGATCCATGCCTAGAATACAGTAGTGATAATATAGATGCTATTGTGACAAGAATAGGCAAGGGGGTTTCCGCATTCCCGGGCGAGACGTTGTAAAACTCTAATAACTAGTAATCACTATGGCAGTGACTGGTACAGCCAATCGTTTACCTTTTACGAACTGCCTAGAACTGTCTTTTTGGCGGCCCGGACTAATACCATGTTAGAATTTGTTGGTACGATTCACATAATATATGCTTTAACTTACTAGAAGGTAGTAGAGTTCTGCATTGTCTCGCCCGGGTTTGGTACCACCGCCTTACCTATTCCTGCCGCTATAGCGTCAGTGCTTGTCGCTGTCGTGTTCCGCTTTGGAGGGTAAGGTAGACGGTAAACTTATGCATGTGGCATTAGACCTCGCCACAAGATAGCAACGCATCATTAACATCTTTGGTGTCTATAGGCGATGGTTGACTCTTTACATCAGGAGACCCATCTGCTTGTTTGCTATCTTATGATATAAAACAAACTTGTTTCACCTATATTTTTGCAAATGAAAATTCTTTATTTCTTTTAATTCAGGTATTAACTTTTTTATTCAACGAGCGAGCGAATTTTTCTGAATGTACTGGAACAATCCGGCGTTCGTATGTATGTACAAATATTCGATAGGCAAATTACATGAATTAATCTAATGAAAAGTGTCATCATGCCCGGTAGACAGATTAAACCGAACCTATATATCATTTTCAGTTTTCCACGATACACGGGTTTGTCGGTTGACGAATAAGTGGTGATCCTTATCGCTCATTTCATCGACCTGTAATGATTATCGACTATGTCTATCGATAACCGGCACTGACGGCTTTACGTATTCGTCCGAGACACGGGAATTGTAAGACGCCACTCGTCAGGCTCCCCGCTGCTATTGAAATATTTTCGAGAAAAACCTCAATAAGACTTTGGTAAAAGTCTAAGTCTAAAAAAATGGAAAGTAAGCAATTAATTTGTTTGTAGTGTGGGTGTTAGTCAACGATACATATAGATACATACTCAAATATATTTAATAAACACCCAAACCCAGAAATACAAACATCTATGCTCATCACAACAATGTTTGTCCTTGTCGGGAATCGAACCCGAGCCCAATTGATGCGTAGTCATGTTCGCTAACCACTCGACCAACGGGGTGGTCGAATCCTCCCTAACCATAAACATAACTAAATAATTATATTAGAATCATTAATAGTTTATTTTAAATATAGAACACTTTGTAATGTAATCTGTTTCAATCTCTCCGCGTCGGTTTAATCCTATAGGTACATTTATGTGTTTATCGTGACGTATTTCCGTTTTATCCCGTTTTAAACCACAACAATTCTTAAAAACTTTCACTTTAATACGTACTAAGTGAAGTGAAAAGCTTCTGATATATCCTCAATACATTCTACGAAATTTAATGTTAATTCGAACAGCGTCAAAGCGTCTTAATCCAACTTGTATGAATTCGACAGTGATTGAAAGAACAGTAAGAATTCAATTTGCAATCCTCCATTATTCTTGGAAATTGTCATTTGTCACCATACTCTCGCCGTTGATTTGTGTTATTAACTTCCCGCTTAGGAAGTTATCGGTACTACCCCAATTTTAGTGAGTCGAAGGAGCTTTCCTGACTATTTTTAACAATGTAGATGTTTGTGTGTATGCGGGTGCGTATGTGTGTGTAAACTTATACATATTTAACTTAAACGTAAAAACCGATCGAAAAATAGTTGACATTATTTGATTGCTTACTACTAATCTTATATTTCTTGAAAATATTAACCGCAAATCGGTTGTGGAAAAAAGTCAGTTTTTACTACTTTTGTCTGTTTGTTTGTCCGTCTGTCTGTTTGTTACGGCTAATCTCTGGAACGGTTGGACGATTTGGACGGGAATTTCACTGGCAGATAGTTGATGTAAGGAGTAACTTAGGCTACTTTTATTTCAGAATTTTCCCACGCGGAGGAAGTCGCGGGCACAGCTAGTTTTTTATATTTTAAGATAGCGAACAAGCATATGGCCTTATATATTAAAATAGATAACCATCGCTTTTAGACACCATAGATGTTAATAATGCGTTACTATTCTTGTTGTGGGATCTTAATGCATCATGAACAATTTTATCTAACGCCAAAATAAGCATTAGTATGTAATATAGGTGTTAGATATACATTACATATACATGTCACTTTACATTAGGCGAGCTTATTCAAAGCAAACAAACAGGTCGTCCGCCTGATGGTCTCTAAATAAAAAAATGAAGTCATAATGTACTCTTAGTACTTCCAAGAACTTAGACATTTCCCCGTGTTTGTTGCCCCCTTTCAAAAGACCATAGGTATTCTGCCATTTTGTTAGGCAGTTGAGAAAAGAACGATTGGCTATCTCCGTGACTAAGAGGTAAGGTTCTTCAACGTCTCGCCTGGTTATCAGAGTGCTAAGTGTGAGTTTTTCTTTAAGCATTCGATCGTGAGCGCGTTTCGAGTTTACTAGGAATTTGTATGTGATTTGTACAGCACCACCTAGTGGTAAACGTTAGAAACCAGTTTACCACTAGGTGGCGCTGTACAAATCACATACAAATTCCTAGTAAACTCGAAACGCGCTCACGATCGAATGCGAAAAGAAAAACTCACACTTAGCACTCAATATCACCGCATTAGTCATTACCTATTCCTACCGCAATAAGTCTGGGGGATAAAGTAGCCAGTAAATTTACGCATAATATGTCATTATCATTTTGCCTCATGGATAGCAAAGTATTATTAACTTCTAAGATGTCTGCAGGCGATTATAGTCTCATTGCATCAGTATATACATCAGTTTGTTCGAACTTCTGATATAAAAAACGAAAGGCTTACTATTATTTTTTTAATATATTAAGTACTAGCTGACCCGGCAAACGTTGTTCTGTCTTTTTAACTACTCTTATTTTTTTTCTACTTTTTCTTACCTTGTAAACCTTCCCTGGACTTCAACAATTAGCCAAATCGGTTCAGCCCATTGATATAAAAAAATCCGAGATACACAATCAATGTCTCAAAAATGTCCTCTAAAAATGAGCGCACCATTTAAAATTGTGCGCTCATTTCAAATAGAATCGCGTAGGTCGTGACACTGTCATTTTATTACTTTTGTACATTGCTTTGTAAAAACAAGTATAAAACTTGCACTTAAGGTTGAATATGCAAAGATATAAGTTTTGCCATATGTAAAACTACTTATGTGAAATTAGGGACAGTTTTGAGTGTTAGTTTTGTTCGGGACTGTGCATCTTGAGTTTTTTATATTAATGGTTCAGCCGTTCTATATATATATATATATATAGCCGTTCTATATATATATATAAATATATATATATATATATATATATATATATATATATATATATATATATATATATATATATATATATATATATATATATATATATATATATAGATAGATATTTTTAATATATTAGTGTATTAACTACTACGGCATTAAACTTAACAAGTTTGTCTTGTCATAAGTATCCTGTAACAAATATTAAATACCAATATTTTGCAAATTATTTGCAAAATTTCCAAAGGTCTCATAACTCAGAGAGTGGCAAAGTATTTATTGAACATCGGGGAATATTAGGAAGGAAACAATCGTTTCCAAATTACTTAGCATAGTTACGAAGAGCCACAGCATAACAATGTACGATCTGGCGATTTATTAATTTGCGGAATTGTATAAAATTAGCTTTAAAACAAAGGGAGAAGGTTCAGTTTCGATTGATACGAAAGTTGATACCACAATGTCTTCGGTGGATGTTAATTGCTGGTGAATTTTATTTGTATTCTCCATTTTGGTGCAGTGCCAAATTATTTTAATGGGAGGATTTATGTCATGTAGATATCATAAAAATATCGAAAATTTAATAGGTGCTTCGATTTTTCACCGATACGAATTCGATTAGAATTCGATTTAAGTTTATGGGAAATTTAAAACAAATAGAAAGAAATAGGACAAAATTATCTTTCCTATTATCTATATCTATATACATATAATAAAATCGTAGGAAAGTCAATGTATGTCCGGGGTAAACTCAAAAAGTAATGCATGGATTTACTTCAAATTTTGCATGAATATTACTAACAGGTCGGATCAACATATAGCCTACATATTATCACGCTATCACCTACGGGGGAGGAGCTGTGCGGAGTAAACGAAGTCCGCGCGAACGAAGTCGCGGGCAACAGCTAGTCTCAAACAACTAAATGTAACCATTGAGATTGGCTGCAAAATTGAGGATTACCTCATTGAGGTATTACTACTAGGTATAGTGTAATGGATTACCTACCAGTTTTCTTATTAATCATTAATCGACAAATCCGATAAATTATCTAATCGTGTAATAAAATAAAATGATGCTTATTATAACTGCATAATTTAAGCACTTACATCGATTCGTTACATCGCATTGGTACGTATCTATTTCAAATGTATCTATTCCAAATTTCAATCATATAATTGAATAAAATTATTTTTATTATAATTACAGGATTTAAGCACTTATATTTCGATTAATCGTACGGATCAATTCCAAATTCCAATCTTAGAAGTAGATACAATTATGTTTTTGTTTTCGAAATGAATTTAAGCAGTTGGTCCAAATTACCACTACTGCGAAACTGAGTGTTTTGGGCGAGCAGAGTGCTCAGACAGAGTTTAAGTTAGGTGGGCTAAAGCCCGCCCTAAGGGTGTCTCCTGTGAGACCGAACCTCGGCTTAGGGCAGTATCTCGACGATTGGTGGGGAGTAAGTGGCATCAGGACTTCGACTCCTCGATGGCTATTGATAGGAGTCTCGAGTATTGGCGGGCCGAAATAGTGGGCCGAGTCGCTGCCGGCGGCGACTGGGGCGTGTGGGCGTGTGTGCGTGTGGGCCGTGTGCGTGTGAATTGTAAAGTGTACAAAGTGATGGGATCATCAGGATCGGATTAATTACAAAATTTAAGCACTTATGTAGATTCGTCGTATCGTATTGGTAGGTAGGTATCTATTCCAAATTCCAATCATATATTTAGATAAAATTATGTTTATTATGATTACAAAATTTAAGCACCTATGCCGATTCGTCGTATCGTATTGAAAGGCATCTATTCAATCAAATAATTAGATAAAATTATGTTTATATAGTTACAAAATCTAAGCACTTATGTCGATTCTTATCATAAAGGTTTATATTCCTTATCAATAAATAAATTTACACACTTGTCCCTTAAACAAATGCGAGCCGGTAGTTTTTTTTAAAAACTGAATTGGATTTTTGGTAATTATGAGTCACTTATTTCATATTTAAAATCAAAATTTAAAAAAATAAGGGATGGGGTGGTTTTACTGGTGGGAAATAATTTATCATTATTATATATATATATATATATATATATATATATATATATATATATATATATATATATATATATATATATATATATATATATATATATATATATATATATATATATATATATATATATATATATATATATATATATATATATATATATATATATATATATATATATATATATATATATATATATATATATATATATATATATATATATATATATATATATATATATATATATATATATATATATATATATATATATATATATATATATATATATATATATATATATATATATATATATATATATATATATTCTTGTGGTTGTATTCTTGAACATAGTTTCAAAATTCCTAAACACACCCGCTAAAAATTCGAATTATTTCACTCCAAAACCGTTCGGTCAACTTTGACATACCTTATAATGACAAATGACGTTGACAGGTTGAAAAAAGACATAAAATAGGTTAAAAAAATATTATCGAATATAAATATGTGACATTGACACCTTTAATATTACCACATAAAATATTAGGATGCTTTATTTAAAGTAACTCTAAGTGGTAATATATCTACCTTTATTTGAATAAGGGTTAAAGTATATAACACACATTTGGGTTTGTTAGTAAAAAAATCATTCATAGTCTTTTTGCTACTTGAAAGTAGTGAAATGTAGAGATAATGGTCAAAAAAATTAGTGCGATGGCTCATTTGATCCGGTTTGATGTTTAAAAAATGTGCTCAAACCGATTTTAACACATAAAAATTGCAAACGTTATAAATAAACTAGCTATGATGCCCCGCTTCGCTTGGGAGTTGATATGAGATTACGTGGTAGTTGAAATATAACAAATGTAATTTAAGACTATTGAAATTGGAATTTTAAATTATGCGCCATTACTACACATGCTGCTCGCAGCGCCTTTCGAAATGCAACCCAAATAATCGTTGTTCTGAATGAAGTTCAAATACTCTACAATAGATGGCGCCACTACACTTAATTTCTAAGTCAAAGGGTTGGAAAGCCCTTATATCTTTAAAAACACGCCCTTTAGGTTAAAACGGGAACTTTCTTGTTCGAGGGGGGATAAATGGCTATCACACTATATAAGTACCTTTATCGTGCCGGGACTCCTTTTTAAGTTTTATCGGCACGCACATTTTATCAACTTAGTTTTATTATATAATAATGATATAGATTATAATAATGATATATAGATATAGATAGAAGATTATGTTCCAAATTACCTACCTATCACGTCATAGCGCGATTCAACTTTGAACAATGACATCTATCTTCATTGTATCGAACAAAAATCTATCAAACATGCATTTCAAACTTATGCAAAAAAATAAAATAAAAAATTAACAATATTCGCGCTTTATCACACCTACGCATGTCCAGCTTAAGCTGAACAATATTTATATGTTATTACACAATAATTAATTACATAAGATCTAAACTAAATTTATACTGGTGGGTCGATTTGCGATGATAACTTTTTTATTTATGAACCGATTTGAATAAAATAAACACTAAATGTTAAGTAAAGCTACATTGTACTGAAAACCGCATCGAAATCGGTTCAGTTGTTTTTGAGATTAACGTGCACAAACATACAGACAGACAAACAGACAAACAGACAAACAGACAAACAGACAAACAGACAAACAGACAAACGGACAAACGGACAAACGGACAAACGGACAAACGGACAAACATACAAACGGACAAACGGACAAACGGACAAACGGACAAACGGACAAACGGACAAACGGACAAACGGACAAACGGACAAACGGACAAACGGACAAACGGACAAACGGACAAACGGACAAACGGACAAACGGACAAACGGACAAACGGACAAACGGACAAACGGACAAACGGACTAACGGACAAACGGACTAACGGACAAACGGACAAACGGACAAACGGACAAACGGACAAACGGACAAACGGACAAACGGACAAACGGACAAACGGACAAACGGACAAACGGACAAACGGACAAACGGACAAACGGACAAACGGACAAACAGACAAACAGACAAAAATTTTAAAAATCATTATTTAGATTGTATTTATTGTGTTTATAAAGGCCTCCCATCATAATTTTTTTCATTAATCTTTCATGTACAGATACCGATCGGTTACGTTTTTATTATATGTATAGATAAAGATGAAAAAGGATGTTTATTTAGGTTTAATTTTCTGGTCAAACGTCTGACTTTCTGGTTCACCACAATTCACCGGTACATCGATTAGCGAGATGGTGGTGAATCCCATTGCTGTACTTTACCGCTACCGCTAACGATTACCGCTTATAAATAATCTAGCAGTACTGACAGTTTTGCGTATAGATCTAAGACAAGGGGGTGTTAAATCACCACTACCTAATAGCTGATTGAATTTTCGAGAAAATTTTTGAAGAAACGTGAATAATACTTTCGCTGTGCCTATGGACTGCTAGACGATTAGCCGAATAGGCTTAACACTGGACTAGAAAGAGTCGATATAAAAAAACCTTGAAAACGAGAAATCTCCATTAACTTAGCCTAAAACAAAAAGAATAAAACGTACAGTAATAGATATACCTACTTGAGTCTTAATCTCGTCCCATCCACCGTGTCTGTAATCGTGCATTTAAGCACAGTACGTATTTTATACGAGTGCCGGGGACCGTCGTTTGAAGCCAACTTTGGAATTATCATTTCTCTCCAGCCTCTTGCTAAAGCTCTACAATATTACGTCGCTTATGAATAGGTTTACGTGGACCATTCAGATGATTAAATTAAAACGATTTTCTTATGTATGGAATGAAAATAAGAGTACCTACATCATTTCTTCATACGAGTATGGAACCGTTTTAATGTCAATGTATTTATCTAATCTAATACCTTTAAACGAGCAATTCTTGTATATATATAATTGGAATCTCGGAATCGGCTCCAACGATTTTCATGAAAGTCACAAATTAGGGGTTTTTCGGGCCAAGGAACCGATTTATCAAGGTTCCAGGTCCAAGAAAAGCTCGGTTCCCAAGATATGGGTATGTGAAAAACCGAGCAAAGCTCGGTCAAAAAGGTACAGAAAAAAATAATTATTTATTCTATAGGAATCGATTTATCAAGGTTCCAGGTCCAAGAAAAGCTCGGTTCCCAAGATATGGGTATGTAAAAAACCGAGCAAAGCTCGGTCAACCAGATATTACACATACAATACAAAAAAAGTTATAGACATCTAAACCATCCAACCGATGTGCATTAAACTGGTTTCATTTGAAAGACAATATTGTGAAGATGGATTTTGACCAAAATAGGCTACTTTTTACTCGACTAATCAAAAGGAAGTAATTGGTTCAAAGGAAAGAGTCATGGGCAACAGTTAGTAGGTTATAAATTAAACGATTCAGCTCAGAACATTTGTCCCAAGTTTGATCCCTGGGTATGCAATGCATCCTTGATAATCGAAATCTCGACGAAAATATAAGGCGGTGGCAGCAAAACTATGTATGAATTTATTAATACACAATATAATATTCACGACAGTGTCAAGCACTGAGGCTATTGCGGCAGGAATAGGTAAGGCGGTGGTACCAGACCCGGTTGAGACAATGCAGAACTCTACCACCTAGTAGCCACGATGGTAGTGACTCGCGTAGCCAATTGATCGCCTATTACGTCCTGCCTGGCAGAACGACAGTTGGTCTATTCTGCAAAGGAACCCGGACCCAACACGGGGAGCCCGGATTTAACACGGGGAAAACCGGAGTTTCTTAAAAATATGGTTGATGGCTTAAACGATTTGGAATGACATCTAGAAAAAGACGTATTTCAAACTTTTTTGGAAAAAAATAATTGCAATTTTTTTATTGATTTCCTTCCGTTATTTAAAATTTTCGGAATTTGTTTAAAACCTCGTTTAGTTCACGTGCAGAACTGTCATTTCCAATCTTCACTACAGTTAACCCGCGCCTTCGGCTAAACACATTACAATATACACTTTGCCTTCGGCTTGCGTCAACACACTGAAACTCGTGAAGTAATCACAAGCTGAGTGCACTTGTATCAAAATAATAAATGTAAAAAAATGTATTATAAGATAAAAAAAAGCAAATGGCTCTCTTAGTGGAAGGAGAAATCATCGCCTATAGACACAAAACACATGTTGCTTTGCTATCCGAGAGGCGGGATGGAAATACCATAAGCATTAGTCTAGCGGCTACCTTACCCTCCAAACCGGAATAAGACAATGCGTATTGCGCAGGAATAGGTAAGGCGGTGGTGTCAAATACCCGGGCAAGAAGTTGCGGAAATCTACCATCTAGTAGTCACGATGGTAGTGACGCGTATAGCCAATCAGTCGTCTTTTACGACCTGCCTGGCAGAACGGCAGTTGGTCTATTCTTCAAAGGAGCCCGGACCAACTCGGGAGAATGTATAATAGGTACATTGTGAAATGTAATTTTTTTATTTACTCTATATTACTGTATGCTATTATCTTTTCCCTTTAATTCCATATCCGTCTCTTATAATGAGTCTTATACAAATAGTATCAGATTAACGGTTGGACATTCTAAATTTAAAATTTTTTGGCGGCACTCTAGAAAAATAATCGATTTGTCTTAATGTTACTCCTGAATAATGTAGCATTCCATTTTTCAAACCGGTTAAGTCGTTTTTCAGTTTATACATTACAGACAGACAATCTTTCCTATTTATTATATTAATATAGATATCTTTAACGTCAACAAAAGAATATGTATTTAAAAGTTATGTCACATGTAGTTGACCATTCAGCATTATTATGTGCTAGATGTGCAGAAAAAATTATAAACTTATGTATATCATAACATTCTATATCCATTGTTACATGGAAGTCAACATAACATCTTTGACGTGAATCAGTGATGATATCTCTTTCCAGCGGGATCCGTAAATTAAAGAAGGCCCCGCAAATTGGAGTTTGTTAACTGAAATCAGGACAATGAATCTTAAAAAAGGGCGATTTTTCGACGAAATTGAGTATAAATATAACGCGATTCTGATTCTATCTTAAACAAACTAGCATTTAATTAAAGGCGATTTTCTTAGACAAATTAGTATTAAAAAATTATATGACTTTCCCTTTAACAGATTAGCGTTTAAAAATAAGGCGATTTTATCTGAGAAATACTAACGTTTAAAAGTAAGGCGAAAATGGTACAACTAACTAAAATAAAATAAAAAAACGACTCAGATTGTGAGGTGTTGGGTTCGATCCCCGGGTAGAGCAAAAGTGTTTTTGAGGTGCTCAAATACCTAGGTGTTGGTCCCTAGATGTCGGTCTCAATTATTGCCAAAAATATGAGTAATCGATACCAGGTCAATGAAATAGGGTGATGAGTATCGCCACTCTCGCCAACCGACAAAATAAATAATAAATAAATAAATAATAAACATTCACGGGACAAATTACACTTACTGATCTAACCCCAAAGTAAGCAAATTATTTGCTTGTATTATGGGTGTTAGTCAACGATACTAATACATAGAAATACATAATATATAAATACTTTTACATACATAATAACCACCCGAACCCAGAAATACAAACATTCATGCTCATCACACAAATGCTTGTCCCATTCGGGAATCGAAACGAGCCCCGTCGATTGCGTAGTCAGGGTCGCTAACCAAACGGGCAGGGGAGGGAGAGACTGAAGGGTGAATCCTGGTGAACCAGTGAACCGGAAAGTCTATAGGCATTTGATTCACTCTGCCTACTCCGCAAGGCAATTGACGTGATGATACTTTTTGAGCAATATTAGGTCACTGTCCATTTAATTGAAGTTGACTGTACTCTATACAATTGTATAATAAATAACCCGATCAAATGAATAGTTCCCATGACTAGACGATATACTGTCTATGAATAAAGCACTCCCATCGATTTTGTACTGTCGAAATCTAAACTCATTTGGGAAAGATATATTAATTTAATATCAATACTAGATGAAAACCCGGCTTCGCTCGGAAGTCTCATAATACGTAATTTTATATACTAACTCAAATAATAGACATTAAAATTATTACGTTGGTTTAATAAAAACAACACTTTAGTGTTGCTATTTTTTAATTTCTTCCGGCTTGAAGGAGATGGTCGCAGGTTCGAATCTCGCGTGTCGACATTTTTCTTTGTTGTTTTTAAAGTTTTTCAAGTTTCCCAAGCACAGGGTGAGTGCTATAAAAAAAAAACTAATTAAATTTGCTACAAGTCTTTTTTTCTTCTTTTACAAGTCTTTTTTTTATAGAAGGGGGCAAACGAGAAGGAGGTGCACCTGATGGTAAGTGATCACCGCTGCCCACAGATCATCCACAACACCAGAGGTCTTGCAGTTGCGTTGCCGGCCTTTTAAGAGTGAGTAAGCTGTTTTCTTGAAGGCCCACAAGTCATATATGTTTGGAAACACCCCTGCCGGTAATTGGTTCCACAACAAAGTAGTGCGAGGCAAAAAGTGTCGAGAGAAACTCACAGTTGTGGATTTCCAGACATCGAGATGGTGAGGATGGAATTTCAAATTTTGAAGCGATGTCCGATGATGGAATTCGGTGGCAGGAATTAATCCAAATAACTCGTCGGAACACTCCCCATGAAAGATACGATAGAAGACACAAAGTGAAGCAACATCTCTGCGCAATGCCAAAGAGTCAAGCCGTTTCGAAATAGCCAGGTCGTCAACGATTCGAACCGCTCTACCCTGAATGAGATCAAGAGGAAGGTACTGAGGAGCACCGGCCCAGAGATGATAACAGTACTCCATGTGGGGCCGAATTTGAGCCTTATAAAGTTGAAGGCGATGGGCCGGCAAGAAGAGCTGTCTCGCTCTGCTGAGCACACCGAGCTGTTTGGAGGCTAGTTTAGCCTTACCTTCCAAATGACCGCGAAACTGAACATAATTCATAGATTAGTAAAGTGACCAGGTTTTGACGACCCCATTCCGAGACATCGGTTAGTCGATTCTCAACTTCGACCACAAGCTCTCTTCGACGTGTTCCCGAGAAATACCGCTTCGGCCGGAGTATGTAGCATCACCAGTACTGTCATCTGCATAGCAATGTATGTTGCAAAAAACGCATCATGTCATAGATATGCAGAAGGAACAGTGTCGGTAATAGCACGCAGCCTTGTGGAACACCGGCATTGATAGATTTAAGGTCAGAGCACGCATCGTCAACTACGATCTTGATGCTCCGATCAGCCAAAAAACTGGTGATCCACTTGCATAATTTCTCGGGAAGCCCAAAGGAAGGCAGCTTTGCCAGAAACGCTTTGTGCCATCATACCCTATCAAAGGCCTTCGCTATGTCTAAACTAACTGCCAATGCCTCCCGCTTAGACTGCTTCAACTGCTTCCGCACACCGATGTGTTAAGCATACTAGAAAATCACCAGCTGAGCGGCCGCGACGGAAACCGCACTGGCGGTCGCTAATCAGCTGGTGCTCTTCTAAATATATTCTACACTTTTCATCGTCGGCACTTAGTGAAACTCCATTTTAATGTAATATTTTATCACTTATACACTTATACTGTTTCACAATAAAGCTATTATCACTTATTACCAACCGGTTTCGCTTACACAAGCATCATCAGGGCAATTTATAGTTAGTTTGTAACTAAACACAAAATTAAATGTCAACAAAATAACAAATTTGAAGGCAAATGCACATCATACCCTCAAAATATTCTAAATACTTGAGGAGCTGCGGTTGATGATTGTCTCCATAATTTTGGAGAACAAGGAGGTTATGGCTATCGGTCGATAGTTAGACGGATTTGAGCGATCTCCTTTTTTAGGGATGGGATGCACTAAAGCTGTCTTCCATGAAATCGGTACTACGCTGAGTGAGTAGGAGAGCCGGAATAGACGTGTTAGTACCGGCGCCAGCTCTGGAGCACATGATTTAACTACAATCGGAGGGATGCCATCCGGTCCACTCGACTTATGGACATCCAAGGAAAAAGGGCTTTACGCACGGAAGACTGCGGGAATTTTAATTCCGTCATAGAACTATAGCACTGCGGGATGGTAAGCGTTGCATTTCCTTGTTCATCTAGAGTCGAGTTGGCTGCAAAAAACGACCCAGAAGATCGGCCTTCTCCCTTGTGGTATGGGCCAGAGAGTCATCATCTCCGTGTAAGGATGGAAGAGAGGGCTGTGAGAAATTCACCAAGACGGTTTTGGCGAGAGACCAGAACGCACGAGTTCCCGAAGGAAGGCGAACTAATTTCTCACCAATTCGCCAATGTGTTCAGATTTTGCCTTGGCGATAGCTCTTTTGAAGAACCTCGTGGCGGAATTGTACTCCTTACGTAACGCGCTGGTTTTCTCATCACGAGATGTCGACGCTGCAGCCCAAGCCCGGTAGCATTCCAGCTTTCAGCGTGAAGCCGTTTTGCAGGAGCGACCAAACCAAGGCTGAGACTTACCACCCACTGGTACTGCAGAAAATTAAATGAAAAGTTCCGTGTCCTGCAGCACCACATCAGCGATAGAGTCAGCGATGACACTCGGATCATCCAGCGAGAAGCACAATATATCAATGTATCAATCAAGCAAGCATGGGTAGGACGCAAAAAAAGAACGCATCCCGTCCCAATCTGCTGACCTATATTACCAAACGCGACGACAGCCTGCAAAAGGAGGCCATGATATGCGCGTAACCACAGCCATTCGGCGTGGTGGGCATTAAAATCGCCTAAGATCACGATCTCAGCGGAGGGAGTCTGTTGTAACACGGAATCTACAGCCGTTTGAAGGTGCTCAACGAGCCTGTCGACTGCATAGAGGCATGCATAGATGCGGGGATGGTCGTCGCAGTCTACACGCATTCAGAGGATGAATAGATCCCTATAGCCTTCAAGGCTACTGAGACGTCGAGAGCAGATATCCTCTCTGACATAAGCACAACTCCCGCCCGAGGTACAAATGAATGCTCGAATTTGTACCCCGGGTAGAAGAGACATGAGGTATCAGCCGGAGAAGATATCTGCGTCTCAGTTAAAAAGAACAGAGCCGGCTTAGCCGTCTCAAGGTGGTAGTGGACGGCAATTAGGTTTGAGTGAAGACCCCTAATATTAGAGCGCAATTGTGCCCCCCTCCCGCCCCGCAGAGTGCGCAGGGCAGTCTGGGCATCCATGATGAGGCTGATTACAAACCCCTGAACATGGACGTCCGGAGGGGGATTCTTAACCCTTTACGCTAGTGGTACCCCTCTGGGGTAAATTTCTACCTTTAAATTGCGCTTCCATAGTGTTAGGGGGAGGGGGGAAAGGGAAAGTCGTTGTAATTAACTTTATTACAACTAGGTGAACTTTTATAATTTTTTAATTTTATATTTCAGAAATCAGAAATACTTTATTCAGTAAAACTTTTTACAAGTTATTTTGACACGTCAACATATTTTTTTAAATTTAAATTTGAACTTTAAATCACTCTTGTAAAGTGTACTTAATGTCGCTTAGTTAATATTGCCTTTTAAGTGTCGATATATTTTTTGAATATAACTAGCACCCCGTTGGTCTCGGTTGGGCTCGGCTTCGATCCCCGACGGGGACAAGCATTTGTGTGATGAGCATCAATGTTTATATTTTCGGGTTTATATATAATTCTAAGTATTATTATCGTAGACTAACATCCATATACAAATATTATATATAAAAATAGCTGTTGCCAGCGACTTCGTCCGCGCGGACTTCGTTTACTCCGCACAGCACCTGGCCGCTAGGTGATAGCGTGATAATATGTAGCCTATATGTTGACCCGACCTGTAACCATGCAAAATTTGAAGTAAATCCATGCAGTACCTTTTGAGTTTACCCCGGACATACATACAGACAAACAGACATAAAATTCTAAAAACTATATTTTTGGCTTCGATATCGATTGTAGATCACGCCCCAAGTATTCTTTTAAAAAAATATTTAATGTACAGTTTTGACTTTCCTACGATTTTATTATATGTATAGATTATTGTATATTATAGGTATTATACATTTTAATTATCAGCACCCTAATTTTCTCGCTATTGCTTGGGGTTGGCCCGTTGAGAACGCCAATGGGCATTAAGTCATCCATCATACTTTAATTGTGCATAAATTTAAATAAATAAATATTCAGTACCATTTGTGTCGAGCTGCTGGTTTGTGAGAAGAATGGTGATGCCATCGCCGTATTTTACAAAACTGATAACCACTATCGTTTAATGTTACACCATAAACGGGACTTATAAGTTAATGCACGCCTATTAGAGCTACAGGGTGTAAGACACTACCACCAGACCCTAAACAGCTCTTAAAATTTCGAGTTTTTTTATATCATAAGACAGCAAACAAGCAGATGGGTCTCCTGATGGAAAGAGTCAAACATCGCCTATAGACACCAAAGGTGTTAATGGTGCGTTGCTACCTTGTGGCGAGGTCTAATGCCACATGCATAAGTTTACCGGCTACCTTACCCTCCAAACCGGAACACGATAGTGACAAGCACTGACGCTATTGCGGCAGGAATAAGTAAGGCGGTGATACCAGACCCGGGCGAGACAATGCAAAACTCTACCACCTAGTAGTCACGATGGTAGTGACTCGCATAGCCAATCGGTCGCCTTTTACGACCTGCCTGCCTTTTACGAACGGCAGTTGATTTATTCTTCAAAGGAGCTCGGAACCTAACATACAAATATATACGATTTGTAAATTGAGAATAATACAGTTCCAGGAATGGAATTCGCGACCTTATGATCTGAGTCACAAACTGTAATTAGTTTTTCAAATATCTGTTTCAAGTATCTGAATCATATTTTTGGTCGTCGAGTTGGCTTATTATTCAATTAAATGGTTTTACAATATCTTTCGATGCAATCTATACATAATCGGGACTGACACCTATATCATAAGAAAGCATAGAATCATTACCTATTCCTTCCACTGAAGTGACAGGAAATAAAAACTACATAAATATACTTTCTAAAACAACTGCACAAATCTACAAGAGTCTCATCAAACTGTTATAGTACAAAATAAATAAGAGAAATCAAAATACTGTATTTGTTTATCGAAAACAATTGCGATGTTTTTCACAGCGTATCAATAAAATAAAGCTGTGGTATTTCCACGAAGCTTATCAGAGCGAATATTGTATCGTAAAAACAATTTATTATGATCGATATAACATTTTCAACGAGATTGTACCCTACGTTCCGTTACAGCGGCAGTGAATGTTCACACAATGGGAATGTACAGTCATGTACATTAGCGGACTCGCCTGGACAGTTGCAGCGATCGTAAAACGAGCCGCTCGCTTCCTGTGCGATAGTGATGTGAACTTATTATCCTGTGTTTCAAATTACGTTTTCTCATACAAAAATGTCACAAACAAATAAAGTTTTATAGGTTTTTCTATAGTCATCGAGAAACCATTATATCTTGCCATGTTTGTTTGTCTGTCGTGGCTTAGCTCAGGGACTGTAGGTATATGAATTAATCACATTAAAATATTGCTCAACAAAAATTTATAAGAAAATGGGGACATTTTTGTGCCTTGTTTTTTTCTATCATATTATTTCATGATGTAAGGTGTCTTCAAAAAGATACAAACGCTCTAGATTCTAGAGCGTTTGTATCTAGAGTCTAGAATAATTTATTTACTTGTTCATGGAGTAATGGACAGATTTTATAAATATAAAAATTAATATCAATTCCCTTGCGGTTAGACAAGGTTTACCGAACATTAAAGAATGATCTAGTTAATAACGATTTATAATAATATATCAAAATTAATAAACTTCAACTTTGATTTGTCTAATTTCGAGTGAATCTGAAATGCATTAGCTAAATTGTAGGTAACGCATTAGCATATTTTTACGTCATCTCATACTTCATAGAACAATATCTAATATGTATATTTTATTTCAGTATTTGTAAGTCTGTATGTATTTATGTATCTATTTATAAGTATTTGTGTAAGTTTACGTTATGTATTATAAATTTCATTATTAGTTTACATAGTATATGTAGTATATTTTAAGATTTGCTTAGGGCTACATAATATGTCATTACAATTTAGAGGCACCGCATACCTGCTTTCTGTTGGACTAAAGGGTGACTGGAGGAGAGTGCCACTAGGAATTAAGTTTGCCTCTTGTACAAATTATCTTATCGTTTACAATAAAGTTGAATGAATGAATAAATAAACAAAAAAACACCGTACGATTAAAAAAGGTAATAAATAATTTCATTCTCTTTTTTGTTTGCTTTTATAAATAAATAGGTTTTGAATCTTCCTTTATCTTTATATACAGTGTTAATCTTACCAGTGGCTTCTTTGTTTCAATTTATTATGTGCACTTAATTTTATATAGCTTTTTTATTTAGTATTTAAACATGTTAATTATTACACTAAAAAATTACAAAGAGCACCGAGAAAAAGAGAAAACGAGATATTGACAACATGTTAATCTACTTGCGTGATTCAGCTTGTCAAAATAAATATCAAAAATTAAAAATAAGTTAAATATTAATGTTTTATCGAATGATTAATATTCCAACACTATAAGTTAAGTACTATTATTTGTAATCGGAAGTTCTCACGTAACAAACACAATATCAGAAAATGAGGTGAGCTTTTGCCGAGCCATGTCCATACCGTGATGTATCGGACGTCCAGGCTCGCCTCAAATATAGCTCGTATTGCGTAGGCGAGCTGGAGTGTTTGCTCTGTCAACTCGGTTTCAATGTACGTCGAGCCTCGAGGTACCAATGTGTCAACATAGATCGTCGCCTTCAGAATAACCGACTATCTTTGCAAGAATAAAGTCACTTCGAACGCTTGGTGCATTATAGTTTTATACCTGCCTTCATTTATTAACTAGCAAACGGCCTCTACTTCACACGGTTATAATTAACTAGCTGTGCCCGCGACTTCGTTCGCGTGGAAACATTTCTAAAATAGAAACCCGTATAGTTCCCGTTCCCGTAGGATTTCCGGGATAAAAACTATCCTATGTCCTTTCTTGGGTCTCAAACTATATTTGTACCAAATTGTATCCAAACCGGTTTAGCGGTTTAGCCGTGAAACCGTAACAGACAGACAGACAGACAGAGTTACTTTCGCATTTATAATATTATAGTATATAATATATATAGTATATAGTATATAGTATATAGTATATAGTATATAGTATATAGTATATAGTATATAGTATATAGTATATAGTATATAGTATATAGTATATAGTATATAGTATATAGTATATAGTATATATAGTATAATAGTATGGAAGTATGGATAGTATGGATAGTATGGACTAGTACGGATTAATGGAGAGAATGAAATAAATGCAGAATGCGTTAAAGAACTATTTTATGCTGAAACGAAGTTCCCTATCGTACACTCAATTTACAAAACCGACACAAAAATATGACCAATGTTATTGCTCATCAATAGAGTTCGCCCCCTTCAAAATAATTAACTAACTTTGCGGCAGTAAAGTTACTTTGAATGATGATGCATTACACTTTTATACCTACCTTTATTTATTAACTAGCGAATCGCCCCTACTTCGCACGTCCCCGTAACCGTGCAGGTTTTTTCCTTCATTCATTCATGTGGGGGTGCAGACCCACCCACGAGCACATTAACATGTTTTCGATATCGTTTTTCACAAAAACTTTCATCGCCTATCTCACCTCCTTAGGGGTTGATTTTTTAAAAAAAACGACATGGGTTCCATTTCGGATCTTCAATTATCAAGTTTTATCAAAATCGGTTGATCGGTTTAGGTTGGAAAGCGTAACACCCAAACCATTTCACTTTTACATTTATGATATCACTGGTTGATCGGCGCAGCTTAAAAACTATTATATATAAATCGTCACCTATTGCAGCCCTTACAAAATGTTTTTTTTTTTAAAGTATAATTCATATTCCACTTCAGATCTTTAACTCTCTATTAAATTATGTTAAATTTCACCAAAATTGGTTGAGCATTTTAAACGTGAAAGCGTTAAAAACAAACTCACTTTCGTATGGCAGATGCAGATTAGCCTCTTCCAGCAGTATAAGTAATATAAGTTGGGATAAAATGTAATTTTTGACAGTCAGAAATAATATAGCTTTCTATTCCAGCAGTTCCAGAACTTAGGAGTTTATTTGCAAAAGTAACTGTGTCGTTACCTCTGTTGTCTAGTGATCCGGTGACGGTGTTGACCGCATAAGGTCCTGAGTTCGATTACCGGGTCGAACAATTTAAAACGTGTGTTGCCGGATTAGATAAGTGCCCGGTTGTCGGTTGGATGTCATTATGGGACTAAGTAACTTTGGCTAATCGTGGGTGCACTTGTTATAACTCTGCTTACCTCTTCGAGCATACAAGCGTTAAGATACTTTTTCTAAGTAACTCTACAAAGAAACTCACAAACTTTATCTTTTATAATGTTAATCTATATGTATAGATGTGGATATTCTAGACTTCTATTTTTATACGTTGTACCGTTATGAAAACAAGGGATTCCCGATTATTTTGTTTGCACTACCAAAAGAATTTGTTTGCGTACGCTTTCGAGGCACGTTTTTTCATCAAAAGCCAGGCGGCTGTAATTTACAGCAATCCCACACCGCCTTTGACGTAAGGTCTAAAATATCCACCCCGTTTACAAAGCCCTTTCAATTGACGGATTCTAACTATACGCAGTATTGTTGTGATAAATAACATTGCGAGGACAAGAGAAATTTGGTGGTTGTTTTGCTCCGGGTCAGACAAAATATCGAGACATAATAATAGGATATATTGTTTAAAGATTGAATGGGAATTTTCATACAGTTAAAAGACGATATAAAAATCTGGAAATCGAATTATTATACACATACATTGCTGCTCTACGGCAAAACTTTTCTTCTTGTTTTTCAGTTTCGAGTGAGCAACTGCAGGGAGATAAGTTTAGAGGGCCGAAAAACTTGTACATAAGCATCACAATCATATGGATGGCAATAACTTCAATTTTTTGGGAACCCTGCATTCAATTTCCACCAATATTATAATATAGAATACTATACTACTATATATTTTGAACATGCACGTATAGGCCTACATATATGTAGATATTTTCGTTTTATCTTAGATCTTCCGATCACGACTTATTGAAAACCCACCGCAGGATTAAAATCTTTCAAACAAAAAATGAGAGGTGTCCTATGAACTACGGTTGGAACAGAATTCCTTTCACTATATCCGAAATAGTAGTGTCAAGTTTAACTGGACGTCCGAGTCATTTTTATTAAAAGGGTAATGTGTAACCAGGGACCGTATGGTATGGAAGTATGGATTTTTGTATATTCTCAAAACAGAAGGCAAGCTATATAAATTAAAAAAAACTTTAGTTTCCTAGGTGATCTTTGCAAAATGGTCGGTTTTTGTATTTAATTTGGTGTCAACAAAAAAATTGTAACAGATTTTTCGGTTAAACTTCTAATTCTTTCATCTTTGTCATCTTTGACGTTATCTTTAACGTGCAATAACAAACTCCGATTCGAAAAAGCTAAATTGTTTCTACTTACAAATATATCGATAAGCTTGTCGTCTGAATAAGCTTATTTTGTTAAAGGCGAAAAATTCGAAGTTTAAAGCGCAAGAGTTCATTATAAAGTAAACTCGGTAATCTTACGAAGGACATACTTTGTATAGTCTATCCACTTACATACTTTAGCGCCGTAAACCTATAAAAAGTTTATAACAAGTATCTAAAAGAATCTTAACTTTACAAATTACAAACTTGTTACTTAAAACTTCGTGGAAGTCATGGAACAGTCGATCTCTATATGTCCATGGTCCACATATATACAGGTCCGGTATTTCTTTTGTTTTATTATATTACAAGCCGTTCCTTGCGGTTTTACCTTTGTTTCTTAAGGATTATACTATCGTATCATAGAACCAACAATTTTCTTTAATCTATATATTACCACGGAAGTCAAAACTTTGAACCCCTTTTTAACAAAATTACACGAACTGAGGAGTATGTGATTTGTCAGTTATTAAATGAAGTTATTAATGAAAAGTGGTCCAAAGAAGTAATATGATGTTCTAGATATAAAAAGAGAGAGAAGATGAAATTAAAAAGGTGTCTGAAACATTTTGAACGAGAAAAACAAAGGATAGATCATTGTGATGAACACTTGGCGAAGCCGATGCTAGAAAGCAAGAAAATCAAGAACCCGGTGTCTAATATCAAAACAGTTATTAATATTTACTTTAAATCGAAAAAAAAAATTATAACAAGTAGTAATAAAATTAATTGTAACTTATAAATAAATAAATATCGCTGGACAAATTACACAAATTGATCTAACGCCAAAGAAAACAAATTATTTTACTTATGTTGGGGCTCAACGATACCATTACATAGAAATTCATATATACATAAATACGTCTGCATACATAATTAACACCCAAACCCAAAAATACAAACATATATGCTCATCACAAAAATGTTTGTGCCTGTCAGGAATCGAACCCGAACCCCCCTCGATTCGTAGGTAGGTTCGTTAACCACTCGACCAACGGGGCAGTCTAAAGCTTGTAACGAATTTCGACCAGCGAGCGGCGGTGATCGCTTAGTAAATATAATTTGGCGAGCGATTCAATCAAGCGATTAGCAAATACAAATAAACACACTTCAATTTATAGCTCAGACCATGAGATTACAGATTCGATCGATCGGGCAAAATGTTATTAATTTTTTCGGGGTTATGTAGTTGAGGGTTTCAGTAGCAGCTAAGAAACTGGAGAAGGTGTATTAAAACTCTCATGCATCGAACGAGCTAGCGAAACCCAGTATGTAATAGCAAGAAATAAGTGATCAACAATTCGTATTTGTCACAATTTCCACTGTGTTACAAGCTCACTTAAGATAAACAGGGTCGATATGTCGCGCACGATATAAAAGAAGTTTCCCCAATAAAAAAAACTCATATCTTGTTAATTCGATGCGACGCAACGAGGAAACGTTCGTCGTGGCATTAAACGAGATATAGTTCTTCTAATTGATCAAAATCTCTCATTTATCACGCTCTGTACTTCCTAAATTATTTTTAAAATATTCCAGTCCTAATATATCTATACTTTATATCCATACTAATATTATAAATACGAAAGTCTGTCTGTCTGTCTGTCTGTTACGCTTTCACGGCTAAATTGCTGGACCGATTTTCATGAAATTTGGCATGGATATAGTTGAAGATCCGGGGTCAAACATAGGCTAATTTAAAAAAAAAAACAATTCCTGGAGGGCTGAAATAGGGGATGAAATTTTTATTAAAAGCTATTTGGACGACTTATTAATATACTCGCGGGCGAAGCTGCGCGGGTCAGCTAGTTATTATATAAATGCGAAAGTCTGTTTGTCTGTTACTCTTTTACTACTTAACCACAGAACCAACAGTTTAAGATCAGGCGACAAACATAAGCCCAATTTTTTGAAAGGCTGGATTAGGGGGATTAATTTTGTATGAAAACCTATATGAACAACATGTTGATTTAGCGTGTCCATAGGTATATCGTACATGAAAAGTTTTGCCCCCGGCTTGGTCCAAGCTGCCCTACAAAGATAAGACTATCTACCATCTACCAGACATGTCATAAATGGTGACCGATTGGCTATGTAGTGGCGATAGGTGTTGACGGTACCGCTAGGCGCTTATGGCGGCAGAGCAGTATAACCATCGTGGTTACACGAGAGATAACCATCGTGGTTAGACGATAGATATCCATCGTGGTTAATGAGATGATATGGCCATCGTGGTTAGACGAATGAGTTAACGAGTGATGGTGGTAGCTGACGGTAGTATTGCCTACCGTCAAAGCTATACACGTCACTGCCATCGTGACTACTAGGTGGTAGAGTTACGCAACGCCTCGCCCGGGTATATGGTATTTACTTACGCCTTACCTTACGTCTTACCTACTCTTGCCGTAATATCGTCAGTCCTTTTTATTGTTGTGTTTCAGTTTGGAAGGTGAGATATCTGGCAGACTTATGCAATTCATCTCATCCCACTACACTAATAGCAATGCATTATTAATTCTTTGGTGTCTCTAGGCCAGTATTTCTCAATCTGTGGTCCGCGGACCCCTGGGGGTCCGCGAGCATGTGTATGGGGGTTCGTCGCCTTATCTATGGAAATTTGAATTAATAAATAAATACCAATGTTTTCTATTAAAGGGATCCCTGATATTGTGCTTGATTTTCCTAGGGGTCCGCGGACTGAAAAGGTTAAGAAACGCTGCTCTAGGCGATGGTTGTCTATTTCCATCAGGAGAGCCATCTGCTTGTTTGCTATCTAAAATATATACATAAAAATAGTTTGCGATCTCACTACACGGGTCAGCTAGTTAAAAATTAAAAGACTTTCTATTAATCAATCAATCAATCATTTATTGCAGAAAATAGGGTTGGTTACATGTGATCTCACATTACATAAACATAGTTCCTCCTATTTTGCCGTATAAACAGCATGCAACTTAAATTTAACTTATGTTAAAATTAACATATGAAAATAAAATTGTCATTAAAATTATTAGTACATTAATAATATTATTATAATAATATATTATAAAATATTAATTATAAATATTAGTTTATTAGTATTTTGTAAAAATATGTATATAATATATCTCAATATTGTGAAATGTCAATGAAAAAAAAATAATTAAAAATACAATATACAATTAATAAAACCTAAGATGAATTAACACCGTTGAAGAAATTTTGGAATTAATAAAAATTCTCGTACACTGTAAAAATGTCTGCCCTTTAGCCACTCCAAAAAACTTTTTTTGAATTTCTTTAGGGTTAGTGATTTAAAATTATCTGGCACAGCGTTATATACTTGTATACACATAGAATAATACTGCTTGTGATACAACGCTGTCCTTGGCACGAGTTTATAAATCAGCCTATTGGAATTGCGCGTATTTTTAGTATATATGTCCCGTGCCTTAGAAAACAGTTTATAATTTGTCTTAACAAAACATACCAATTCGTATATGTACATGCATGGAAGTGGTAGAATATTCAAGTTCTTAAAGAGTGGTTTGCATAAAACGAATGGTGGTTTTGCACATATAGCTCTGATACATTTTTTGTGCAATAAACGCCTTGTTTATATCTGTAGAATTTCCCCACAATAGCAGATCTTACCTAAGCACTGAAGCCACGTATCCATGATATACTTTCAGCACAGTAGAAAGACCTGTTGTTTGCCTTAACCGGCTTAACACATAAACAAATCCATTTATTTTGGTACACACATTTTCCACTTGTGCTTTCCAGTTTAATTTATCATCAATGAGGATGCCTAGAATTCTGATTTCCAAGTTGAATGTTTAGTTTATTTTGGTTGTGATCGTTGCAATAAAATAAATAATTAGTTTTAGTCAGATTTACTTTTAAATTATTGCATATAAGCCAATTTATCGCCTTTTAGACTGTATTATTTATTTCGTTATTAAGATTATTATTGAAATGTCGTCGGCAAACAATGTGCATCAACAATCTCATATAATATCAAATTATTGTGTGTATCTGTACTATAAATTATAGTGATGTGGCAAAACAAGACACAATAATTTATGCCACATTAGCAATTAAATAAAGGATTTCTGTCAAAATTCATAACAAACCATAAAACAAGTTTGTGAATACATTAAAGTTGCTCGATAAAACAAAATGCCGTAAGCTAAAGTAATTATCTACTGCAAAAACCGTGTCCGGAAACAAGAAAACTTTTTCTAATTTGTCTAAACTTGTGCGATTTAAAACAACAGGAGGCATTGTTTTCATTTGCCTTTTTATTTGAATATATCCCAAGTGTAAATCACTTTTCTTGTAAACATCAAACCCAGTGACAATTTGCTATGTCTAACTAAAAACTTTTTCTAATTTGTCTAAATTTGCGATTTAAACCAACAGGAGGCATTATTTTCATTTGCTTTTTACTTGAATATATCTCAAGTGTAAATCAGTGTTCTTGTAAACTTCAAACCCTGTGTCAATTTTCTATGTCTAATACTAGGAAATATGAAGGCAAAATTCTAGTAATTTTCGTAGTGCGAGCGTAATCTTTTTTATATCTTAGATTATTATTATGTTTCTCCTAATGAAAAGAGACTAGGAGGTGATAGGAGCGAACCTTTTAATATTAAGTAAAACGTTTTATGGGGTACAAACCTTAAATGATTTTATATAATATTAAATATTTATGATATTTAATATGGTAGACTAATCTACCGGTCACTTAATCTCCAAATCGAAACCCGAAAGTGACAAGTACTTACGCTATTACAACAGGAAAAGTTAAGAGGTGGTACTAAATTTGTGCGAAAAATTGTAGAACTCTAAACTGAAGTTGTAGCTGATAAACTTATGATGTGACTTAAATATGTGATATGATTTAAATATGTGATATGATATGGCGATCTTGCGAACAGCAACGATAAACTTATGCACGTACATCACTATCTAGTACACATACATCGTAGATAACGCAAATATAGGTATGCCTTTCATTTGTCTGAAAAAAGTGAAACGGACTTATTATAAGCTGAAAGATGGAGAGCTTGGTTTCTTATAGGTGAAAAATACAGACGTCCTTTAACTAGATATATCCTCTGTGGTCTGCGATATTTATTGTTTGAGCGTATATTATTCAAAAACCGCTAAATATCGTACCATTCATTATAGGTACGAATTTCATGTCAGCGTGTTTCAGAGAAGTTTTCTAGCTAAACATTTTTAAATAAAACAAAAGCTCGAGGATGAAACAGCGTGGTTAACTGATATAACATGTTTTAAGCAATTCAAAATATTACCAAAAAAGCACTCATAGGATTTTCGCTAAATACAGCGAATATAATAAAATTCATACCGCGCATTAGTCATAATGTAAATTCATGTCACCAACCCGGCATAACATGTTGCGTCTAATTTGGCGCTAACAATGAGAAATGCGATGGGTATTCGTTGGCTTTTTTAACCCTACAATTTCAGCTTCCAAATATTTCTCAATTTATGCTTATCTGTCGCTGCCGCACTGAGATAAATTGCTTATGTTGTGATTTGGTTGTTTCTTGCTCTGACGGGTTAAATTATCATATTACTCATAATCACTCATATTTGATTTGCAAAAGTTAGTACGTGAATAATGCGTATATGGGTTATTCCGTTCTAACTGTGATATAATGTCAGTACCGTGTCATGTCTATTTTTAGAATTTATTTATAAATTGTTAGTTTTTTTTTGTCGTAAACATTAGAATTTATGAGGTAATTAGTTTAAATCATTTATTACGACAAAAAAACTAACAATTTATAAATAAATTCTAGAAATGGACATGACACGGTATTGACATTTAAGTGATATATTGTAAGTTTTCTGTAAGTGGAAAGTTATATTATATGAAAATAATGTTGAAATATGTTTATTATTTTCCAATAAGTACAAAAATTTCATAAATTAATTATTAATTAACGACCTGTGAGAACAAACAATACAGGACATTGAATATCACAGTTAGAACGGAATCACCCATATATGTGTATTTATATTTGTTACGTCCCTATAATGTTATTTCATTTTTATGCCATAAGATAGCAAATAAGCAGATGGCTCTTCTGATGGCAAGAAACAGCCACCGCCAGTGGACACTAAAGATGTCAGTTGTGCATTGTTTTCCTTGTCCCCGCGACAAGTCTTAGTACCACATGCACAAGTTTATCGACTAGCTTACCCTCCAAAGTAAAACACGACAGTGACACGAACATTGATGCCATTACGATAAAAATAGGTAAGGCGTTAGTACAAGGCCCTGGAGAGACAAAACTACAGATAGTCTATTCTTCAAAGGAGTCTTGGACCAACAATTAATCTCAGATAATGATATTTTCGCTTAGTTGATGTCACTTTTTTATATATAACTAGCTGACCCGGCAAACGTTGTTCTGCCAAGCCAAATCGGTTCAGTCGTTCTCGAGTTTTAGCGAGACTAATGAATAGAAATCGATTTATATATACGTATGTATATATATATATATATATATATATATATATATATATATATATATATAAGCAGATGGATTTCCGCTATTGCGACAGGAACAGATAAGGCTGTGGTACCAGACCCGGGCGAGACAAAGTAGAACTCTGCCGCCTAGTTAGCCACGATGGAAGTGACTCGCATAACCAATCGGTCACGTTTTACGACCTGCCTGGCAGAGCGGCAGTTGACACGGGAAGATTATTAACGGTAAGTGAATTAATGTTGCTAAGGGTGTTTCAACTTTCATATGATACTAGGTGACCCGTGGAGCTTCGCCCGCGAGTATATTAATATTTCGTCGACATAGTTTTTCAGAAAAACGTTCATCTCCTATTCCAGCCCTTTAGTGGTTTACTTTTTAAAATAAACTTAACCTATGTTGGACTCCGGATCTCCAAATATCTCTATGCCAAATTTAATCATAAGCTGTTTAACGATTTACCCGTACAAGCTTAATGGACAGACAGACAGACAGACTTACAATAATAATTTAGTTTGATAGCTGTTTTGTTTCTAGTAAAAGAAATAAATTGAATATTACGAAGTATTTACATGGACTAGTGAAAACTGTGCATTTATTTAAATTGATAATGTAAATTCAGCTTTGTATTTAACTAAATTTTCTAAAACATTCTTTAAAATACAATCTTAGATATTTTAAAAATGCATAAGTTACATTTAAAAGCAATAATAATAAAAACTGCAAAAACATGGAGTGCAGGCACGTAATCAGAGTGCTAAGTGTGAGTTTTTCTTTTCGCATTCGATCGTGAGCGCGTTTCGAGTTTACTAGGAATTTGTATGTGATTTGTACAGCGCCACCTAGTGGTAAACTGGTTTCTCACGTTTACCACTAGGTGGCGCTGTACAAATCACATACAAATTCCTAGTAAACTCCAAACGCGCTCACGATCGAATACGAACGAAAAACTCACACTTAGCACTCAGGTACCTTTTATTACACGCTCATTTTGTCAAGTGACGCGTAGAGCTACCGTAGAACCGTAGCACCTTACGTCTTAACCTACGTGTGCTACCAACGTCTACACGTGTCTACGAAACGGAATGCCTTTTCACAATATGGTAATGAAAAATACGATACCTTTTATTAAACAAAAAAATTGTAAGTTATTTGATACATGATGCATGATTAAAAAACTTATTTTTTAATATAGTCTCTTTCGTTAAGGTTCTTCTTTTAAATAATTTACAACGTTTTAAATAATTTTAACCATACTCAAATTTATTTAAAAAGTATTTTAAATAGTTTAGTGCAATCGGGTGTTGAAAATGCTTTGGATTGCAGTTTTTTTATTAATATATCCTAGGGAGAGTACAGAGGCAATATACATACTATTAAACCTGTATAAAGGCGAATGTTGCGCGAAAATTTATATTTTCCTACCATAAATACTACACCGATCATTATGAAATTTTGCATACACATTGCCAGACAAAATAGATTCATTGAGAAAAGTACCGTTTTCGTGGGATGGAAAAATAGCTTTTTACGCGGGAAAAATGTATGTATTAAAATCATACTCGCCCTGTTTGAAAAAATTATAACGTACTTTTGAACGTCTTTTACTAAAAACGTCTATTTAAGGCCATTCGAAAGATCAAAATTAATCATCATTTCCCAGATATACAGATTCTAAAAAATCAAAATACTGTCATTTTGAACAAACTAGATGTTTGAACCGAAAAAAGCTATGTTTATAGTCTTTATTCCTTTGAGCTAATAATACCTCAATTTAGAGACGGCCTGCAAGGTTGACAGGTTCACAGTTTTTTTTTAAATTTCTTAAACTTTTCTGCGACGAATTGATTCAAATATTGAAGATTTCTAAGTCTGGGTTAATCAATTGATATTGATTGCGTTTCGATAAGTCAAGGCATTCGAAAGTTATGAGAAGTTTACATACATAAATACACAGACCCATAGACATACGTACATGCAAATGCTTTGACGTCATTATGAAAATAGTCAATAAAGCTACCTTGGAACTCAAAGCGTGGATATGTTATGAAACTTGATTTTCGGAAATCGGGATCAAATCAGTAACTTCTATTAGGAGGATAACTTCCTCCTAAGAGAAGTTACTAGTTTGATCCCTAAACATAAAAAGATGAATAAAATCGATGAAATCATTCTCGATTTATAAGCGTGACCAAGGGAAGTAGGGATTTGTTTTTGTATATATAGATTGTGTTGTTCCTACTAATGACCGTATAAGTAATGGTAGGTACACGTCCCGGTAAAAAGAGAAACATCCATTTTGATATGTACGAGACAGACTGATGAAGCGTGAGATATTTTTTAAACGAATGCTGAAAACCTTTTAGAGATTTATGTTTCCACGTACGTACGCAATTGAAAAACGTGCCAGCAACATTTCAAAAACTTGTAATTTTTATTTTAAACTTTTTAAATACTTGGACGATAAAGCTTCGCAGGTTTTGTTTTATAAAATCGTACTTTTATCATAAAATATATTTAAATAAATCACATACTTTTAAAGTAATTAACACCTGCTCGCTTCGCTGGGCGCAAATTCATTCATTGATGGTTAATAAAATTTTATAAACTATTGGGTTGGGTTAAGGATGCTGTTGGGGCTACCTCGGTACTGCAGTGCATCTGGGATGTTTGCCGAGACCCGCATTGACAGTTTTCATGCGATCTTGCGCAAACGTGTGGCCTCGGTGATGCTGCGGGTGCGGAATAGCACCAACGGTCTCCTTAACACCATATTAGATAGAGTGGATTGTCCTGTGGTAAGGCACTGGAACGCATGTCACATGCGTTCCAGAGCGCTTATATTTAATATAAAGTAAAAATTAAATAAATTAATTTAATAATGTAAATTCTCAATTGTAATTAATAATGTAAGTTTTATAATTATTTTTTTTTTGTTTATAATGTAATAAAATCTGAACATTAGCTAATTTAATTATATTATTGTGTTAACATTATAAGCATGTAATATGAAATCTATGGGCATGGTACCTGAAATAAAGATTTATTATTATTATTATTATTATTATTATTATTATTGGACACTGCTGGTAAGACATTTTGCGAAACTGATATTTTCTCACTAGTACAAATAATATCACTTATAAATAAATAAGTAAATAAATAAATAAATAAATAAATAAATAAATAATAAATATTCACAGGACAAATTACACTTACTGATCTAACCCCAAATTAAGCAAATTATTTGCTTGTGTTATGGGTGTTACTCAACGATACTAATACATAGAAGTACATATATAAATACTGGAATATATTTCATAAACAGCCAAACCAGGAAATACAAACATTTATGCTCATCACACAAACGCTTGTCCCCTTCGGGGTTCGAACCCGAGCCCCGTCGATTGCGTATTCATTTGTGTGATGACCACACATGTTTTTATTTTCTGGGTTTGGATGTTTATTAAATATATTTGAACATTTATATAAGTATGTATTTCTATATATTAATATCGTTGAGTAACACCCATATCACAAGCAAATAATGTGCTTACTTTGGGGTTAATTCGTGTAATTTGTCCAGCGATATTTATTAATTTTTTATTATTTTTTATTGTCAAAAAATAAACCCGTGAATTATAAAGTTTGTATGAAAAACTATTGTATATATTTTTCAATCGACCTCTAATGATGGAGCCACACCAACGGGATATGCTGTTAATTATCGCGAATGTGGACGTTTAACGTAGGTGTAAAAAACGTCTTAACGCGATAATTTGACAGCGACATTCATAATGCCATTTGACGTTAAGCGATAGATCAAGTGGTGGTCAACCTATAAAATAAAAGTATTTTATTTATTTTATTTTATAGGTTGACCGCATTGTGTAGTTCTTTAACATATTTGCATATAAAATAATGTAATAGACGCTATGGTCGTGATTCGACTTTCTTACATAAATATTCGTATCGATATGTAATCGAGAATTCATAACTTTACGTTGTGTGAAGAAAAAAAACAAACAAAGAAATCAATTTGTCTCACTAAAATGTATCTTTCGATAACAAAAGCGATTTCAATAACATTTTTATTACAGTCTCGGCAAGGAATCAAAATAAAGTTATTGTGCAAACAACTCATTTTGCAAAGTAATCTGAGAACCGAGCGCGTATTACAAATAAAACGCCGCCATTGCGATGTCAGTAATTGCTATCTCCTGGACAATGCAACTCATAATTTATTATAATTAAAGGAGATTTTTTAAAGAACTGTATAAGTAGGTATAGCATTAGTCCCATACAACTAATAATTCCACGTACCCGGACAAAGCGGTTCGACTCAACATTCTTCCTTCGAACCGCAAAGGACTGGAACATGCTTCCTGAGTCTGTGTTTCCGGACGAGTACAATCTGAACATCTTCAAGAGAAGAGTGAACAGGTACCTTCTAGGGAAGCGCGTTCCATCTTAGGCCTCATCTTAGCTTACCATCAGGCGAGATCGAGGTCAAGCGCTTACCTACGATAATAATAATAAAAAAGTATCAAAAGAGGAAAATATATCCCATTTTGATATTCAAACTGATATTATAATGTGAAAGTCTTTAACTATACCACTAAACCGATTTCGATGTAATTTTATAAGGATATAGTTAAATCTACGGGGTCAAAGTAGACTAATTTATTTCAAAAATATTTTTTTAAATATTTGCACACCATACAATGGTAGAATATTTTGCTAACTTAATTAATTTTTAACAACTTATAACACTCATACTCTTGCAAATAAATGTTTTCTTTTTTCTTTCAAAAATCAACCCCTAAGGATCTGAAATAGGGGATAAAAAATTGGATGAACTTTCTGACACTTACATTAATGATAATAATATATCAATCAATTTGCAAGCGAAGCTGCGCGGGACTACTATTTAACTACATAATATTTTTTTGAACACTTATTTAGTTATTGGTCACAATTAATTCAGCTCTGATCATAAGTCGGGTTCCGATTTCCGGGTCGGGCAAAAGTGTAGTGTATATTCAACTTTTAAGAAAATAATACTAATAAGTTGAGACGAGCACGAAAATTTACTTAATGCAAAATTGCTACGAATTTGCTACAAAATCAGAGCGTAGTGTCTTTACTCGTAGCCTAATTACACGCCTATTAACGATCACCGGTTACTTAGAAGTTTTTTCAGTGAGATAAAATATTATTTCATTCCCGTCACTATAAAATATTGTGAAGTATTAATTTTCATTTTATACATACAAAGCCGTCTTATGTACAGTGTACAGTGGTAATAAAATCCATGTCTGACTGTAAAGGGGCTTATAACCAGATCAATGACGTTACCCAAAAATTTTAACTCGTTTTTACTCTTCAATTTCCCTAAAATTTAGGGAATATTTTAAACATTGAAAACCACGTGGAGTCAGTGGCAGCACGCAGCCATCTGAAGGCTACGACATCAAACAGATTGACCGCACTTTGATTTCGACCGTCGTCTTCTAACATTTTTTGTCGACATTTTGTGATGCCATAGTAATATTTGAAATATTGTTACGTACTCGGGTTTGTAATTGTAAGAAAACACCACTTATATTAAATCCGTGTATTTAGTATACAAATACACAAGACAACACAATGTAATACTAAAATACACTTTACACGCTAGTCACTCACTATACTATCACTGAACTTCTCGCTTCTCGCTTCGCATTGTTCACTTTAAGTATTGCTCTCGATCGCTTGATAGAAACTGCCCTGTATTTGTCACCATATCTCTATTTAGCTATCTCTTTCTTTTATTTCTAGATCTCTCCAGCGTTCCAACTTTACACGTTTCTAGATTATTCGTAACAATATTTAATCAAAGATTAATTATTTTGATCGGGGGAAATTTATCTACCTATATCCTTAAAATAACATTTACAATTATATTAAGCCACCAAACAATACATTTGAAGATCTGGCAGTGTTTTTTACGCACTGTATAACTAAAGTAATAATTACGTCGGCTCCGTTGCGGAGTAAACACAGAGAATTGAATATCACCAGACCCCTAGATTATCACTCCGATTTAGCAATTCATTGGCTGGTCAAATAGCAACTCACGGATACGACACACTTTTTATATATTGAGTAACTATGGGAGATGGTTATCTGTTTTCATCAGGAGAACTATTTGTTTGTTGAGCGTTGGTGGTCGGTACCACTGAAGAGCTTAGTAGTAGAACCAACGTGCTTACTATCAGGATGACGGTTATTGAGGTGACGTTACTACTGTAGAGGTTTATAGCGTCACATAGAGATAGCGATAGAAAAGGGACAATCTTCTCAGTCAGGCAAGGTGTACTACCTAGGGACCGAAATCCATCGGAGAAATGTTTAAAGATGTATATAGTGTTACTAGATAAATAATTGTAATATCGTGATTTAGGATTTGCTTGAATTTTTATGTATTGCCTTATTTGTTTGCTATCCTATAAATAAAAATAATTTAGTAAAAAAAGATTATTATTTATTATTTTTAATACCCAGAACCTACATCTTACGCGTATTTTTAAGACAACACACCACCTCCTGATTCCGAATTAATATTTAAAAAAACCTGTGCATGTACTTATGTATGTAAGAAAGAAGTTATACTTCTTTGGCGTAACAAGTTATAAATCTTTCTAAAAATTTTATCCTTCGCATTATCCTATGTTTGTAGAGAAAACAACACTAATAATAGAAAAAAGTTATTAAATACATTGAAAGGAAGTTTTAATATGACGCATTACAATATAATACAATACAATAACTCTTTATTGTGCACCAAAAGTAAATGACAAAATATACAACACACATGACTATTTCTACATATATTAGATACACAAAGGCGGTCTTATCACTAAAAAAGCGATCTCTTCCAGACAACCTTAAGGATAGGATAATAATATATTCTAAAAGTGGTGCTAACCACGAGTACATTTATAGTTTTTGCTTCTAAAAGAAATAAAGACAACATTCCAATAATATAAAATAACAAAAAATAAAAATAAGCAAACAGATTACTGGTAATACGTAAACTACTTACATTACATAAAATGGATAAATTACAATTAAGTGACGTTTAATCATATTCTTGAAAATGTTTAGACTCGGCGCTTTCCTAATATCCTCAGGAAGAGAATTCCAGAGTGTCACAACTTGAGAAGTGAATGAACGGCTGTAATAATTAGTATTTTGAATTGGCATTAAAAGAGAACGATTGTTAGCCGATCTCAGATATTTGTCTTGGTTGATACGGAAAGTGAATCTTTCCTTCAAATATACAGGAGAATTTGGATCATAAAGAATGGAGTAAAGCTGTGAGAGAATATGTGTATTCCGACGAAGATGAATTGGTAACCATTTGAGCATGATGCGAAATTCGGAAATGTGATCATATTTGCGCAGACCAAATATGAATCGTATACATAGATTTTGGAGTCGCTCAAGTTTATTAATCTATTCTACGCATTATCTAGTTAAATAAATTTTATTTAAATATCATGAAAGAATTATTTGTACATAATTTAAAAATAAACGATTAAAAAAAGAAACTAATATTTTGACTAGCTAATTTCTTGGTTTCAGTTTTTCATGGCTGTGTGCGCGCATCCGTAGGAATTTACTTTCATAATTTTTCCCTGATGCGCTAAAAGAAGTGTAACTTCAAAAATTTCTTCATATATTTTTTAAAAGATAGCAAACAAGCAGATGGATCTTCTGGTGGAAAGAGTTAACCATCGCCTATAGACAACAAAGATGGAAACGGTGCGTTGCTATCTTATGGCAACGTCTAATGCCATATGCATAAGTTTACCGGCTACCTTACCCTCCAAACTGGAACATGACAGTGACAAGCACCGACGCTAATGCGGCAGGAATAGGTAAGGCGGTGGTAACAGACCCGGGTGAAACAATGCAGAAATCTACCACCTAGTAGCCACGATGGTAGTGACTTTAGTGTATTTGTGTCAAATGAATGGAAAGAGTCAACCATCGCCTATAGACACCAAGGTGTTAATGGTGCGTTGCTATCTTGTGGCGAGGTCTAATGCCATATGCATAAGTTTATCGGCTACCTTACCCTCCAAACCGGAACACGACAGTGACAAGCACTGACGCTGTTGCGGCAGGAATAGGTAAGGCGGTGGTACCAGACCCGGGCGGACACCATGCAGATCTGTAACCACCTAGTAGCCACGATGGTAGTGACTTGCATAGCCAATCGGTCGCTTGTTACGACCTGCCTAGCAGAACGGCAGTTGGCCTATTCTTTAAAGAAGCCCGGGACCAATACGGGGGAAAAATCCAGTAAAACGTTGGCCTAGAACCTGAATTCTATAATCTAAGCTGAATAAACTACCTTCCAGACCAAATATGCTAGCTTAAGCTATGTCTATTCTTACTCAATTTTAAACATTTTAGTATAAATGAAACAATAACCTAGTTTCATGTAAATATCCAAAGCAGATGTAATTAACACAATACATAAAAGACGGCAGTGTTGTTAGTTTCAAGTACCGCACCGACATTAATACACCAAATTTATGCTTGTGAGTTTTTATGCTTGTGTGGGCGCGTTAATTTCAAGTTCGCATGAGGGAAAATAAAAAATTATCACCTTCTACTTAAATACTAAAACATAGATAAGTTTTCCCCCGTGTTAGTCCGGGATCCTTTGAAGAAAACCTCTTGCCACCCGACTGCCGTTCTGCCAGGCGGGTGGTAAGAGACGACCGATTGGCTATAAGTGACGACCATCGTGACTTCTATTTGACTTCAGCAATACCTCGACCGAGCATTTGGTAGCACCGCCTTACCTATTTCTGCCGCAATAGCGTCTGCATCTATGCTAATCTGCTAATCTGTTTGCTATTTGTTATCTTTTGAATATGATATATAAAACACACACACACACACACACATTTATATATATAGATGTGAAAAAATGAAGTGGTGGTGATCTAATGTAAAACTGGTTTTCATAAATCGAGGTAAAATCTGTAACTTCAGGTAGCGGGACGTTAACACTACGGTACACGCGCCCCTTTTTTTTTACTTGAGTACACGCGTGGCCTACTATATTAGGCCATTTTAAAATGTTGATAAATTGTATATTCATAATAATTTGATTAAAACAATAAATGGAATGAAATAGTTATTTATTTTACTTAGTATTACAAAATTATAAATTATATATATTATTTAAAATAATGAACAATTAGCAATTTAGTAAATATCTAAAAAATAGTAACAAAAATGGCACTTCTGAGATCAATGTATTTTTTTTTAAAATTAACCCTAAACTTAATAACAATTTTCTCTGTTTTCGTAGCAATCAGGACATACTACTGCTTGGTGATCGGGACAAATCCATTTGTAACAAGTCTTGCACCATTTTTTTGTCGACCGATTTCGGACTCTCGAGCAGAGTGCACATCGACCAACTCGTCCTGTCTTTGGTGTCAAATCATGTTGAGCCTCCTGCGATTCTTGAACTGTGCTACCCAAAAGTGCTCCAATCCTGAATTTAAATTGTCGGGGAAGAGTTTCAATAGATACCCGACGGATCAAAACCAATTCGTGCAAAAAGTTACGCCTAATAATCTTTTCGGGTAAGGCGTTCATTTGGTTGATTACCAAAGCATTAATTCCAACAATGTTCATCAAATCAAAAAATATTGTTAGTGGCCATCGACGGCTGTTACGCAGAACGCTATACTGCTTGCACATTTAGTACGATTATAAAACGTAATAATCTCAGGTTTGCAATCTTCGTTGGTATCAGGATCTATAGCAGCATCCATCTCTGTTTAACGAGAACACGTGGAAGCTCCCAACGGACATTAATCATTAATTATTTTTAAATTAAAATTTATTTTTAATTATTAAGCTCGAGCGATCGTGTTCGACGGTGTGCCTGTTAAAAAACGCCTGTTAAAAACGCCTGTTAAAAAACGCCTGTTAAAAAACGCCTGTTAAATAACGCCTGTTAAAAAAGTCTGTTAAAAAACGCCTCTTAAAAAACGCCTGTTAAAGAACGCCTGTTAAAGAACGCCTGTTAAAAAACGCCTGTTAAAAAACGCCTGTTAAAAAACGCCTGTTAAAAAACGCCTGTTAAAAAACGCCTGTTAAATACGCCTGTTAAAAACGCCTGTTAAAAACGCCTGTTAACAAAACGCCTGCTAAAAAACGCCTGTTAAAAAACGCCTGTTAAAAACGCCTGTTAAAAACGCCTGTTAAAATACGCCTCTTAAAAAACGCCTCTTAAAAAACGCCTGTTAAAAAACGCCTGTTAAAAAACGCCTGTTAACAAAACGCCTGTTAACAAAACGCCTGTGTTAACAAAACGCCTGTTAACAAAACGCCTGTTAAAAAACGCCTGTTAAAAAACGCCTGTTAAAAAACGCCTGTTAACAAAACGCCTGTTAAAAAACGCCTGTTAAAAAACGCCTGTTAAAAACGCCTGTTAAAAAACGCCTGTTAACAAAACGCCTGTTAAAAAACGCCTGTTAAAAAACGCCTGTTAACAAAACGCCTGTTAACAAAACGCCTGTTAACAAAACGCCTGTTAAAAAACGCCTGTTAAAAAATGCCTGTTAAAAAATATTTGACATTTCTGCACTCTATCTATATAGGATATGATATTATCCTTAGAGGCCGGCATCGTTCGGTTTTGTGTTGTAAATGTCCATGGGCAGTGATGACTGTTTTCCATCAGTCGGCCTACTCCCTTGTATGCCTGCAAATTCAATAAAATATTAGTGTTTCGCACGAGAGCGACTTGCCTACGAAACCTCAGTTATTGTATCTATCGATGAAAGAGTTAAGGCCCGGTATTACCTCAAAATTCTCAAAACTTGGTAGGTTTCTTTGACGCAGAGTACGAGGAAACATAGAAATAGGTCAAAAAAAATAATAATAGCCGAGTAGAATATTAAATATTTGTCTAATATTTTCAACAAAAAATCGTAATGTGCTTCACAAAAATAAACTCAAGCCTCGAAATTCTTTGTATATTGAGCGGTAACATGTGTTTTAAAGAATATGATAAAAATGTGGTTTTATTAAAACTTTGACCAGCCAAATATTGAAAATGTTTTTTTCAACCTTATCCAACGTTCCGTAAATGTAACTTTAGATTATGCAGTAATATGCGGAAGTGTGAGTGAAATCGAAGCTTTAAAATCGTAGTCATTCCGCCCCTTAAGCTTTTTTTGTGAAGGCTCCTAATGTCAACAGGATAGTTTTCGTCGTTTTAGCTCCCCATAAAAAAACACTCAAAACTCTTATTCAAAGGACGTCACAACTGTGGTTACAACTGAAGCATCCACAAAGGAATTAGACAGCATTCAATAATATATTAGTGACATCAATGAAATTATAAGTTTCATTATTAAAATTTATTTCGACGCGTAACTCTGACGGTAATTATAGTAATTTAAAAATTCAAACAGTTTTAAATATCAACTACACTCATATCTCAAAAACTTATGAACCAATTTCGATGAAAGTTAAACTGTACTCTAAGTTTGAATATACCTGATTTAAATCAAAAAGAATAATCTCGATATGGCATTTAGTTCTCGAGAAATCCTTTGACAAATATAGAAGCAATTAAGTTTAATGCACGTGCTTGGAAGCCTAAAGATACCATTATACTAAAATATTATTAAATTCCATAGAATTACACACATAGAAGTGAAACCGATAACCTCCGTTTTTTCGTCGGTCGAAAATGTGCAAATAATAAAACAATTTAGAATCAGATCCCTGATTTAAGAATCAAATCAATTTGTATACGAAATCTTATTAAATGAAGGTACCTAAAAACGTTTCAACAAAATTGTATCGTTCAAAGATTTCGTCATGGCCAATAACGAATGTTCCCTAAATAAAGGTCATCGGGGGTCTTTCTGGAGCGGTGTAAAGCTTGGTATTGTTCGACTTTTACGCGCCAATCGACGAGGGACCGTTCTATTGACTTTAAACGGCTTATAGAATGCCAGATTTCAATTTTCGGCCGCGCGTCCGCTCGCCGGTGATAAAATTTGATGGCTCCGTAAATCATGGTGTTAATTAAGTACTACAATTTCGAACGCCAATTTTAGGTTTTAATTTACAAATAAATATATTAAAACTATATTTAATCCATATTAGACTATTTGGTATTCCCACCAAATAGTCTACACTAACGTTATAAGGAGAAAAGATTTATATGTTCACTAGCTGATCTGGCAAACGTTGTTTTGCAATACAAATTACTTGTATTGAATATTTTATTATTTTATGGGGTACTTAAGGCGGGGGGGGGGGGGGATTAAATGACGTAATAACTTCTAATATAATGCGGCGGCGGTGGTGAACCTGTGGAGCGGATATATTGTGAATAAGAATAGTTTTATTTAATTAATTAATTGTAATAAAAACAAGAACAAGCTTACAAATAAGACAAGAAAAGCCACAAATACAGTGAACAAAGAAAAAGAAAAAAAATACACGTGTAACACTTTTTAAAAGACATAGATAATTTCATGACGAAAAAAAAACAAATAACATAAAAATTAATTGATTGATTAATTGGCGCCTGAGGAGCGACTGAATCTACTAGATCACCTACATTAACAAATACAAAAATTGCTCATTGTCGTTAATTTTTTTATAGATCCCCTTATCTAACGACGACGACGGCAAACGAGCAAGAGGTGCACCTGATGGTAAGTGATCACCGCCGCCCATGGACATCCGCAATACCAGATGTGTTGCGGTTGCATTGCCGGACTTTAAAGAATTAATAAGCTCTTTTCTTGAACGTTAAATAGTTTAATTATTCATAGTATGAAACAATAAAAGCCCTCTAGTTAGTCCGCATTATTGTGATTGGCAACTTTGGAACCCTACATTGCGTGTAGCCCGGCACGCACCATACCAATATATCTGCAAGAGTATTGTAAACGTATAATTTATATAATATTAGCTGCAACGTGCAGTCCGCTACATTATAAAAGTTTTTGTCCGTGTGATTCCCGCGGGATTACCTAATTTAATTTAGGGATAAAAAGTAGCCTATGTGTTATTCCAGGTCATCTTTAACCTGTATGCCAAATTTCATTTCAATCTGTTTAGTAGTTTTAGCGTGATTGAGTATTTTTTTTTTTTTATATCATAAGATAGCAAACAAACAGATGGGTCTCCTGATGGAAAGAGTCAACCATCGCCTATAGACACCAAAGATGTTAATGGTGCGTTGCTATCTTGTGGCGAGGTCTAATGCCACATGCATAAGTTTACCGGCTACCTTACCCTCCAAACCGGAACACGACAGCGACAAGCACTGACGCTATTGCGGCAGGAATAGGTAAGGCGGTGGTACCAGACCCGGGCGAGACAATGCAGAACTCTACCACCTAGTAGCCACGATGGTAGTGACTTGATAGCCAATTATAACAAACATTCATCCATCCAAACATCCAAACTTACACAATTATAATATTAATATAGATGAATACGTAAATCAAAAACTTTGTACCCATTTTTACAACAATTATGCAAACGGAGAAGTATGAAATTTGGCACAGTTAAAGTTTCTATTTGGGAGGAATGCAATAACTTTATATTTTTATATCATGAAGCAATAGAAATGCATTCAATTAATCAAAAGAAACATAACACACACCACATTCATTTGACATACATACTCGATCTTAGTCATAAACCTTATAATATACACACATGTAACTCTCCGCTGTCTGTCTGTCCGTCTATCTGTTATCAGCCTGTATCTCATAAAACGTGATAGCTAGAAAGCTGAAATTTTGACAAATAATGTATTTCCGTTGCCGCTATAACAATGAATACTAAAAAAATGAAAATATTAAGGGGGGGTATAGTTTACTCCATACAAAAAAACGCCTTTTTTTTTGCTTTGATAGTACGGAACCCTCCGTGCGCGAGTCTGATTCGCACTTGGCCGGTTTTTATTATTTAATTTATGGTCGAATTTCAGTCACAGAGCGATGGCTAATATATGCAAATCTACAAAGTGATAACTAAGCGCGATTTTAAACATTGTTCAACAACAAATTACGGTGAATGTTTATAATAAAAACAGACTGCTTTAGAATCATTTTTCAATCGGTGAAAAAACGGAAGAGACCAGGCATAATTTTTTACAGAGCAGTCCGATTTTGATATTTCTTTTTTATTGGAATGACTATACCCCAAGGACGGCCTCATTTTTTTTATTTTGACCATAAATGTAGAAAAATAAGGGATGATTGATTGTACACCCGCCGATTTTAATCTATTACCACGCATAATTTTCCACAGAGTTATCCGATTTTATTAATTATTCTTTTATTTGATAGAATATACTTCTAGAAATATTTCATATAATTTTTGAAAAAAAAAAACACCTTAAAGGGTACGAAAATAGAATTTGATTTATTATTCCGATCACTGATTTTAATGCACTCATAAATTTTCTTAAAAAATATATTTCATCACTGCATTATCCAGAATGAAAATCATTTGACACAAATATTTTATGTTATTTAATTATTACAATAATAAACTAATTTCTTCGTTTTTATATTTCGGTCACGTAATCTCTTACAAAGTTTTCTGATCCGTCAAACACACACTAAACGTTTCCCAGAGACATTTACCAGAAAATAATAAGATTTTATAACATAAATAACGTCTTTCTGTTGATTGTTATAACCTTAAACAGAAATAGCCCTCATATTTTTTATAGGAGAGCGTAGTACGAAGGTAGTTTGTTTCGAAATTTTACAGGGTGAAAATCAAATCCTAAATTAGGCGATTTACCTAGAGGTATTAAACCACCGGGACTAATACATACTGTATTTGTAAACACATACATATTAATCCTGTAACAACATTATTATTTTTATATCATTAGACAGTACACAAGCATATCTCCTGATGAAAAGACGTTGGGGGGGGGACGACGTTGGTGCGTTGCTATCATGTTATAAATCTTCCGGCTACCTTACCCCCTAATTGATTCTATAATATAAACACTTGTACTGTTTCACAAATGTAATTTAAATTTATAATAAACTTTTTACATTATACTATTTTAAAACATAAATATTTGACAGTTAATATGAAATCCCTGATGATACTTTAATAGGCGAAACCAGTTGGCTGTAAATTTAAAAGTGATTGTGTAATAAATAAAATTTAAATTACATTTGTGAAACAGTACAAGTGTTTATATTATAGAATCAATATGATGCAGTTTCACCAAGTGCCGACGATGGAAAGTATAATTTACCCCCTAAACTGGTAAAAAAAGTTCTGACTTACTGACTGACATATTAATGCCCAGCTAAAACTCTCGGACCAAGAAGTCTGACATTTTTCACAGGGGTTGTTCTTTTGATGTAAACGTGATAAGAAAGGATTTTTCACAATTCATCCCTTAAGATTGTGAAATGGGGCAAAATAAGGTATGAAATGTTACGAATAATCTAGAAGCGTGTAGAATTGGAGCGCGGGCGTGCTAATTATTTAGAAATAAAAGAAAGAGATAGCTACTCCTATTGACAAACAAATAGTTGACCTGGGCTATGCCATAATGGACTTTGTGGGATATGGCATAAGGTTGAAAGTAGCGTGTACTAGGATTTATGACTCATAACATGTTTACGATAAGAAGTGATTCATTGTTTCCCGATACATTTAGATTTTTCTGGATTCAGCTAGGACTTTGCCCTGCCTATAAATACAGAGGTGTTGACAAACACAAGGCAGTTTTTATCAAGCGATCGAGAGCGATACATCAAGTGACTATTCCGAAGCGAGAAGTGTTTTATTGTGTAGTGTTCTAAGTTCAGTGATAGTATAGCGAGTGACTGCGGTGTAAAGTGTATTTTAGTATTACGTTGTGTTGTGTTGTGTAAATACACGCATTTAATATAAGTGGTGTTTTCCTACAATTACGAACCCGAGTACGTAACAGAAATATCTCACATTGACAATATGTTAATTTACACGCGGGCGAACCTGCGAGAGTCAGCTAGTTTATTAATAAGTAGCTATTACTCACGACTTCGTTTACATGCCCTAAAATCCTCACTTCTTTTTCCAAACACGGGTAAAAAATTGTAACTATGTTATTCTTTAATTGTGTAGCTTTCTAATGATAGAGGAAGTTTTAAAGGAGTTTTACACATCTCATAAGCGCTGCGTTGAAGTAGTGGTCAACTCTCAACATATTAAGGTTGAACATTTTGCTGTACATAAACTGCATCCTATTGTATTCATATGTCACTATTATATTATAATACAAGTACACAGATAATATTTATCAAGTACTAGCTGACCCGGCAAACGTTGTTCTGCCTTTTTAACTACTTTTATTTTTTTCTATATTTTCTCACCTTTTAAACCTTCCCTGGACTTCAACAATCAATTCAAAACCAAAATTAGCCAAATCGGTTCAGCCGTTCTCGAGTTTTAGCGAGACTAACGAACAGCAATTGATTTTTATATATATAAGATAATACTTGTATGAAAAATGTTCAAGGACGTCCGGATGTCTGTATTCATGGATGTACTACGATTACGTACCAAATACTTAAGCCTGCGTAGAGCTAATTTCAAAATAAATGCGTTTGGTATATCCCTTGTTATGTCGTTATTATTAAAGATCTAGCTATGCAATTCATAAGTAAGAAACTAAAGGATCAGTGTAGCCAACCCTACAGTTTTAACTGTACATATACAGTTTTTTGGAAATTCTTTTAGTTTTTAGTTTAAGTCTCGAAATCTATAGTTTTTTACTTAAGATGTTAGCGTCATCTATTTTATTGCCACGCATACTAAGTTAGCTTCAAGAAAACCTGCTAGTATTGAATCGGAGTTAATAGTCAACTGTCATAGGTTGACATTAGTTGATCGATGTGTGTTTTACCGAAATTCTATTGTTTATTTATTTGGGAATATGTGTACTTAACCTCGAATTTTGTTATTCGTCTGTTATAATTCTAATTTGTTCGGTTAACGTGGTGAGTTGAGTAAAAAATTACGAATATTATGCATATTCGTAATTTTTTACTTTCAGTAGTGATTCTGAGTCAGATTTTGATAAATCTCCACCAAAAAAGAAGAAGGGATATCGGGATCCCCGTAAGGGATCTGGCGTGAAGATATGTTGTTGTTATTGTTGTTTAAGAAAGAAGAAAGTAGTGAGATACGAGCTTTGTTAAACCTTTGTTAAACATGATTTCTATTGTTTTTAATTCCCTCCCTATTATATTATATTTGTATAAATAAAATAATAAAGAGATAAAAATGTAGATTTACTGTTTTTAAATTTGATATTTACAAATTTCTTCAGTTTTTGTCAAGCATATCTGCAGTTTTGCTCTCCGCTGGAGTTGGCAACACTATAACGGATTGACAGCATAAATTATATAACTTGGAAACATGATAATTTGTAGTTTCCTATATAGAAAAAAAAATTAACGTTACCTCTAAATAAAAAGAAAACCCCTTAGTTTGGCGTAAATACTTAATGGAAGGTCATCAGTTTTTAAATAACAGCAAAACAACATTTTTTCTTTTACTTATATACTTTACTAGCGGCCCGCCCCGGCTTCGCACGGGAAAAAAATGATTAAAATCGATGCAGTAGTTTTGATTTATTCATTACTGTCCGTGGCCCGCACGCGTTAAATTTGGAGTAAAACAATTTCCCTATTCCTATACCATGAAGATTTCCTGCTATCTTTGGAATACCTAAATTCATACAGATACTACATTTTTAGTTTTTACATTTTACCTATTTCTTTTATTTTTACAATTAATATATTACAGTATGTCTTTATATACAACGTTCACAGCTTTCTTGCCATTAGGAAACACGAACATGTTTTCTTTAGAGGTTACTCTTGAAAGAGCGATATATAGTTGGTCAAGTGAAAAATTGTCAACGCTCAAATCTAAGCCTGCAACGTTGAAGGTTTGACCCTGCGATTTATTAAGGCAAGGCATCGAAGCAAAGGGGAAAAAATGTGTAAATGGTTGACCCTACGGGCCATTCCTGAAACTTCTCACTAAATTAAGGTATTTTAAGCTAAAAAAGTAAAAAATATAAGCATAGATTTTTCAGTTCAAACATCTATTTATTTTGTTAAAAATGGCAGTATTATTAATTTTTGAAAAGCTGTAAATTTGAACGACATTCAACTCAATTTTTGAGATCTAAAATATTGTTTTAGCTTAATAATCGATAGATTGAAAAATTTCGATGCTATGTCAAAAAACCTTTTTATTTTTAATTTTCTTCATTGATAAATCCTAAACCAAATCACCGATTTTGATTAAATTAACGGTATTTAACGCACTTTTTAAAGAACAAAAGATGATAATATTTTTAAGTCAATCGGTAAATTAACTTGAAAATTATTCAAAAAAAAAATTAAGTAATTTTGCTAAAAACAACGTAATTTTAATATTTGAAAAGCTATAAGTTTTGAGAATTAGATTTGATTTTAATTTTTGAAACGGCATGTGACGTAGTTTTTTTTAGTACTAAAATATCGTAGAACACCAAAAAATGATTGGTTAAAATATTTTGAAGCTACGTCGAAACAACACTTTTTTCAAAATTTTTCGTCAATGATTACTCCCAAACGGATAAACCGATTTTGATGCAATTTATATATTAGGCGTAGTTTTTTGAGGAATAGAGCTAATTAGTTTTTGTACTCAATCAGTACATAAATCTGGAAGTTATATTAAAAAAATACTGTTTCGTCAAAAATTTTTTTTGGAGGTTTTTTTTTAAATTTCTGAAAATCTCCTGGACCGAATCGGTTCAAATTTTCAGGAAATCTAAGCTGAGCGGAATCAAATGCCATCAACCGCGTTTCAATCACACACATACACACACACCCACACACACACACACACACACACACACACACACATATATATATATACATACAGACATACTGAAGTCATCGTGAAAATAGTCGGAAAAAAATTCCTAGGACCTCAAAACATGGACATCTGGTGAAATCTTGATTTCCGAAAATCGGGGTAAAATCAGTAACTTCCTTATCTACATACGTAGTGAGAAGTAAAAAATTGGTTTGCTAAGTCACGTTTTTTACATTAATTGTTAAATAACAATTTTACAAAAATTATACGATATACCTGAAGATATTATCTAAGGAATGTGCTAACTTATTACATAATAGAATGTACTTTACTTGATTATATAAAATTCCGAAAACAGGCTAAAAAATCTCTAAAACAAATAATTTGTTAGTACTATTTCTAATCTTCGACATGATTTTTTATATGGTGATATTTAGTTTAAAAAAAAGAACGTACTAAATTTTGATTTTCAGCTGCAATCCTATATTTATTTACACGTTTCCCAGCGGTTTAATAGAACATACCGCGCGCGCGCCGCCACAGGCCCGTAAATCCGGAACCGCTATGCCCCTGCATTTTAAATCTGTAATATCTTCGAAAATATTCATTTAAATTACATGCTGTAAACGGCCATATTGATCTATATTAAATCAAGAATATATTTAAGTTATTTAATTGGATAAGGATTAGTGCTGTATTGCTTAAAATTGCTTCGAAAAAAAGCCATTATTTTTCGTAAAAAGTAAATGACAAAAAAATGCTATTGTGGGTTATCCATAAGAGATAGACATATACCATCACGGAGTTTTCTGTATACCTTTTCAAGGTGTACATACTCTTAGTACATTATTTTGATAAATCTAGTAGGGTTTAGCCTGCGTTTGCAATATAAGCGGAAAAAATATAATTATTTACGACATGACATCAGAAAACTCAAAAATTGCAGTATTTCTCTACAATATATTGAATGTTATTATACACATAAACCTTTTAATCAATTTATCTATTAAAAAAAACCGCATCATAATCCGTTGCGTAGTTTTAAAGATTTAAGCATACATAGGGACATAGGGTCAGACAGAGAAAGCGACTTTGTTTTATACTATGTATTGATAGTGATATTCTTAACATGTGCACAAATTTTAATGATAAAAAGATATAAATAAATATAAATCCGCAATCGTGTCGCTCATCCTAGTCAAAAATCTGAACCATCACCCATCTCTGTTGAAGGCCTAAATATCGATTCGTCCTAAAAAGCTCGGTGCCCTCTTAACGCATAAATTATTTTTATCACCTTCAATATGCCACGGAATTGTTTCCTATTGAAAATGACTATTTAATTCATAGTGACGTTTAATTATTTTTTAAATTAAACTAGCGTTATGACGCGTGTACCTTTATATTTTTCAAACTTTATTTTAATATGTCATTGGATAAAAACAAGCAGATGGCTCTCTTGATGAAAAGAAATGACTATCTATATATTAATACTATAAATGAGAAAGTTTAGATGTTTGGTGGATGGATGTTTGTTACTCCATCGTGCAAAAACTGTTGAACGGATTTGAATGAAATTTGGCAAGATAATGGCCATGAATAGCACATAGGCTACTTTTTTTTTTGGAAAAATTAGGTGATCCCGCGGGATTCACCCAAAACTTATATAAAGCAGCAGGCTGCACGCTGCCGGTAGGCGCATAAAAACACTAAAGAATTATTAGGTATTACCTATTGCGTTGCTAACCGCGTTATAACGCGTGCACTTTTGAATTTTCCAAGCATAATTTTAGTTTATTCTTTTTTAAATAAGTTTTTTTTTTAATATTCACGGGACAAATTACACTTATTGATCTAACCCCAAAGTAAGCAAATTATTTGCTTGTGTTATGGGTGTTAGTCAACGATGCTAATACATAGAAATACATATATAAATACTTTTACATACATAATAAACACCCAAACCCGGAAATACAAACATTTATGCTCATCACACAAATGCTTGTCCCCGTCGGGGGTCAGAGTCGCTAACCACTCGACCAACGGGGCGGTCAATTCGATATGTGAAATATTCGATAAATGAAATACTATTGTTTTCTGTTTATAATTTTATTTTTATTTACTTATTTAATGCTTTATTGTACAAATTAACATTTACAGAACACCGGCGATCTTATCGCTAAAGAGCGATTTCTTCCAGACAACCAGTGGTAATAGGATTCATTGCTTGTAAAAATCGGGTGCACAAATTACAATACAGATATAATATACATACAAACATACATACATACATATAAAGAAATAAGTTCCATATTATATAATATTAGCATTGTCCGAGCTACTATTTTATTATTATTATATAATAATAGCAAGAATATTATTAGTATAGAAGTTCTTACAATGTAGCGTCGCTACTAATAAATTCACCAATATAAAAACTCGACACTCACCTAAAGCCTCTCTTTATACGGTACTTCTATGGACCGAAAGGTCAGTCTTTTTTATATACGAGCTGCTCTTTGAATAAGTCACTGGTTATTGATGCTAAAAACATCGTGATTCTCGAGTAGAAGGCCGCTACACAATAAAATACACGGTATTTCTTCCAAACAACCTTTTCAGATACATCAGGCGATACGGTGAAAGTGATGAAAGATTCTTCATGTATAGAATTCTTTATAGATATCAACTGAGTGGATTTTACATTGAATAACCCCGTTGGTCGATTGGTTGGCTTTTTTAATCAGCTACAGTGTATCACGGGATCGTTTTCTATTAATAATTACTATATAATTCAGTGTCGTTTAATTATTTTTTAATTAAACGAGCATTATGATGCGTAGACTTTTGGATATTTTAAACTTTATATATCATTGAACAGCAAACAAGCAGATGGGGCTCTCTTTACGAAAATGATCACGGCATATAAACCCGTTTATCTACTCATGTGATATAAACACCAAAAAATAATATTAGTGCATGGCCATCCGTGATGAAGTTAAAATACTACATGCAAAACTATACTGGTTAACGTACCAAACCTAGTGATTATGTTGGTGGTGATTCGTTTGACCAATAATTACGAGGGCGAGGGGTTGACTGGTCGCGTTTCCGCTCCCTCTTGCATGTCAGGGTGGGAGGGCTAAAAAAGCATAATTCCGCCAGCGCGCGTTGTAGCGAGCTGAACGACCTCATCCAAACTGTAGCCCAGGAAACTGTTGGAGTGGTCAAAAGTAAGGAAGGGGGACATCCGTGGTGGACGGAGAAATTAGATTGGTTAAGGAGAAACCAAGGTAGAGATAGGAGGGCTTGGCAACGTTTGCGGCGGATTGGGGGGGACGTAGAGGAATTGGCACATAACAAATACCGTCAATCTAGAATAAAGTATAGGCAGGCTATGCGGGACTATTATTGGCGGATTCCGGTAACACGGATCCATGGGGCGCGGCCTATAAATCGGTAGCTGGGACTGTACGTCCCCCGCGTAATGTCGTAAATGGGATCAAATTATTGGAAGGGCATACGGGAGATGTCTCCTCTACGATGGAGGGTCTGTTAGCGGCTCTTTGTCCGGACGACAACGCTGCTACAGATACATAGTACCATAAGACGATAAGGTTGGCAGCTGCGTGTATTCCCTCGGGAGAGGATAGTATTACCGTTGACGTTGACAAGGTGGGTCGAATAATTCGGAATTTGCCAAACAAGGCGCCGGGAATAGATGGGATTAATGCGATGATAATGAAGGAATCATTTAAGGCGGCAGGAACAGAGATAACGGGGGCATATGAGGCCTGTTTTAGGGAAGGGGTATTTCCGGATATCTGGAAACGAGGGAAGCTTGTAGTGATACCGAAAGGGAATGATAGGCCGTTAACGGATCCCAAAGCATACCGGCCGATCACTCTTTTGCCGCTTATGGGGAAGATTTTAGAAAGGCTAATGATAGAGTGCGCACCTAACGTTTTCGGACGGGTTTCGGATAGACAGCATGGGTTTGTCAGAGGTAGGTCTACTACTTCTGCGCTCGATGCGATACTAGAAAGGGCACATAACTCTGGGGCGACCTATGTCCATGCAATCTTTCTTGACATCTCGGGAGCCTTCGACAACGCTTGGTGGCCGATGATAATGGTAAAGGTAAAGCAGAGATCCTGCCCACCAAATATATATAGAATGTTGGCCAGCTACTTCACGCAACGAAGGGTGGGTATGTTTGCTGGCAACCAGGCAGCGTGGAAGGTCTCGACGATGGGATGCCCACAGGGCTCAGTTATGGGACCCGCGGTGTGGAACCTGCACCTTGACGATCTTCTTGAATGGCCGATGCCGGATGGTGTCGAACTGACTGCGTACGCGGATGACGTAACAGTTGTTATTGAGACGAACTCTAGGCGGGAGATAGAATCAAAGGCGTCATGTGCTTTACATGCTATCCAGGAGTGGGGGGAGCGTAATAAGCTCACATTTTCGCCAGCCAAAACAAAGTCATTGACGTTGAAGGGCAGGTTCCAGAGGCCACCGATAATCAAAATGTTGGGTAGTTCTATAAGGAATGTGGAACATGCGGTCGTGCTGGGAGTGACACTTGACTCTCGGAAGTCCTTTGTCCAGCATGCTACCGATATAGTCGAAAGAGCGGCCGGATGCTTTGGAAAGGTGTCTAGGATAAGCTCTACTACTGGGGGGGTCAGATACTGGGCTTTGAGGACAATTTACAAGGGTACCTTCGTAGCTACCGTCACTTACGCGGCAGCGATATGGCACAACAGGGTAGGGGTGTATCCGGTCCGGAGCGCGTTATTAAGGGGACAGAGGACCTCATTGGTGCTTTTAACGAAAGCTTACAGGTCCGTTAGCACGGAAGCCCTTCCGGTACTTGCGGGTGTGCTCCCGGCGGATTTGCAAGTCAAACTTGCCGGAGAGGTCACCCGGGGGGCGGTGGGACTTGACAAACTTGGAAGAAACGCGCTCAAGAAGAGCGCACTGGACCGGATACAAACCGAATGGCAGGAGCGTTGGGGGGGCAGCGATAAAGGCCGAGACCTCTACCGCTTCTTTCCCAACGTGAGAACTCGTATGTCGGCTAAATGGGTTGAGCCTGACCATGTTACGTCACAAATGCTGACTGGCCATGGCTGTTTCCGGGGAAGGCTGCGTGACATGGCGCTTAGTGTGACCGGAATCTGCTTTTGCGGGCTCTCGGATGAGTATAGGGACCACATTCTGTGGCATTGTCCTTTATATGACGACGAGAGGAGAATTATGCTTGATGGGCTGGAGAGGGTGGAGACGGGGCCTGTCTACTTCGAGCAGCTTGTCAAGACGCAGGCGAACTTCAGGCTGCTCGCGGGATTCGCACATGCGTGGTACAAGAGGCGCTGGCCTCTGGAGATTGGCCAGTAAGTAAAATCGCGGCTTAGGCGAACGAGAAGCTGTGATTGTGCCGTCCTTTCCCAATTGGGACAGCTGCTGAGACCGCCCCTTCAGGGGAGAGGTGTCATAAGGACAGAGGTCTTGAATTAAATAACTTGTAGGGAGTCAAGAATTGCACAGAGAAGAGAGCCTAAGAGCAGACGCTGTGCATCTCCCGCGCTTAGGCCCGTATAACCGCGAGGTTGGTAGGGCTATGGGTTGGTGGTGGGTCTGACCAATAATTACCTTTTACGAATTGCCTAGTCGAAAGGCATATTAGAAATAAATGGCGACAGAAGATGGCGTCCTAATTGCCATTTATAAGGCGTAAGTTAACTTTTAAATAAGTGCTATCTTGAGCCCGTATAAAAGGTAACGAATGCGCCATAAAAATAAAGACGACTGTTAGACCCCGAATACAATGGAGTCGAAAAATATCTAAATGCTCGCAAATTCCAAACGTGCAATGTATTCAATTCTATCTCGAACGAGCGCAATTTAAAAGCGCTAAAACAGAAATCAACTGGCGTCAATAAAAACCCAGTTCTAATTTAAATTCTGCATGCTTGGTACAATGTATAAGCAAAATTACTTTAATATAATGTTATCTATATTTAAACGGAGATAAAGATTAAATTTTGAGATCAGGTGTTCGATATATGATTCGGACAAAATTAAAATTTGTGTATTATATAAACTTTTGCCAGGATCAGATTCAAATGTAGGACAAAATTGATATTTGTGACAGTAAACTTTTTCAGGGTCAGACTCGGATGTCGGGCAAAATTGAGTTTTGGGTTAGTAAACTTTTGTCAAGATATTAGAAAAAAATAAAATTTGACCTAGTAAACTTTTTCAGGGTCAGTCTCAGATAATGAACAAAATTAAAATTCATGTTACTAAACTTTTGTCAGGTAATATCAGAAGAAAATAAAATTTGTGTTAGTAAACTTTTGTCAGGTAATATCAGAAGAAAATAAAATTTGTGTTAGTAAACTTTTGTCAGGTAATATCAGAAGAAAATAAAATTTGTGTTAGTAAACTTTTGTCAGGTAATATCAGGAGAAAATAAAATTTGTGTTAATAAACTTTTGTCAGGTAATATCAGAAGAAAATAAAATTTGTGTTAGTAAACTTTTGTCAGGTAATATCAGAAGATAATAAACTTTTGTCAGGTAATATCAGAAGAAAATAAAATTTGTGTTAGTAAACTTTTACAGCGTCAGACTCAGATATGAAACAAAATTAACATTTGGGTTTGTAAACTTTTAACAGGGTTAGACCAAGATGTTGGATAAAGTTGAATTTGTGTAAGTAAACTTTTCAGGGTCATAAAGCTATATCATTTGCCATGCCACTTATCTCGCTAAGAAAAGGCTTGTTAAAAATTCTACGTACGTTGAAAATTCTACGTATAATAGGTTAAAACAGAATTCAATGCAAAAAGTTTCAAATAAGTAATTATGTTTATCTAACGATGCATAATGCATAATGCAGCTTTGCCCGCAAATAGAGTAACATGTCATCAATATAATTTTTCATTCAAACTTTCACCCTCTATTTTAGACTCTTACGGGTAGTTTTTTTTAAAAGTAAGTCTATGTTTGGCCCCGACAGCATAACATGCAGACAGAATCTGTCTCATGTTATGCTGTCGGGGCCAAACATAGCCTTACTATAGTCTATTAAAGAAGAAACTTTTACTTTTTTATTAAATTGTACAAGAAAGAATATTATAATCTTATTATACATGTAGGTATATAAAATATGTGTCACATCATCCGCGATGGATTCCTAAACTACTGACCAGTTTCAAAGAAATTTTTTAGATATCTATTTGGTTCAATTTAAAAGATAAGTTAGTTTTGATCGAAATAAACTACCCCCCCCCCCCCCCACCCCTTCAGTAGGTACTCCACCAAAATATTCAATACAAGTACTTTGTATGGCAAAACAACGTTTACCGGATCAGCTAGTACAAAATATTAGGAAATGAAACTTTATTTTTTTTAAATACTTTTGAATGTGAATTTTTATTGTGTTAATGAATTTGTATAACCAATAGTCTGGTCTAAGCTAAGCTCTATCTTCTCGTTAAGGCTGTATTTAAATTCTTTCAATGATTTCAGAGATGTACACAAACTACTTAACAAAGAGACAGACATATGTATTTCAATGTATTAGTATCGTTGACTAACACCCATAACACAAGCAAATAAATTTGATTACTTTGGGGTTAGTTCAATTTGTGTAATATGTTCATCACCGACCACACAGCCTATAGACGGCTAATGTTTGATTTTCTGTATTGAATGCATTCTGGCAACTAGCTGCAACGCCGTAATTGGCTAACTCAAGGCCACAGTGAAAGATAGTAATGTACAGAGCATCTGATTGGTCGACACTGATTACCCAATCACTATTCACTGGCGCGTGGACATTTACATCGGAACTATAAGTCAGATGTGTTGACACAAGTCATTCGCCTATTATTAGGTGTCTATGGGCTGTGTGGTCGGTGATGTTCATCGATATTATTGTAATTATTATTAAATGTAATATTTAATAAAGTAAATATATCTCTACAATATTTTCTGTATATTATTATAAAAGGCTTCTATACTTCTCAACACTATAGTGAAAGTTTAGTGAAGATACGCGATAGAGTTTTTAAATGAAATGGAATCATTAACAGGCAGTTGTTTCAATTTTATTGCGTTTCAACTACAATTTACGAGGACAGTGACCTTTATTAATAACATCCCTGCAATAAACAGCTACCATCCATAACTTGCATCGCTGCATAACGAGTAATGTCTGAATAAAACTCGACTATAAAAAGAATTAATAACAAAATCAATGCGACAAGAATACGTTTTGTGGGTGTGCGTCACTGGCTGCAGTATTTACATTTTATTGGAAATGTTCGTTAGAGTTTTTATATCTTTACTAAGGCTGAATTCACACCGAAGATGGCAGCGACTAAAATAAAACTAAGGCTAAAATAAAGCGCTGTGGGTCATTTCGGGGCACTACTGATTGATAAATGTCGCTACTAATTGCTGTTGCCCACTTTCAGCTGCCACTACAGAGTTTTTTATAACCTCCTTTTAATAAGGTTATAAAACGCTCTGTGGTGGCAGCTGCTTAAATTAAGCTTTAGCTTAATTTAAGCCAAAGCAACTGCGTTTTCATAAACTTCCTTAGGCTTAATTTAATATTTAAGCCGGACTCATATATATATATATATATATATATATATATATATATATATATATAAAGATGGATAGAATAACGTTTGTCGGACCAGCTAGTTGTATATAATTATTTAGAATTATTTAGAAAGTCACGATTTTGGGTCACGAGGACGAAGTCGCGGGTAACAGCAAGTAATAGTTAAAATGCAATTTTGCAAAGTGTGGACGATTTATGTCATAGAATTCCTTGTAGTTTAGTGTAGTAGTATACATACAAATTGGTCACGTTCGAAGACAAAAGTCTTTGAAACGTGTGTTTGTATGTAGAAGGTTATGAACGCGAAAGAAGCAAGGTAAGTCTGCCTAAATCGTGATGTATGGCACTTGATTTTCTCTGCCTACCTTGTAAGTAGGCATGGAAATTATTGTTAAAATAGATTAACTGTTATGTTGTTAAAGTTAATTAATATTTTACAGTTATTTATTTATAACAAGTATTAGAAGCAGTAAAAACACGAAGCTACCAAAAAAAGGTTCTCTAGAATAGTTAGTCTAGAATAGAAGACCTACAATATATATATATATATATATATATATATATATATATATATATATATATATATATATATATATATATATATATATATATATATATATATATATATATATATATATATATATATATATATATATATATATATATATATATATATATATATATATATATATTTGTAGGTCTTTGCTTTTAACAGTTATTATTATCACGATCTCTCGAAATATTTTTAATAACAGTATTATAATAAATCAAGTTAGCGAGTAAAAAAAGAAACGCTCTCTCAAATATTTTTAATAACATTATTATCATATATCAAGTTATTAGTAATTTTAGTGATGCATAAAAATTACTTTTAATAGTATTCGCTAATATAAATAACAGTTGTTAATTGTTAAAAAAAATTAGTACGAAATTTAATATGTGATCCATGCCTAAGTGATTAGATTTAGATTCAATGTAAGGGATTAGATTTATATATCTATAAAAAATAAAATTGAAACCAATAAAGCTTACTACTTTATGAGGTTTTATAACTTTTTACATGTGTTCTAATACTAAAGAAGATAATTAAGAATAATAAATGCAGAGGGAACAAGGCAAGTATGCGCCGCCAGTGATGGCTGCATTAATTAAATTATACTGGAAATGTTTTACACGGTTTTTTATATTATGCTTACTAGCTGCGTTACGTCAGAACTCAGGACTACGACTACTCTACTAATTATTTTAAATAATTGTTATTATTTTGAATCCATACTATATTTATACTATATACTATAATATTATAAATGCAAAAGTAACTCTGTCTTTCTGTCCGTTTGTCTTCACACCTAAACCACTGAACCGATTTGAATGAAATGTGGTACAAATAGTTTAGGACCTGAGAAAGGACATAATATATTTTTTATTCCAGAAATTCCACGGGACAGGAATATGCGGGTAAAGCCCCGGAACTCTCTATCTTCTAAACCACAGTAATATGTAGTAACTTAGGCTACTTATATTTTAGAAAGTTTTCCATTCGACAAAGTCGTATAGCTAGTCTTAAGTTATAAATGAGAAAATTACTGTCATGCGAAAAACAGCTAATCTGGGTTGAATGTATAAGGGATTTTCAGCCCATTGCTTAAGAAGTTGAAATAGTTTACAATATCTAAAACTGCATGACTCATAATTCTCATTCAGTCGTGAAAAAATGTAAGAGAGAAAGAATTATGAAAAAGTGACACAAGAGCATGTGCAAGAAAGTGAAAGAAGTGTGCGTATATGCAAAGGACTAAAATATGACGAAAATGTGAACAAATTACTCTCCGTGTTGGTTCCGGGCTCCTTTGAAGAATAGACCAACTGCCGTTCTGTCAGGCAGGTCGTAAAAGTCAACCGAATGGCTACGTGAGACACTACCATCGTGGCTACTAGGTGGTAGAGTTCTGCTATATCTCGCCCGGGTCTGGTACCATCGCCTTACCTATTCCTGCCGCAATAGTGTCAATGCTTGTCACTCTCGTGTTCCGGTTTGGAGGGTAATGTAACCGGAAAACGTATGTATGTGGCATTAGACCTCGCCACATAATAGCAACGCACCATTACCATCTTTGGTGTCTATAGGCGATGGTTGACTCTTTCCATCAGGAGACCCATCTGCTTGTTTGCTATCTTATGATATAATATGCACATGCGCAATTAGTACGAAAAATGTCCATTTTATTACGCTGAAAATTAAATAAAATACTAGTTTTGTTGTAACTATTGTCATCGTAACTATTCAATTCGTAACTGTTTTCGCTAAACTAATTAACGGGTTAAAACAATTAAAATTTACGAAAGATTAATATTAAAGAGTGAAGGTCGTAACCTTGTAATCTAAAGAACATTATAATTGGTATCTTGTGTTTGTACGAAAAGACATCGAACTCTGATTTCGTAATGAACGTCTTTTTTTATTTTTGCAGATTTAAGTGTAATTTAAATATTAATTGAACACAAAATTAAATCACCTTATTGGTCTAGCAATACCGGCATCATACATGAGAGATTTTTTGGTATTATAAGATAACTAGCAAGCAGAAAGTGTCTCTCCTAATGAAAAAAACTGGCCAAGTTCGAGGCGTACTCACACACGAAGATTTCCGTGCTATCATATATACAAAAGGGGAAAAATCAGGTTTAATATATACAAATACATTAAACGTGATTTTTTGCCGTTTTTTTAATTTAATTTAAAGTGAATATACCTATAACTAAATATTCTGTGAATATTTCAAGCATCCAACCAGTTGTCGCAATTAAGATCGAGAAAAAAATTAAAAAAAGCGATTAGATTCGTTCCTAGTTGACGATGGGCTTGCCAATTATAACGATGTAGGACTAACGACCGGTTTTTCAAACGCAAATGAATTTTGACAAGCAATTAATCTGTATTTAACAGACCATATGCTGGTAAAAATTATATTAAACCTAGATTTATTTCTTCTTAAAACTAATTTGCGTTTCGGCCGTAAGTATCTTCGGTTAATCATGGGTACACTGGTTGTAACTCTGCCTACCTCTTGAGGGATAATATAGATAAAGAAGAAGGTACAACACAAACTCACAAGAATTATTTTGTGCTGAATTATACTAATGTATAATATTAATTGCCTTGTTAGATTATGGTCCTTAAAAATCTGGTTCAAATTAGGTCAAATTTGATCACATGTGTATCGGATTAATAATAATGATACAACACTATAAAGTAGCACATTTTTTGCAAGTGAACGATTTTTTTTAAATAACAATTTTTACAAGTATTATGACCGTTACCGCCCCGTTGGTCGAGTGGTTAGCGACCCTGACTACGCAATCGACGGGGCCCGGGTTCGATCCTCGACGGGGACATGCATTTGTGTGATGAGCATAAATGTTTGTATTTCCGGGTTTGGATGTTTATTAAATATATTCTACTATTTATATATGTATTTCTATGTATTAGTATCGTTGACTAACACCCATAATGCAAGCAAATAATTTGCTTGGTTTGGGGTTAGATCAGTAAGTGTAATTTGTCCCCAAAAAATGTATGATCGAGGCAAGTTATCGCATGTTATTGATGTTGTTGATGTTATAAAAATGTCTCAAAAACATGAGTATTTGCATGACGAGAATTTTAGATGTGAAAAAACACACAATATATTATACCTTATTTTCTCTCTTTGTTTCCTAATTCTATGAGCTGTAGAATTGTCTGTACTTGAAATTTTCTGTCCCATAAAAAATTACATACAATAGGTGTATTGTTTATAATCGCGACAAAATTATCTAGATTGCACTGCTTATAATCTAAAATATATATTATTTTTGCATAACAAACTCAAAGGAAATGAAAACTTACCAGCCTTACAAGGATCCATTCCCAAGTCATTTGAATCCTTATGTGGAAAACTAGTAGATAAAAGTTCTTCTATCGTAAATTTATGCGGCTCTTCCCTCCTCTTACAACTTACTTCAGATAAACTACACAGTAAAATTGTCATTGTCACACGGATCGCCGCACGATATGCACTACACTTGGACGTCATTTTTTTGTGTTCACGAGATTATAGCATATTTTTCGACTTTACAAAGCCAACCTGTAACAAAAATAAAGTGAATTAGAAATGAAAGAATATTGTTATATTTAAAGGTAAGATCCTGTGTAGAGAGCCCTTTCGTTCTTCGTTTCATTGTTTGTCAACCGCACGGCGCACCTGATGATATATGACCTCCTAGTCCAACTACGTTTTTTTTTCTTAAAAATTGTAGTCAATTGAAACTTGATAAAACGAAAGAAATTCATTAAATGAGATAAATATTATTATATATAGTTAAAATCTTCACCTTCCTTTTTAGAGAAAATCTCACAATTATTTAAAATAAATTCTATATTATTTTATAGATAATTGCTTGCTCTACCGGCATCAACAACTAAAAAAATTATTACTGCTTTGGTTTTTGTAAATTAATTAATTATTTATACAGGTATACATTAAGACGCAATACAGCAATGTTTTAATTTTGAAATTAGTGCGAATTATTCGTACGGGTATTGCTAGTATACATCTATAAAGTATAATGTGCCATGAATAATCTTTAAACGAAATTATAATTACATGGAATATTAGCAACTGTGTCACTGGTAAGTAAAGACTTGTAATGACTTATGAATGACTTTTAATGAATGAACACGGTCATAACGCCCCCTAGAATACGCAACTGTTGGAGATTATGTCAAATAATAACAAAAATGTTTAGTTATTTTCTATTTAATAAAAGGAACAAAAAAGACAATCAGTAGTTGATTTAGAGGAATTTATTTAAAAATTGCATTATACAATGAAAATTATTATTAAATCCTGGTTTGGCATAAAACATAAGGCACAGAACACTATATAAGTTTGTTATATTTAATATTACTTATATATTGTGCTAAAACTAATTTAAATGAAATTAAATAAATTGGTTTTAGCACAATATACATATAAGAAATGTTTAAGGGCTACGAAAGGAAGACAATACTTATTTGATGAGGACAACCCATCATTCATCAAATTTCGGTAGCATTTAGATCCTAAAACAAGTTTAAACATCTGTAAGTAATCTTTAATGAAGATATATTAATTTCATTTTAGAGTACCTAGATAAAGTAGGTCGCCTGATATTTACCTATCATTTTTTATAAAGATTGACGACATACGAGCAATAAACCACCTGATGAAGCGCAGTCGCCACTGTCCATGGACATCAGCAGTAAAAGGATCTAGCCGCTAATGCAATGCCAACCTACAAAGAAACTCCTTCCTTCTCTTAAAAATACCCATATCAAAACTTATAAACACCCGTTACAAGTTTTCTACAAATATAGGTTTAAATGAAAGAAAATGTCTATAAACATTGTTAATAATAAGTTTAAATAAATAAATAGACACCGTATGAGGAAAATTGTTCCAGAGTTTTACTGTTCGTGCCATGAATGAGTGTGAAAAGCGAAGAGATGACCAAGGCTCAAGGTGGTGTAGATGAAATCTTTCACGACGACGTGTAGTAGTTTCTTCCAATTCCACTTTGCTTCCAAACCATGTTTCCTAAATCTTGGGCACTACAACAGCCGAATTATGGACAGACTGCATATGATATAGTATTGACGACCTTAGTTGTTTACCAAATAATTAATTTCACTATTATGTTTTCACACATATTTTTTAACAGTAAATAGTTCAGATATTTCACATCTGCCAGGCCTCCCACGACAGCTCATTTTTTAGTTTACCTGTTAAATACCAGACAAGTTAAATAGGAACACGTCCATTAATTGCGCCTTTGCCTACCAGTTCGTGACCAATGGTGTGACAGTATTTATTTTTTATTTATTTTAATAAAGTGTACTAAATTTTGATTCTGGTTTATCCATTAAATAAATACTGGTAGGAGTTTAAAACAGTAAAATGTTTGTAAAGCCGAGACCGCAAAGCGCCTTAGGACTTGTGGAGTTTTCAAACTTTATTTTTAACTGGAAAGAAAAATTAAAGAGATTTCTTTTATAACAAATTGGGATTTCTTAAATATTACACAAATTTAAACGTATTTCAGATTGAAACTTTTAATGGGTTTTTCAACTTGTTGAAATATTATTTCCTACGACTTCTTCAGTGGTAAAAATATTACCGAATAATTACATGAGAGAATAAATGTATCTATACTCTCATTAGACGTACAAGGTATATGGGAATAATAGATCTGAATAACAACTAGAGTATCAGCTCTCTTGCTAGCAATTTGTAAAAGGCGAATAATTGGCTAAGCCTGTAACTACCGATGTGGCTACTAAGTGGTAGAACTCAGCAATGTCTCGTGTCTCATCAAGGTTTTTACCATCGCCTAACAATTTTTTTGCCACTTTAATTTTTGTTTTTTAGTTATTAAGTTCAATTTTGAAGGGTTATGTAGCCAATAAATGTGTACAGGCGGCGGTGAATTTTGTTGGCGGTTGCCTCTTTCCACCAGGAGAGCCATCTGTTTTTGTTTATCATCGATAGGTAAGCGCTTGACCTCGATCTCGCCTGATGGTAAGCTAAGATGAGGTCTAAGATGGAACGTGCTTCCCTAGAAGGTACCCGTTCACTCTTCTCTTGAAGATCCCCAGATTGTACTCGTCCGGGAACACAGACTCAGGAAGCATGTTCCAGTCCTTTGCGGTTCGAATGAAGAATGTTGAGTCGAACCGCTTTGTCCGGGTACGTGGAACGTCCACCATATAACGATGCCTAGAATCTGTGCACCTCGACGATCGATAGAAAAACGGTGATGGCGGACTTAAGTCGTGCAATTCCGCAGCGCACTCTCCAAAGTGTATCCGACAAAAAAAACCGATAAACTAGCCACTCTGCGGCGATGAGCGAGGCTCTGGAGTTTTTTGCCTACCAGATCATCGTCGTTTATGAGCCTCTTGGCACGCCTCTCTATCGCCTCATGTGTCTGTTGGTATTTATTAGTTGCTGCAGCTGGTATTTAGCGGATCCATCCCAGAGGTGAGAGCAGTATTCCATGCACGAACGGACTTGTGCTTTATAAAGGTTGAACAACTGTCCCGGACTGAAATACTGTCTCACCTTCGCCAGAATATCAAGCTTTTTTGACGCAACTTGGGCTTTAGATTCGATGTACAAACCAAGGTTCAGAGTAGGCGTTAACGTGATACCAAGGATCTCGAGGTGGTCAGTTATCGGCACGGCCACACCCTAGAAAGATGGAGATAGATGGAGCGGACTCCGTTTAACAGAGAATAGACACGCCTGGGTCTTAGTTGCATTAAACTTGACTAGATTAGCTTCGCCCCAATCGGAGATTGCCTGTATATTTTTTCATACAATCAACCATGCCTCTTTGAGAGACCGGATCTGTGCCATACTGACCCGCGCACTGGATCCATAACTTTCCACAACAGCGCTATCATCTGCGTACCCATAGATACCGGGCTTCAGCAGATTGGTAATGTGTAGCAGGAATAGAGTTGCGGAGAGAACTGATTCCTGAGGGACTCGGGCATTTATAGCCATTTGGTCGGATGAGCAGCCGTCGACGAATACTATAATCGACCGGCCACTCAGAAAATCTGAGATCCAGGCGCAGAGACCAGTAGGCAGACCATACGATGGAAGCTTGCCAACAAGACTATCATGCCAGACCCTGTCAAAGGCCTTCGAGATATCAAGGGAGACAGCTAGTGCCTCACCATGCTTCTCGATGGCCGAGCTCAAAATGTAGGTGGCATACGCTAGAAGATCCCTTGTGGACCGATATCGGCGAAACCCGTATTGGCGGTCACTCAGTAGATCTTTCGTTTCTAGGTGTGCCATTAGTCTGCTGTTCAGTACACGCTCTATAGTCTTGCAGAGTATGGACGAGACTGAAATTGGTCTATAGTTGGATGGGTCGGCACGACTGCCTTTATTGGCCACAGGCTGCACGTTGGCACGTTCCATGATTTCGGCACTTTTCCAGTCGTCATCGAAAGGCGAAAGAGGCGTGTCAACACAGGAGCGAGTTCAGGCGCACAGCTTTTCAATATGGCTGGAATCCCATCAGGGCCACTGACTTTGTTCACGTCCAGATTCCGCGGAGTTTTAAGAACCTTATATATGTTGCGGCAGGAATGCAGGCAGTGCAGAACTCTACCACCTAGTAGCCACGATGGTAGTGACTCACATAGCCAATCGGTCGCCTTTTACGACCTGCCTAACAGAACGGCAGTTGGTCTATTCTTGAAAAGAGCCCGGAACCAACACGGGGAATATATACCATTGATACATATCTATACATACCATTTTGTTTATGGTTAAAGTCAGTTGTCATACTTAAAAGACATTTTATTCTCTATAGTAAATAGTCTATAGTCAAACGGAGTCATATAATTATGGTTGAATTTCGAACAGAGGCCGATCGCTAGTTATTATGAAAAAAATTCGATTGCAAGGTAATCCAAATAGGTAACACAATAGAATTATTAAAATGAATCTAACGACACATTTCAAGCTAATATCCATCGAGCCGTTAAGACTACGTATCTACATAGCGTGTTAAGAAAATATAGCCATGTCGCAAAACATACATACATACGTTAAAAGATACATTCAAAATAAAATACCCCATGTTGGTCCAGGCTCCTTTTGACGAAAAGTCCATCTGCCATTCTGTCAGGAAATTCACAAGAGGCGAACGATAAGCAATACGAGTCTCTAACATCGTGGCTACTAGTTAATAGAGTTCTGAATTTTCTTGCCCTGGTCTGATACCACGACTTTACTTATTCCTGCCACTGTGTCAAAGCCTGTTATTGTAGTGTTCTGGTTTGGAGGGTAAGATAGCCGGTAAAGCCGGTAAGAACCCGCTATTAGGATGCAACGCACCATTTACATCAGAAATCTGAAATCAGAAGAACTTTATTCAACAAAAGTTTTCACAAGTTATTTTGACGCGTCAACCTTTTTTAAAATTACTATCGGATCAAAAATGTGGCCTTACACTTAGAAAATCCGATGGAAGGAACTCGACGGTCTTGTCTTTTTTCCATAACTTTTTTTTCACAATATCACAATCATCTTTCACAATATCATAATCATCTTTCACAATATCGCAATCATCTTTACCAATATCATAATCATCTTTCACAATATCACAATCATCTTTCACAATATCACAATCATCTTTCACAATATCACAATCATCTTTCTCAATATCACAAACATCTTTGGTAGACACCAATATAGGGGAAGGTATGTCTTTTTCCATCAAAAGACTCATCTGTTTGTTAGTTATCTTATGATATAAAAAACATACAAGATTCGCAATTTCATTTATCGGACAGGACAAAAAAGCATCGTAATTTTGCGATAACTAACAGAGGTCAGGGCTGATACCACGTCCATTTGATGAATAAGTATTTTTTATACACAACTCCTGTCAGATAAGGAAACTTTCAACAAAATCATTTTTATCAAAGATGGTATTTCCTATTTAAAATGTGAACAATATAGTGATATTTTTCCCCAGTGTTGATCCGGGCTCCTTTGAAGAATAAACTGACTGCTGTTCTGCCAGGCAGGTCGTAAAAGGCGACCGATTGGCTATACGTATCACTACCATCGTGACTACTAGGTGGCAGAGTTCTACGACGTCTCGCCTGGGTATTTGGTACTGCCTTACCTATTCCTGTCGCAATAGCGTCAATGCTTCTTGACCGCCCCGTTGGTCGAGTGGTTAGCGACCATCGGGTTCGATCCCCGACGGGAACAAGCATTTGTGTGATGAGCATAAATGTTTAAATTTCCGGGTTTGGATGTGTATTAAATATATTCTAGTATTTATATATGTATTTCTATGTATTAGTATCGTTAACTAACAAGTGACACCCATAACACAAGCAAATAATTTGCTTACTTTGGGGTTAGATGAGTGAGTGTAATTTGTCCCCTGAATATTTATTATTTATTTATTATATATCTTAATACCGCGAATTGTTTCACAAATCCAGGAACAACCACACGCTGCAGCTAGCTGGCAAAATTGGGGTGAAAGACACTCGAATCTATCAAAAGTTAGCATTTCAATTTCAATTAATATCTTCCAAAGGAATCCCATAATTGAAAAATCGTCGTGAAAACCCGCAACCTTTTTTAAGAACCCTATACAACAATACCTCACACTACGAGGTTTATTAATATACGTGAATATTTATTTATTTATTCTCATTGTTGGGTTCCAATTTGGAGGGTAAGGTAAAAAGTTACGTCATCAAACGTAGCCAATTCGTAAAATTCAATACAAATGATTTGGATACGTGGCCATCGACGTTGCCATGGCGTCTCGGTGAGTTACCGCCCTAATAACTAGGGGTTTGATCTGAACTGCGAACTCACGATGGTATAGAAGTTGTAACATATATCTTTGAGTCCCCTCTTACAACCCCTATATCTTCTCATAGCTCCTTGACAGATTTCTACGTGTTCTAACTAAAAATTCTTTTCGTCTTATTAATTCACCTATAATGTTTTACGAAGCGTTTTCCGATCAACGACATTCGAGTTCCCGTCAACTAAACATTTATTTTATAATCCTATCCTTACTAGTCTTAGTACTCGTATATTGTCTTTCGTGTCACGTTGTTTATCAGCGATGGATTCCGAAACTACTGAAGCAATTTCAATGAAATTTTGTAGATATCTACTGTTTATTCCAACTTAAAGATGGGATAGTTTTTATTTAGGTTAACCTCCCTATCTTCCTCAAATACTCCACCAAAATATTGAATACAAGTTATTTGTATGGCAAAACCACGTTTGCCAAGTCAGCTAGTAACTACTAGTAATAACTGCGGAAGTTTGTAGGGACGGATGGATGGATAGATGTTTATCACTCTTTCAAGCAAAAACGGTTGAATTGATTTGGATCAAATTTGGCATACATGTAGATAATGACCTGGAAGAGCACATAGAATACTTTTCATCCCGGAAAAATAAGTTGGTCCCGTGTAATTCACCATAAACTTCTACTGCAGCGGGCTGTAGGAAGCAGATAATATTCGTAAATATGAAATTCAGTTTATATGTTTGTAACGATTTCACGGGTAAACTACTCAACCGATTTTGATGAAATTTATCATGAAGATAGTTAAAGATCCAGGGTGAAACATAGACTAACTTTTCTCAAAAATCTTAAAAAAAATACCCCTAAGCAGCTTAAATATTACATGAAAGTGTGTAATGTTAGGTATATTTATTTGTAATATGAATAATATTGTCAATAATGCTTGAATATAATATTAATATTCGTTAATAAATATTAGAAATTGTTGTTATCAAAATGCTGCAGCACAGTGGCGCCACTTCCGCAACATCGTGGAATCGTTTATATCAAATTATAAACTTGGAAGTGGTGCCATCTGAACTGATATGTGTGAAGTTGATACTTTTCAATCTACCCTACTTTTAATTATTGTAAAACTGTGTGATACTATAAAATACCTTGTACCGGCCTACTTGGGTCATTCTGCAATCTGCTGTAAGTCGTGAAAGAATAAACATCTATGTACGTCAAACTGTCTATTATTAAAAACGAACCTTACAGTATGGAAAACTGGGACTATTGGGCGACGTGTAATTCTACTTGTACGCGACGCTGCGTCTAGTGCATAAACGTCGGTTTGTTCCAGTAGACTCGGATAACTCGGACTTCTCTCGTTTATTGATTTAATTTGAAATCAACTACAAATGTTTATTGCTGTTGAATAAACCCGATCCCAGAAGGCGACACAACAAACTTAATGAACTAGAGTTTCAATATGGTGCTAAAAAAGCAAGCTAACGTCGGAAAAACTTCTGTTTAATTGATTGTTTTAATGTTTTTTCGAATAAGAAACTATAACAGCTAGCGATGTTTTAACTGATAATATCGTTCATAGCTTCAGGCGTTAAATTGTACAAATATTCGCATCTATAACTGAAAGAATTACACCCCCCTCCCCTCCACAACCATTAGTCGTGTATGTAATAACTAATAAGCAAATACTTCACTTACTTTAAGGTCAGATCAATTTGTGAGATTTGTCTAGCGATATTATTATTAAAACCATAATTATAATTGTCATCTTTATCACCATGTTGATAAGGGAACCCTCTGATAATAGATCATCTGTCATTCTGCCAGGCAGTTCGTAAAAGGCGTAGACAATTCGTAGATTGGCTACTATTGTGATTACAAGGTGGCAGAGTTATGCAACATTTCGCCTAGATTGCTACCACCGCTTTACCTATTCAGCAATAGCGTTAATGCATGTTATTGTCGTGTTCCAGTTTAGAGGATAAGGAAGCATGTAACTATAACCCGCTACATGGATAGCAACGCATAAAAAACATTTTTAGTATCAATAGGCGACAGTAGCCTCTTTCCATCAGAAGAGTCATAGGTATGTGTGTATATGCTGTTTTAAGATATCAATATAATGATAAAAATAACATCGATGTCTTCCAGAGACTCTCACAGGAGACCTCTGTGATGCCGCTGAGTCCTCGTAATAGAAAAAAAACTATCGTCTATAGGAGCCAAGGATGTTAATGGTGTGTTGTTATCCTTATGGCGAGATAGCAATGCAACTGGCTATTTTACCCGCTAAATCAAAACATGACATTCACAAGCATTAATGCTATTGCGGCAGGAATAGGTAAGGCGGTGGTACTACATATCCGGGCGAGACATTACGAAACTATGCCTAGTATTAAGAATTTACGATGGTAGTGTCACGTCAAGATTGACTATAATCTTACGTTTTTTACGAACTGCCTGACAGAATGGCAGATTCTTCAAAGTGGCCCGGTAAAACACGGAGTAAAAACCAAATTGATTTCTTCTTTGAATAGGTACTCTTTTATATAACTGCCATCCATTGCTCGTGACTTCACTCCCGTTGGACTGTAATACAAAAACTAAAAACTTTCAAATAAACTAACAAGAAATCTTGACTTCCTCAATCCGATGCTGACGCTAAATCCATTTTTAACTGAGATTAATCTAAAAAAAAATAACTTCACGCCCGTATCCCCGAAGATGTAGGCAGAGGTACAACAAGTGCACCCACCATTAGCAGAAAATACGTCCCATAATAGCTGGCAAGCCTATCGCCTACTGGGCGGGTTGATTTTTGAAAAAAAATAGTGACTCCAGATCTACAACTGTCTCCATGACAAATTTCTTGAAAATCGGTCCAGCGGTTTAGCCGTGAAAGCATAACAGACAGACAGACAGAAAGACAGACTTTCATATTTATAATATTAGTATGGGTATGGATTCCTTTTTGTCAATGTATACCTGTACGTATTTTATTAATTTTTATTTCATTTCACAAAATACAAAATAAGCTGATGGAACTTTGCCACCAAGTAACCACGATATGAGCGACACCTTTATTAGCCACCTTTCACCCTATACAAGAAGTATAGCTGTACGACCGTTGATTTATACTTCAAAAACGGGTCCGGATTAATGCGACGAAAACCTTTTATACATTTTATAAAAAAAAAAATAAAAAAAAACTTTTAGTATTATTTTTTTCTTTAAAAGAAATTCTAATTCAAAGTAGTAGAAGTAATGAGAAGTACCTATAATTGGTAGTAAAGTTTTAAATTCTAAAATGAGTTGATATATTTTAAATGCATTAGCCACTTTTATATGTTTGACACATCCCAATAAAAAACTTGAGAGGTGTCAAGGGACACCCGGATGGAACGAAGTTCCTTTTATTATTATTTACAAAAAACCTGTATACACTCAACAAAAATAATCGTCGCGACACCACACTGTTCAATGCGAAATAGAAATGAAAATATCTGGCTTGCTTTCTATAAGAGAGAGAGAGAGAGACAGAGAAACATCCACACGCCGCACAGCTTACAATACTTTACAATAGCAAAAAGTGTCGTGACTTTTCGTAAGATTTTTTTCCGCCTAGCCCCGTTTCACAACGCGCGATAAGGAACTTCGTTCGAATTATCTCATTTTACCATTCCCTGTTAATTCCAAAATGGTTAACGATGCGTTGACATCCGCATAGCAGATATATTATGCCCGAGTACACTGATGTACTTACTAAGTGGATAATGAAAATATTTTGCCAAGTGCCGACGTTAGAAATAAATGTACTTTCTTCAACTGAGATTATGTAATTCATAGATGAATAATCGACATCAATCGGTAGAGTACAAAAATTGAGACATTTATAATAATTCTCTATTAGAGATTATGTAATTCATAGATGAATAATCTACATCAATCGGTAGAGTTCAAAAATTGAGACATTTATAATAATTCTCTAGAATAGCACCAAAAATAGATGTCTGGAAATCCACAACTGTGTGTTCTCGAGGCACTTTTTTCCTCTTTCATTAATACTTTCTAACTCCATAGTAGAGTTGGTCCGGGCCAGCTGTGAAGAATAAACCATCAGCAATTCTGCCAGGCAGTTCGTTAAGACGAGCGAGTGGCCATTTACGTGGCACTACCATCGTAACTTCTAGAGAGCTCCTCAACGTCTGGCACTACCTTACCTCTCTCGTCACAATAGCGTCATTAGTTTTTTTATTTTTATTTGTCCTGCTCTAGCTTGGAGCTTAAGGTAGCCGGTAGACTTATAAGAACACGAACTTACATAGATAGCAACGTATCATTAACATCTTTGGTGTTTATTTGCGATGTTTTTTCTTTCCATTAGTATAGCCATTTGCTTTTTTCCATTTTATGATATAAATAAATTAACAGTAAGACAAGCGCGCTACGTATCGTGGATTAATTGTGTTATGCCAATAACTTTCCTGCAAGTGTAAGCAATAATTTGGCCAAGTTTTATCTCAATATGATAAAAAGTAGGATAGCATTTAACACAAAAAAAAACTTTCGCGTGTTACGTATAGTTCCCAGTACGGTCTTTGAGCGCTGGATTACGAAGTGGAAATCGCTTTACGCACGGCAAAATAACTGTGTTACAATTTACAGACGTTATCTATACAAATAAACAAAATTAAAGTGTCTGTTTGTAATATTAAAATAACCGCTTTTTACTAAATGTATAGAGATGTATACACGGTGCATATACCAAAATAACATTTTTTACAATTTTTGTCTGTCTGTCTGTCTGTCTGTTTGTTCCGGCTAATCTCTGGAACGACTGGACCGATTTTGACGGGACTTTCACTGGAAGATATCTGATGTGATAGGAAGTAACTTAGGCTACTTTTTTTTCGAAATTTTCCTACGCGTACGAAGTCGCTGGCTCAGCTAGTACGTCATATTATTCACTTCTTTGAAGAATTTTTCTTTTAAGGCCCCCTTTCAAGACTAGACAGTTTGTAAGAGATGAACGATTGAATATGCGAGTCACTACCATCATGACTAATAGAAGACGCCTTACCTATTCCTGCCGCAATAGCGTCAGTGCTTGTCATTGTCGTGTTCCGGTTTGGAGAGTAATGTAGCCGGTAAACTTACGTATGTGGCACCAAGACCTCGCTACAAGGATAGCAACGGACCATTAACATCTTTGGTGTCACTTATTACCACTAGATATGTTTGTTTGCTATTTTATGATACAAAAATAAGTTCTGCGCAAGTCAAGATCAGTGCTCAAAAAACATGCCAGGAACCATAACAGCGTGGATATAAGTCATTTATAGGTCAAATTGAAGAACTTCTCCATTTTGTGAGTTGTTTGATAAAATGATTTATGATTCCCTGTTGCCTCATTTAATAATCAGTTGGGAACTTTTGATTGACTGACACATACAACAAGGTATCCCTTACAAAAGGTTTTTAACAGCAGGTACTAACTAAATCACCCCAAAATGATAATATATAATAAATGACTAAATAAATGACTTGTGGAAAATATATTTCGAAGGCAGTCGAAGTCGTTTCGTTAATTAAATCAGGATTCCTTTCGTATCACAATCTACGACTTGGGTTTTATATAATTTAAAACGTCGATAATAAATCTGGCAAACCGAAAATCGATTTATAGAAATAATTTACGGTGAGTTTTACATTTGAGATGATTTTATCTGTACTTTAAATACCCAGGAACATATTATTTTTTGTTAATAACAAGCCGGGCTTGTTATAAAATTAATAACAAGTCATTCTGCCAGGCAGTTCGTAAGAGACGACAAGTTGGCTATGCGAGTCACTACCATCGTGGCTACTAGGTGGTAGATTTCTGCATTGTCTCGTCCGGGTGTGATACCATCGCTTTACCTATTCTTGCCCCAATAGCGTCAGTGCTTGTCACTGTCGTGTTGCGGTTTGGATGATAAGGTAGCCGGTAAACTCATACATGTGGCATTAAAACCCGCCACAAGGATAGCGACGCACTATTAACATTTTTGGTGTCTATAGGCAATAGTTTCCTCTTTCCACCAAGAGAGCCATCGGATTGTTTGTTATCTTCTAACATGAAAAAAATATCGTTAACAGTAGCGAATGGTTTTCAATAGCAAAAATAAAAAAACAAAGTTAGTAGTCAAGCAATCTTATGTTGACAGCACCAATTTGAATGAATTAAGTTTGAGTCGAAACGTGTTTCTAGTTGAGGCTTCAGTTAATTATATTATTACGACTAATTAATTAAGATTACCTTCAGTCAAGTATATACAATCACTCCGTATACTCAGTCAGTGCTTGTCACTGTCATGTTCCGGTTTGGAGGGTAAGAAAGCCGATAAATTTATGAGTTATATTATTAGACCTCGCCAAAAGATAGCAACGCACCATTAACATCTTTGGTGTTTATAGGCGATGGTTGACTCTTTCCATCAGGAGACCCATCTGCTTGTTTGCTATCTTATGATATAAAAAAAACCATGAGGCAGTATGAAAACGTAATTTTAATATTTAAAAAACTGTAACCTTAGAAAACTTGATTCGATTTTGATTTTTGAAACGGCATATGATGCAGATTTTCAAGCACTGAAATGTTGTATATGAACAGAAATACGATTGGCTGAAAAAACTGGAAGCTATGTCGGAAAAAATTCTTTAATTTTCCGTCAACGACAACTTCTGAACAAATTTTGATAAAATTTACGGCTCTGGACGCATTTTTTCAAGAAATAGAGCTAATCAGATTTTGTAATCAATTGGACCATTAATCTGTAAGTTACTTTTTATTAAAATATCCTTCTCCCTCTCCTTACGAAAGTCTGTTGAAAATATAAATCGAAGGAAAATTTTCTTTCACGTCATATTATAGAATAATGCGTTCAGCAAATTATAAGACCCAACGCTATTTTTATTTATCGATAAACTTAGGGATAACCAAGGGATTAGCGTGGGTTCAAGTAAAAGCAATCAATCTCACTTAACGCGTAAAATAAATAAGACTCAACAAAACAGCAACAGTAAAATAACAATAATTATGTTTTAAGTATCCCCAACCGACGAAACAACTAATCAGCTAGTGTTCTTTGACCTTTAACTAACAATCAATCAATAAGTCCTAAAATAATATCAAACAATTTTGAACATTTACTAGCAGATATAAGGGTCACTTTTCAATTAATAATGTTTGTGTTTATGTCATTATTGAATGAACAGAATACGAAGCCCGGTCATCCTTATCATTTAGCGATAAATGTACATGCCAATAACGTAGCACCCTCTTTCTTTGTGTACCACACATTCCAGGTTAGAATCGCTGTTATGTGAAAGGAAATAAACACATTGTGATATAATAGTACAATTTTACGCAAAATTTTCGTACAACTCGACTGTTTTCGAGTAAAAAAAATTACCTAAGCTGTTATGTTTTATTTCCTTTTTACTTTTATACCATGCAAATACTGTCAGGAAAAAAATATTTTTCTAGGTTAAAAAGTAGTATAGGTACCTAATTAGTTATGAATAATCACTACTTAATATAAAACAAAGTCGCTTTCTCTGTCAGTCCCTATGTCCCTATGTATGCTTAAATCTTTAAAACTACGCAACGGATTTTGATACGGGTTTTTAAAATAGATAGATTGATTTTTGAGGAAGGTTTTAATATATAAACCTTTCCGATATTCCCACGGGAACAAAAGTTACGCGGGTGAAACCTTGGGCTGGTCGCTAGTAGTAAATAAATAAATATCACTGGACAAATTAACCAAATTAATCTAAGCCTAATAAATTAATCTAAGCTAATTAATCTAAGTAAGTGTAATTTGTCCCGTGAATATTATATTATATTATTACTAGCGACCTGCCCGCGGTTTCACCCTCGCAGCTTTTGTTCCCGTGGGAATATCGGAAAGGTTTATACACTAAAACCTTCCTCAAGAATCAATCTATCTATTAAAAAACCGCATCAAAATCCGTTGCGTAGTTTTAAAGATTTAAGCATACATAGGGACATAAGGACATAGGGACAGACAGAGAAAGCGACTTTGTTTTATACTAAGTAATGATTAAGCAGCCTATATATCAATCTCCATATCGCTCACGCTTGCAATCAGTAAACTACTTAGTACCAGACTCGACTTAGTACCAGACTAGCTGGAAAAATGGCGGCTCTCGGTGAACTCAAGCGCTCCTGCCAAAACGGCTGAAAACAAAAAAGACTCTTACCCCACTAAAACTCCAAGGACAGGATATCACATGGTCAAAATCAGTAAAATATATTGAGGTAAATTTAGACACTGCGCTCACCATGAGAGGCCATATTAAAACAGCGGCGAACCAAGCACAAGTGATACTGACCGTACTCCCACCACTTATGGACTCCAGGCTCCCTTTAAAAACAAAATTGAAACTCTACAAAACATATATTATAATACCAAGGCTCACCTATGCAGCAGTTGCGTGGTACCAATTCACTGCTAAAGATCTTCACTAGGAAACGCAAAGAGAACGCTAGAAATCACAAACGCCCCGAGATATATCTCCAACGAAGTCATAAATTGGGACCTAACAATGGAGAGCCTGGAGGATTTCATCAAGAAAATCGCTACCAACATGTATAACAGAGCCGACTCCTCTTCTTTCCCTGGAATCCAAAACATAGCACCTTGGCACGTGCGCCCTCCCGACGACGCGCGGCCATACCCCCGAGATAAAGAATAGAATAATACAAATTATACTGACTAATTTAACCCTAAAGTAAGCAGATTATTTGCTTGTGTTATGGGTGTTAGTTAACGATACTCATACACAGAAATACATATATAAATACTGGAATATATTTATTTATATCCTAAACCTATAAATCGCCACCCCTCTCCTTCCCCTCCTCCACCAGTCTCCACTTGGATCGCGGATCCCTTTGTCGGGTTTCTCCCATGAGTCTCACTCGGCGGGGTTGATCGCCCTTGGTGATAGGAAAAAGCTGGGGGAGAGGTGGGGGGAGATACTTACGATTTCAAAAACCAAAACTACGGAAAACCCTTACCCTCATACTGCAAACCTTCAGGAAAAAGTTCCTAAACTGTATCCAAACCCAATGACCTAGCACTTTTCAGGGTTAGCGTATGGATACCTTGATCCGGGGGCCAAAAGCCCAGCAGTCAATTCCCCGCTCCTCTACGGGGGCGTGGGATGTAATCACCAGCGCGAGGCAGCTCTCGTCGAGTGAAGTAGCGTTTGTGAAGATGCTTTTGTTACGAAGTAAAACGTGTGTTGAGTACGTATATTATGAGCTTTTGTGCTGGCTAATATCGTGGTGTAAAGTGGGGTAGCCGAGCGTGGATAACTGGGCCGCTGAGGTACTTCTAAGTTTGTTCCTTACAACGCCTTTTTATTTTTTCCTTTCAGTGGTATCGCAAGGGCACACGTAAAAGTTCGCGGAAATTTGCCAATTGACTACTTAGTTATCTTCGTTTACACATATAAGCCTATTCTTGCCTTTTGCGAAGTGCCTAGTAGCAAGGCAGTTGATTTACTCTCCGAAAGGAGCCCGGTTCAAAAAGGCGACCTCGTGGTGACAGCTTATGGTGGAAGAAGAAGATGACTTGAAGGGTAAGGTTACACTTATGCATTTGGCATTTTATCCTTGTTATACGGATAGCAGCACACCATTTACTTCCTGGTGTTTATAGACGATAGTCATCTCTGTCCAACAGAAACACCATTAGCGTATTTTTTGGTGATTCCTACGGGAACCATGCATTTTGTCGGGACAAAAAGAAACGAATTTGCTAAGTAAGCGCCCAGCCACGCGAACCGGCGGCGGCGGCGCGGCGGGCGACGCGAAAATTCGTTGGTCACCGCGCCGCCGCTCGCCACGCCGCGTGGCATGTTTAGTACTTTCCCATACATTTGATGCAGACGCCAGACGCTACGCCGTTCGCGCCGCGCGAAAAATTTCTCGTGGCCAGCCCGTAAGGCATACCAAACTTCATCTAAATCTTTCAACCTTTTTTAAATCACAAAGTAAAAAATATATATACACAAATATAATATATGCGCTCATAAATATAAGTATTGGCTAGCATTTGTAATATTAGTGGAGTCATTTTCCAACATTTAACACAAATTAAATTAAGCATTATGTTAATTGTTTATTTTAATGTATAGGTTTTCGAAAATTTAACGCGAGCAAAGCCGTTAGCAACAGCTTGAATAAAATATTTTCAAAATTAAAACTAGTTTTAGTTTTATAAACCGGATTATAAAGTGAAGGAGACAGTCTTGTGGCTGAATGGCTTTTATGAATAAATAGGTAACTGCTTGAGACACCGCTTCTTGGTCATTAAATTATTCATCGATCTTTATTACTTCAAGAGGGAACATTATATTAAAGCTATGAAGGAAGTTTTATATGCGCTTTTTTGCTGACAAATGATGTTTTTATGACTTTCCATTACAAGATCATTTTTAAATCGCGCAAAAAATACTGAGAAAATTTATCTTTCGCATCAGTATCATCATGCCGGTTCCCTTGCGGAGTAGAAAGAGCTAATCGGACGTCTATAGACTTTTCGGTTCACAACGATTCATTAATTTGTCGGTTGGTGAGATGAGCGTTTTATCGACCTAACAATTATTGCTTATTACTAGCTGTAACTGATAATGACAGTTTTACGTCCTCATCCAAGACACAGCAGTAGTAATCCGTTATTCGCTGGATATCCTACTTCTAACGAATATGATATTGTTTCTAACGGAATTCCTCACCGTACCTACGTTATCGTATGCGGGCTGAGGGGCTAGGTAAGGTAAGGTAAAATAAAATTGTTTTTCAAACCGTAATTTTTTATAGATATATCTAATAATACCTCATAGACTAGTACTATCGACGGAATCGATCACAAAGCAAAGAAAAATTTCAGTACGTTGAACCAAGTGACAAGCTCAGTTAGAACGTGCCAACCAAAGGTATGGTCACTAGTCAAAATCTTAATGTCATAAACATTTCTTAAGTTTTAAAAATATATGTTATTATATTTTTAAAACTTAAAAAATAAAAAATAAGATAGATGTTATTAAGTCTGAACTCCTAATTACATAAGAACTCATTACTCACAGAAACATTTCTATGCTGACAAAAATTGGCACTTAGCCTCTTGTTTTCGCCTTGAAAAAAGTAATGGCAATATTTTCTTATTTCTCGTTTGTAAGATATGAACTATTTGCGTGCCAAAATAATTGCCTCTTAACAAGCTTAGATGCTCTTTAATAATATAATATCGCTGGCTAAATTACACGATTTGATATAACCCTGCAAATTATTTTCTTTGTTTATTTATTTATTTAAATTTTGCACACATACATTTGCACATGTAGACTTAACGCCCAAGAGCATTCTCTGCCAGTCAACCTCCAAAGAGTACAGAGAGGGCACAAGGGGTGCACATAGAAAGAAGAAAAATAAAAAAGGAACTCAATTTAATAGTATTTAAACACATTAATTATGTGAAAATAAAACTCATACAACGAAAAGCACATAATTAAGACATACATTTATATATAATAAAATTATATAAATACAAGCGACCTGCCCGCGGTTTCACCCGCGCAGCTTTTGTTCCCGTGGGAATATCGGAAAGGTTTATACACTTAAACCTTCCTCAAGAATCAATATATCTATTAAAAAAAACCGCATCAAAATCCGTTGCGTAGTCTTAAAGATTTAAGCATACATAAGGACATAAGGACATAGGGACAGACAGGGAAAGCGACTTTATTTTATACTATGTAATGATATACACATATTGAATTTACATGAATACAAATATTTCAATGTATAAGAATAAAATAAAATAATGTTGTTGAGTTAGTCAACAATACTATTACATATAAATACATGTACAAAAACTATTACATATGTTTACAAACATAATAAACACCCAACCCCAGAAATACAAACATCTATGCTCATCACACAAACATTTGTCCCTATCGGAAATTGAAACCGAGCCCCATCGAATCATAGGTTCGGAAAAATCGTAAACCACTCGACCAACGGGACGGTCTTATATGTTTGTATCAGTCATTATGAACAGTGTATAAGATAATCTTAGTCCTATCGTCAAAGGCACTGTTTGATTTTAATTTAATAGTATCTTCACGCCCATATCCCCGAAGGGGTAGGCAGAGGTACGACAAGTGCACCCACGATTAGCCGAAGATACTTGGTCCCACAAATGTGATAGGTGGCAAGCCTATCGCCAACCGGGCACTTTCCAATCCCGGGCAACTTTGTGTTTCTCAGAAAACTGAAAAAACACGTTTTTTTTAATGTGCTCGACCCGGAAATCGAACCCGGGGCCTCATGTGGCCAACGCCAACGCTGGACCACTAGACCACAGAGGCGATTAATAGTTTAGAAGTTAATAGTAGGGGAGCCCAGGAGGGGATTTTGGTATTTAATCGAGCGCGTCAGATTAACATAGGGGGGGGGGGGGGTACCTCGCATACTGTTAAGGCTCTCGACCAAATATAAGCCCTTTCTATAGAGGGGGGTAACAGAAAAAATACAAAATTAAGATAACTTTGGCTTGTGGAAATTGTCAGATTATAATTTTTTCGTAATTATTACATAGTTTCCTCCATAATAAAAGAAAAAGTCGCGTTTGAGGATGTCAAGACAACATTTTCTTTGCAAATTTCGACCCTTCCACTCTCTTACGTTACACTTGAATCGTCAGATTTTCTAAATTTTAGCTGGCAATTAACCCAATACTGCTATATATTTAATAAACACCCAAACCCATAAATACAAACATTTATGTTTATCACATTTCTCCATTTCATAAATTTACTCAATATTCCCATCTGTAAGTTAAATAATTTGCTGTGTTCTATTTATACTCGAGATAATAGACTTAAGATACACACAGGGCAAACGCTGCTCACAAGTCACAACCTAATTGCATTAAAGACTGTCATGTGTTGAAGATATAAATCTACTCCAACACCGCTTTATCTTTGCGACTTAAAAAATAAATAGACCAAACACGAAATTATCTATACTTCTACATAAATCTGTAGTGTTTGTCGGTAGATTCGATTTTTTTGGCGAATTCGTGATTAATATTTATTTATAGCTGCGCGGTGCAGCAGGTGCATTATAAATGTTTTTGATGAATCCTGTGAGAACAACTATTTCTTCCAGTACAAAAATGAGCCTAAGTGTTATATTCCAGATAATCGTAGACTCTACAAATGTGCCAAATTTCATCTAAATCAGTTCAGCCGTTCTTGCGTGATTGAGTAACAAACATACACCCATATCTCGAAACATCCAACTTTCGCATTAATAATATTAATTACTCTCCTTAATCGAATCCTAATGGAACCCGAACCCCCTTGTATCGTAAATAGTTTCGCTAACCACTCAACCAACGGGCCGATCAAGATTAAACTTAACAATTAAATGTTTTTGTTTAAAGCTGTTTCAAGCGCTAGAGCACTAACATGAATTATCGAATCGGAATCGTTAATCATTTTGATTAGGTAGATACCTAGTTATTGGATGACAAGTTCTTACAGTTAATTTTCTCCAACCATACTTCAATTTTTTCGAGCCATATAGATGAAAAAGAATGTCTCATCTAAATACATTACGTCATTTAAATTTATAATGTGGGTAATCTATACTTACATATAATAAAATCGTAGGAAAGTCAAAACTGTACATTGAATATTTTTTTAAAAGAATACCTGGGGCGTGATCTACAATCGATATCGAAACTAAAAATATAGTTTTTAGAATTTTTGTATGTTTATATGTTTGCCTGTATGTATGTCCGGGGTAAACTCAAGAAGTACTGCATGGATTTACTTCAAATTTTGCATGAATATTACCAATAGGTTGGGTCAACATATAGGCTACATATTATCACGCTATCACCTACGGGGGAGGAGCTGTGCGGAGTAAACGAAGTCCACGTGAACGAAGTAGCTGGCAACAAACAGCTAGTAAATAAATAAATAAACATTCACGGGACAAATTACACTGATCTAACCCCAAAGTAAGCAAATTATTTGTTTGTGTTAGTCAGCGACAACGGGTGTTAGTCAACGATACTAATACATAGAATCAGAAAATAAGCAAGGTCTATGAAGTCAGGCACTAGATCTCATTAATTTATATAAATAAATAAATATTCACGGGACAAATTACACTTACTGATTTAACCCCAAAGTAAGCAAATTATTTGCTTATGTTATGGGTGTTAGTCAACGATACTAATACATAGAAACACATATATAAATACTGGAATATATTTAATAAACACCCAAACCCGGAAAAACAAATATTTATGTTCATCACACAAATGCTTGTCCCCGTCGGGGATCGAACCCGGGCCCCGTCGATTGCGTAGTCAGGGTCGCTAACCACTGGTCCACCGGGGCGATCTAATGTAGGTTACTTTGATTGAATTTGACTTTATACAAAAGGTTTTGCTTGTGTGTTTGATGTCCATAACTTCTCAACTTTTTAACGGCTATGCGGATTTAAATGAAATTTAATTATATCTCTATTTCTAGACGTCTTCGTAATACCCATGAAATTCACAAATCTTTCAGCTGGTCTTTATGACAAAAAGTGCCGTCACGCTATTAATCCTCTAGCGACGCAGAGGTACAAGCAGTTCATGCGCTTGAAGCCATTAAGCACATGCAATTATGCGGTAGGTCTCATATAAAATCTCTATAATCATATAAAATCATATAAAATCTCATAAAAAATCATATAAAATCTCATAAAAAATCATATAAAATCTCATAAAAAATCATATAAAATCTCATATAAAAAGTATCATCACGCCCGGTTTATAGGCTTTCTAGTTCACCACGACTCACCCGTTTATCGGTTGGCGAGATGTGTGGTGATCCCTATCGTCGCATTTTACCGACCTGATAACGATTTTTTTTCATAGAAAAAGGGGGCAAACACAGGCTCACCTGATGGTAAGTGATCACCGCCGCCCATTGACAACTACACTATCAGGTGAATTGCAGTTAAGTTGCTGGCCTTTTAAGAAAGAGTAGGCTCTTTTCTTGAAGGTCCCTAAGTCGTATCCACTTGGAAAAACTTCTGCCGGTAATTGGTTCAACAGAAGAATAGTGCGGGGAAAAAAGTGCCTTGAGAATCGCACAGTTGTGGATTTCCAGACCGGATTATCGACTATTTCTAACGGTAACCGCGACCGACGGTTTACGTGCTCATCCAACACACGGGAGTGGTAAAACATAACCTCCATAGACTCCGAGCTGCTAAGATTTTGATTTTTTGAGTAATACCTTAAAAAACTCAATAATACTTTTGCCCGACCCTGGGATCGAACTCGGGACCTCATGGTGTCAGCGGAATAGGCTGCCGCGTAGACCACGAGGCAGACTCATTTCTATCGACAAATTAGCACATTTGGAATTGAAATGATAATGTTTTTAGTTCATAGCAATAATACACCTATGCTAAACCCCGCCGACATTCTCCAACTAGTGTACTAATGTTATCCATTTCATATATATATATATATATATATATATATATATATATATATATATAGTCTTGTCTTATCTAAGTCTTGTTAGTTATTTTACACCTTATTTTAATACGTGGTAACCTAACATGATCTGATGGGAATCTAAATTAAAAATACTCCAATTAGATTGAAAATATTTTGTTAAGTATTTCTTTGTTAGAATGCTTTTGAACAACTTACTCATCACTTATGAAGTTTTTACAAAATGCGGATCAAATAGCAATATGTCATCCTGACAGTTCTATTCTCAGTTGGAACGCATAGTACCTACATAGATAAAATCTATTCTCAGTTGGAACGCATAGTAACTAGCATAGATAAAAATGTGTATTATCATAGTAAATATATTACCATAGCAACATGCTGCCGCTATATCTGGTGGCAAATTATCATAGGTGTAGCACAAAAACATCATCATAATAAATGTATAGGTAGGTATGTATATGTCAAATTTCGTAATGATCGGTCAAATTATGAGTTTAGCGATTTCATTTATACATCTATATACATAAATACATACATACACACACATATATATATATATATATATATATATATATATATATATATATATATATATATATATATATATATATATATATATATATATATATATATATATATATATATATATATATATATATATATATATATATATATATATATATATATATATATATATATATATATATATATATATATATATATACACATACAACCTTTTAAACAATTTTAATTAACTAATCAGACATTACAAGATAACAAACAAAAATAACTTACAGTTTCAACATAAATAACAACACTCACTCCCGATACGCGTTTGTCACTGATAACAATTTAATGACACTAAACGACAACCAAGCGTCACGACTTCCCAACGAGAACTGACTACTGAGTTTAATTTAACTGTTTGATACCCCTACATTATGCTCAGGAACCATTAAATTGTTATGATGATGATAAATAAATAAAAGCTATGATTTAGACCTGTAAAATATTAGAGGCAGTATACTTCTATGAGCTCTTAAATTTGCTACCCATTCAAGGAAAATAATATGCTATGAAAACCTTTTTTGTAGATAATAGGCTATATAAACTGAAACATAAATATATTTCATTTTATCTCTTTATTGATAAGGATTATAAAACATGGCGTAAAGTAAAAAGCTTCAAAATACTTCTCTTCTTTTACACCTATTCTATAATTAATGCCCCGTTTTCACTTTTATTAGTGCGAGTGTGAGTGTTTAATGCAGGTGCTTAGTATTAATCCAAAAATACGTGAAGATAGGCGTGGATCAGTGCGAGTGACTCGTAATCAACGTAGTAAAAGTGAATAGATGCTGATTACGAATCACTCGCACTGATCCACGGCTATCTTCACGTATTTTTGGCTTAATACTAAGCACCTGCATTCAACACTCACACTCGTACTAATCAAAGTGAAAACGGGGCTTAATATCGCGTAGTAAAATGGACGTTATTTAACTAATCGTGTTTGACTTCAGATTGAGTCGACTCAATCTGACTGCCTACACAATCACCTGACAGGGATATGTATTTTTGATGATAACAAGTTCATATTTTTGAATTTGAAAAAAGTATCTTCACGCTAGGCATGGATCATTTAACAGTTTAACATATTAAATTGCGTACTAATTTTTTTAACAATTAACGGGGCTTTAAGTCCCGTTTTCACTTTGATTATTGCAAGTGCGACTGTTTATTGCAGGTGCTAAGTATTAAGCAAAAAATACGTGAAGACAGCAGTTGATCAGTGCGAGTGATTAGTAATCAGCGTCTATTCACTTTTACTACGCGGAATACTAATCACTCGCACTGATCAGCTGCTGTCTTCAAGTATTTTTTGCTTAATACTTAGCACCTGCATTATACACTCGCACTTACACTAATCAAAGTGAAAACGGGGCTTAATACTGATCACTCGCACTGATCAATGGCTGTCTTCACGTATTTTTTGCTTAATACTTAGCACCTGCATTAAATACTCGCAGTCAAACCAATCAAAGTGAAAACGGGGCTTAATTCTGATTATTGGCAGCGACAAGTAATCTATTTGTCACTGGTATTAGCTAGTATTATTAACCAACACCTATTGACAAGCATATAATTTACTCATTTTGAGGTTAAATCTATTCATGTAATTTGTCTTTACACAGTGCTGTGCTGTGAATCCTAAATTATCATCATTAACTGGTCCAAAAAGTCCAATTTTCTAATTTAAGGCAACAGTCATTATGCGTAACCAAGGAGGATATACATATTTTGTATATGGTATAATCAACACCAATTTTCATTTGTTAAATTTCTAATGAAATTTATCATAATTAATATTAATGTCTCTAGTATGTGCAAAATTACTAGACGACGCCGCGCCGTCGAGATTTCGTTAATGGCTAAGCGATGGAAATAATCTAATTAATATTTGTGTGTAAACGTAATTTATACATATAATAAAATCGTAGGAAAGTCAAAACTGTACATTGAATATTTTTTTAAAAGAATACTTGGGGCGTGATCTACAATCGATATCGAAGCCAAAAATATAGTTTTTAGAATTTTTGTCTGTTTGTCTGTATGTATGTCCGGGGTAAACTCAAAAAGTACTGCATGGATTTACTTCAAATTTTGCATGAATATTACTAACAGGTCGGGTCAACATATAGGCTACATATTATCACGCTATCACCTATGGAGGAGGAGCTGTGCGGAGTAAACGAATTCCGCGCAGACGAAGTCGCAGGTAACAGCTAGTTCTTAATAAATACCTAAACTTGCCTATATTACAAACAGGCAAGATATTTTTTCTTTGAGTTAAAAAATACTGGACTGATTTTAAAAATTCTTCGAATAATATAGTAACATATTATGCTACTTTATTCGACAGAATAAAAGTAGGCAATGTGTGTGAACAGATCACGATATAACCTTACTAGTTAATGTTATAAATGCGAAAAGAGATGAATATCTGTCACCCTTTTACAGTCTAAGTGCTATGCCGATCCTGATAAAATTAAAGTTGAATATAGTTTGAAGCGGAGAGACACAAGCTAGTTTTTCAGTTATAACATTTATGATAATGAGTTTTAAATTATTATTTATTTATTTTATTTAATACTAGCTGTTGTCAGCGACTTCGTCCGCGCGGACTTCGTTTACTCCGCACAGCACCTCCCCCCTAGGTGATAGCGTGATAATATGTAACCTGTATGTTGACCCGACCTGTTAGTAATATTCATGCTGTACTTAAACTTAACTTAATTTAAAGTAAATCCATGCAATACTTTTTGAGTTTACCCCGGACATACATACAGACAAACAGATAAACAGACAAACAGACAAAAATTCTAAAAACTATATTTTTGGCTTCGATATTGATTGTAGATCACGCCCCAAGTATTCTTTTAAAAAAATATTCAATGCACAGTTTTGACTTTCCTACGATTTTATTTTATGTATAGAAGATAGCAAACAAGCAGATGACCCTCCTAATGAAAAAAGAACCTTCTATAGACACTTTTCTCTCACTCACACAAAGATTTTAATGGTGCGCTGCTGTCTGTATAGCGGGCCGCGGGGTGATAATGCTACATACGTTTACCTACTACCTTAGCCTACAAACCGGAACAAGACAAGCACTAATGCTATTGCGGCAGGAATAGGTATGGCGGTGTCACAACACCAGGGCGAAAACTTTTACTAGCCACGACAAGTATTTGGCCAATTATTCACCTTTAACGACCTGCCTGGCAGAAATGCAGATGGTTTTGTTTTTAAAGGAGGCCCGAAAAAATACGGGGTAGGTGGTTAAATAAAAATTATGTCTATGCCGAAGCTGAGACCGCTAGATCATTGTGGCACCCATGAAATTTTTTTTATATCAAATAAACTAGCTGCAACCCACGACTTCGTTCTCACGAGCCAAAATTGTTACTTCCTTTTTCCTCAACTTGATAAAAAGTAACCTATTTTACTTCTGAATAAAAAAAATTTCGAATAGTAAAAGAATTATTTTCCAGTATCGTTACCAGTATTACCATTTCGATCCAGTAGCTTTTGATTGAGTTTACCCAATAGAAACTTACGATCAAGTCTTTCCTCTTTATTTAATTAGTGTCTGTGTAGATAAACACTAATTAAATTAACTATAGGTTCCAAGACAGCTTACTTTTACCTTAATTTAATCATGAGCTCGGAATTCAGTGGTCATGAGAAGTTTGATTCTGGTTTACATAAGTTACAGACTTTTAAAGCCAATCGACCTAATAAAATTTTCCCATGACATATGTATTAGTCAGATAGAAAATAGTCTGTATTTTCCTAAAAATTTTGTATAAGAACTTCCGAAATTTTATAAAAAATATTTTCTTTTGTATAAACTGTTATAATAGGTATTTCATCACCAGAGCACTATCGCTTCACTCTTTCGTTTATGCCAAGGTATCTCACTAAGAAACAAAAAAATAAAACACGACCCCTAAAAATGGGCAACAAAAGCGCTACAACATAATCCGCACGCTGTTTTCCCAAAGCCCTAATTAGGACGAACGTTTTCAAGAAATAAGAAATGCGTAAATGTTTTTATTTAATGGAATGGATTAAGTTGACTTGTTGGATAAAATGCTCGAATTGGCGCGAACGCTCTCTTTGAATAACATTCAGTGACAGAATGACAAATACATTTCTTTTGTTTTTTGATTTAAATCCTTTTTGATAATGCTTTTTTTAAGTTAACATAGAACAGAAAAACACTTTGAGTTGATGGAAATTTATGGCTCGGCTTTTGTTATGGGTACTGTCTGATACGTCAGAAATAATTAGTCTTTATTTTAAACGAAAACAAAATACAATTTTTTCAACTTTATTAACTAACTTCCCAAAAAGTAAGAAATTCTTTATGTTTGTTCCTATAGAATGATCAGCTCTGTAATTTTTGAACGGATTTTGAGATTTTTTGTTTGGAAGGGTACTTTCTGTTCAGTTCCATTTAATTATATTACGCGAGCTAGCAACAGATTTTCATTACCAAGTTCCTCTCAGGCATGCTTCTAGAATGTTTCAGATAATTGTATCGTGAAGTTCTGTGATCGTCAGCTGCAGCTTTGGCGGTGTGTTTAGCAGCAGTGGCCTCTCATCCACGTTGAAAAAAAAATTTATTCATTTCCTCCCGATTGAAAATTTGTCAAATTATCGCTTGTCCAATTTTATCGAATTTGTGACTCTGCACTTGAACTTATCTCTGGTTCTGGTTCTGGTATCTATTATCTGGTTTTCGGTAAACAATTTAATGCTAAATACCTCCAAAACAAAATGTATTAAATTTACTCTTGCAAATGTTGCTTCAACAGATCTGAAAATAAAACTTAATAATAATGACCTCGAACTAGTACCTTCGAGTACTTTTTTGGGAGTGACTCTAGATGGCAAATTGCAATGGAATCACCATATTGAAAATTTAGTTGGTAAATTAAATTCAGCTGCTTACGCCATACGATATATGTGACTTACATAACTGACGTAGCCACAGCTAGGTTAGTTTATTATGCCTACTTTCACAGCGTCATGAGTTATGGTATTTTGCTTTGAGGATCAGCGGCCAACTTAAAAAGAGCCACAAAAAAGAGCCATAAGATCTATATATAATCTAAAACCGAGACACTCCTGATGAAAAATATGTTCCTTATCACACCAGTTCTCGAAAACAAAGTTTAGTAGTACCTCGATTTAGGCTCCAAATCATTTTTAGGAAACGGAGTAATATTTTATAACAAAATTCCTACGGAAATAAATATCTCCCGGATTGGAAATTCTACAAACTAATAAAATTGAAGCTCATTCAAAGAGCACACTATAAAATAAGTGACTACATCGATGACAAAGATGTCTGGCAATAATTATGTTTTTTTTGAGACTGTGACCAAATCTACTTCAACTTAATTAAATAAAAATAGGTATAATGTTTTTTTGACATATTCTTATTGTATAATTTTTTGCTATTACTTTTGACATGTTATTTACTATTAATTTATCTTTGAAATGTATATGACATTCAATAAGTGATACAAATGTATCCTATTTTGAATAAAAGTTATTGATATTGATAATGTCTTGAAGAAAACAAAACGCAGACTATATCGTGGTGGAAAATACGTCCGCTGGTCACACGAACACGTTTAATTTTTTTTCAGTCATATTTTCAATAATTGCTAGACAACAGTTATCATGATATTGTAAATAAATAAATACGTCAACTGACAATATCTCTGTGGAATACCTAATTGTCAGCTGAGCCCATAAATGTGTAACGCAGGAGCCAGGCAAGACCGTATATCGCCTACTTACACGCACCAGCTGATGAGTTTTCCCTCAGCATATTGCTAGCTCATTTGTTTTGTTGCTTAAAGGATCATATTAACAACGAACTTGCATATTTTTATCCGGAAAAAAGAAGGACTCTCAGTACCAAAAACTGGTTACATGTGTATTTTAAAACCAAATCGTTTGTAGCTAGGTATATATATGTTTATGTGTGATGTGTATGTAAATCACAATATAGATTTATTACTAACATTATCATATTTACTATTAGCTTACGAATTTTTATCCCAAAAAATGACGTATCTAAAGATATTCGACATTATACTTCATACTCTACCTGAAACATATTATATTGTTACGAATAATCTAGAAGCGTGTAGAATTGGAGCGCGCGCGCGCTAACTTTCTAGAAATAAAGGAAAGAGATAGCTACTCCTATTGACAAACAAATAGTTCACCTGGGCTATGCCATAATGGACTTTGTGGGATATGGCATAAGGTTGAAAATAGCGTGTACTAGGATTTATGACTCATAACATGTTTACGATAAGAAGTGATTCATTGTTTCCCGATACATTTAGATTTTTCTGGATTCAGCTAGGACTTTCCCCTGCCTATAAATACAGAGATGTTGACAAACACAGGGCAGTTTTTATCAAGCGATCGAGAACGATACATCAAGTGACCAAGTGCGAAGCGAGAAGTATTCTATTGTGTAGTGTTCTAAGTTCAGTGATAGTACAGCAAGTGACTATTGTGTAAAGGGTATTTTAGTATTACGTTGTGTTGTGCTGTGTAAATACACGGATTTAATATAAGTGGTGTTTTTCTTACAAGTACGAACCCGAGTACGTAACAACTGGTGTCAGAAGTGAAATTGTGAAATGCCACTTATTCCGAAGGAAGGTGTTACCACCAGGTCTCAGGCGGAGACACAGAGGGTGTCAGAGGACACTGAGATGCGTGCAGGTGAGGAACCTGCTAGTGTTGCCAGCACGTCATTGTCGTCGAGCGCAGCCCCTACTGATCTTTCTGTCATTCTGGCAGCTATTCAGCAACAGCGACAGGAACTTCAGCAACATCAACAGCTTCAGGTACAACAACAACTAAAGTTACAGGAACATTTATCCGGCTTTGATGACAAATTGACAATAATCTTGGCGCAACAAGGCCAGCTAAAAAGCGATGTGGGCCTCGCCAAGCGCGACATGAAGGGTATTGAGAAGAGGGTTGACCACTTGGAGGCCAACTGCGACAAAATAACTGAAAACGTGGACCAACTGGAAAGGGAGGTCATGAAAATGAAGATCACGGGAGTTAAGTCGGGTGCTACCGTTACAAGCTGCTCTCACCAGGTGGGTCCTCGGGTAAAGGTACCCACTTATGACGGTCTTACATCATGGAGTGCCTACCGGACCCAGTTTGAAATAGCAGCGAAAGCCAGTGGTTGGACAGATGAACATTGCCTAACAGCTCTGAGCACGGCGTTACGGGGACAGGCGCTCTCTGTGTTGGATGCAATGCCTAAAGAGTATCAGTTCGCTGATTTGATGGAGGCATTGGAAGCTCGCTACGGTGAGCGTCATTTGGAGCATGTTTTCCGTGCCCAATTAAAGGACCGTGTACAGAGGAGCGGCGAGGGACTTCAACAATGGGCCGTGGAAATTGAGAAGCTTGTGAGGAAGGCGTATCCTTCGGCCGACGCTAACACAGTGAACAATACTATTGTCCAGGCGTTTATTGATGGAATTCGAGACCTGGAAGTGCGTGCTGCTGTTCGCCTTCAGCACCACGTGACAATGAAGGAGGCTTTGGCTCATGCGCTGGAGGTAGAAGCTGTTCGCCACGAACCTCGAGCACATAAAGTACGTGAGGTTACAGAAGTTGTGGCTCAAACAAAGGAAGTGGAACCTAGAAGACTGGGTCCCATGTGTTATGCCTGCGGGAAACGTGGGCACATTAAAGTCAACTTCCCCCTCCAAACCAACGGGTGCAGTTAATTGGCGACAGCAAGCGGGAGGAAGCTCAGCAGCTGAAGAGAGCAGGCAGGTCAACCAGCCTGTTAATCCAGCCCAGGGAAACGAGTAACAGCCAGGATCAAGGGGCGGGTGCTGGCTGATCGAAAAACAGCCCCAAAAGTTGTCATATCCCAGGTGTGCGACGGCAACAGTTTATCCATTAAGGGACTGGTTAATGGCAAGAACTGCAGCTTAACGCTGGACACTGGAGCTACACGAACTGTGGTGCGACCAGAAGTAGCTGACAATGGCAACCTGAGATTGAGGAATTTTGGGCAAAGCAAGCTTCTGTCTGTCACAGGTCAGCCAATACCCGTCTTCGGTGAAGCATCTGTAGTGATGCAAATAGGCGACGAGTATTACACTCACGACGACCTTGTACGGAAGATTGTAAACATTGTGTAAGGATGGAGACGAAGGAAAGGGTTCAAGTATTGCGAGCTAAGCCTACGGATGACAGGTGGGAAACTGATGAGATGCGTAAGGCCCAGTATGAAGATAGAGATTTGCGGCCTCTAATAGATTGGATGAAGCAAGACACGGGAAAGCCCGAATGGCAGGAGCTGGCTCCCTTCAGCGCCATTACGAAAAGTTATTGGGCGCAGTGGGAAAGCCTTGTGTTGCAAAACGGCTTACTATACCGCAAATGGGAAAAACCTTCAGGAAGAGAACATCATCTACAGTTGGTCATGCCAAGAAAACTTATCAAGGACGTACTACGTGAATTGCATGATGGAGTTTCTGGGGGACATCTTGGAGTACGACGAACATTGGTAAAGGTACGAGAGCGTTTTTACTGGTTGAATTGCCGAGAAGATGTCGAGAATTGGTGCCGAAAATGTACGTCATGCTCAGCAGTGAAAGGTCCGCAGGTGAGAAGCCGAGGCAACCTTAGACTATACAACGTGGGAGCCCCCTGGGAAAGGATAGCGATTGACGTGGCTGGGCCATTTCCTAAGACAGATAACGGAAACAAGTATTTTATGGTCGTGATGGATTACTTCACGAAATGGCCGGAGGTGTTCGCAATCCCTAATCAGGAAGCCACGACGGTTGCTGAGAAATTAGTCAATGAGGTGATATGCAGATTTGGCGTTCCGCTGGAGATCCATTCAGACCAAGGCAGAAACTTTGAATCTAATGTATTCCAGGAAATGTGTAAATTATTAGGAGTGTACAAAACAAGAACCACACCTTATCACCCGCAATCTGATGGAATGGTCGAACGATTTAACCAAACTTTGGAAAGACACTTAGCCAAGCTGGTAGAAGATCACCAAAAGGACTGGGATAAATACATACCTCTGTTCTTACTGGCTTACCGAACAGCGGAACACGAAAGCATAAAAGTGACGCCAGCCTATGCCAACTTCGGCAGACAGTTACGTATACCAGCAGACTTAATGACTGGAGGCCCGCCACCGAATGCAGAGACCCAATTAAGTATACCGGAACATGTTGAAGACATTCGTGAGAGGTTACGCGATATACACTCATTAATAAGTGAAAATGCATTGGAATCAAGTCAGCGGATGAAGACCAGATACGACCGAAACGCCAATCATCGAGGTTTTCAGGAAGGATCTCTTGTTTGGCTACATAATCCGGTTCGACGAAAAGGAAAATCACCTAAGTTACAGCGACGTTAGGATGGGCCATACAAAGTAATCACACGGATCAATGACGTAACCTACCGAGTGCAGAAGCAACCAAGAGGGACCATGAAGATTGTTCATGTTGATCGATTAGCTATCTATAATGGAAGTAATGATGTTCGGGACGAACATAACTAAGAGGGGGGTAGTGTTACGAATAATCTAGAAGCGTGTAGAATTGGAGCGCGCGCGCGCTATTTATCTAGAAAACTCCTGTTGACAAACAAATAGTTGACCGGGGCTATGCCATAATGGACTTTGTGGGATATGGCATAAGGTTGAAAATAGCGTGTACTAGGATTTATGACTCATAACATGTTTACGATAAGAAGTGATTTATTGTTTTCCGATACATTTAGATTTTTCTGGATTCAGCTGGGACTTTCCCCTGCCTATAAATACAGAGATGTTACAAACACAGGGCAGTTTTTATCAAGCGATCGAGAACGATACATCAAGTGACCAAGTGCGAAGCGAGAAGTATTCTATTGTGTAGTGTTCTAAGTTCAGTGATAGTACAGCAAGTGACTATTGTGTAAAGGGTATTTTAGTATTACGTTGTGTTGTGCTGTGTAAATACACGGATTTAATATAAGTGGTGTTTTTCTTACAAGTACGAACCAGAGTACGTAACAATATCTTTGTAACATTTCAGTTGAATCAATATTCCTCTTTTTCAGCCATATCTTCTCAATTGAAAATTTGTCAGATTATAGCTCACATGATATTGTTTATAAATTAATATTGGCTGGCTGTATCTTGGTGGGATAATTGTCAGCTGATTTTAATTTGGTAATTTGTTCCTTATGTTAAAAATATTATCCAAGGTTCAAGATGTGTAGAAGATTGGAAGCCGGTTGCTGCAGATTTACTACGTATAAATTAAACAGTTTGACTGGTAAAAAGACTATATATATTGAATGATACAATAGTTAATGGTCTATAGAATATAATGATCTAATAAAATGTAATCAATCTTAAAATATATAAATTACTGTTACGTTGTTTGTTCGCTATGTATTTCTAAACTACTGAACTAATTTCAATGAAATTTTGTAAATATCTACTGTTTGGTCCAACTTAAAAGATAGGGTAGTTTTTATCTTAATTAAACCCCTGCCTTCTCAAGTAACCCACCAAAATACTCAATACAAGTAATTTGTATGGCAAAACTACGTTTTCCGGGTCAGCTAGTAAAAATAGAATTTAAAGAGAAAGTTACCCATCTGCATAGTATGTTATTACGCCGTTCCCCGTACGAAGGAGTCATTTTTGTTTGGATATAGATATGTTGCAATTTTTTTAGGGTTCCAAAGTAAATTAGGAAGCCTTGTAGTTTCACTATGTCCGTCCGTCCGTCCGTCCGTCCGCACGATAGTTCAGAGATCCTTAGTACTAGAAAGCTGTAATTTGGCATGAATGTACAAATAATGTTTATTTCAGAAAATAAGTCACAAAAAATGAGTAACGGCAACAAATTGGTAAAATAAAATTTTGAAAAATATTTTTTTAGGGTAGCTACTCTACATGTAAAGTGGATATGATAATTTTTCCTCGTGTACCCTATAGTGTGGGGCATCGTTGGATAGGTTTTCAAAAAATATTTCAGGTTTGTGTAAAAATTTTTCGATTAAAGGACTCTTTTGTGAAATATTAAGCTTTAAAGTGCTAATTTTTGTGAGAGGCAAATGTCCCTCCTCCCTCTGCCAGCTAAACAGTTGGTTTTGCGGGCGAGAAAAAATTCACAGTAGTGGTAAATATACTGAAATTAAAAGAAAAACTGTCACGGCTCTGAAGACGTCCCAAGTTTTTGAGTAATTGTCGTCGACGAACTTATAAAATGTACTTGGAGAAGTTTTTATAGGCAGTGAACCTGTGGTGCGGATGTGTCCGTCATTGAAGTTAAATAGGTTAAATATTCATAGTATGAAACAATAGAAGCCTTCTTTTAGTCCATATTATTCTGATGGGCCACTTCGGAGTCCTACATTGCGCGTGACTTGACACTCACTTTACTAATTTTTAGTATTAATCAAAGAATTTAATTAAATGGCAATGTTAATAAATGTGGGTCAAAGTTAAAGTGAGATTAACGTTAAAACAAAAATTACCACATACTCTAATTTGTAGGTAAAATAGTCTAAAACACCTTTCATGCCAAGACTGACGATGAAGAATAAATCACAGTCACTATTGTCAATAATGGCAAAAAATACACTTATGATCACTAGCGATCGCTTGTAGCCGAAATTCGACCGTAGACTATATGGTCAAATCTCTTTTAAGTTGGACTATTGGCATCCATAAAGAAAATAGGATTCATGCATGTGTGTATAATATCATGTACGTCACATTAATGTAGTGTGTGTAATGTTTATTTTTATTATTTTAATGTATTTCCAATGCAAAATATTATTTTAATGTAATTCCAAAAAAATTTAAATTTCTGCAGTCCTCCACAATGTAAACTTGAATTATGCCAAATTTCATACTCCACCGTTGGCAAAATTGTCTTAAAAACCGGCCAAGTGCGAGTCGGACTCACGCACAAAGGGTTCCGTACCATCATAACAAAAAAAAAAACGAAAAATCACGTTTATTGTATGGGGATTCCCCTTAATATAATTTTTATTTTTAGTATTTTTTGTTATAACGGCAACGGAAATACATAATCTGGAAAATTTCAGCTTTCTAGCTATCACGGTTATGAGATAGCCTGGTAAAAAACAGACAGACAGCGAAGGCTTAGTAATAGGGTTCCGTTTTACATTTTAGGTATGGAACCCTAAAATGGGTCCAAAGTTTTCCCGTCACTTCTTAATATATAGATATCTACTTAAATACTTTCATCTTCTGAAAATTAAAGTTTATTATTATTACGTTTTCAGCTTACGACATAATTTCATCATACCTAAATTCCTCTAAGGGTCAGTCCGCACGACGCGTTGGGTCTGCGTTGCGTTGACGCAGCGCTGCCGCTGTGTCTTTTTACATACTACCTAATAGTCATAGTTTACACACGGTGCTGCATCGATGCACACACGATGAAACTGCGTCCCCCTGAGACGAAGCGAGCGGGGGTGTATTGATTACGGCGCTGGAATGGCAGCGCTCAGTTGCTTGGGCGTTCATAAGGAGGACACAAGCAAACTCATTTCATTTTTAGTAATAGGACGTATTAATAGGAGCAATGTCAGATAACTTTTCCGATCCATGCTTTCGATAGACAGATGCGATGTTTTTACAAAATGCTTGCTACAACTGTGCATCGCTGTTGCGATGACGGAACGTTATGACTGCGTTGTAGTAACGCTGCGATGGCGCATCGCCTGTGTGGCCGGTTATGCATCAAAATATTTGCGTTGTGTCGACGTAACACGCCATGTGGACCGGCCCTAATGGGCATATAAATAGGTCGATGACAACTTAAAATATCCCCGCAAAAATAAAATGTCCAGAAAATAATTTCCGTTTATAAATAGAATCCTTGTTCAACTGTCACGTCTGTCATAATAGCTCTTGTAAAAGCTTTCGTGTTTGGCTTCCACTGTCCCCGATGTCGTTCAATATCACAGACAGCTTTGCAGGACGTGATACGTCTATCATCATTTATAGAGAGGCATTAGTTGTAAAGAAAATTTCCTCCTAGCTGTTACTTTGCAAGAAAATACGTTTTTAATGGAAGTTATACTCTTATGTCGTGGTTACATTATCGTCTTACGGCGAAGATACGCGTTGATCTGGCCAACTACTTCGTTGAATCACGAATTTTTAGGCTTTAGTCTGTTTTTATCGCATTAAGTTCATTTTATGCATGGCAAGCATGCAGATGTGCATGGCAAGTTAAAGCAACATAGAACGTTTGACACTCAAGTAATATTGTTTGTTGCAGTACAACTCAGCGAAATCAATGTACTATGACGATGGTACAACCACGTAGTATTATTAGGACGACGTACCAACTTGCGCACTTTAATAGAGCCCCATCATTATAATCTGGTACAGACATACTATGTACACGTCTATACAAGAATATAATAGTATACACTTAGGTCAAATACTATTAAAATACATTTATGAATGTTTAGTATGGTTTAACTATTCTTTTATTTTATATGATACGATAGCAAACAGGCAGATGACTCTCCTGTCGGAAAGAGAAACGTGTGGCGGAATGGTAATGCCACTTCATTCATTCATTCATTCATTCATTCAAGCATTGACGTTGCTGCGGAAGAAATAGGTAGGACGGTTGTACCATATACCCGAAAGAGACGCTACGGAACTCTACCACCTATTAGTCACGATTGTCGTGGTACGTATAGACCATCAGTCGACTCTTACAACCTGCCTGGCAAAACAACAGTTGGTCAATTTTTTAAAGGAACCCGGACCAGCACGGGGAAATGTGTTATTTAAAAAGTATTTAAATAGTTTGGTGCAAGCGGGTCTAAGTGAATATAAAAATAAAGAACAAAGCATGCTATGACAGACCAATATACTCGTAGCTCGTTACGTGTAAACAAAACATTGTTAATTTTTTTGTATAGATATTTTTATAGGGGGCCAGGGGGACAGCGGAGAAGACCACCGTGGACTATGAATATTTCCACGAGTATAGGCCTTTGCTGTTATGTTGCCGGCCCTTTAACATTGAATAAGCTCTTTTTTGTAAGCTATATAGTATTCGATGAAAAGCACCCCTATTGGCAAGTGATTACAAGAGGATTAGTGTTAAGCAAAAATGCTTCAGGAATGTTATATTTGTGGACATCACGATAGTAATAATGAAATCAGGAATTTCGATGCAATTTACGACAAAATAGATTATGCTAAGGAATTGAAAAAAAAAAACTCTGACGCGAGCTAAGAGTTAAGACGCAAACAAAAGCTAATAAATAGATAGTCTATTTAAGAAACACTTGCATTTTTGCAATGAACGCAACAAAGTAAATATCTTCTCGTCTTCCGAGGTTCCCTTGTGAGGAAGAATACAGTGAACTGAATGTTCAAAAACGCTTTTGGTTCACCACAATTTACTGTGTTGTTGTTTATCAAGGTTTTAACGATTATCACTTATTCCTTGCGACAATTGGACCGGGCTGTTTAACATGCTTTTTCAAGTGAGTTATTAACACACCACTAGGAAAACCCCAATCAAATATGTTGCCCAACCGATCGAACCTGGAACTTCACTAAGTAAGCCGGACAGGCTAACAACTACATTATAAAGTGTTTTTATAACGTACTTTGTGATAATTCAAAAATTCAAAGGATTCAAAAGTGTGTTGAAATAATACATCACTGTCGTTTTCACACCTTTGTGGCCTATTCTCACTCACGTTTTAACGTTGTCAAGAGTAACACTAATTTTGCTTAATTTTATTATTTGTGACGAAAAGAAAAGTTTTTTAAACATACTTTTAAAAAAGCTTTTGAAGTAATAATATAGCAAATTAAGCCGTAAAATATGTTGTAATCATTTTTGTTATTATTTCGGACGTAGATGAAATTTTAAAATTATTTTTTCAAAAATTTTAATTAACTGGCTGCGGCGAGCAGCCCACTGCATTATAAAAGTTGTTGCTGAATCCCCGGGAAACGACTCATTTTCAGGGATATAAGTAACTATGTGCTATTCTATGTGAGTGCCTAATTTCATCCAAATCTGTTTAGTAGTATTGGCGTGACTGAGTGACAAACATCCATCCATCCATCCAAACATCCAACTTTCGCACTTATAATATTAATAATAATTAATATAGATTTACTTGTTTTAGTTGTGATTGCTTTAAAAGGTCTCTCGAAAATTTGTCTTCGTCGTTCTTCTCAAAGGATTGAAAGTTGCATATCACGTTTGAGGTTGAGCAATATCTACTAATTTTATTCCAAATTTTTACATCAATAATTTTCTCAAAATAAGGTATTAAATATTTATTTTATCTCGACTCACGAATCAAGAAATGAGAATGATGAGGGTCTATACAAAGTTGGCCTAGAACGCAACACATGTTGATAGATGCTTATTGTAATGTTTTACATTATTAATTTCTTCTGAAATGTAATGTGTATTCACGAAAAACCTGCAAATATTACTATATACTTGAATTCACAATTATTACATACGATTTTAAGCCATTCACATCACAATACTTTTTTGTATGTCTCATCATGTAGATTATTTGGTTTTAACCACATAAAAATGTTTCTTACTCGTTCACGGATTAAACAGATGACACTTGTTTTTTTTTTAATTTCTTTAGGATGATACTAAGAGTAACTTGTTTATACAGCCTTCTATGTTGTAAGTTTTGACTACATTAATAGATACTACAAATTTGGTTACATTTTATACAATAGTTTATTTAAAATTACTATCCAACATTTTTCTAATTTGTTTGATTGGTCATAAATAAAAGAAAGTGTTAACTTTATGGCATAAAAGAAAAATCTTTGCTTGATTTAAAAATCAAAAAGCGAAAAGTTTGATTAGTTTCATGACTTCCAACAATATTCCTTTTTAAAATTTATTTGCTGTTAAAAAGCGTCCATTGAATTTTAATATCAGCTTATTGTACATTAAATTAATTTGATAATTTCGGTTGTCTTAAGCGTCAATTCTTGTATTTTCATCAGTCTCCTTTCATTTTCATTGCCGCCCAATTGAGTAACATGTCACCAACACAATCTTATATATATATATATATATATATATATATATATATATATATATATATATATATATATATATATATATATATATATATATATATATATATATAATCAAAATCGGGTGTGTTTTTTCAGTTTTATGATAAAAACAACGTTGCCCGAGATTTGATAAGCGATCGGTTGGCGATAGATTTGCCATCTATCACATTATGAAACTAAGTAGGTATCTTCGGCTATCGTGAGTGCACGTGTTTATACCTCTGCCTATCTATTGGGGGATACGGGCGTGAAGATACTTTTTTATATGTGTACGTTATAATCACACCATTACTGCACATGTGAATAGTTCCTAAAGTAAGCCGGCTTTTATTAAAATACTGAATTTATAATTTGGAGGGTTACGCACACTGTCGACGACACGCCATTAATTTGTTTCAAACAATCAGGTGCGTTTGATAGGAAATGGCGGCCCCGCCCGCTTCCCTGGTGTTAAACAAATTCAATAAAATCAAAATGAACTTATGTTTAAAATTATTAAAGTTTGATTGCTTTGACGATGAATTTATTTTAGGACAAAGTGTTACTAGAATCAAACAAGTTCGGAGAATTGTTTTATTAATTAAACATAAATTAACGAATCACAGACATTAAATCTAACACAAACTTGTTATTTAACTTGATGTTTGACATTTCTCGTTGACGTTTTATTACTGAAGTAAAAATATCTTCGAATTACTTTAGCTTGCTCTGATTATGAAGTATGCTTTCAACGTAACTTCGTCCGCATTTGCTCATCTTCTAAGAATAGTAATGTTGTGGCATCTAAGCATAAGGTTTTGGATTGACTTCCCAAAAGGAGGAGATAACCAATCTGTCTGAATATATTTTTTTATATATTTGTTACCTCAGTTTTGAGTTTTTTTTTGTTTTTATAATACTTTCCGTTAGGTCCCTTTTTAATTTTGGTGAAAATTTGATGCAGGATTTCGGAGATACGGAAAATTGAAAGTCGGTTGCTGCAGTTTTACTGCGTTTAAAAGAAATATTGAGAAATCCTGATATCATATTCATCCCGGGTTCGATCCGCGGGTCGGGCAAAGTGTTATTGTTGTGTTGTCGAGGTTTTCTCGAAAATCGAATCCTCAGTAGCACCTCGGAGTCTGGCAGAGTGGTGTATTACCACTCCCGTGCCTTTGATAAGCTCGTAAAGCTGTCGGTCGCAGTTATCGCTAAAACCAATCGATAATAATCGTTAACATGTCGCTAAATGCGGCGATGAGGATCACCACTTATCTCGCCAGCCGACAAATCAGTGAATCGCGGTGAACTGGAAAGTCTATAGACGTTCGGTTTATTCTGCCTGCTTCACAAAGGAACTGGGCATGACAATACTTTTTTATACTTTTTTCCTAATTTCATAGATGGGGTCGAGGAAAAATGTTTTTTGTATTCTAGAACTAAAAAGTTGCAATAAAACCTCTTTGGTTGTACCGTTTGTATCTGGCTGGTTTTGTAACCATTAAATAAATACTAAAAATTTGGCCGCCCCGTTGGTCGAGTGGTTAGCGACCCTGACTACGCAATTGACGGGGCTGGGGTTCGATCCCGACGGGGACAAGCATTTGGGTGATGAGCGTAAATGTTTGTATTTTCGGGTTTGGGTGTTTATTAAATATATTCCAGTATTTATATATGTATTTCTATTTATTAGTATCTTTGACTAACACCCATAACACAAGCAAATAATTTGCTTACTTTGGGGTTAGATCAGTCAGTGTAATTTGTCCCGTGACTCGCCCGCATGCTGCTAAACATGTATGTGTTTCTTTCCTTATTATGATGCATTTCCATTTCACCGAATTTCAAATCATAACAACGATTCAAGAGAAGTTTGATTTCAAAAACTTCCGAGGGATAGAAAAAAGACACTCTGATCAATAACGGCTTAAGACGTTACTGATCAGATTCAAGATCACAACCTATTCTATGTCCTTTCTCGGGTCTCAAACTATCTTTGAACCAAATTTCATCTAAATCGGTTCAGCGGTTTAGGCAGTAAAAAGAGACAGACAGAATTACTTTCACATTTATAATATTAGTATGGATTATAAATAATGTAGTTATATATAAAATGAAATGGAATGAATAATACATAATCGGATTTACATAAATTTACAAACTTCATTTATCTATTAAGTTTCAAAAAAGTCAATTATAACATTTAGCGTTAGTCCATAGTTAAGCCTGAAAAGTACTTCTTATAATGGCTCGGCAGCCGTCGAAAGTAAATTGCAATTGTGTGTCGAAGTTTTAATCCTAAAACTCAGCACTCCGATGAAACCGAGAGCCTCTTAAAGTTTTACAATTTTCCGGATTATCCTACACAAGAAACTAAAGATGTCTAACGAGTAAGTTTTTTAGCGTTATATTGTAAAATAAATAAAGCTTTCATTTATTTAGTAATTTTTCTTAGGTAATATTTAAAACAACGTCTTCTTCTGTTTGCATATGCAGACATACGTGCAAACAATGAATACACAATGTAAAATTTACAGTATATATCAAGATAAAATAAATCGAATATCTAATATTCAATCCCGGGTATATTAAGATTTCTTTATTAAAAACCAAAGATATTAGATCAAATTGCATGATGAGGGAATCTTACCCAAGATATTATGGCATGTACCTACCAAGGACTACCTTGCCCTTGACATTGGAGCGTGACAAAAACTGACACTATTAAAGCATCGGCTTGCATGACTACCTAAATTCTTTTCGGCAAAAAACTTATGTATGATGCTCATAAATCAGAATACAATTTGAGTGTCTTCAAAAAGCAACATTGGTTGCCTTCTCGAGTAATTTATCATTTTGAAGAGAAAATGTTAGCCAGGACATTAATATAGGAATTAACGAGATTTTGTTGACATCGGCAAATAGCGCTTTTCTTATGCACAACATAATATATCACGATATAATCTAAGCGAACAGGTGTGTTACTATGATGGACAAGTAGACAAAAATGCGTCGATAAACATTTTTTAAATTACATAATATACTCTCCAATATACTCTCCCAGGCCCTCTTTTTCCGCTTCTGGATTACGCTGATATCGGCTACTTAAGTGTCATTGACGAGCAGATAGTGAAACTTGAATGTCAGCAGAACCTATGCATGAGGTTTATTTACGTAAATTCGACCATGTTTCTTATTTCCACTTAGAGTTACAATGGCTTCCTATTTATCATGACAGGAAACTTTTTTTTCGAAATGATTAATTATAGGTGACCTTTCGGTCGTTACTGCGTCACCGAACGTATGAGGCGAGCAGAGTGATCAGCAAGAGTTTAAAGTCTAGCGCAGGCGGTAGCGCAGCGGCTACTAACGCCTGCGCTAGTCCGCTAGCTAGCCCGCTTCTCCTGTGAGAACTGAGACCGTACTTCGGCTTAGTGCGGCGTTTGGACTAAAAGTGGAAAAATAAAGTACGAAGTAGTCGCAGCAGCACAAAGAAAACAAAAGCTGATGAGAAAGAAGATGAGAATGATAAGTACAATAATGTAAAATAGTTTTGATCGCATGATAGCTCAGAGATCCTTAGTACTAGAAAGGTGTAATTTGGCATATTGAAGTGAAAACTTCTTTAGGCGCGTTGAGCGTTTTGGTAGAGGGTAAAATCCTCGGTTCGCGTCACCGACATGCTAATGATAATAGTATATCTATAGCTATGTTTTGCATATAGTTTTAATTACTCTCAACTTAATAGTTCCGTTTTCACTTCTATCGGCAGTCCCACGACTGCTACTGTTTTTATATATATATATATATATATATATATATATATATATATATATATATATATATATATATATATATATATATATATATATATATATATGTATATAACGATTGAGCACAAAAACTAATCAGCTCTATTCCAAAAAACTACGCCTAATGCCTAAATTTCATCAAAATCGGTTTATCTGTTTGAGAGAAAACGTTGACGAAAACAGTTTGAAAAAAGTATTTTTTAGACATAACTTCGAAATTTTATTTTTAACATTACTTTGATATTTTTTAAACTATTTATTTTGTAGCTAAGACACCATTTTAGAGCTGAAAAAAAAGAATGCCATTCGACTTTTAAAATTGATCACACCTTTTAAAATATACAGCTTTTCAAAAATCAATATACTGCCATTTTAATAAAATAGATGTTTGAGCTGAAAAAATGTATGCTTAAGTATAGTTTTTTTTTCTCTTTTAAGCTTAAAATACCTTAATTTAGCGGGAAGTTTCAGAGATGGCCTGTAAGGTCAACCGTTTACACATTTTTTATATCATAAGATAGCAAACAAGCAGATGACTCTCCTGATGGAGAGAGAGAAACCATCCCCTGTTGACATCAAAGACGTAAAATCTATCCATGTGGCGAGATGGCAATGTCACATCCATAAGTTTACCGGCTACCTTACCCTCCAAACTGGAACACGACAATGACAATCATTGACGCTATTGCGGCAGGAATAGGTAAAGCAGTGATACTAAAAGCCCGGGTGAGACCTTGCGAAACTTTACCACGTGGTAGGTAGTCACCATGATAGTGACACAATTACCCGGGTACTAATTACCCGGGTGAGACATAGCCTTCGCGTTTGGTCGCGTCTTCTTCCTCGTTTACCGCCCGGCCACAGCTCGCACGGCGTAACCGGCGACGCGAATTGCGGCGCGACGAGCGAAAACAAATGTAGGAAACTGTATAAAGTATGCCACAGCTACCGGCGACGCGAATTGCGGTGCGGAAAAACGCGCGACCGTGACGCGCGGTGTGATGAGTGAATAAAACAAAAGAATACTTTTGTTTTATTCACTAGAATGCCAGGGTTGGAATGAGAATAACTCAAAAATATTACCGATGGAAATTATATAGATACTATATTGTATTAAAATTTTTACTACTATTTTTAGCCTCCGACGCAAAAACGAGGGTTGTTATTTTTGTTGTTAATTGTTGTTATAAGTTTCAGAGGCGTGTCTGTGTATCTGTCCGTGCATCGTAGCGCCCTGGCAGATAGTCCGATTTAGTTGCGATTTTTTTTACTTGAAATCCCTATTTTACGAGATGGTTCTTAGCTATGATTCAATAAAATCTGTGCAGCCGTTGAAAGCTCACCAGCTCTTTTCAACTTTATGGAAGGAATTTAACAACTTGTAAAGGCTTTATCGATGCTAAATTTTGTATTTTTTTACTTCAATTAATTGCAATGACATGGTGATCTAGACCTGATGCGACAATATCTTCATTCGAAGATACCAGCTTTTATTTAAGTAGCAATATTTGTATGTAAATAAAAGATTTTCTAAATATTGCAAACCATATTTATCGACTTCCTGATATTTGTTTGTACTGAAACTTGGCAAACTTTTGTAAGTTCAATGACAATGGAATATTATGGTACTATCCAGCTAATATCATGATATAGCCTGGATATAGGGACTAGAACTCTCAGATGTGGTTTTGTTGCTATAAGTACTAAGTTTAATTAGTACTCATAACGACGAGAAATACATTATGAAGACACTAGAGTAGAGATATTTTTCATTATTACGAGACTCTGAAGATGGAGCCGAAAAAAGTAATATCGAAACTTCTCGCATCCAGATGCAAAATGCTTAGATAATAAACTTCTAAACTCAACAAGGTAAGCTTATTGAGTTAGCGCTCAATTGTCTTGTACTGACAAACATTTTGATGCTGGATGATTTCTAGGATCTGATGCTCATCATTACTTAGGATTTAACGATCGAACTCGAAGGTGGCCATGGTAAGATATAAACTAAACAAGAAAAACCTATTTAGATTGGACTCAGTTGTTTTGTTTTGGCAAATACCCTGGTGCTAAATGATATACAGGGTCTTATAATGAAGCAGGAAGGAGGTTATCAAAACCTTTAATTAAAATTGAGCAACACCATCACTTTTGGACTCGTTTGATTTTTTTATTTTAAGGAATGTGAAATAAGATAGCTTAGATAGGATAGCTAGCGAAAGGAAGTCCATGTGATTTTCTAAGCTTGACTAGTTAAATCCAATAAGTGTAGGCTACTTGAATTTGTTTTGGCAAACACTTAGATGCTGGATGTTTTTTAAGATATAACGATGGAACTGGAAAGTGGACACTTGAAATTGGGCGGATATAGCCTTTATTGCTAGAAGATCCACATGGTTTGATAGAGTTACATGGTGGAGCTGGAGGCCTCGGGAGCTTTGGAATAAAACAGCTCAAGCTCATTGAATAAGGAACCATAGGTTAAGGTTACCCCCTTTCGAAGATCATCAGCTCCTTTTACGTTTTGCACTTAAAATTATGGAACTGAAGTAAAATGGTGGGCTGACGATAAAAAAAGTATCGGTTTGAGATGTTTTATTGATTATATAAATAATTGGTTATTGACACATTATTTTAATATTATACTTAAAATTATATTAAACTTAATTTAGTTTATACACCGAAACTTAAACTTAATCTAAAAACTTCACAGCATTTTCTCAATTTAATGTCGGCTTGCGTTAAACAAAATTTGTTCCTATACATTTATCTCACTCATATTAATAAAAAATACATTCTTTCTACAGCCCACTAACTCATAAACGATAGTATATAGTATAGATAGTACATAGTTTCATAGTTACTAAAAATTGCACGGAAAATATCTAAGTTGCCATACATTAAAAAAATGGATGCGTGTACTTATGTACGCGCGTGAGAAGTTATACTTCTTTAATAATATAAAAAATAGTGGCCGCGTTTCCGATCCGGTAGCAGTTTTTAAAAAATATGTTGACGTGTCAAAATAACTTGTAAAAAGTTTTATTGAACAAAGTACTTCTGATTTCTGATTTCTGATAGATTTTAATTGCATGCAAATACTTAATAACATTAAAATAATAAAAGGACTGGAAAAGCATAGTCAAGGATTTCGGGAGTTAATACTTACTTAATAAAGACTCCAACCTGTAACTTTTGCGTTACGGTGATGCGCGTGCATCTTAAAATTTCACTCGCTGCCTAAAGAAATATTACGTGCCTAAAGAAATTAAACTTCAAAAATCTCGAATGGAGGGATCAATGAAAAGGTAATATATGTAAGTATCAACAATAATGGTATTTTTGCGTACAATCCTAACGTTACGATAATATATATTACGCATCAAAAGAATATAGTAAAAATATTATTACAAAATCCGACCCTGGTACTAGCTAGTATCGAGGTGTGACAGCTCAGCGGCACGCGGCCGCGGTCGCAACAAGTCGAGCTGTGGCATACCCAGATGGTCGCACGACTCACCGCGCTGCATTTCGCGTCACAGGTCACACCGCGGGTAGCTGTGGCCGAGCCGTACTTCGGAACCCTAAAAACGACTACTTATTTTTAATTTTTCGCGTTGAATCAGCTCGATGGATTTCGATGAAATAATTGAAAAAATGATAAGTCAATTTCCAAACTTATCACGTAGGCTAGTTTTTATCCCAGGAAAATACATTGTTCTCGAGGGATTTACAAAAAAGTTAAATTACACAGCGGCTTGCGTGGTGGATTGCCATATACATAATATATTGTTTGCGTTGTACTGAAAAATACTTCCGGTAAAAATTTCGATCCCTAAGGCGACCATTTTCAGTCCAGCTATTAATGGGTTTAACGCTCTTAAATGACGTTTATGGGCAAAACCCTTTTAAATTCTGCCTGAGCACTTTGTTCGCTCAAAATCGTGATAATGCTGTAAGAGCCTGAATGGTTGATAACTAAATAATAAGGCTTGATTATCGTCGTTGATCGATATCCGGATTACAATGCATTTTCATTTTCAATGCAAACCAAACTATAAACTGCATAGGTTGTTGATATAATAAATAAACGGTTTCTTACAATTTTAGGTTGACATATTATTGTGCATACGAAATTAAAATTTATTAATTACCACAAAAATAATTATATATTTTTCGCAACTACATAATAAAACATTTACTAGATTAATATTTATTTTAATCGGCAAAAAATTTATAGATTTTATAGTAAGATTTGCCCCAACAGAAAACCTGCAGCTAGAAACTATTATAAATGTGAAAGTTTGGATGTTCGGATGGATAAATGTTTGTTACTTAATCACACAAAAGCGACTAAACGGATTTAATGAAATTTGGCACACAAGGAGATAATGATCTGAAATAGCACATAGGCTACTTTTTATCCCGGGAAAATTAGGTGATCCCGCGAGATTCGCCAAAAATTTTATAATGCAGTGGGCTACACTCTACAGCTAGTAACTCATAAACAGAATTACCTACCATTATTTTTAATTCGAATAACAATGGACGTATCATGGAACGAGTGTTTTTACTTACAGAATTGAATAAGTACTCATATATATCATTTATCATTAATATAAACCTTATTTAATCCGGCGTGGCCCTTTTCAACGTAGTGCCTAGTGCAATTTGATCATCTATTGTTTGAGCATACGTATCCCCACAATTGTAAAGGGCTGTGGGCAAAAACCCAAGAATGTGCTGGAATTACTTGACACACTTGCTAAACATATGGTGAAAATTGATGTTTCATCTATAGATTCAGACGTAAAGTATATTTTCTTGCTTTGCGAAACTATTTAATTTTAGGGATAAGAAATTATTAAGTAGCAAATATCAAGTGGTCTAATACTTGCAAACCGCGTTTATAATACTGAAATGATAGGACAAAATTAAGGGGAAAGCAATCGGTAGAAAAAAATGGTGTAAAAAAATAAGAGGAAATGATTCGTTGGTTGAAACATATTATAGAAAGAATGGTATGACACGTTAAGAGATAAATAATTCGAATTTGAAAAAATATAAGTATCGGAAAACCCTAACCGCCCGACCACGCCGCGCCGGCGCGACGCGGCGGTGGCGGCGGCGGCGAGGCGGGCGAGGCGAAAATTCGCGCGCGCGAGTTTTCAGGCCACGGGAATTTGCGTCCTCCACCGCGACTAGTACAGTCAGAGAGCAAGATGATTTTTTCAACTTTATCTCAACATTACTTGAAGGAGAGTAGTTTTGTACTTCAACACTTACTATTTGGAAGAGAATATGTAGTATATGATTTAAATAAGAATCGGGGTATAGTATAGACGTTGAATTTCACAAGAAGTATGAGAAATACGTATTATATCAAGACAAATATTTGGAATGAGTATCGAAACTCGAAACCATTGATTTATAGTGTTGCCCCTTGATGGTCCATTAGCGATAGGGTTTCATTACCTCAATAACTATCAATAAACAGCAATACAATTGATAGCATCGATAATATTCATGATTAAAAAATAAACTATCAAAAGTATCGATACAATCGATAATATTGCTATTTAATATTGCATTAATCACAATTACTATCTAGAATATCGATACTATCAAAACTATCGATAGTAAACTTTATTCTAACACTGACCGCTGCTACCGATTGTACAAACTATCGATAATATCGAATATATCGATAGTCAGTGCAATATTTCCTAACAATAGACCAACTACCGTTCTGCCAGGCAGGTCGTAAAAGGCGAACGATAGTCTATGCAAGTCACTATCGTGATTACTAGGTGGTGGAGTTCTGTATTGTCTCGTCCGGGTCTGATACCACCGCCTTACCTATTCCTGCCACAATAGCGTCGTTGCTTGTCACTGTCGTGTTCCGTTTGGAGGGTAAGGTAGCCGGTAAACTTATGCATGTGGCATTAGACCTCGCTACAAAATAGCAACGCACCGTTAACATCTTTGTTGTCACTAGGCGATGGTTGACTCTTTGCATCAGGAGACCCACCTGCTTGTTTGCTATCTTATGATATCTTAAAAAACACCCCAATTCTTAATTTCTATTCTTAATTTAAATTTATTTTTTATTTTTAACTTCCTACTACGTATGTAGATAAGCTCCTAGGAAACTTTTCCGGCTATTTTCACGATGACGTCAGTATGTCTGTATGTATGTATGTGTGTAAACATGAAATATCTCATGAGCCCGGGACCAACACGGGGAAAGCCTTTTGACGCTCAGGTTTACTTCGATTTATCAGTTCCATTTCGCAGTCTACAATTAGTTGAATTGTAGTAAACTTAACAATGTTTGTTCGGTTTACACAGCCAACCCTCGAAAAGTATCACCGTAACGATAATAAATTACAGATATTTAGCACAATCACTAATTAACAAAAACTAAAATAGGTAGGTATATGAAAAGAGAAAAGCGCTTTTCTACTATCACGAGTAAAAGTAGGCCGCCGATGAAGAGGTCCGCCATTCATGACGAACAAAAAGAAAGGTAACAAAAGAAAAACGCAACAACCCCCCACATTAAACCCTTTCTTCAGCACCTTCTTAATCGAATTCCAGTTATTAAAGACTTTATGACTCATAAATTTTGCAAATTGAAAAAAGTTTTTACGTCAAATCAGTTTTTAATTAATTGAAAGCTTTTTTGCCCTAAATTTGGCTTATATCTTTACGACTTTTTAGGGATATTTAAATACTAGCCGTGTCCCGGAGTCTGCTGCATTATAAACGTATTAAGGATTTCCACATTAAAAATGGATTTTTGCGGGATAAAAGTATCCTATTCCAGGTCATCATTGTGCTTGTGCGCCGAATTTCATCCAAATCGGCCCAGCGGCTTTTCGTGAGTAACAAACATCCACACATAAAATCTGTCATATCTATAAACCTACTTCGTATTTAAAAAGCAATAATTAAATGTGTTTCTAAGCACAAAACTTGAGAATGGCTTGACAAATACGGCTATTATTTTAATATTTGGTAGAGTCCGCCGAAGTTTTTTATGGACAGAAATAAAGGAAGTTGTGAGAAAAATAATAAAACAACACTTTAATTGTCTTACCAGCTGACCCAAGCAAGTAGATTAATATGTCATCGATATAGTAACACTAGCTTTTACCCGCGGATTCGCTAGCATTTAAAATTTTTTTATTAAAAAGTATCCTTTTTTACATATATTCTTGGCGGTATTATAGCAGTAACATAACTTCTAATATCTCCAAGGATATATATGTACAATGTTTCATGATCGGTTAAGTGGTTTTCGCGTGAAAGCGTAACAAATAAATTTACACTCGCATTTATAATATTAATAACACGTAGGGATTTTCATACAAACTTTCATTCCTATTTCAGCTCTTAGGGGTGCTGATTTTGCTTAACTTCTCGATACATATGTATTACTAGCTGTTGCACGCAACTTCGTTCGCGCGGATTTGATTTACTCCGCACAGCTCCTCCCCCGTAGGTGATAGCGTGATAATATGTAGCCTAATGTTAACCCGACCTATTAGTAATATTCATGCAAAGTTTGAAGTAAATCCATGCAGTACTTTTTGAGTTTACCCCGGACATACATTGACTTTCCTACGATTTTATTATATGTATAGATAAGGAAGTTACTGATTTTGTCCCGATTTTCGAAAATCGAGATATCACCAGATTTTCACGATTTGAGGTCATAGGAACCTTTTCCATTTTCATGATGACGTCAGTATGTGTATTGGTGTCAAACAGGGTTGTGTGTTGTCAGCTTGCCTGTTTATTCTGTATCTGGATAAGTGTCTCCAAAGGATAAGATTGATGAATGTGGGAATGCGGATGAGTGATCTGGTGGTAAACTGCCTGCTTTACGCAGACGATGCTGTACTTTTAGGTTCTATACTCCATCTGAACTCCAAACACTGATCACTGTTCTGAAAGATGACTGTTAGAATATGGGCTTACAATTGAATGTGAAGAATTTTCTTCGCATTCAATCCATCTTCCTCAAGCCGGGACGCTCTGCCACTGAGCTAGTGTCGACGGGCTCAACGTGGCAAAATTATTCTTTGTTATATGATCGATTACGTCGATTGTACTGATCGCTAGATATACACGTGTATAACTAGTTAAATGAGTTCATCGTTATCACATTTGATACCAGCAATTTTACTTATTATTTTTAAAATAACTTTCAAACTAATACATGGGGCACACTAAAAGTTTTGCACTTCTAGCTAATTGGAACTATTTGAATTTCTAATGTTATATTTATAAAACGTTGCAACCTTCTTAGTAATAAAAAAAACAATTGGCGGGAAATGATTTGTCAATTGTTTTTTATCACACATCAAAGTTCTACGTACGCAACGAAAATGGAATTAAGTCGAAAAGATTTTAGAGCGATGATTTTTTATGATTTTAAAAGTTCTCTTTCCCGCAAGACTGTGCCGCTCGTCGTCAAAATGCTTTTGGGAGAGAAGCACCTTGTTTGAGCACCGTGAGGCGATAGTTTGCTGAATTTGAGAGAGGTCGAGTTTCTTTACATGACGAATTTCGTGAAGGGCGGCCTTCAACTGCCGTCAACGAAAATAATGTAGCTACTGTTAAGCGGTTAATTTAAGAAAACCCCCCGGATTACCTATGAGACAATTCGAGGACTATTGGGGATTGGTATGAGCCAAAAATTAGAAAATTTTACACGAAGAATTGAAAGTTCGGAAACTTTGTAGTCGTTGGATCCCTCACGAACTGACAGCGGAGCAGAAGCGGGCTCGCGTGGAATGGTGCTCACAGATGCTACTGATGTACGACCACGGACATTCTAATGCTGTTTATGACATTGTTACAGAAGACGAAACGTGGATTTATTGTTTTGAACCCGAAAAAAAACAGCAATCTTGTGAACGGGTGTTTGAAAATGAGAACAGGCCAACAAAAGTGAGACAGACGAGAAACGTTGGTAAAAAATGATCGCGTTTTTTTTCTCAGCTACGGGTCCCATTTGTACAATTCTACTTGAAGATCAAAAGAGTGTTAATGCCGAGTGGTATTCTACCATTTGTTTACCCAGGGTGTTAGAAAAAGTTCGCGAAAAACGATCCAAAAGCCGCATTCTCCTACACCATGATAACGCTTCTTCACACACGACCAACAAAACAAAGTCATTTTTAGCTTCCGAAAAAGTATATCTCATTACTCATCCTGCACATAGCCCCGACCCTGTGATTTCTGTATTTTCCCCGAAATCAAAGATTTGATGAGAGGTTTTACTTTTGCCAACTCCGAACAGGCAGTGATAGCGTTCAATCAGCACGTACCTTCAGATCTGTAGTTCTCCTGTTTTAAAAAATGGTTCGATCGCATGAAAAAATGTTTAAAATGTAAAGGAGATTATTTTGAAAAGCAATAAACATAATATTTTGGTTATAACATGTTGTTTTTTTAAGTTACGCAAAACTTATAGTGTGACCTACGTATTCAGCTTTTCTCTCTAAAAATACTGTGTCAAGTATCGTAAATTAGATCAAAATTGGTCGATTTATTTGAGATTTGTTAAGGATGAAACTTTTTTGTTTAATTGAGATTTGTTAAGGATGAAACATATAGTTTTCAAAAACCAGACTACTGTCATTTTTAACAAAATTTAGATGTTCCTTTGAGCCTAAAGTAATTGATTTGATTTGATTTGATTTGAACCTCAATTGAATTGATTTGAGCCTCAATTTAGGAATTTACAGGGTTGGCCTGCAGGTTTAACTGGTTTACAGTTTTTTTAAAGTAAGCCTATATAAAAATCTCATGTCACGGTATCTGTGGTCCCGCTCTTCCAAAACTTCTCAACCAACATTATTTTTTTATATATGTTGAAGTTATAAAATAGTTCGTAAAGTAATTATATTCGTATTCATTCCACTAGGTAACTGGGGTGTCCCAGCTATCTACATGTTTTTTCTAGTTTTTTGTTGATTTTGTTATATATTTATTTTGGATTTGGCATAAAAAATATCTATAACCCATTGGGGTGAAAATTGTTTCATCCTCCTGTACCCAACGGAGGGTGGGTACAGGAGGACGAAACAATTTTTGATGGAGATCAACCCCCACTTCATTAAAATATCCACTATAAATAATTTATATGGCAGAATAACGTTTGCCGGGTCAGCTAGTTTTCCCATAAATTTAATCGGACTATATCAGGCACTGTGCGCGATTCAAAACACACTCGGTCGGGTTTTAGGGTTCCGTATCTAAACGGTGACAAACGGAAATCTATATACTCTCCGCTGTCTTTCTGTATTTTCCAGGGTTCTATATTTTGAATAAAAATAGGCAAACACGTGACGCGTGGAAAGAATGCGTGTAACTGTGGCCATTATCAACAAAAAAGTAAAAATTGAGATCATTTGACCGCTCAGTTAGTCAAGTGGTTAGGGAACCTAGTCGATGTGGCTCAAGTTCGATTCCCATTGGACAACGGACAAATATTAGTGTGATGAGCATAAATGTTTGTATTTCTGGGTTTGGGGGTTACTTATGTATTTCTTTCTATGCACTAGTATCGTTGACTAACATCCATAACACAAGCAAATAAATTGTTTACTTTAGGTTAGATCGATTTATCTAACTTGTCCAGTGATATTATTATTGTTATACAGGGGATCCCATATAAGTAGCCTCAGATGATGCAGACAAACTGGCTTATAACACATTTGGCACATATAAATTATAAGAAACTTTGTACATTATTGTTATAAAAAAAAAAGATATATCACTCGGTGGTATGGAGGAGTACACGTAGGGTACGTGTGCGAAGTCGGCTCGCACTTGACTAGACTTATGCTTAGGTGAAGAATGAATTATTTTTATTTTTTACCAGCTGTTGCCTGCGACTTCGTCCGCGCGGACTTCGTTTACTCCGCACAGCTCCTCCCCCGTAGGTGATAGCGTGATATGTAACCAATATGTTGACCTGACCGACTCGTTGTTAGTAATATTCATGAAAAATTTGAAGTAAATCCATTCAGTACTTTTTTGTTTACCCCCGGTCATACATACAGACAGACAAACAGACGAAAATTTTAAAAACTATATTTTTGGCTTCGATATCGATTGTAGATCACGCCCCAAGTATTCTTTTAAAAAAATATTTAATGTACAGTTTCGACTTCTACGATTTTATTATATGTATAGATATCATTAGATAGCAAATAAGCAGAAGGCTCTCCTGAGAAGAGAAACAATCGTCTATACATATAGACATCAAAGGTTTTAATGATGCATTGCTATCCATTTGATGGGATGGCAATGCAACACGCATAAGCCTACCTTACCCTTCAAACCGAATTCCAGAATGTCAAAAGTCGCGACAATGACGAACATTGACGTTGAATAAATAGGCCTATCGGTGGTACCAAACACCCAGGCTAGACTTTGCAGAACTTTATCGTCACCCCATTGTAGAACTCTTGGATGATATGCTAAACTTACAATTATTCGTTTACCAGTACGGGAAAATACGCATTAATTAACTTACCAAAACTTTTGTTAAAAATTGAGATTAACGACTAAACAGTATTCCCAATTCATTATTGTACAAACAAACCATTCGGATAACGGTTGGAATTTGTCAGGCGCGCCGAACAGCGACAAACTGATCTGGGATTATCTTGAATAGAGGAATTCCAATAATATTTCACTAGCCACCCTTATACGTGTATGGTACAAGGGATAAGAGGCTTTGTCACTAGACAAATCAGAATAATTTTTGCTATAAACCTTAGTAAGTGCAGCGAAACACTTTGTACCGCATTTTACAACAGTCACGCGAAAGGAAAAATATGAAAATTGGCACGTTAGACACCTCGCGCACTAGACGGCCACGACCACGACCAGTGAACGCAATGATCAGGTTAACTAAAGAACCAATATGAACGTCGCGCACTTGGCTGCAACAGCTAACGTATCACGTAACTCACAATGCGATATTATCGTAATTGTTTAGTTATTGCAAGACCCATAACAGCCTTCTTTATTAGTGGCAGTCGTTGCTGGTTGATTAGTTTTGGTGCTGAGTCATTGCAAAAAGTGCATCCAATGACCAGCAAGCAATTGGTGACGTTTTTGATGGTTTTTTCATTTCGTTTAAAAGTCATCGCTGGTCGCTGGTGGATTGCAAACGTTAGGTGATACGCCTGCGGGCCGACGCGACTGGTCGTTGTGACCAACTTACGTATAGTTTGCTATGAACGCTCACACAATAGATCTGCGACTGCAAATGTAGTCCGGCTGCGGCGAGCCATTCTCAGTGTCATTCGGACAGCTTACGACCAGTTGTAGTCGTGGCCGTAAACTTGGTTCTAGCCCAACCGTAGCTTCTGCGACCAACCTTTCGTCCACGACCACGAGTGATCGTGGTCTTGGCCGTGTAGTGTGTGAGGTGCCTGAAAGTTTATATTGTGGACGACTGCAGAAACCTAATATTTTAAATAATATAATAATATATGCATTAAAAATACATTAAATTAATTAAAATAATCATTGCACACACTACGTTCATGTGATATGCATGATATTACACACACATGTATACTATATTATGATTTCTGTGTATGTGTATTATTCTCTTTACGGTCAAAGTCTATTGTCAAACTTGAAAGTAATTTTATTGTTAAGCCTGTTGGTATTATGGTATAATTTTGATACTTTTCCTTAGGTCCACTTAAAGATAGAAAGTTTGTCTCTCCTGACCGAAACCGCTCGCTCAATATAACTTTTTTTTACTTTGACTATCTAACTCAAATTACTGAGGTTAAAATTGAGTTTCACTGAACACAACCAATTATATTTTGCATTATACTTTCGATACAATGAACAAGGATAAGTTCATACCTTGTATTTCAAATGATCGTCTTTAGTCAAATCTACTAGTATAAATAACCTTATAATTTTATAAAAGTTTACTCGTATTTATTATGTTTGAGTAAGGCCTGTGAAAAAAGATTTTTAATGTAGCCTTTATTTGATCCATTTTATTTGTTGTCTATGTTTTTTTTTAAGTTTAGTATTAAAAATGTTGCCATTTTAAATTAGAACAGGTAATTAATAGGTTTTTCCCCAATCACTGCCTCACTTTGCTCTAAATATATCATCCTTTAATATAATAATCTTCATTTATATTTGCAAAGGTGACAGTAGAAAATGAAGTAGATTTTAGACAAGGAACTTACATATATACGATAACTGGAATTATTACAAAGCAATATTTGAAAAATAAAAATGTACTTTATTTCGTAACAAATAAAGTTGACATTTGTTCAGTGGCGGATTTACAAATTTGCCGCCTATAGGCTATTCAAATTTTGCCGCCCCTACCGACCTCCAGTAGTGTCAGATTCTAGATTATTTTTACAATCCACAAATTTACTTAAGATTTTTCTTATATCATAGAAAACAAGCAGGCGACTCTCCTGATGAAATGAGGCAACAATCGCATATAGACACCAAAAATGTTAATTTTGAAATGGTAATACCATATGCACTAGAATTTAAGAGTGACAAGCATTGACTCTATTACGACTGGAAGAGGTAAGGCGGCGTTACCAAGCCCAAGCTTGGTGTTGCGGAACTCTACTATCTAAAAAAAAATATGGTGGTAGTGACATATTTAGCCAATCTTTCAAGCAATTAGAGCAATCACGAAAAACCAGACAGAATGCCAGATGATGTACTTATTCTTTGAAGTAGCCCGGGCCAACAATAATTTTTTTTCCAATATTAGAATATTTTGAAGTAAAAGCTCAATCACAAGTAAGGCTGGGTGAGGTATAGTTTGATTATTGTCCTATACACAATGTAGTATGTCATTTAAAATATTAAGTAATATTACATTCGATATATCTTTCGTTTTACTTACAGAGTATCCAAGTGATGATGACAATAATTTTTATTATGTACTTGTGAAAATTATAAAATATCTTTATACCCGATTTTCTACTTTCAAAATTATCAATGAAATTGTCATACAAAAATATACCTATAGTAATACACATATTTATCTATGCAAAAATAGTTGGGCTAAACATTTTGATAAGTCTGTGTTCTCCAGAGTGAAGATGGTAGTTCCAATAAAGCAAAACTTAATTTTAACATTTTTTCTTAGAAGAAAGGTAGCATTGAAAATGAAATGTATATTCTTAAAATAAATTTTAAAAGCATTTTTTAAAACGCAAAGAATTTTTTGGCTAACCCTTCGAATTTTGCCACCCCTAAAAATTTGCCACTCCGGACACTAGTCCCGAATGCCCTAAGTGTAAATCCAGGCCTGTCAATGTATCTGGGCATAGCATAATACACTGAGTGCAAAAAGTGTAAAATGTTTACACTGTGCAATATGATACTGTAAATATCGGCAAAAATTTTAAATTGAATATGGGGTGAGTTGGATCTGATATCAATATTTGTAGAACTAAGTTGATGTCAATTTTTTTTATTGTTCGTGAGTGTAAGAACTTCTTACTTAGATATATTCTTCTGTTTAAAATGTCTGTTGTTAGTTCATGCTTGCAAGTACTTGTAACCATTCTTAAGTGGATCTAGATTGTAAATGCTGTGCGAAATATTTGCATGGGTCAGGTAGTCTATATAGAAGTCTATATAGACTAAAATATATATTTTCTATAGGACATCTCAAAATTTGCCGCCCCCCAAAATCTGCCGCCCTAGGCTTCAGCCTACTCAGCCTATTGGTAAATCCGCCACTGCATTTGTTTCTTGCTTAACAGAGGGGAAAACCATTCTGAGCAAGATAACGACAAGAGTGGACATTGTTCCATTCTTGCAATTGCCAGTCTAAATAAAACTATCTAAATGGTAGATTTTTATATATTCGGTAATCGTTAAATCCTTTTTATTCATACACGTCGATAAATACATTAGCATAAAATGTATTGTAATTAACATAGTAAGTTTTAAATGTGCTTATTTTAATTATTACGTAATTACTTATGCAATGCAAAAACTGTTTCTCAAATTAGTAGAATTACTTAGTAGTAATCTGCAAACTACGCACTTATATATGGCGATTGGCGTTTTATTTAGTAGAAAGAAACACACTCCACTCATGTCGTGGTACTCTTCGGAACGATTTTAAAGTGCGTGTGAACATTCCGGGTAGAATGTAACTTCCTTGATTGTAGATTATCCAGAAGAAGTCGTCATTTGTCAATGATGTTAGCTGTCAAATATTATCTAATATTAAGTGTGTTCAGCGAAACTAAGAGCTCCGAAATCTGACTTTAGAATTCTGAGCTAAGATATCCGCTGGTCGCCGGTACACTTTATAGATACTTAGAAACTACCCAATGGCACCATTTAACTTGTATATAACGGCACGGTGTCAAAGTATAATTCTGACACTTTTTATTAGGTTCACTTAAAAATAAAAAATGTGTACTGACTCTTGACTAAAACCGATCGCTCAATATAAAGTTTTATTTACTCTATCTAATTCAGACTATTGAGATTATAGTTTCGCTGAACACACCCTTAAACTTTTGATACAATATTTATTACAATATTTTTAACTTAGTTATTCACTGATTTTTGTTTATATTTAGAGAAATGATTACTTGTGCTTAATTTGTAAAAAAGACCTTTCAAACTGTTCAACTTTTTGTATTGTTTTAATTAATTTACTTCACCTCAAAATATTTAAAGCATTTTTAAAAATCTAAACTCCTTGAATTGATAAAACGATTTATGCGAAATATTCTAGCACTTATTTTAATTCCAAAAACCGTCCAGTTATTGAAGACATTACAAATTTCTTTCATGTATTTTCTTGTATGACAACTCGCCACTGTTCATTCATGCTCCTTCGTTCGTGAAATTTTCTTAAAAATAGGGAAATTTTAGTTTAACGTATTATTATATTTTCCTATTGACATCTCCGAACCCTTAATAAATAATACGAAGCAACACAAACTTTGATTTGAAAAAATAAAGAACCCAATTAAAATTGGGTTTTAAACATTTGAGTTGTACTTTTTAAACATAAATAATAATGAAAAGCTTAGGTATATTATGGGTGTGGAAGTTGGATTAACAATGACATTATATCTTAGGGGAAGTTAAAACTCATACTATGTTTGAAAATAAACTTCCAAAATAATGCCACAACCTGTAATTTGCGCCAATCGTAGGTTTTGTTTTATTTCTATATGATGCGATGAAAAAAACTAGTACTGACGTCCCAATCATTTGCAAAACTGCCGCCTGCGGGACAAGATTAGCGGTCATAGGGAAGTCCAGTCTCACTAATGTCAATTTTGCAAGATAACATCTTACTATTGCATTTTTGCGAGATTACTTTGTCTATCTTTATTATCCTTACCGGTTTATTTCTTATTTCTATTTTATCATAATTTACTTACTAACTTTCTTACAGTTGATTAACTTTTTGGAAAATTTAATTATGTTTAATAATAGTGGCGTAGCTAGCATGGGTGTGACCCGTTGCAGTCATAAAGGTGTCGCCCCTCATGTGTTGATTAATCACATCGTTCACTATCTGTGCTTTGAAAACCACATTAAGTCGTTGGTTCTAGGTACTATTTTTTAGTTATTATTTTTATAATAAGGTTTTTAAATTACATTTTTTACCCTCAAATGGGTGATATCCGTGACGGGAAGTCCCCGCCGCACCGCGCCGTCCCTCTTTAGCTATGCCACTGCCTGGAAAAACTACATTACTATAAGTTAAATAAAATAAATAATGCACTTGTATTTTTACATTAGGTCCGCTTTCACCAAACCACAGAATACTAGAGACTAACAGAAGTCGATGTAAATACCAGTAATATTCGAGCAACGCACAAATCTAGACACCTCTATGTGTGCTATGCTGTATAATGATATATATATATATATATATATATATATATATATATATATATATATATATATATATATACGAAAAAGGGTTGAATAAAGATGAATGGGTCGGGTGCAGCGAACTATTGAGTTTGCTGGTCGGATCGGGTGTCACTCGAAAGTGGTTGTACGAGTCTCCGTATCAAGAGTTTTTTTAAGAAAAGAGGAGTTATCTTCCTTTCAGGCAGCATGTTAAACCTTCTTGCCAGGCACCTTCTTAAACTCTCCAGTTATGTGGCTTCTTAAGTCTTCCCGCCAAAAAGTTCATTAAATCTGCCTACCTGGTGGTTACTGAAGCATTCCTAGTAAACAATTTCTTAAGCCTTCTTACATATCAGATTCTTTAATATTCCAAAATGGCTCCTTATGCTTTCTTCCCAGACAAGTATAGATAGATCAAATAATTATTACATAACCAATCTATTTACTACAGATTCTTTTATCTATACATATAATAAAATCGTAGGAAAGTCAAAACTGTACATTGAATATTTTTTAAAAGAATACTTGGGGCGTGATCTACAATCGATATCGAAGCCAAAAATATAGTTTTTAGAATTTTTGTCTGTTTGTCTGTAAGTTTGTCCGGGGTAAACTCAAAAAGTACTGCATGGATTTACTTCAAATTTTGCATGAATGTTACTAATAGGTCGGATCAACATATAGGCTACATATTATCACGCTATCGCCTACGGGGGAGGAGCTGTGAGGAGTAAACGTAGTCCGCGCGGACGAAGTCTTGGGCAACAGCTAGTTGTTTTATAAAGCAGAAACAACGACAACAAGCAAATGACTCTTTTAAAGTAAGTCATAACGGCCAATACCGCTTGAGAATATAATCTGTGATCTTTTATTGAAAGCTAGAAGTTATATCGTATTTCTAGAATTCTCTATACGACAAGCTATATATTGCGCCAATCACAGGTCATATGTTTCTATAACTCGAACCAGCGCGATGGAAAATCTGGTAGTGACGTCCCATTAATTTGTAGAACCGCTGCCTGCGGGCCAGAATTAGCGATTACACAGAGCTCAGTCTGGCTAGTCTCAATTTCACAAGATGTTACTAATGCAATTTACTTTCGTTATTGATGAAAATTAACAAAGATTATAAAATTAATTAATCTTGCTTGTCGCTTCTAAATTATAGCAATTTATAAACACTGTTTTTGAGTCCAAGGCAAAAATGTTTTTGTATTGTAAAGTCAAAATATGTGTTTGTATGAAATGTACAAAATTGCACTCTTTTAGCCAATTGAACGCCTCTGCGTATCGAAGTGCACTACTTTCACTTTACTAAAATTAAGTAACTTTCTGAAATAAAAATATACGTATTTATGACTATTGCACTTTTTGAATAACAAGAATGTATATAAAAAACCTCGTTTTAACATATTTTGTATGTTTAAGAGAAATTTACTGTACGAGTATTTAGTGTAAAAAAGCGGAATAAAAAAAGTGAGCCTATCCGGTAGTCTATACGACGAATCTGGCACAATTACGCCTAATTAAAATATATCATAGCGAAATATTAGCTTCAGAATTATATCGCGCAGCTTGCTTTTTCAAATGGCTGTGTTATTTAATGTCATTTAATGCAAAAATCGAGTTGTCTACGGTACATCTATTTACAAAAATAATTACCTATTAAGATTCCATAGTTTTATAACGTATAGACTGATAGTTTCATATATTGTTTAAAGTATAATTTGAAGCCAAAATGATATAGATGTGGGCATAAAAAAAAACAATATTTCGTGTTCTTACGTTGGTCGCACTCACACAAGAAAACAAAAATAATGTTGCAAATTCGTGAAATTTTCCTGAAAACTTAGGAGATTATCGTTGACTTTTTTAATTTTAGATTAAATGGATTTTTACTAGTAGGCACAGAATGATACAACACGGGCGCAAAGGTAATTTAAACGGTTACTAATTCCTTCATTTTTTTAAGGCACCACTTCAAAAGCTTCCTGGAAATGTAATTACGGGATAAAATTTTGTTACAAGAGTTCATTACCAACGAACTCGTGTTAAGATAATGAGTGGCAAAATAAAATATTTTATAGGGTAATGTGGGATAGACATATTATATGAGATGAAAATAAAATCTTTTGATTTTTCGTGACCATAAAATTAGTTCATTGGGGGTTTTAGTAATCATACTGTATTATTTGCCTGTAGCTATTAAGTGATTTAATTAGTTTGTTGATAGTTTCATTTAATGAAATATCCTATTTTTAACACGCTTTTTTATTACTTTTGACCGTATGTTAGAATGTAACGGAAATTTTGAACATGATTTTGACGTACTTTATAATTTCGGATTATATCTATACATATAATAAAATCGTAGGAAAGTCAATGTATGTCCGGGGTAAACTCAAAAAGTACTATATGGATTTACTTCAAATTTTGCATGAATATTACTAACAGGTCGGGTCAACATATAGGCTGGCATAATATATAACGGGGCAGGAGCTGTGCGGAGTAAACGAAGTCCGCGCGAACGAAGTCGCGGGCAACAGCTAGTAATATATATACCTATATTATACGTTCAATGACCAGTACACGTATAAAAAAGAACGGTTAAAAAGGATACCTACAACAATATTTTTTTATTAATTTAATCAATAATATTTTTATCCTTTATTTTTACTGTCGTGTTCCAGTTTGGAGGATAAGGTAGTCGGTAAACTTATGCATGTGGCATAAGACCTCGCCACAAGCTAGCAACGCACCATTAACACCTTGTTGTCTTAGGCGATGGTTGATTCTTCCCATCAGGAGATCCATCTGCTTGTTTGCTATCTTATGACATAAAAAAAAATCTTATAAGGTAAATATTAAAATATTCAACAAATGTTAACACTACATTTCACTTAATAAAATTTAATTTAAACATATTTTGTATTATATTTAACAATATGATGCCTTATGATGAACTTAGTATGAGATCAATATAAAAATTAAACAAAAATAACAAAATTAATCTAAATTTTTTCGATACTAATCCATTTATTTCAAATAATCTAGTCTTTTCTAAGATAGCCATTTTTTTGTTATTTTAAATCACATATATTAGTGCCTAGCGCCATTTAACTATTATTTTCATTTTTCAGATAAATATTTTTTCTTATTTGGTCAAAACGGTTTATTTGTACACAAATTGTGAATTCGCCTCTATAACATTTTTCATCAAACATTAGTGTTTTGCTTCGCCTTTTGAAGTTACAATTTGCCATCTCTTTATTTTTCAATACTTCCTATAATTTAAGGTCGGCATAAGGTTTTGGTTTTGGCACATATGTTTGAGGCATCTTAAATTTTTCTGTTTTATATTTTCCGCCGTACTTAAATGTGCTAAAAGTCGCCTGTAAGTGGAAGCAGCAATTGTTTTGCGTTAGCTTTTACTATAAGCGTATTGACATTTTGATAATTTTGAAGGATTTCGAGGAAACTGCGCTCCACTAACAAAGTTGAATGAGCTTACCTGGCCGTTGTCTGCGTTTGACAATTGGCTTTGGCCGTACATATAATAATATACATGTGTGTATATTATCATGCTTACAATATACGTTATAAGTATTAAGCTGCATTATATTTGGAGCACGGGGTGGAATGTTAGTACATTTGGACCTTTTACAAAACTTAATGGTGGCTCCACCTGAGCCACATACACCAAACTTCGTACGAAACTAATCTCTAGTCGAAATTGAAATGTACCTCTACCATCATCATTTCTATCACATGTCAAATTCAAAATCGATTTGAATCGATACACTGTATCGATATGAGTCATAATTCGATGTATGTAACGTTTCGTATCGACACAAAACGACATTTTTTATGAGGTAAAATATGAAAGGTATATTTCTGGAATAAAAAGATTTCAATGCTATTTCGGTATTTAATAATAATATCAAAAGTCACTATTTTCATTCAACGGCATTTTGACTACACTTTTATAACTATAAACAATATCTTGTGGATGCGTTGCAAGTTAATACAATTGCAGATATCTAAAGGTGTAGAACCTGTCAAATAAAGTAAGCGTTCAGAGATCACCGAAGTCACAATCACTGACATGTAACGTCGTGGGGCTAATTTGTTTTATTTTATTTTGACCTTTCCGATGTAATAAGACAATTAACTTAGCATAAGCTTATTATATATTAAACAGCTGTAAAGATATTTGTTACATTCGTTTAACAATAGTATCTCGTATTAATTATATTTACTGGTTCAAAAGAATTCGAACTTTGATTACTCCAACGTATATTTATGGTATTTTTAAATGGTTCATCAAATTGATGAGATTGTTTTGCATCCACTGAAGCCTGTCCCTATATAGAATACTAGCTGAGCTCGCGACTTCGTCCGCGTGGAAAATTTTAGAAAAAGTAGCCTAAGTTAATCCCTGTCATATCAGTTATCTGCCAGTGAAAGTCCTATCAAAATCAGACAGACAAAAATTGTAAAAAATGCTGTTTTGGTATATGTATCGTGTATACGTCCATATGCATTTAGTAAAAAGCGGTTATTTTAATATTACAAACAGACAGTCCAATTTTATTAATTTGTATAGATTTAATGCCACTTAAATGAATATTTGATATCATATTGGTGGCATTTATATTTTATAAACAAAAAACAATTAAATCAGACACTACGTGTAGCTTACAAACACAACTATAATGCAATATATAACGCTAATGAAACTAATTTATGATAATTATTACTAATGAAATTAATATTATGTAATCTATGATCATTAATTATTCTTGTATATATAATAAACAATAAAAATATGCATCAACACAAAATGTTGATATATCGTATAATTCGCATAGCATGGTATCGATACAATACGATATCGATTCAGGTCGCCCATCTTTAACTAAAACTTAAATTCCATTCTTAAATATGGCTGCCAGATTGTTTACATAGTTTTGTGCTAGTTTAATTTTGATTTATTTGCATTGTTTTCGTGATAGTTACGGCAAGTTAACAACTATCTTCCGCGTCTACAAGTTATACAAATGAATTTTAACCATTTTGGTTGTTTCTGTGTCTTTTAAACGTTGAATTAATAAGTACTCTGTGTTTAGTAGTGTCGAATCAGTTTTCAGTGATTAAAACCTCATAATTTTGCTATAATTTGCTTTGTAATTTGACAAAATAAATCTATTCTACGACGTAAAGTTTTTTGTTTTATTTTCTTACTATGTCAGAGATGTAGTAAAAAGTTAAGAAATAGATATGATAAGAGGCTTCCGTTACATAGTTTATGCTTGATTTATAGATGGCGCTGACGTCCTTTTAACGATGTTAGAGTTTCCGGTCTATAAAGCATAATATTATATACTAGTCTATGATTTGGAGGCAACACTTCTAATATCTACTTGAAACAAAACTTCAAATACTGCTGTCATCTTCTGAAGCCTCACTCTCACTTTCTAACACAGCTGTATACAAAGAGATGGCGAAACCTCACAGACTAAGATATAATGTAGGGATTTGTTTCAAGTGATTAATACGAGTGCTAGCTCCAGCTTTACATTAGGTAAATTTCATGGTAATAAGTCTATGTTATCATGTATGTCACGTGCAATTAACATAAATACGATAGCTGGAATTATTACGGAGCAATATTTGAAAAATAAAAATGTACTTTATTTTGTTAGTCATAAAGTTGACATTTGTTTCTTACGTAACAGAGGGGAAAAACGTTCTGAGCGAGAAAACGACAATAGAGGATGTCGTCCCTTTCATGCAATTGTCAGTGTAAATAAAATGGTATATTTTTATATATATTCATGCACGTCAATAAATACATTAACATAAAATGTAATTAACACAGTGAGTTCTAAAATGTGCTTAGATCATTGATATAAAAAACCCTAGATTCACAGTCCCGAACAAAACTGACACTCAAAAGTGTCCCTTATTTCATTTAAGTAGTTATAGATATGGCAAAAACATATGTCTTTCTATATCCAACCTTAAGTGCAAGACTTATAGTTGTTTTTACAAAGTAATGTACGAAAATAAATAAAATAGACAGTGACGCGGCCGACGCGATTCTGTTTGAAATGAGTGCACAATTTAAAATTGTGCACTCATTTTTGGAGGACATTTTTGACACTCTGATTGTGTATCTTGGGTTTTTTATATCAATGGCTTAGATTAATTATTAAGTAATTACTTATGCAATGCAAAATCTGTTTCTCAAATTAGTAGAATTACTTAGTAGTAATTTGCAAGCTACGCATGGCCGAACTTATATATGGCGATTGGCGCTTTATTTAGCAGAAAGAGACACACTTCTCTACCCATGTCGTGGTACTCTTCGGAACAATTTTTTCGGAAATTCGGAAATTCGGAAGCGCGTGTGAACATTCCGGGTAGAATGTAACTTCCTTGGTTATATGGAGTGTATCTAATGTTCTTTTATTAAAAAATATTAGGTTTCTGTTGTCATATTATTTAAAAATATTAGGTTTCTTAATTCCTCCGCATTATAAACTTTAACTGATCTCAATTTCATACTCCAAAGTTTTTGCTTCAAGTATTAATATGTATATAGATAAAGAGAACTAAATAAATGTCCTATTTCAGAGAACACGTTAACACAAATGTTCTCCAAAAGAAGGAAATGTACAGTTGTTTCGCCAAAAAAGTATTAATTATAATTAAACGAGACACTGTCATTCAAAACCATTCAGCATTAAAGTCTCATTTAATTGACCCTTAAAGAAAATTCTCAATTACGTGACAGCCATTTTCCGTAAGTCAATCTTTTCAAATACCGCCTAAAGAATTCTTATTATATCTCAGAGTTGCGCATTTTTGTCGAGACATTTTTAGCTTCAGGAGTAATAATAACCGACCGTGGTTTTTGCTTTTTGTCGTACTTTAATTCTGTCTCCTAACGTCAGAAGTTATTTTTTATATCATGAGATAGCAAACAAGCAGATGGGTCCCCTGATGAAAAGAGTCAACCATCGGCTACAGGCACCAAGATGTTAATGGACCGTTGCTATCTTGTGGCGAGGTCTAATGGTACATGCATAACTCTACCCGCTACCTTACTCTCCAAACCGGAATACGAAAGTGACAAGCGCTGACGCTATTGCGGCAGGAATAGGTAAGGCGGTGATACCAGACCCGGGCGAGACAATACAGAACTCTACCACGTAACATCTTACTCATCCCGCCCGGATCGTGACTGCCGGGTAGTATAGTTCCAACATCTCCCCGGGTTTGGTTACCACCGCCTTACTTATTCCCCCCCAATTCCTTGTCGCAATAGTTAATAGACCATCTACCATTTTGCTATGCCTTACATTCCAAACCAGAACACAATAAATACAAGCACTGACGCTATTGCGGCAGAGATAGATATAGACAGTGATCCCAGAAACAAACTTTTTTCTTGTTAATAACAATCTGATTTTTTGTGAATAGCTTCGTTATGACGAGACGCCCATCTTTTCTATCTTCGAAAAATCTCAAATCGAGTAACTAATAAAAACGATAACTTTAGAGTGTCGGACTAAGAAAACTTTCCACTTTACGTGTAGGACAAAGTAACACTTGAATAATAATAATAATTACCACGGTTTTGTGAGAAAATGAGGTTATTTTTAAATTGATTAGTATCATTTTTAAAACCTCATAATTTCGATTTTTTAGAGCGGAGGACTCGTCCGAAAAACCATCGAATATGTAGGATAAAATATTTTTCGTGTTTTTCATAAAATAATGAAGCGATTATAGTAAAAAAATAATTATTATTATTAATAAAATATTTTTCCTTCGCGGAATTGAAATATTCGGCGCCTCCTAGTTACCCGATACGAGATTTTTCGAAGATAGAAAAGATTTGGGTGGCGTTGAAACGACGCTCTTCACAAAAATTAAGCTTGTTATTAATCAAAAAAAGTTTGTTCCTGGGACCACGGTCTTGTAAAACGGTAGTACCATATATCCGGGCGAGACGTTTCAAAGCTCTACCACTTAATAATCACTATATTAGTGACATATATAGCCAATGGTTAGTCTTTTACGAACTGCCTGGTAGAATGGCAAATGGTCTAATTTTCAAAGGAGACTCGGACCAATACGGGCTACATAATCGTTTGTTGATCCCACTTGCACTTATATTAACTACCGTTCTGTCAGGCAGTTCGTAAACGGTGACCGATTGGCTGTTTGTGTCACTATCATGGTGACTACCTACCACGTGGTAAAGTTTCACAGTCTCACCCGGGCTTTTAGTATCACAGCTTTACCTATTCCTGACGCAATAGTGTTAATGCTTGTCATTGTCGTATTTCGTTTTCGAAGGTAAGGTAGCCGGTAAACATTTGCATGTCGTATTGCCATCACGCCACACGGATAGCTACGCACCATTAACATCGTTGATGTCTATAGAATAGACAAGTGTTTCTCTTTCTATCAGGAGTAACATAAAAAAATAATCGTCTTTATTACTATTTGATGATGCATAATGTTACATTTAAAACCTGTAGTATTATATTTTAATCCATACTAATAATATAAATAAGAAAGTAACTCTGTCTGTCTGTCTGTTTGTCTGTCTTTTCCAATTAAACCAATGAACTGATTTGAATAAAATTTTGTACAAAGAAAGTTTGAAACCCGAGAAAGGACATAGGATAGTTTTTATCCAGGAAATCCCACGAGAAAGGAAACTATGTGTGTAAAAATCCTGGGACTATCTTTTAAAATATTTCCACGCGCAAGAAGTCGCGGGCACAGCTAGTTATTAATAAAATTTGTAATAAATCCCCTGAAAGCTTATGAAATATGTGGCCGTAAAAAAGGAGCAGCGTAATTGGTAGGGCGAGACCTTTTGTAGACAAACCATAAAAGTTTATAACGCTCAAAATGTATAAGGGTTAATATTCATAGACACATACGTTTCTGCCGTAAAGACTTGTCACGTCATTTTCAGCTTATTATCAAATAAGCATCGTACGCGATACGTATACATATACATATACATATACATATACATATACATATACATATACATATACATATACATATACATATACATATACATATACATATACATATACATATACATATACATATACATATTTTCACGCTACATCCCTTACGGTGGGGACAGATATGACGATCCTAGCAGACTTGTCCCGCTTTCGTCACATTCTCCCGCTCTCTTCATAAAAACACGCTAGTTGCGAAGACTTACAACCACCTCCGGAAAGTACTCGATCAATCTGATCATGTTATGTCAGTATTGTTCTCCCTCGGTTCTACACCATTCCACATTCGCATTGTATATACATATATGTTTTGTTAACTTTAATATATCATTCCCATCTGCTTGTTTGCTATCTTATGATGTAAAAAAAATACAGATTCTTAGCAGAGTGAACCGGCTTAAAATGATTCATTGATATTGTTTATCAATTAACAAGAAATATAGATTTTAATCATATTAAATCAAATTCAAAATAAGTTTCAAAAAGAGATTATAACTAATCCTATTTTAAATTTAAAAAAAATACTTTGACAAGAATGGTAGATTTTAATTATATTAAATCAAATTCAAAATAGGTTTGAAAAAGAGATTGTAACTAATCCTATTTTAAATTTAAAAAAATTGATTTTGATAAGAATGGTAGATTTTAATTATATTAAATCAAATTCAAAATAGGATAAGTTTCAAAAAGAGATTGTAACTAATCGTATTTTAAATAAAAAAATTGACTTTGATAAGAATGGTAGATTTTAATTATATTACATCAAATTCAAAATAGGATTAGTTTCAAAAAGAGATTGTAACTAATCGTATTTTAAATTAAAAAAAATGACTTTGACAAGACTGGTAGATTTTAATTATATTAAATCAATTTCAAAATAGGATTAGTTTCAAAAAGAGATTGTAAATAATCCTATTTAAAATTTTAAAAAATTACTTAGACAAGAAAGGTAGATTTTAATTATATTAAAGATCGAGGGCTTACCTCCCATCTCGCCAGTGTACTTTTGGATCTCTTGTCTCCCCACTAGTGCTTAAGTGTGATATTAATACTGAACTTTAGAACAAAGCTTGATCTGAATAAGCACTTTATCGTCTTAAGACACACGTGAAATTTTCACAGACCCGTATTTAAGCAACATCACTGGCTAAACTCGTGTCCATTAGGATTAAGTACTTATTTGGGACTCTACATAGACACTTGTTATTTACCTTGAAAAGATTGTTTAACTGTGTTTAAAAAAAGTATTTTCACGCCCATATCCGCGAAGAGGTTGGCAGAGGTAAAACAAGTGCACCCACGATTAGCCAAAGATACTTAGTTCCATAATGTGATAAGGTGGCAAGCCTATCGCCAACCAAGCACTCATCAAATCCCGGGCAACGTAATTTTTGTCAGAAAGCTCAAAAAAGACATTTAAATTGTCCGTTCCGGGAATCGAGCCCGGGGCACCGGCCGCTAGACAGAGGCTATCTTATGAATATAAAAAATACTAACCTTACGACATCATACGTCTATTTTTTGACAAGCATTTAGGTCTACCAGATATCCAAGACTCCATCTGCGTTGTTTATTATAGCTGAACGACTAGAGTATAAAAATTGTGCTATTTTTCATCATAATATTATGTAGATTGAACTAACATCGTGATTATTGACTAAGGTGGGTCCTATTTTACCTACCTACACCTACTCATGCACGTGCATATGACATATATAAAAAATAGTTCTAATGATGTAAAGAGATAACCATCGGCTATATATCCATATATCCATATATATATATATATATATATATATATATATATATATATAGATATATATATATATATATATATATATATATATATATATATATATATATATATATACAACCAGATATGTCAATGGTGCCTTAAGTGCATGAATTCGATTTTTTTTGCAACTTTTTGCAACGAAAACTTCGTTTTCAAGTTTTTTCCAGAGCAATATCATAATAATGTAAGCACATTATTCGAAGGATATTACAGTTTTTACAAGATTAAGCGATGATTTAATGCACTACAGAGAAAGAATATAATTTTTGATGACGGTTTTTTAAAACGAAAACAATCCTTTCATAGCGTTTTACGAAAATAGGCGTCAGGGTTTTCTTTCAGGACTATTACAACCATTGTAATATGCCAAAATATTTCATTTTATACATTTTTCCAACAGAATATATGATCCTAAAGTGCAACACAGAGCCAAAATGGTGAAAATGTTGTTGTTAGATATTAAAATATAACATTAAAAAATTACAAAATCAGTTTATTTTAAACATATTTTTTCACCAGTAAGTATTTCAATAGAAACTTAAAATATTTATTGTATGTGAATTAAAGTAATGTTCAATTGCTCAATATACTGTTATTTATTTAGACGAATTATTTTAAAAACACTAGGTATAAATCCTCGCACGCAATCGTTTGACGATAAGATTTTGAACCTGCGATAAATCGAATAATTAAGACAATCTGGCAAAAACCGTAATATCCTTCAAATAATCTGCTTACATCATAACATTATTACGATATTGCTCTGGAAAAACTTGAAAACATGAAGTTTTCGCTACTATCTATCCGCGTAACGAGATGGTAACGTCACATAAGGTAGATAAGTTTGCTGGGCACTTACGCTCCAAACACTTTATTTAGGTATATATTTATATATGTATACTCTTCTAAGTTGCCTATAATTTTATTTAGATATATTTTCATGAATGCTTGTAGATTACACTAGCATTAATTTACAATTATGAATAAGTCTTAAACTTAAAAAAAAATAACTAGGATTATAAAATGTCATTTAATTAGTAACTGGCTTGATAACAGATGGATAACTTGAAAACAAAATTATGTAGTATAGTTACTAAATAGTAAATACTTACAAAAAATCGGATAAGTTCACCAACACAGAAATAAAACTTCGCGGATTGGATGCTTGGAGAGCGTTCGGATACGAGCACCCCTATCGGCTTCCCGAGACTATCTGACGCATCCCTCGGGGTGAGTTAATATTTAACGTACGTATTGGTTGAATCAACATAGTTGCATTATATAAACAGAAAACGCAATATGTTACTTTTAGAGTAAAGTCTTCCGTAAAGTTTTCTTCAGCAAGGAAAAAGATGTCGAGTGATTATTTTTATTGTTATAACAATCACCAAATTTTTTTAAAGGTGAATGGTTATACCTATATCTATTACCTCTAAAGCGGGCTCCTTTAAAGAATAGGTCAACTGCCGTTCAGCCAGGCAGGTCGTAAAAGGCGACCGACTGGCTATACGAGTCACTGATATCGTGGCTACTAGGTAGTAGAGTTCTGCATTGTCTCGCCCGGGTCTGGTACCACCACCTTACCTATTCCTGGCGCAATAGCGTCAGTGCTTGTCACTGTCTTGTTCCGATTTGGAGGGTAAAGTAGCCGGTAAATTTATGCATGTGGCATAAGACCTCGCCACAAGCTAGCAACGCACCACACAAACTGAGTCAGTGCCGACTAGTTCAAAGTGGTGAAATTCTTTGCTGTGTGATCAACTCCGTCGATTGTATAAATAAATAAATATTCACGGGACAAATTACACTTATTGATATTCGAACCCTAAAGTAAGCAAATTATTTGCTTATGTTATGGGTATTAGTGAATGATACTAATACATACAAATACATATACTTTTACAAACTTAATAAACACCCAAACCCGGAAATACAAATATTTATGCTCATCACACAAATGCTTGTCCCCGTCGAGGATCGAACCCGAGCCCCGTCGATTGCGTAGTCAGGGTCGCTAACCACTCGACCAACGGGGCGGTACGGATCGCTAGATATACATACGTATAACTAGTTAATGATACACATATAACTAAAGATGAACTATTATTTAGCCATCAGTATAATCGACGTAATCGATCATATAGCAAACAAGAATTTCGCCACGTTGAACTAGTTGACACTGGTTCAGTTGGTTAAAGCGTCCCGGCTTGAGGGAAGGTCGCAGGTTCAAATCCTAGCTTGTCGAAATATTTCTTTGTTGTTTTTAAACTAACACATCAATCAATGTCTCGATATTAGGATACTGGAATACCGAAATACCGCGTAATATCTGGCGCGCGAGATTGGCGGGACTGAAAAAACAACTAGCCAAGTGCGAGTCGGACTCGCGCACGAAATGTTCCGTAAAAAAAAAGAAAAAAAAACACGTTTATTTTATGGGGACCCCCTTAATATTTTTGTTTTATTTTTAGTATTTGTTGTTATAGCGGCAACGGAAATATATAATTTGTGGAAATTTCAACTTTATAGTTTACGGTTTATGAGATATAGCCTGGTGACAGACCGACAGACGGACAGACAGACAGCAGAGGCTTAGTAATAGGGTTCCGTTTTACCTTTTAGCAGTATAGAGCACTAGGTACCTACTGGTTGTATAATATGCAAATTCCAAACCCCTTTAGTGGAACACCAGCCTCGATAAGAGAACATATCCGAGGGATATAATCACAGCTGAAGCTGAGGGTATAATCTGGTAAAGTCGTCGTTCTGTTCTGAGTGCTAAGTGTGAATTTTTTTTTATTTCGCATTCGATCGTGAGCGCGTTTCGAGTTTACTAGGAATTTGTATGTGATTTGTACAGCGCCACCTAGTAGTAAACTGGTTTCTCACGTTTACCACCAGGTGGCGCTGTACAAATCACATACAAATTCCTAGTAAGCTCCAAACGCGCTCACGATCGAATGCGAAAAGAAAAACTCACACTTAGCACTCTGGTCACTTACTGGCTGGGCTGATCGTATAGGGCGGCGTGATGATTTAAGAAGTACCTTATAGTATATATAGTAAAGTATAATGAAACCCCCTAATATTAATCCAACGCAATTTGACTGCCCCGTTGGTGAGTGGTTAGCGACCCTGACTACGCAATCGACGGGTTCGATCCCCGACGGGGGCAAGCATTTGTGTGATGAGCATAAATGTTTGCACTTCCGGGTTTGGGAGTTTATTAAATATATTCTAGTACTTACATATGTATTTCTATGTATTAGTATCGTTGACTAACACCCATAACACTAGCAAATAATTTGCTTACTTTGGGGTTAGATCAGTAAGTGTAATTTGTCCCGTGAATATTTATATACATATTTATATTTAACGACTGCTTTATAGCAATACAGGCGACCTGCCCGCGGTTTCACCCGCGTAGCTTTTGTTCCCGTGAGAATATCGGAAAGGTTTATATACTAAAACCTTCCTCAAGAATTAATCTATTAAAAAACCCGCATCAAAATCCGTTGCGTATTTTTAAAGATTTAAGAATACATAGGGACATGAGGACATAGGGACAGACAGAGAAAGCGACTTTGTTTTATACTATGTAGTGATAGTGTGACAGAAACCATGAGAGCTTGACTCTGGCATTGCGCAGAGATGTAGGTTCTCTGGCTCTGCGTCTTCTATCGTATTTATCATGGGGAGTGTTCCGACGAGTTGTTTGGATTAACTCCTGCCGCCGAATTCCACCATCAGACAAGCGTCAAAATTTGAAGTTCCGTCCTCACCATGTCGATGTCTGGAAATCCAAAACTGTGCGATTCTCCCGACACTTTTTGCCTCGCACTACTCTGTTGTGGAATCAATTACCGGCAGAGGTATTTCCGAACGGATACGACATTCAAGAAAAGAGCTTACACATTTTTAAAAGGCCGGCAACGCAACTGCAAGACCTCTGGTATTGCGGAACCATGGGCGGCAGTGATCACTTACCATCAGGTGCATCTCTTGCTCGTTTGCCACCTTTTTTATACAAAAAAAAAGCTTCAGTTTCACATAATCAGCTTGTAGAGACATTGTATAGGAACATTTTCTAAGAGTTTATTAAACTTACAAACCGATGAATCGTGTCAAACTGGATAGCTTACTGACACAAAACAGATAGGCACAGAAGTCAAACTCATGTAGGTATGTATTTCACTTTTATACCTACGCTCGGCAGACGCGCTAGGGATATGAACTTCGGCTTACGCACAATAAACTTGTATTGGCCTCGTATCTAGGTGTTTGAATTACTGTTGAGACTGAAACGGGAATACCGGAAATGTAAACAAATAATAATCAAAATATTTTAATGTTATTTTTATACCTTTTATTTTTTTTTTATATCATAAAATAGCAAACAAGCAGATGGGTTTCCTGATGGTAAGAGTCAACCATCGCCTATAGACACCAAAGATGTTAATGGTGCGTTGCTATCTTGTGGCGAGGTCTAACGTCACATGCATAAGTTTACCGACTAACTTACCCTCCAAACCGGAACACAACAGTGACTAGCATTGACGCTATTGCGGCAGGAATAGGTAAAGCGGTGGTACCAGACCCGCGCGAGACAATGCAGAACTCTATCACCTAATAGTCACGATGGTAGTGACTCGTATATTCAATCCGTCGCCTTTTACGACCTGCCTATTCCTTCTTTCCTTTGCCTATTTTTCAAAGGAGTCCGGGACCAACCTGAAATGAAAGGTTATTTTTATGTATGTATGATTTAATTGATTATCTAAATTTAAAAAAAAGTATCTTCAACCCGTATTCCCGAAGAGGTAGGCAGAGGTACAACAAGTACAGTACACCCATAATTAGTGATAGGTGGCAAGCCTATTGCCAACCGGGTACTTTCCAATCCTGGGCAACGTCGTTTTTATCAGAAAACTGAAAAAAAACACATTTAAATAAAAAAAACAAAATTAAATAAAAACCTGGGAATCGAACCCGGGATCTCCCGGGAAAAAACAAAATTAAAAAAAAAAACACATTTAAATAAAAACCTGGGAATCGAACCCGGGATCTCATGTGGCCAAACCGACACCGGAGCATTAGACCACAGAAACGATGATCAACAAAATAATTATCTAAAAATTAGGTACTGGCTAGTCGCGCTTTTGTTCGCGTGACTCATAATAATTGCTTCTTTTTTTCAGTAAAAAGTACCTTATGTTACTTCAATGTAAGATAGTGTAGCTTTCTAACGGTAAACTCAGTTTGAATATCGGCCGAGTGATTTTTGTGTTTTTTCAGTACAAAAATACAAATACTTCTTTGTGTAGATAATATTTCTATAGAAAGTTTTATTTGGTCTGTTACATTCAAATATATTTGAATAAAATTACCAATCCAAATAACTTTTTGCTCACCAATATTTTATAGGCGACAAGGACGGTGATCTTTATCCATCTAAAATTTTTTATAAATTCTTAGCTATCCACCTACGCCTGAAATATGTAACTTGGCTAGTTTTGCTAATAATTCCAAAGGTCATACTAATAGTTAAATATATTTTGTGGAGGCAACCGGAAAATTAGTGCTACGGTAATTTGCAAGTCAGATTATATAAGGCTTTCTTCCGGGGACCGACCTTATTGTTCCACTGTCTGGCAAAAACGGGGCAAGAAACAATGTGTAGGCGTCTACTGGATCTGCTAAACTTACCACAGTAAATATATTGTTTGATAGTTGAATTAAAGTCTGGAAAAACCAAAATTGTACGCCTTATAACGCTCATTTAATTTAAAAAACAATTAAACGACACTGAATTAAACAGTAATTTTACCGATACTTTAAATAGTTTGAGCGTAATTGTGACGAGTCCATGATCAGACATCCGGACATCCACGCGCAACAGCAAATGGACAGATTTGTTAGACAGATTTCTTGAACAATAAATTTATATATTTTTATATAGCTTACAACGTTTTTTAGATCGATTTTTAGGCAGTTCTTTTTATACCTTTAAAAATTAAGTTAAATACCGCAAACGCCATCAGTTGTTCAAATTGTCAAAATTATATTGCAGTCTAAATATTAGAAAAATAATATTTGAGGGAGTTTTGTACATGAGGTAGGTACTTGATCAAACAAAGTCAACTTTATAAATCATCTCATGGGGGTTATTCAATTGTAAATAGCATGAAGCTTAAGGAATGGCTTCCAAAGCGATCCGCTTCCCAGATCCTATTACTAAGAATCCACTGTCCGTTCGTCTGTCGGTCTATCTGTCACCAGACTATATCTCATAAACCGTGATAGCTAAACAGTTAAAATTTTCACAGATGATGTATTTTTCTTGCGCTATAACAACAAATACTAAAAACAGAATAAAATAAATATTTAATGGGGGCTCTTATAAAACAAACGTGTTTTTTGCCTTTTAATAGATATTGGTACAAAATCCTTCGTGCGCAAGTCCTTCTCCCAGTTGCCTGGTATTTTATAACCTTTTTTTCAAATTTAATGTAAAAAAATATGAAAAACACGTAACCAAGCAGTCACATTTTGCGGGAACGCTATGATAGGTACAATAATATTTTTGCAACGAACGACATAGCAACGTTAACGTTTGTAAAATGTAAACATAAATACCAGATTAGAAATTACACTCTCTGATTGCAACAATATAATCACGGTGAACCTAGGCTGCGAACATTAGATTACCATTTGAAATGTCAGAGCGGCTCCCCACCCACATTTATAACTCGATTAACCAACAAGAGCATTAATGTGTTTTTCAGCTGCGCAGAAAATGGAAGCGGACTTTATATTTTTACCGTCGGAACTAACTGAAACTGCATCCGTATAAACTTTGGTACTGTTTCTCAATTACACTTATATTTGATTGATATTATCCACTTATTTCGCTTTTTAAAGTATCATTTATTTTTATTTTTTATATCATAAGATAGCAAACAAGCATATGGATCTCCTGATGGTCAACTCCTGGAGTCAACCATCGCCTATAGACACCTAAGATATTAATGGTGCGTTGCTATCTTGTGGCAAGGTCAAACGCCACATCCATACATACATACATACACATATCTTCACGCCAGATCCCTTACGGGGTAGGCAGAAAGAACCGAGTGCCATACATCACGATCCTTGCAGGCTTGTCTCGCTTCCTAAGGCTACCTTACCTTCCAAACCGAAACATAACAGTGACAAGCACTGACACTATTCTGGCAGGAATAGGTAAGGCGGTGGTACCAGTGGTGGTAGTGGTGGTGGCATCATCAGGACCTATACTTTATTTTAATTAATACACATTAAATTACATATCAAAAATAACAAACTTAAATAAAGAAGTAGTTACATCTAAGACTAATTTATGAAATAGAACTTCTAAAAATTTAATTTTAAAAAACCAGTTGGGCCCTGTACTCTACACTGCAAAATAAGTTCGTCAAGGTCTATTCTATGAGATTGTCTGTAAATCATATTGTCAATATATCGTTAGTTTCTATTTAGAACGTAATAGTGGGATAATCTGATCTTTTTTTAGTAGAGAGGGAAGACAATCAGGACGGTCACCAGATGGTTAGGTAGTGATCACTAGCGCCCATGGACATCCGCAGTTACCAGAAATACTAGAGATCTGGCAGTTACGTTCCGGTTTTTTTTAAAAACGAGTAAGCGCTCTTCTCGAAGATCCCTAAGTAGTATCCGTTCGGAAATACCCCCGCTGGTAACTGATTTTACAAAGGTGTAGTGATAGGCAAAAAGAGCTTAGAGAATCATCGTGGTGATGAAGGTGGAATGTAGAATTTTGATGCAATATTCGACAGGCTATGATTAATTTCAACAGCAGAAATTAGACTGAAAAACCCTTCGAGATACTGCATATGATTTTTTGACAATGTATCTATTATAATAAATAATAAATATCTCTGGACAAATTACACAAATTAATCTGACCCCAAAATAAGCAAATTATATGCTTGTAGTATGGGTGTCAGTCAACGATACTAATACATAGAAATACATATATAAATACTCTAATATATTTAATAAACACCCACACCCAGAAATACAAACATCTGTGCTCATCACACAAATGCCTGTCCCTGCCGGGAATCGACCGGACCCCATTGATTGCGTAGTCAGGGTCGCTAACCACTCGACCAACGGGGCGGGCGGTATTATGATATATTTGAATGTGAGTATATATATAAAATTCGTCTTCGTAAAATAGGTAATTAATAATTCTGTTAGGAAAGTATATTATTTAACGCTTTTTCTATTAAGGCCCCATTCCCCAAAAACTGCTAAAACGAGTGTTGCGGTTTTCAAAATTCCTTAATGAATATACGGAATTGTTTTCTAAAAAAATTCGGTGACAATCTTAATGAAACTGTTAACAGTTTCACCGAGAGACATTTTCAAAATATTTCTTAGTTTTGTAGAAAAAAATCGTAAACTTCACCCAAAACCTAAAAATCGACCTTTTCCGTTTGCAAAAATTACAGTATTTCTTGGACAACAATTTAAAAAAAAAAATACAATTATTTTTTAATAAAGAACTATATTACACTTTCACCGTCTTAGTTTTTTATTAAACGACCTTATAAAAAGTAATTTTAATACAAACATGCTTAATATTTTTGTCCACCATCTTCCATACAATTTTATATGAAGAATTTAATCGGTAAAATGTCAACATGATTTTTTAAAAACGTCCATCAAATATTTCAGTCATAGATAAATATGTATATTACTATAGATAATTTCAGTATTCCCCCAGAATTAAAGGCGACAGCACGTCAGTTTGAAATTAATTTTCTGACGTAAATATCCATCCATTACACTCGCAACCCACCCTGGGTAGCGAGTGTAATCAATCGCTTATGCTTACTTAAACTCTCATTATAGTATTATTATGAAAATATTTTTAATTATTATGAAAAATTTTTTTCATAATTTTCATGGTGATCAGGTGATCATAGAAGCATTTTAAATTTACTAAAGTGCTTGATTTTGACGTATCGGAAGTAAAACACTACTTCAAACGCTTTGAGTTATGAGGCGTGCAAAATATTTATAGTATTTTAGAGTCATATGTTATATTCAAATTCTTATGTTCATAAAAATTTGTAAATTGGTTAACTCTGCAGGCCATTCCTGAAACTTTCTGCTAAATTAAGGTTTTAAGCTCGAAGAGTTAAAAAAATAACAATTTATAAAATTGACAGTATTTCAACTTTTTAAAAGCTATTTTCAAAATGATCGTCGATTTTAATCTTTTGAATGCCATTGAATGCATTTAGAGCCTAAAATGTTTTACTAACTACAAAATCAATTGGCTGAAAAACGACAAAGAAATATTAAAAAAAAAATTGTTAAAAAATTTTGCTATTGATGAATCCCGAACGAATTAGTCGATTTTATCCAAGTTACAGTTTTAGACAAAGTTTTTTAAGTAAAAGAGCTGTTTAGGTCTAGAAATAAGTCTGAAATTTATTTTACAAATATGAAATTATGTTCTTGTAAACAACAAAACATTAATATTTGTAAAGCAGGAACTTTTGGAAACTTGTTTCGATATTTGAAATGGTATTTGACGTAGTTTTTTACATACTAAATTATTGTTAAAGGTCAAAAAATTATTAGTTCAATTTATGGAAGGGACGCAGTTTTTTGAGGAAAAGAGCTGATTAGATTTTGTATACAGTCGGTACATTAACCTAGAAGTTATAAAAAAAAAAGATATTTCGTCAAATTTTTTTTTGAGATTTATTCCAAATTTCTCAAAATTTCCTAAATCAAATTGGTTCAAATTTTCTGAAAGTCTAAGTTGATTGAAGTCCAATGGAATACCATCAACTTCGTTTCGATAGGTCAAGCCGTTCAAAAGTAGTGCGATGTTTGCACACATACATACATACATTGACATACTGACGTCATCTTAAACCGTGAAGATCTAGTGAAAACTCGATTTTTGAAAATTGGGCAAAATGAGTATATTCTATCTATATACGTAGTGGGAATTTAAAAATATTTTTAAAATTTTCTGTCACTATTATATTAGCAAAATATTTTTTTTATTTTCTTCACATATCCTTGTACATAAAAGAGAAATTTTAAAAATTGCTTAAAAAAGTGAACCAAAAATATGCAGTTACTACACTTATACGACTTCATCCAATTTTCCCCTACATATTCGTGCAAGCGTAATAGTAGCATAATACTGAATAATAATGATGCTTCAAAATTTATCCGCCAATACTTAGAAAAATTGCAATGTTAATCGAGATTTAATAAATTTACAAACCCACAACATTTTTGAAGAATATTGTTGAAAATATTGTTAATAATTTGAAATGGTGTAAATAATGAAAGCATGAGTTCCGCTCTACTAGTTACACTGTTCAACTCAGAGCATGGGCTCCCTTGTTTGATTAAGTCAAATTTTCAATTATAGACTTATTAAAGTTGGGAAATGGGACGATGAAAGAAACCACTTGTTATACTGAATGACTAACTGTTGAGTCCTAGTAAACATAAGAATCGATCAACATTTCGAGGTAAATTTAATTTTATTTTAATTATGAAATACTTATAAGCATAGGTGCCACTTGGATGGATTATTTAATTACAAACAAACTTTATATCAGAATAATAAAATAATATCGGTATATAAATTAAACAAATTGACCTAACCCCAAAGTAAGCAATTTATTTGCTGATTATGTGAGTGTTACTCAATGATATGAATACATAGAAATACAAATATAAACTCTCAAATAGGTTTATTAAACACCCAAACCCAGAGATTCAAACCCTATGCTCAATATATGAATGCCTGACCCTGAGGGAAATCAAACTTGAGCTTGGGGCTTGCTTGCGTTGTCAGGGTTGTTAACTATTTGAATAACAGAGCGGTCATCAATGGCTTCATTCACATTAAACAAAAACTTAAATTTAACCGCAAATAAGTCGTGTTGTAAGACTGTGTACTTTTATGTTACTGAATGTATGTACATATATAGATATGTAAATTACTATGATCCCTTGAAAAGATCGGTTCCGATTTGATTAATTTTGTGATACATTAAAAAAAATTGATTACTTTTGGCCAATAAAAAATATATATTTAATTTACGTACCATGGCCCTGTATTATATTCTGAAGTATAAATTATTTAAGTAATCAAGTACTTAATCGCAGTTTAATCAAAATTATACGTTATCAATCAGTTGTGAAGAACAATCTAGTACTACACGTAGAACGCGTTCACTATGGCTCCACCTTGACTTTTACCAAATTAATGAAAAATAGAGACATTGCGGTTTTTGTAAGTGTCATTACGTATGTCGCAGAAGAAAATCCGCAATGAATACACAATTTTTAGCCCTAGTGCGGGCCTTAGTGTGACGCATGGCCGACGTATATGATTAGTGAAATATATGGATGTGTGTGTTCAATTTTAAATTCCTACGGTCGGGGACTAGCCTCTTAAAATTAATAAATAATAATCATTAGGTAAATAATTTAAAAATGTTATCATAACAATGTTCTCTAAAAAGCTATCCTATAAAAAACAGCTTTTGTACAGCTTCTCGTAAACATCTTATAAGCTGCATTTTTTCTTGAAATAAACCTAAGCCTTTTTTGTTCATTCAACAATTGGATTACAAATATCTTCTAAGGTATCACCAGCGCAGTAGTCTCAATTCATCTCATCAATCCCATGTTTGTCCCTTTGAAAAATAGACAATCTGTCACTCTGTTAGGTAGTTAGGCGGTATAGTAATAGGCGGATATTGGTCCTACATGTCAATACTATCGTATCTACTATGTAATTTAGCAATGTCTCGTTAGGGTACAGTACCGACGCTTTACCTATTCCTGCCGTAATAGCATCAGAGTGCTAAGTGTGAGTTTTTCTTTCCGCATTCGATCGTGAGCGCGTTTGGAGTTTACTGGGAATTTGTATGTGATTTGTACAGCGCCACCTAGTGGTAAACGTGAGAAACCAGTTTACCACTAGGTGGCGCTGTACAAATCACATACAAATTCCTAGTAAACTCGAAACGCGCTCACGATCGAATGCGAAAAGAAAATCTCACACTTAGCACTCTGTTGTTGTTGCTGTCGAGTTCCGGGCTTAGAGGGTAAGGTAGCCGATAAACGTATGAATGTGGCAATAGTATCCCATCAGATGAAGAGCAACACATTTTTAACATTATAGACTATGGTCGGCTTTTTCCATGAGGAATTTTATTCTACTTTACACAAAGGAATAAAATAAATGATTTTAGAACTTTAAATATGAGTAGTAATAAGCCTTATAAATCGGTATATTATAAGTTGTAAATTGTGATTGTTACAGCCGATTATGTCAACGAAAACCTCAATAAAAATTCTGATTTCAATTTGTTGAAAAAATGTAAAAATTCAGGTAAGGTTCTTGTCAGTGGAGCCCCGCCTAGTAGAGCCCTTATTTAGGTGTGAAACCTCAAGGCAACCTATCAAACCTAGCTACCTCATAATTATGTACCAAGACGGGTAGCTAGCTTCTAACTCGCGCCTATTCCACGCTATGTTTATATTATGTAGCCACAATGTAATTCGCGGCAGTAGAACAGTAGCCATACAGTGCCGCTAGCGGCACACAATACATATTCTTCTTTTGATACCCAAATATCTGTACCCGGTGCGTCGTTTTAACAGAAATGTTATTACGATACACGCTCTACCTTCTCGTAAGTTTATTGCACTATGCCTAATTACTTTATTAGACCGTGGTCTCAGGAACTTTTTTTATCTTTAATTAATAACATGCTGAATTTTTGTGAACAGCTTTATTTTATAAAGACGCCCATCTACTTAATCTTCGAAAAATCTCGATTTGGAGAACTAATAAAGTTAGGTAAAAAAAAGTTTATATTGTCGGACTAAGAAAAGTTTTCATTTTACGTATGTATAGGCCAAAGTTACCCTTGAATTATAATAATAATGACAAGCTGTTGTGCGAAAATTAGGTTGTTTTTAAATTGATTAATATCAGTTTAAAAACCTCATAATTCTGATATTTTTTGAGTAGACTGGTCAGAAAAAGTTTTTTCATAAAATAATCAAGCGATTAAAGTAAAAAAACTAATTATTGTTATTAATTATTATATATTCCCTTCATCAAGTTAACATGTTTGATGGCTCCAACTTTTATTAGTTACCCAATTCGAGATTTCTCGAAGAGCGAATTGATGAACGTCTCATTAAAATGAAGCTGTTAACAAAATTTATTATTAATCAAAGATAAAAATGTTCATGTGACCATGGTCTGTATCATAATTGCTATATTTTTTGGTCTTATCGCTACCGGATAAATAACTCGTGTTGGTCTGACGCCCTTTGAAGAATAGATCAACTGCCATTCTCCAGATCATACCAAATTACCCCTCTTTAAACAATAATCATATATCTAGTATCACTATATCTCAAGATTATTGTCAAAATTTACTAAAATCTTTAGACAAAAACAAGGGTGCAGGAAGTGACAAGTTACCGCCTATATTTTTTATTAATTGTGCTTCATCACTTTGCATGCCCCTTACATATTTATTTAATCGCTGCTTTAAAGAAGGATTTTCCCGGACATTTGGAAAATAGCGCACATTGTGCCGATTCATAAAAAGGGTCTTAAAACTAATATAGATAATTATCGGCCTATATCGATTCTAAATGTATTAAGTAAATTAATGGAAAGAATTGTTCATGAACACATTTACCCGGCTTTAATTAAATATATTCCATTACAACAGCATGGCTTTGTAAAAGGTCGGTCAATGGCTACAAACTTAGCGATTTTCACCAATGATATACTCAGAGACATGGATGGTGGTGGGCAGGTAGACGTGATCTACACTGATTTTGAGAAAGCCTTCGACCATGTAGATCACGTCATCCTCATCAGAAAGTTACAACAGCTTGGTATATGTGGTGATTTGCTTAGATGGATGGTTTCATACTTACGTAACCGAAGTCAAGCTGTGGTAATAGGTGGTTTTAGATCAAACTACGTCAATATACCTTCTGGAGTACCACAAGGCTCTACGTGATACGTAATGAAAAAAATCATCAAAAACGTCGCCAATTACTTGCTGGTCACTAGATGCACTTTTTGCAATGTCACAGCATCAAAACTAATCAAGCGGCAACGACTACCACTAATGTACAAGGCTGTTATGTGTCTTGCAATAACTAAACAATCACGATAATTTCGCATTGCGAGTTACGTGATCACCAGCCGGGCGAGACGTTGCGGAAATCTACCGCCTAGTAGTCACGACAAATGCCTGGTAGAATTTTTTTATTTTATTTTTATTTATTCACAAAATCCACAGCCTTTATATATAACTTATACTTTAATCTTATTTACTAAACAGAAGGCCAATTACGGATTTACATTATTTAAATAATACTTAATAAAATACTACAGATCATAGATAAAAAATTGGAAAATGAATTAGTTTGTGTTAATTTGTGTGCAAGGGCTGATAAATGAATATGTGTGTGTGTGTGTGTGTGGGTTTGCATCAATATGTGCATGTATGCTTGTATATATATTATGTGTATGTTTAATTATAGAGTATATCACACATACCTAACTATGTTCTATTTAGGATTATTTTTACTATTTCCTTTCTGAAGACCCTCTTAGATAGATGAAATATATCAACAGTAGTAAATTTTGAATTATAATTAGATAATATTCTGTAAATGATAGAGTTCTGGAAGTAATTCGTTTTACTTTGAGATAAATAAAATGTCGAAGAATTTCTAGTATTTATTACAGGTACTCTTAGATTCAAGATTAAAGTTACAATTTTATTAGAATCGGTAGTGCCATTACAGGTGTTATATAAAAATAAAGTGTCAAGCATGAGTCGTCTCTGTTCCAGCGTCATTACGCGATGACGTATACAAGACGCCTTATAGTTGGTGGGAAACATGTTGGAACGATAGTTCAGATGTTTAAGGAATTTGGATTGTATGGATTCGATTGTATGTTTATGTTTAACATATTGCGGGTTCCACACGAGGGAACAGTATTCCAAAATACTACGAACGTAAGCAAAATATAAGATTTTTAAGCAATCGATATCAGTGAACGGCTTACAAACCCGTAATATAAATCCTAAACGCTTATAAGCTTTACTAGTTATATCATTAATATGTTCTGTGAAAGTCAGTTTGTCATCTAACAATACATCAAGATCTTTTACGACATGGACTTGCTGGATCTCTAAGTTGTTAATTTTATATTTAGAATTGATGCGGTGTTTTTTACGAGTATATGCAATATACTGACATTTAGCGACATTGATGGTAATTCGATTATTACTATAATAAATAGCCAAGCGGTTTAAGTCATCCTAAAGCCTCAAAACATCATAGTTGCTTTTAACGGACATGTATATTTTAGTATCGTCTGCGTACATTAAAACGTTAGCATTATGAACATGTTGATTTATGTCGTAAAGATAGGATGCGTGGATGTCAAAAAGTGATGGTCTCTTCACATAAGGAGAGCCTTTTTCGATTTTATATATGATTTACACGGAATTATATCCACAGTATCATACAATTGTATCCGCAGAAATCATATATAGATTGTATCCTTCAATCAGAGATTGTATCTGTAATCCACGGATGGTGCCCTACATCAACTGGAATCAAATGGAAGAAAATAAACAAGACGAAAATAGAACGGCTGTCAAAACATAAATGTCTGCGTTGGCGAGAAATTTTAGTCGCATTTTTGGCTGTTTTATATTAATTTTATTGTAATGAATACTGATAACATTATTTCTTCGTGGGATTTTTTATACACAAGGCTTAGAAATTCGGTAATACGGTTTTTAGATTCTTCTGACGGTTGGTTATACGGCCTGCGTGAAGAATTTTTCAGTATGTATATTTTGTGTTTTCTTTAGTTGCTCTAACAATAAATATTATATATAATATACTATATATACTATTATATTTAAATGTCTGCCTCTCTGAATTCTTTATTCGTTCTTTCAGAACTACCACAGTAATATTACCAAAAACACAAATATATTTTTAAATAAAGTAAATATAGATGATGTAGATTATACAAACTTTTTAGGAATAATTATTGACAAAAATTGTAATTGGAAAGCACACATTGAAACTCTATGTAATAAGATTGATAGATTTGTCTATGTCTTGAGAAGACTAAGGGAAGTAGGAAACGCAAAAGCCGGGAGGGTTATTAGCATATCATGGATATGTCTCTTCTAATTTACAATATGGAATTCCTATTTGGGGAAATCTGTTGAATTGGTACGAATTTTTAAAGTCCAAAAGAAATGTATTCGAGCAATATGTGGTGTTAATCAGTTACATTCCTGTAAACCACTTTTAAAGTCTCTTAAGGTACTTCCCTTACCATGTTTGTATATTTTAGAGGTATGCGTATTTGTAAAAAAGCACCAAAAGTTATTTAAAACAAATGCTGAAGTCACTGGTAACTCATATTGTAGGAATAGTAAGAAATTATATCTGCTTAACCAAAAAATAAATATGTTTACAAACAATGTGTATTGTATGTCTATTATTATATACAAACATATTCCTGATAGTCTTAAATCATTGCCTATAAATAAATTTCGCAAAAAGTTGTTTGATTTGCTGTTAGATAAAACTTATTATGATATTAAAGAATTTTTAGCCGATAAAATTAAATGTTAATAGATAGAAATATAAGTTTGTTGAATTGTCCTTAAAAAAACTTCAATGTAGTAAAAATTTTGTAAATGGTGAACATTATGTAAATTATAAAAAAAAAATTACTCAAAATATGAAACTTGTAATTATAAAAATAACTTTGTAATATGGAATCATCCTTGTATATTTATAACAAGAACATAAATTAGAGAAAAAAAGACCAGCCCGCTGAATTTCTTCCGCCGGATCTTCTCAGTGTGTGGCCGCGTTCCGATCCGGTAGTAATTCTGAAAAATCGATACAATTTATAGTTTTAAATGTAATATTATATAATGATATTTTTTTTTAATATTTGCACACCTTATATTGGTAGAATATGTCGGTAACTTAATTTATTTTTAACAACTTGTAACACCCATATTCTTGCAAATAAATATTTTCTTTCTTTCTTTCTTTCCAGTTGTAGGTATTGGTTTCTTGCAACTTGTCTTAGTCGTACTGCAAACTATTGAATCGGTGGTAGACATCACTATTTTTGATGATCTATTACATACTAAAGCAAGATGTCAGGTCCCCCAGACCTTATTTAATGTCTGATGGACAAAATACATACGATAGTGTGTGTATAGTGAACACAATAATACCTGCTAGTTTGGGCCGACACGGACGGCCAATTCTCAGGTATCATGTGCTAAAGTACGTAACAATATTGCTCTTTTAAAGTGCGAGAGCTGATTTTTATGCATATTGTTGGAAATATTACAAACAATATTAAATCAAGACCCAACTCATCCTCGACTTTAGCTAGCAGACATGCGTGTTTGCTGTATACACTGAAACTACTCTATCGTATAAAAAATTTCGTCCATCAGAAAATAAGCAAGGTCTTTGAGGAATTCACAGTTAAAGATATTATTTAACTAGTTATACGTACCTATATGTATGAACAATTCGTGGTTTTAAAATAAATCGTATTTATAAAAAGATATTTTCTTGCGTTTTCTTAAAATTTTTGAAAGTCCATGATCAAGTCCACTAAAGAAATTAGTATTTCCATTTTGTTTTTAATTTTATTAAATTTCTAAATAAAAGGTGAATTTAATTAAGTTAGCTATTCTCCGCGAACTGTTTTATGTGACCTACGCGATGCTACCGAAAAAAAGTGACCGGTTTAATAAATGGATGAAACTCACCGGTGGTCTCGGCAAAAAAGACCCCAGCGGCACAATTATCCAGCCACGTCCACCACACCTTCACCCACATATCGGCAGCAAGCTCATACATTTTCGCCGTGTTGGTCCCGGCCTCCTTTGTAGAATAGGCCAACTGCCGTTCTGCCAGGCAGGTCGTAAGAGGCGACCGATTGGCTATCGAGTCACTACCATCGTGGCTACTAGGTGGTAGAGTTCTGCATTGTCTCGCCCGGGTCTGGTACCACCGCCTTACCTATTCCTGCCGCAATAGCGTCAGTGCTTGTCACTGTCGTGTTCCGGTTTGGAGGGTGGGGTAGCCGGTAAACTTATGCATGTGGCATTAGACCTCGCCACAAGATAGCAACGCACCATTAACAACTTTGGTGTCTATAGGCGATGGTTGACTCTTTCCATCAGGAGACCCATTTGCTTGTTTGCTATCTTATGATATAAAAAAAAAAAAAATACATAACATGAAGTGCTATTATAGAAACCAGTTCAGAAAGAGAGAGTTTAGAGTTCCGCAAAGTCTCGCTTGCGTCTTCTTACCTTACCTATTCCTTTTGTGCTTGTTACTATCATATTGGTATATATACTTCAAACCTTGTTAACAACTGTGGTGTACCACAGTGCAGTGTTTTAGGACCCTTGCTATTTTTAATTTATATCAATGATCTGCCTGATAGTATACAACATGATTGCTTTTTATTTGCTGATGACACTACCCTAATTATTAAATGTAAAAATAAAAAAGACTTGGTAAATGAAACAACCGAAACCTTATTCCAAGTTTCAGACTGATTAATTAATAATAATTTAAAAGTTAATGTAACTAAAACAAAATTAGTTGAATTTCAGAACTACCACAGTAATATTACTAAAAACACAAATATATTTTTAAATAAAGTAAATATAGATGATGTAGATTATACAAATTTTTTTGAAATAATTATTGACAAATATTGTAATTGGAAAGCACACATTGAATATCTATGTAATAAGATTGATAGATTTGTCTTTGTCTTGAGAAGACTAAGAGAAGTAGGAAACGCAAAAGCCGGGAGGGTTATTAGCATATCATGGATATGTCTCTTCTAATTTACAATATGGAATTCCTATTTGGGGAAATCTGTTGAATTGGTACGAATTTTTAAAGTCCAAAAGAAATGTATTCGAGCAATATGTGGTGTTAATCAGTTACATTCCTGTAAACCACTTTTAAAGTCTCTTAAGGTACTTCCCTTACCATGTTTGTATATTTTAGAGGTATGCGTATTTGTAAAAAAGCACCAAAAGTTATTTAAAACAAATGCTGAAGTCACTGGTAACTCATATTGTAGGAATAGTAAGAAATTATATCTGCTTAACCAAAAAATAAATATGTTTACAAACAATGTGTATTGTATGTCTATTATTATATACAAACATATTCCTGATAGTCTTAAATCATTGCCTATAAATAAATTTCGCAAAAAGTTGTTTGATTTACTGTTAGATAAAACTTATTATGATATTAAAGAATTTTTAGCCGATAAAATTTAATGTTAATGGATAGAAATATAAGTTTGTTGAATTGTCCTTAAAAAAATTTCAATGTAGTAAAATTTTGTAAATGGTGAACATTTTGTAAATTATAAAAAAAATAATTACTCAAAATATGAAACTTGTAATTATAAAAATAACTGTAATGTGGAATCATCCTTGTATATTTATAACAAGAACATAAAATAGAGAAAAAAAGACCAGCCCGCTGAGTTTCTTCCGCCGGATCTTCTCAGTGTGTGGCCGCGTTCCGATCCGGTAGTAATTCTGAAAAATCGATACAATTTATAGTTTTAAATGTAATATTATATAATTATATTTTTTTTAAATATTTGCACACCATGCATTGGTAGAATATATTGGTAACTTAATTTATTTTTAACAACTTGTAACACCTATATTCTTGCAAATAAATAATTTCTTTCTTTCTTTCTTCTTTCTTTCAGTTCTAAAAGTAAACTTTGTTTGTATAGAACGATCATTCGTCAATATATAACCTAAAATTTAGGTTCACAACCATATCTCCGAAGAGATAGGCAGAGGTACAACCTAAGTGCACCCACGATTCGCTGAAGGTACTTAGTTTCACACTTTTGGAATTTTTTATGAGAAAACTGAAAAAAAAAACACATTTTGAATTGACAGACCCGAGAAACGAACCCGGGACCTTAAGTGGATAAAGCAAACACCGGACCACAGAGGCTATATGTATATAACCTGATTTTGTTAACGAAACAATTAGTTTTGTTCAAAAATATATTTCACCCGAAAACCTTTTTTTTATAAAAATAAACCCAATTGCTCATGCAACTGAAATATGAATATTTTTTTTTTTTTGGAACCTAATAAATAGCCGCTCACATCACTTTGGTAACTAATGAGACCTCTGAGAAAATTCCGTTAATACCCTATGGTCTCAATAGGCACCAACGCTAACTTCATCCAAAAAAACAACATTTTCACTATTCACCAGTTTTAATACAATATTCTATGGTATTTTATCGTTTTCGAACGAAACATTGTATTTAATAACTTCCAATTGGCATTATTTTTTCAAATACGCTCTTGGGGAAAATAAAAGAACTTAGTTCGTCATTTTGATTCGTGCTGTGTGTTATGTGTTGGTTGCACTTTATGATACAGGTTAATTTAAAAGTGTTTTGGCGTATTAATCAACAAATAAACTTTATTTATAATCAAGATTAGTTCAAGATCTAACAGTTTAGATAATAATTATGACAAAAACCGTAAATATCAATTAATAAAACATATATGTGAGTGGTTACGCAAAAAGGGACCTGAAGGGATTGGAAACGGTTTTTTTTTTTTGATAAATTCTGATTCTATGGTCCTTCATCTTTGTTTTGTTCTAATCAAAATAATTTTAGGTGCCGTAGTTTTTTTTAAATGATTTTTTATGTAAGCTGAGGCAGTTTTGAAAATATTAAACCTTATACACAGCGCACACTAGTTTCTTTTTCTAGCGCGCACATAAAGACAAGTAAAAGACGAATAAATAAGTCACCAATAATACAGCTATCGCAAACACGTGCTATTTCTCACTGACGAAGTCGCTCACTAACGACACTAACATAAAACACCCCGCGCCTCTCTCCCGCACTCGTGGCGAAACTCATTTCGACTCAACATTTTAAAAGTGATTTACTCGAAATCAATTATTTTCCCTTGAGGTCCCTTTTTGCGTAACCACTCACATATTTCGTTAACGACCAACTTGATGATACCAGCGCTTTGGTATGACGGTACCTATTTTTATTTATTTTCGTACATTTTAGGGTTGATATCTATGATCTCAAAAAAACCATATGATGTGAATGTGAAATATCCTAAACAATATTAAAAAAAATTAACATAACTGAAAAATTGAAAAAGAAATAAATTGTTTCAAAATTACGAAAAAAATTACGTATTAATTATGAAAAAAAAGATATAAATATTTATGTAAATAAATATTTTTTACTATAATATATGTTGTTTATTTTTTCCGTGTGTATATGTTTACCAATTATATAAAAAAATATAAAAAGCATAGGTCATCGATTTACTTTTTGAATTAAAAATCCTCGACTAACAAGTAATCATATTTTTCTCGAAGTGTTGCGTTACACCTGAATTATTTTGTAGCTTAAGCCATTTAAATTAAACAATTCTAACATCCGTGTATTGCAGTGCTCAAGACCTCTTAAAAAATATACGCTTTACAGTATCGGATGCAATCCAAACAACTCATAAACCATTTTTGTGACCACGGTCCACCGCAACGGACTCAAAACGCGTGAGCGTAACGGTCCGCGTGTTTTTAGAAAAAAATACGAAAATGGCTGGTGGTGTGAGCGGATAGATTGAAATGTATGTGTGTGACTGTGACTATTGGAGTGAGGGGACGGAGTCCATACAAAATTCCTTATGGTCTTTTCCGGCCTTACCAATAACTGAATTCTGATACTTAATAATTTGACTGCCAAATTGAATTTTACAAAAATTTTGTTTAATATTTGCTGGAATATCATTTAAATAAAATTACTTTAGTGATTAGCGGCCCATCCACTAACGTTCATTCCTTCAGGCTTGTCCTGAGGTGCAAACCGTACAGAAACACGACGGGATAAAAGAAAACCGTTGCAGCCCCTAATTAAACGGCAATCCTACATTCTTTCCCCTGAATTATCACAACACGCCAGTCCGACCGGAAAAATAATCCTTCGATTACCATCCACACGTTTAGGTACATTCCTGTCAGTTTGCATCTTGTCAGCCATACCGAGGGATTGCGTGTCGGTGGATGGCTAAAATCCTATAATTTTATGAAGATTGTTGTCATTTAACAGGAACACCTGCCATTTTAAATTATCTTTAAAGATTATTTTCATTTTGCAACATGTGTACCCGTAAATAAGAGATTGCTATTGCTCTGAGTCTTATTGCGACTGAATATATATTTAAACTTAAAAGGAAACATAGAATGTGGGTAAAAATGATTATCAGAGGGCCTACCATGAACTCTTATAATACTTGTCAAGTTCCAGGCAGTTCAACTATGAGTATTAACCTGTCAGGTTTTACTATCGTACCATGAGCTAATTTTTGTTGACCTGCAATGCGTCGTCTTCTGGCCGGTCACATTATCTCTGGCAAGACATATCAAATTAACGTTGAGAAACACATAACTTGCCGATTTTTAAATTTTAGTATAAAGTTATTATTATTAATGCATTTTAATAAGAAATCTTGAATTTAAGAATACAAATTGGCAAAAAAGATCAAGTTTTAAGTTATTTAAAGTCTACGTAAAATATATGGAACATAAAGTAAACCACGTAATATTTGTTAAGCGGCATCCATTAAAGAACGCAACTCTGGGAATATTACACATGACCTTGAACTGTTTAATAAAGACATTTGTGTTATGAGCGCGGTTTTTAAATTTCTTGAGTAAGTCTTGATTTTTTGAGATTAGAGTTTTGGAATAGTTTGTGACTATTTTAAAGCTGTGTAATTGTAATTTTAACACATTGATTTCATGAACGTGATTGATGTCGAAAGCAAAACGATCGTATGATATCAATATATTCAATGAACAATTGGAAGTTTTATGAGATATTTTAAGTACTCATAAAGATATTGCAACGGGATTCAATAAAAGTGCACACTCAAAACGTTAATTTTCATCACACATCTAAATTTATGTGTATCTCCTCTGTGTTCTAGTGGTCCGGTGTCGGAGTTGATCACATGAGGTCTCGGGTCGGACAATTCAACAAAATGTGTTTTTCAGTTTTCTGACAAAAGCAATGTTGCCCGGGATTGGAAAAAGTGCCCGGGTGGCGATAGGCTTTGGCTAATCGTGAGTACACTTGTTGTACCTCTGCCTACCTCTTTGGGGATACGGGCGTGAAGATACTTTTTTTTTATAAAATTAAAAATAAATAAAAAATGCTTTAAAAGTAAGTAAATATTAAATAATAAATAAATAACTTTATTTAGAAGTAATGAATTAGGTACTGTATTTTATACCAATATCAATATTTTTCTAAAACACACTTAATGTTAAAAAATATACAGTATAAATACCTAATAGGACTAGGGCTAGGAATAGCAGTAATAATAAAAAATACCTACGTTTACAGTATATTTAAGACAAAGCAATCCAATAAAAGTTACTTTTTACCACCTGCAAGTGACCGGCAATATTATGACACTTTAGCAGTTCAAATATCGATTTCGGTCTGACAAAAACACTTCATGGTACGCTAACGCAGGGCAGAAGTTGGTTTGAATAGTAAAACGATCGCTCGCCGGCATAGGTCACGTGGTCACTGACTGGCCTGTTAGATAACGCTTTCATGGTACGAAATAGCAGGACAGTTTAATTATCGGCTAAAATTGCCCTGCTATAAGAGTTCATGGTAGGGCCGCAGAAAAGGAGAAATATAGTGATTTAAGAATTTTAAATGATCTGGCATACAATGAACGCGACGATTTTAAAAACTAAGAATGGATGTTTCTTTCTATAGATCTTTATTTTTAGGGTTCCGGAATTAACTAGGAAAGCTTACAGTTTCGCTATATCCGACAGTCCGCCTAGCGCAGAGATCCTTGATGATTCCCGTCTCTTCATTACTACCGTCTTACCTGTTCCTCGTAAGAGGCGAAAGATTGACTACACGAGTCACGATCATCATGACTACTAGAGTCTAAAAATCTTCAACTTGCGATATACATTAGCCACAATAATAAAGTGATAACATAAAATTTTAAAAATTTTTTTTGGGGAGCTCCTCTACATGTAGGGTGGGCATGATAATTTTTTTCCTCTTGTTATGGGGTATGGGATATCGTTGGATAGGTTTTTAAAAAAAAATTGTAGGTTTGTGAAAAACCATGGAACATAGAACAACGGAATTGGCAAGTACAAACATTTGTATCAGGACCGCGATCGCCACACTCACACATAAAATAAGCATTATTGCATATAAACTACTAATGCAAACATTGTTTCATTGGTCGTTTTCATTTTAAACAACAATAATCCGAAACACACAAACAGAACATTTAAAAATATACCAAACTGCGTTACAATAAATTTTATTTTGCTACAAAAAAAAGAGTATTTACGTCCTTTTGTAGTCTATTCAAAATAGACTCATCTATGTGTACAATAGTGAAACTTAAGGTCTTAATAGTTTCGCTATTCTACAATAGATGGCAGTATTGATTTTTCTGTAGTTTTCAGTTGATCATATTTGAGTAGAGAACTTTCTAGAACGATATACGTAATGACTGTCATTACGTATATCTTTCTAGAAAAATCAGGTCAACCTAAAATGAACTTTATATGTAAGGTGTACGGCTGATTTTAGCTTGACTTTCTATTATATCATTAGAGATTATATTAAATCAGGAATTTAATTAAAATAAAATGAAAATTGTACTTTCGAATGATATGAAATATCTCCATTTTTAATCATCTGTATTCTACTATCATTTCTGCATTCAAGGATGGCACAATACGGCATAATTCAGTGTATAATAGATTTTCGCACGACGACTATCTCCTAATGATATGGTAAGTATCACTAAGGCTATTTAGAGTAAAAGCGCATAATAGTGACGCACGCGGCACGCCCACTCTTCACTTCCCTTGTTCTATGTTCCATGGGAAAAACAGTTTTTTGATAAAGGGACTCGTTTGTGAAATTTAAGCTTTAAAGTGCTAATTTTTGTTACAGTCAAGTCCATTTTATCCTTCCGGGATGGAGACGAATACGAAATGATAACAAACGTGCGCTCAATCACGCTAGATAAATAAACAGACACTAACTCGTCCAGTTACCGCGCCGCGTCTTCACGACGGGAGGGAACGCGAGGTTTTAATACCGTCATTCTTTCTTGCTTTTGCAAATCCATTAACGTTCATTCCATAGGGATTGTAGATTCCGGCAGGAATGAACGTTAGTGGAAGGGCCGCTATTCTCTTTAAAACTAAAGCTTTCAGACGACAAATCTAATTTTTAAATGTACAATAATTATATTCAAAATACAATAATTTTACGGCCCCGATACAAAATAATTGTTCACGGGTCTGCCCCAAGGAACTTATATACGATAACTGGAATCACTACAAAGCAATATTTGAAAAATAAAAATGTACTTTTTTCCTATCCTAATAAAGTTGACATTTGTTTCTTACATAACAGAGGGGAAAAACGTTCTGAGCAAGACAACGACATGAGTTAATGTTGTCCCTTTCTTGCAATTGCCAGTGTAAATAAAACTTGCGGATGGTAGATTTTTATATATTCGTTACTCGTTAAATCCCTTTTAGTCATACACGTCGATAGATACATTAGCATAAAATGTATTGTAATTAACACAGTGGGTTCCTAAATGTGCTTATTTTAATTATTACGTAATTACTTATGCAATGCAAAAACTATTTCTCAAATTAGTAGAATTATTTAGTAGTAATTTGCAAACAACGTATGGCCACACTTATATATATGGCGATCGGCGCTTTATTTAGTTGAAAGAGACACACTCCACTCATGTCGTGGTACTCTTCGGAATGATTTTGAAGCGCGTGTAAGCATTCCGGGTAGAATATAACTTCCTTGGTCTGCCCACACTGCATGGAATTATTTATTCTGTGGAGAATACAGAGAATACATCATGTCATCTGTCATTCTGAAGAAATATGTCAAATCATTCAAAAATCAAAAACTCGAACGAAACTTCAGAAAGTAGAAATATTTGAGAATTGGAATTTTTAAATTTGAACACTTGAAAAATGGCTGCTGTTGGAATGTGTGAAACTCCCGGTTGTAAATCAATTGCGCAGCTTCAATGTCCTACGTGTATTAAACTTGGAATACAGGGATCATTTTTTTGCAATCAAGATTGTTTCAAGAAGTCCTGGAAATCACATAAAATCATTCATTCGTTAGCGAGTGAGTGTTTATAGGTTATGTTGATATCGTTTTAAAGTATGTGTTTCAATGTAAATTTGTTCTAGAAGGTGAAAATACAGATGGATCAAATGTGGAATATAACCCGTGGCCATCATATAACTTTACCGGCAAGTTAAGGCCTTTTCCGCCAGGCCCTAAGCGTACTGTGCCGCCACATATAGGTCGTCCAGATTATGCCGATCATCCAACCGGATTTCCGGCCTCAGAAAATGCTGCAAAAGGTTCTGGTCAAATCAAAGTTTTAGATGATGAAGAAATCGAAGGAATGCGAGTGGCTTGCCGCCTAGGTAGAGAAGTTTTAGATGAAGCTGCAAAGTGAGTTGGCTGTAATCGTTTTTAACTATATTGTATTGCTTTTTAGAGAAAAGGTGTAGGTACAGTGGGTACATGGAAGGTCTTCCAATAACCTTCAATAAGCTTTATATTATGTTTCACTTCCTAATATGTTAGTAGTTAAAGGAACTTATTGATTTTGCCTTAATTTTCGATACCTAATTGAGTTTTCAATTATCCTGAAAGTGGCAGTCAGCTACCAAAAAAAATTAGGAATATCTCTGCATTGAAACGTTTATATGACATGTGCCAAATAGAAAATTATTTGTCCTCGAATTACATGCATATGTTAATAAATGGATTTTTTAAAATTCTGATTTTTATATAGAAATAAAGTTTTGGGAAGCTCTCACCAAACTGCCTATAAATAGAAATTTATCAAATTTTGTAATTGTACTTATTTTTTAGTTTCAAAAACATGGTTTCCATTAAGGGCTCTCCTACTATAGACATACATACGGCGAAGCATGCGTGACCCAACCCATTACTGGACTTGCGATCGCGAGTCATCATGATTGAATGAATCACTTTCAAGTGAACCTAATTATCAATCACACAGATTCTAGGACCGGGTTCTTTTGATTCAATCAATCGCAAACAACACATATCTATATGATGCAAATGTACGAAGCTCGCATGGCTCGACGCAATCTGCTCTGAAATCGGACAGGCACCACCATGGCAGTTCCCTAGTGCCGCACATTTGTTTTTAAATAACTTCCAGATAAATGTACTGATTTATTACAAAACTAATCAGAGAATAAAAAGAAGAAAAATCATACTACAAAGCAGGAAACAAAACTTTAAATACTTTAAATGAACATTTACAGCTTTGTGCTTTTTGTACTATGATTTAATATTCTCTGTCAAACTTTAAACTGCATTAACTTAAAAGTAATAAAATGTTGGTTGGATCCTTTCTGCTTAATTGGGTCCAATTTAGATTTGGTCACCCAAATTATATGTGAAATAACTTTGTTATATTTTTTATTTTGATTTTAATTAGTTATTCCTCATTTATATTGAAGTTTACATGTCTCACATATATATTATCTACTAATTTTCATGTTGTGCTTGTTTTTACTGGGCGTGTTCGAAGAATTAAGATCTTAGTAGTCAAGTTACATAGTGTAAATAAAATTTTGCTCTGAGCGTCTAAGAATAACAAGCCTAAGCCCGGACACAATTTCTATTTTTGCTACTTAAAAATGTTTAAAACCTATAAAGGTGTTAGAATTTTACAATGGCATTGTGACATACATACAATTTTTTTGCTGCTGGCCCCTAAGGAGTGATGCCCTAAGCAACTGTTTAATTTGCTTATGGGATAACCGCACACTGCATACACATTATTTTCTTTTACTCAATTAGTTTAAAAAGTAGTGATAATTTAGTTTTATATTGGCAAATGAATTTTTAAAATCAGTCCAGTACTTTTTGGATTTATCGGTTACTTTGGGTAATTGTGGACTAAAGTACTTTTGAACTTTTTTTTGGATTGAACAAGATGTACTTTAGCATCAAATAATTACTTTAAATTAAAAAATAGGTGTAGGGTGTAAGAGTTAGTTTATTCAGCTCAGATCATGGAGTCCTGGGTTCGATGTCCAGATTGGGCAAAAGTGCCATTGAGGTCTTTTTTCGAATGTTCAAAATCTCTTTAGTACCTTGGAGTCTTATAGTAGTTTCGGAGCCCTTCAAATGGGGGAAAAACGTTCGTTTGACTGTCTTCACCCCAAGGGAATCAGTGTGATGACTTTTCAAAACTTTCAAAAAATTTGATCAATACACATTGTTCTTTTCAGAGTTTGTGATGTGGGAGTGACTACAGATGAGATAGACAGAGTAGTGCATGAAGCTTGTATTGAAAGAGAGTGTTATCCCAGTCCACTGAACTATCACAATTTTCCAAACAGTTGTTGTACTTCTGTTAATGAAGTCATCTGTCATGGTATACCAGATCTACGCCCATTAGAGGTATGAATTTTACTATGCATGTTTGTAATATGTGTTTGTATACTGGTTTTGTACCTTGATATAGTAAAAATTATTATTGTTATTACAAATTTTAAAATATAACTTGTTAAATTAAATTGTTTTCCATCTTCACAATAGACCCTCTATTGTGTACAACTGTATAAAGGTGTCTGGTAAAAGATTGTACTTACTGAAGAATTACTTGATTCTGAGACAAAATATGTAAAGAAAATAATTACATAAATTTTGACCCAGTTTCCAATATATAAATTAAGTATAAACAACCGGACACAGGGCATGGAAGATCATTGTTTGCAAATAGCGATTAACCGAACTCGCAACTAGATTTGTTAGTACATTGTGTGGTGACCATACTATTTTATTATTAATACACTAATTTTGTTGAGTTTTACTATGTGGTTAAACAATATTCTCTTTTTATTATATTTTTATTGTTTACCTATGACCATTAACTACTATGTTCTTCAATATGTAAAGATTTTACATTTTACCAGTTAACCTATATATCGCTACTATTAGCTGTGTTAATTGATGAGATCAAATAGCTAATATATAGCTAGAAACTGGATTGCTCACTCCTACGAATGTTATCACAACATTGGTCGAATTAATATGAAAAAACAATTTGTCAGTAAAATTTTGCACCTTTTCATTGTGTTAAATTGGTTATAGTGGCTTGTGATATTTTATGAACAGATGTTGCTAGGTCATTTTTTACTATGTCTAGCTCGAGTTCATTTTTTGACTATAGTGCTATACATCAGTACTGAAAATTGTGTGTTGCAGAATGTATCCAAAGGCTAGTAAGGTTTTCTGTGGTATCTTCAGTATTACCAATAAATAATCTACATCAAAAAAATGTATTTACACTCTTTATGAATAAGTTGCATATTTGTATATTAACATGAAGTTATATAGCGGTAAGGCATTGTTCAGGAATAAGAAAATATTTTGGACACAGGAAATATAAACAAAATCCAATCAGAACAAATGTATATCCAGAGCACATACTATAGAATTAAAGTCATATCGAAAAGAATCTGAGTCTAAAATATGTGACCTTAGATTTTGACATGATTAATTATCCACGCAATTAATGATTAATTAATCACGCAAGCGATGAACCAAATACGAACTGACGTGCGCTGTAGGACAACGAATTCTGCTGGCGGTTCATCCTTTGCGCTAGCGCCTAGAATACATAATAATTACTGTAGCTAGCACCGACCGCCACCGAGCCAGACGGCCGGGCCCTGGGATCCACGTATCTTCAGTTTTTGCTGACGCATCGCGACGTCCAGATGTGTTTCTGCCTTATGCAATAAACTGCCTTTTTGTGATAGTGTTTCACTAATAATAACAATGTCATCAGTATTCCAACAAAAAATTTTTGGCAAGTACCCTACACACCTATCCGTTACGTAATGATTGTGTGCGGCGTGCTACCACTTAAGCAAGTTGTTCCCAAATCGCTAAATACAGAAGAATAATTCAACAATTGAAATTATTGTAAAATTTTGTTTATAGTTAATTAATCAAGTTCGATCATTGTAAAGAAGGTGATTTCATTTACGTAAAGAAGGTGATTTCATTTACGCTAGAAATATTAAGGTCTTACATTTTTATTTGTGCCTAATTTTTTTTTTAAATTGTAACACGCTAAAACATATTTTATTAATTAGTGTTACTAGTTTAATAGTATTATATGTTTACATTATCTACCTACCTACTACTGATATTATTATGATGATTCGTGACGACTAGTGCATGAGTAACCATGAGTTTCGGGACTTAACAATATTTATATTACTGTTTTCTCTGTGATTTAATTTTTTAAAATATTTATATTCAATATGTGTAAACTTGATTTCCATAGGGTTGATTCCGCCCCACAGCTAAAAAACAGCCTGTATTACTAACTAGTGAAGCACAGTGACCCAAGATGATTTTTGGCCATCGACAATAAGACTTATTTATTTAAGTCTGCCCTATACCATTTCCTGCCAGCTCTCGACCTCAACTTCTCACAGGTCTCTGCAGACTTCAATCCAGCGGTACCTGGAACGTCTGACTGGCCGCCGGCCCTTCGGCTTTCCCAAGTAAGCTCGCTTTACAGCATGGTCATTCTTCATCCTTTCCATGTGGCCAAGCCCGAGAAGTCTGTGAGGTTTTATTTTGCCGTTAATATTTCGCTCGGTCACTAGATATGCTATATCTTTATTTTTCCTGAGAAATCTAAATTTTTTTCGAAATCATACATATATTTGCCTCAATTTCAGAATGGTGATGTTTGCAATGTTGATGTAACTGTATATCATCGTGGGTTCCATGGTGATTTGAATGAAACATTCTTAGTGGGTAATGTCCCAGAATCAACTCGCAAACTTGTACAAGTTACTTATGAGTGCCTGCAAAAAGCCATTGAAATAGTGAAGCCTGGAGAGAAGTACAGAGAGATTGGCAACATTATACAGAAGCATGCTCAAGCAAATGGTTTTAGCGTTGTCCGGTCATACTGTGGCCATGGAATTCATAGACTGTTCCACACAGCTCCCAATGTTCCTCATTATGCTAGTAAGTAAATATTTGTGTACCATTGTTAGTTCACGATAATAACTTTTAAATTTTAATTTTTTTTTTATATTACCTTACTTTCCAAACCATTGGAATTAGTGTGGTTGAAATACCCTCGGCGAGATGTAAAACCAGACCACTTCGATGTAAAGACTAGCGTCTCCATGGTAGTAATAATACAGCTAATCTTTTGTCTTTTATGAACTGACACTTGACTAGACCTGGTAGAAGGGCAGATAGTCTATTCTTCAAAGACCCCAACCCACACGACCAGAATAACAAAAAAAATAGATAAATGGCTGTAGTGTGAGAATGTCAACCGTTATGTAAAGCCTCACAGAAAATAAATTAAGTAGAAGTAGCAAGTAGGCGGGGCAATCGTAGTATTAAGTATGTGGACCTCCGTGTAGTAATAAGTTGACGCCCCCGTTTAAGACGTCAGTCGTACTCTGTCACTATCTACGATTTTGCTTAAAAAATAAAAACAAACATGCCGTATTGCACAGTTTTGTAGTACAAAAGTGAATATATTTTTGACCCAGCTATCATAGCTGGGTAAATATGAACCCAAAAGAGGCATATTGTTCCATCGTAAGATTGAAAATAGAACAATATCAGCATAACGAGAAAAAGAGATTTAATGGAAGTCAACTTTAATTCATTATGATAAAGTCCATTTTTATTTAAACTATACATTTCTCAAAGTTGCTGTCTACGCGCCGTGGCGCTATTTAGTCAGGGTAAAAATAGTACCAGTCTTAACACGTTGAACTAAGGTTGAAATTAGTAAGTTCGGAGTGGTAAGTTAGAAAGACGAATCAGTTGCATTTTTTCAATGTATTAAAAATATGCAATACCACACTTGTGTGCAAATGTGTTACGGCGGTTTTCCTAGGCGAGCTCGGACTATGGGTCTTCTACTTGATATTTGTTCTGTGGTCTCACTCTAGTTGTCTAGCAGCAGAGTAGATGATCAAAAATGGTTTGGGCCAAGGCTTTTCTAGAACTGCTAGAATATAATAATATTATAAAAATGGAAGTCTATCTATTACGATTTCATGGCTAAACCGCTGAACTAATTTTGATGAAATTTAGCATGGAGACAATAGAAAATTCGAGGTCAAACATAGGATAACTTTTCCAAAAATTGACCACTAAGGGTCTGAAATAGGGGGTAAAAAAACTATATCGATGACGTTAATCAACTTGCGGGAAGATGTGCGGGTTGACTAATAGTTATATACATTGTGTAAGGGACGGTCTACCGCAAAATCAAAACCATGGATTTGATCCATGATTCTGAGATGAAAACCGTTGGAAATTTGTGTTATAAAAATTTTTTTGTGTTATATAAAATTTAAGCAAATACACATACTGCGTAAGATAAACGGCTGGTTCCAGTTCCACGGGTGCGACGTTTCAGGGCAATGTATGCTTTATGTACGCTTTTGGCGTGTAAATAAGAAAAAAATCGTAAAACCCAAAAAAATGCATTTCTCACCAAAAAAAATGGATTCCCATCATGACAGAAAATGCAAAACTCCCATTTTTTCTTAATTTTTCAGTACACCGTTCCTCACACCATGTATTTCATCATTGGTTTACAGCATTGGCTGCATTACTATCCATGATATAAAACAACATAGCCCGCTTGAAAATATCAATCTTATTATGTTTATAGAGAATAAGGCAGTAGGTGTGATGAAGCCAGGACACTGTTTTACAATAGAGCCGATGATAAACGAAGGCGGATGGCGTGACGAGCAATGGCCTGACCACTGGACTGCAGTCACAGCGGACGGCCTAAGATCTGCGCAGGTATACTTATTATGTATTATCATTATGTATACTTATTATATTATCTTCAATTAAATGGAAAGTATTCCATTGCCCTTTGACTAGTTAACTAGTCTTTCTCAAAATCAAAATAAAAAAAATGTTTTATTCAAGTAAACCCTTACAGGCACTTTGACGAGTCATCATTTTTTAAAAAGTTACTACCGGATTGGAACGTGGCCACACACTGAAAAGATCCGGCGGAAGAAATTCAGCGGACTTGTCATTTTTGTCTATTCTTTTTTTTGTAATAAAAAAAAGTATCTTCACGCCCGTATCCCCGAAAGGGTAGGCAGAGGTACAACAAGAGCACCCACGATTAGCCGAAGATACTTGGTCCCACAAATGTGATAGATGGCCAGCCTATCGCCAACCGGGCACTTTCCAATCCTGGGCAATGTTGTTTTTATCGGAAAACTGAAAAAACACAATTTGTAATTGCCCGACCCAGGAATCGAACCCGGGACCTCCTGCGGTCAACTCCGGCACTGGACCACTAGACCACAGAGGCGACAATAATAAATGTGTTGCAATACTACAAGAATTATTTCATATTGACAAAAGTTAAGACATTGGTATTAGAAGCAATTAATCCTAGGCTCGTTTGTCTGTTAAATAATGTCAGATTTTATAATACCCTTTTTACACAGTTTTGTTTGACAAATTTTTAAAATTTGTTGGTTGGTATTGGTAAATCAACCCTTTTTTGACCTTTCTCTCCCCTTTTGTCACGCTTTGTCACACTTTCTGTGACCCCCCTAGAAATATTTCGTCAGACTCTCCGCACTGAATATGATAAATTTCAAATGATAGTATACAAATTTTGAGAATTAAAAACATTTATTTAGTTTCTAATAAGTATTGTTTTAATAAACGGCGAACATCACCTTGCTGCAGTAGTGTGTGCGTGCCCCTTACTGGATATTCTGTATTGGGCAAAATCACTATTGGCGGCATCTCTAGTGGAGACCCGTTTTGCTTCACTCGTATTTTACGTTCGTCCTAGTTGGAAGAATAATGACTAGACTAACGTACTAGATAAGGCATGCTCCACGCCACTTGAGTTCCACTAAAGTGCAGTCCATGGACCGCACCTACGTTAGAGCTCGTTAAATAAAACGCATAAGTATGAATTACACGGTGGTGACGAACTTTTGCTCGCGAATATGTATTATACGCATAATACGCTGAAGCGCTGCTTCATTTTGTCTTTGGGGGGACTATTTATTATTATTTCAGCGCTACGGCGAGTGTTACCGTAATGAAACATGACTTCTACTTACCATGGCTTCTCTAGTAGGTAGTACATTAAACTCCCTGCTCATAATGCTGTTAAAATCCAAATGAGTGCCCTCAAGGAATTAAGTTAGATGTGTGTAGTTGTATCCAATTGGAGACTTTTACTGCTTTGTACCTAGGGACAAATCCTTATACTTAACAAAGTAACTTAAATGATAATTTGAATGTCTAAAGATGATGCTTCTTGATGATTTAGTGAAGAATGTGGTCTAAATTAAAAAGAAAATATTTGTCTTGCCAAGGATCGTCAACTATTTGGAGAGCATATACTTGAAGGTATAAATAAAACGTTAACATCGGACCACTTCAGGTGCTTCCCGAGACTATCAGTGATATGCAGACCATCTGATAAAAACCACTGGTCTAGCAATAATGTATCATACGTTAGATAAATGGATCAGTCCAGTAGATAAGTCGTAAGGGGTCAGTTTATTAAGCACCTACTATACAATACAATAGTTAATTAGACAGATTAAGATTAATCGGCTTGACTTTTTGGCGTTACGCAGAGATGTAGGCTCGCTCTGCATCTTTTACCGTATTTATTATGGGGAGTGTTCCGACGAGTTATTCGGACTAATGCCTGCCGCTAAATTCCACCATCGGACATCGCATCAAAATTTAAAGTTCCATCCTCACCACCTCGATGTCTGGAAAACCACAACCGTGCGCTTTTGTCGACACTTTTTGCCTCGCATTATTCCTTTGTGGAATCTATTACCCTCGAGGGTGTTTCCGAATGGATACGACTTAGGGACCTTCAAGAAACGAGCTTATTCATTCTTAAAAGGCCGGCAACGCAGCTGCAATACCCCCGATATTGCGGATGTCCATGGGCGGCGGTGATCACTTACCATCAGGTGCACCATCTGCTCGTTTGCCCCCTCTACTATAAAAAAAAAATAAAATAAAAAAAAAATACTGTAGTTAATAAGGAAACTACTCTAGTTAGCAAGGAATTTTGAGTCAGTTTTCGGGAGGAAGGTGTTTATATATGTAACACAGTTACATACTTCTGCATGTGTAATCGACACTCATATTACTCATGTATGCTTGTTCTGGTTCCAAATTGAATTGTTTGTATTGTATTTGTATTTTATCTTCACACTAAATCCCTTACAGGGTAGGCAGAGAGAATAAAAAAAAAATCATGGGACAAATTACACTTTGATCTAACCCCAAAGTAAGCAAACTATTTGCTTGTGTTATGGGTGTTAGTCAACGATACTAATACATAGAAATATATAAATACTTTTACATACATAATAAACACCCAAACCCGGAAATACAAACATTTATGCTCATCACACAAATGCTTGTCCCCGTCGGGGATCGAACCCGAGCGCCGTCGATTGCGTAGTCAGGGTCGCTAACCACTCGACCAACGGGGCGGTCAGAATTTAGTGCCATATCTCAATGTCCAGGCAGACTTGCCTTGCTTCCTGCACATTCATAACTATCTTCATGCAAACACGCCGGTTTCGATGACTCATGACACCATCTTACTAGTATTTGAATTTTGTAGTTTGAAATTGAAGGATTTATGGTTCTTAACAAATTGTTTTCTAATTTCCAGTTTGAACAAACCCTTCTAGTGACAGAAACAGGGTGTGATATCCTCACGAAGCGTGCATCCGGTAGACCCTGGTTTATGGACCAACTAGAAAAGCTCGGTAACTGAGAAACTCGAGTGTTATAGTGTTGCAAAATTTTCCGCGAAACCAACCTTGAATGCCAGTTTAGTAAGTGTTTTAAATCCACTGTGTATATTTAATTTTGTGTGACAAATATGTATTTTGTATAGTTTTTGTACAGTTCATTTTATAAGTTCTGTATACATTTTGTAAGTAGATGTTAACACTAATACTGCCGTAAAATTAAATAAGTTGTGATACAGATTTGTAAAAAGATTGCCCGTGAACAGGCACTATTTATACTCTATAAATACACACAAAACTGTAGATTTTTACAAAAATTATGACCTTTTTTATGTTTGTTTGATTTATAACTTGCCTTTGTCCTAGAATTTTAAATGATAAATTAAATAACTCTATCTAAAGTAACCTAACACTCAACAACGTTTTTTACAACATCAGAAAAATGTGATTTATTTTAAGCGAGGGTGAAAAAAATTTTATTGTCATGGTGCAAACACTATTTTTTAGAACCCTAAATCTCATTTGAATTTGGGACTTCTTTTTGGTTTTTGTTAAAATGATAGCATACCATAAATGCTGTTAGACCTAATGGAAAGAGAAGATTGCTTATATCACCTTTGTAGGCAGTAGATACTGCCACATGCACAACAAGCATGTTTCTTGTGGCGACAAGTAAAGTCAAGATAGTCAGTCATACCTGAGGAGGTCTATGTATCTATCAAAGCGGGCTCCACCGCACTTATCCACACTACGGACCACTGTGCACAAAAGGTATTGTGACTTCCAAGCACCAATCCCGCTTATTCCAGAGATCCAGTACCATAAATATGTGCTCCAATAGCTGTTTGTACGTTTCATTCTCTTTGAAGATCTGGGCCCTATGGCAGGGGTGTCACTCCGCAGTTTAAGCATATTCGGTGCGCGCGCCGCCCGGGCGGCGTATGGCAGTGGGCTGTCGCTCGAATCGCTTGACAGTCGAAGTCACGTCGTGCTCGCGCATACTACATTAACTAGGTGCAAAAACTTTTCAAGTGACAACACCGTGCCGACGTTCGCAGCTCGGTCATAAAACAGGCGCGTAAAAAGTTCACGGTTCGCGCGCGGTTATAAGGTGTTTAGCAAGTCTAGAGATATTTTTATACCTAAACCTGACTTTTTTAAGGAATTGAATCTTCTGTACGATAGTTCTAAATTAGTAATTCTGTGCCTATAGTATCTAACTTCTTTGCACTTTCAAGCATGCTCGGCATAGCCGAATGTCCGTTAGCCTTATGGCGTGCATGTGTTTATTCATTTGGCAATATCCCATTATCAGATCACATATCTTTCTTAATTCCACTCTTGGTAGCTTATGTCAGTTTCCCAACAGTTTGGGATTGAGTTCAGAAAATATTTCTTTATTTCGTCTACGTCTGGTTAACATTTCCTAATTTTTTTTTGTTTTGTCTTAGTTATTTATTTTATCGTTATTACGAGGTGTTCCCTATTTTGTATCCACGGTGGTAGTGAATCGTTTTAAAGTCTACACTTGTTTTTTTAGCAGTCTTGCAGGAAAGCTTGTTTCTTATATTCATGAAAAGTGCCAACTTGTCATCATCCTCATGCTATCTATACTATCCCTCAACTCGGGGAAATACTAAAAAAGTAGTATTAAAATTAAAAAATTGTCATAAGTGGGTGTCGTTTAGACAAATTTGATGAATGAAATGTGTAGACATAGGGAATCTAACATATTATATGAGATATTGACAGGCAATGCATTATATAACGATTTCATTTATAAAAGAACGCAAATCAACTCCATTTATTATAGCTTGAGTAATTAGATTTTCAAGTTAAGAGAGCTTTGATGAATGATGAATGGGATGAATGGGAAGAAATCTGTGAAGAGACATGTAACAGCTTCTTGATGTTACAACACAATATACACAACTTCTTACAGTAAGGCAGAGATGTTATCAATATTTCAATATTTTTCTACTACTATATAATAATCACTGGACAAATTAAAATAATCACTGGACTATTATAATAATCACTGGACAAATTATTATAATAATCCCTGGACAAATTGAATATGGGCGTTTATCAATGATACTAATACATAGAATAATCTATATATTAATATGTGGAGCAAAAACTTGTTACCCCTTTTCAAAACCAATTAGGCGAATGGTGGAGTATGCTATTTGGTACGGTTAAATTTTACATTGCGAAGGACTACAGAAGTCTAATATTTGGAAATATTATGCATAAGAAAGACAATAAATTAATAAAAATAAACATCACACATTACATTCATGCATAATAATATACACATATATACCTATTTTTTTTTTACGGCCAAAGTTTGTTTTCAAACTTAACACATTTTATTGTTAAGTTTATGGTTGAATTTCCACCACTGGGTACTGTAATGGTATATTTAACCCGTATCGCGATTTTCGTACAGACGTATGTACAAAAACTTTACGCACGAGAAGTGATTTCTGTACACCCGTCTGTACAAAATTAACTCGCTCCAATTGGCCGTTGATTTTACGCTTCTGCATCCATGTGACGCGATCTTGGTATTGTATTTATTTTCTATTGGCTGGCGTCTTGAGACTGAGTACAAAATAACCAATGACCGAACAAGAAATTGGCCACAATAAATTAACAAAACACGATCGGCCGTGCGACATCTTTACTTGTAGTTTAAACATTTTACAGTGCGTACCGGCTGTGTTTAGAAATGGCTGTATTTTGTGTGATAGTTTGTTCATTATTATTATATATTTGTTCATTATGTATACTATAAAGTTATAGTATTGTTTGAGTGATAACGTAACTTAACGCAATTTAGTGTAAAACTTTAAGCAAAGTGAGATAGTGGTGAAATTTTTTACAAAGTTAATAATTATCACAGGATTTGAATATTAGGTAAGCTTTTATTTATTATTGTAATAGTAGGAACGAATAGGAAATTTTATGCAGATTACGTTGATATATAGTATATATATAAAATATAAACGAAAATATATGTATAAACCAATTTTTTGAAGATTAGGCATAAAAAAAAAGGGAGGCTTCCAGACACGGAGCACTACCGCGAGTTTTTTATTGGCCAGGTAATCACGTCACGGGTTAATAAATACTCAAGATTCAGAAGCACAAATATCTACGTTCTTTATTCAAACGCAGTATCTGTCGGGGATCAAACCCTAAACTCGCCCCGACTAATAACAAGTAAATGTCACCATTATCTCGACTTAGGTGTACTTAGTCAAATCGAATGTAAACATTATTACAATAAATAAAAAGAGAAAAGCTTTAATTATGGGACAACGAATCGTCAAAACTTTTGCAATTCACACATTTTAAGTGGAATTGAGATGTAAAAATTAAATTTTTCAAACATAATTGATTTTTATTTTATTGTAACGTTTAGAAATAGGCACAACAACAATATCATTTGTTTGCATTAAATTTTAGCAAATGATTTTTGGATAATGGCAAACTAGAGCACGAGTCTGCATCCTGTTACTAGTAAAATAAAAATATACAATATTTGATTTATAGTTAGATGTATTCAATAATATATTGATTGCTAAATTGATTTATATTAAACTAGCTGTTGCCAGCGACTTCGTCCGCGCGGACTTCGTTTACTCCGCACAACTCTTCCCCCGTAGGTGCTAGCGTGATAATATATAGCCTATATGTTGACCCGACCTGTTAGTAATATTCATGCCAAATTTGAAGTAAATCCATGCAGTACTTTTTGAGTTTACCCCGGACATACATTGACTTTCCTACGATTTTATTATATGTAATATAGATATGAAATGCTTCTAATTTATACTTTCAGTCGTCAGTACTTGGTTTCACCAATCATATTGATTTTCTTACAATAAAAACAGTACAAACTGATTCAGAAATATAATTTATTTATATCACAACTTTAATTTATCTATACATTAATATGTGAAAGAAAAACTTTGAACCCCTTTTTGAGACAATTACTCAATTGGAGGAATATGAAATTTGGCACAAATCAAGTTTACTTAGCGGAGGACTGCACAAATATAACATTTTTACTTGGATTTATATTTTCCAAGTTAACATGGAGTTTTACCAAGTGCCCACGATATTCAGTGTTCAAAGAATATTTTTTTTAAATAAAATGCATTACGAGTACACTAAATTAATAAAAATAAATATTACCCACACTACATTCACGTGACGTACATGTTCTCTCGCCGTGTTGGTCCCGGCCTCCTTTGATCGCCGTGTTGGTCCCGGCCTCCTTTGAAGAATAGGCCAACTACCGTTCTGCCAGGCAGGTCGTAAAAGGCGACCGATTGGCTATCGAGTCACTACCATCGTGGCTACTAGGTGGTAGAGTTCTGCATTGTCTCGCCCGGGTCTGGTACCACCGCCTTACCTATTCCTGCCGCAATAGCGTCAGTGCTTGTCGCTGTCTTGTTCCGGTTTGGAGGGTAAGGTAGCCGGTAAACTTATGCATGTGGCATTAGACCTCGCCACAAGATAGCAACGCACCATTAACATCTTTGGTGTCTATAGGCGATGGTTGACTTTCCATCAGGAGACCCATCTGCTTGTTTGCTATCTTATGACATAAAAAAAAACGTTAATATACACACATGATTCTATTTTCATTAGGGACTAAAGTCAGTTGTCAAACTTAAAAAAGATTTTATTGTTTAGTTTATGTTCGAATTTGGGTCACAGGCGTTTGCTAGTACATCTTAAAGCACTAACAACTAAATTGCAAGTACACCAGGTCTCCGTGACGTACTTGCATTTTTATTGTTGTCTTTGTGTGTTTTTTATTGTTTTTTAATAAACTAAAAGCTCTGATGATGCTTTAATAGTAAAAGGCGAAATTGTTTGGCCTTAATATGTATAAAGTGGTCGTAATGTGAATAAATTATATTTGTGTAATAGAAGAATTATTTTTTTTATGTCATAAGATAGCAAACAAGCAGATGGGTCTCCTGATGGAAAGAGTCAGCCATCGCCTATAGACACCAAATATGTTAATGGTGCGTTGCTATCTTGTGGCGAGGTCTAATGCCACATGCATGAGTTTACCGGCTACTTTACCCTCCAAACCGGAACACGACAGCGACAAGCACTGACGCTATTGCGGCAGGAATAGGTAAGGCGGTGGTACCAGACCCGGGCGAGACAATGCAGAACTCTACCACCTAGTAGCCACGATGGTAGTGACTCGATAGCTAATCGGTCGCCTTTTACGACCTGCCTGGCAGAACGGCAGTTGGCCTATTCTACAAAGGAGGCCGGGACCAACACGGAAAAAATTTATGGTAACAAAATCAACAGGAAACGTTTTTCGATAATTGAAATTATAAATTAAAATAATTTAAGTTTATTCTTCTTTTATTTAGTTCTTTGCCTTACTTTTCATATTTATCAACATAAGCAAAAGCTATATCCGGTCGTGCAATAAACAAATCAAACAAAATAGCTATAGAATGTTGTGAATATGTCCATTCTCTATTATTTATTTCACGTACATATTATGTATATAGGTCACACTATACGTTTTGCGTAACTTAAAAAAACATGTTATAACCAAAATATTATGTTTATTGCTATTCAAAATAATCTCCTTTACATTTTAAACATTTTTTCATGTGATCAAACCATTTTTTAAAACAGGAGGACCACTGATCTGAAGGCATGTTTTCTACGTGCTGATTGAACGCTATCACTTGCGTTTTTTTCGGGTTCAAAACAATAAATCCATGTTTCGTCTCCTGTGACAATGTCATAAACCAATTCCCATACCAATCATCATATACTCATACCAATCCCCAATAGTCCTCGAATTGTCTCATAGGTAATCCCGGGGTTTTTTTCAATTAATCGCTTAACCGTAGCCACATTATTTTCGTTGACGGCAGTTGATAGCCGCCCTTCACGAAATTCGTCATGTAAAGAAACTCGACCTCTCTCAAATTCAGCAAACCATCGCCTCACGGTGCTCAAACAAGGTGCTTTTCTCCCAAAAGCATTTTGAAGACGAACGGCACAGTATTGCAGAGAAAGAGAACTTTTAAAATCATAAAAAATTATCGCTCTTAAAATCTTTTCGACTTAATTCCATTTTCGTTGCGTACGTAAAATTTTGTGTGATAAAAAAATAATTGACAAATAATTTCCTGCCAATTGTTTATTTTTATTACTTAGAAGGTTGCAACATTTTAAAATATAACATTCGAAATTCAAATAGTTCCGATTAGCTAGAAGTGCAAAACTTTTAGTGTGCCCCATGTATATTCGAGCCAAATGCTTTATGGGGTTAAATGACATGCATCACGAATAAGGACTTGCCTTAAATTCTTACATGTCTTCAATTTTTCATATAAATATACTGGTTTCGGTGTCTACACCGGCCTTTGAATAATGCTCGACTAATTTGTTCATTGTACTTCATTTTGGTCTCCATCTATACTTATGTCGAAGTTGTGAGCAACACTTCTTTCTCATTTTATTCTAACCTTTAAATATTAATATTTAATTCAATCTATTTTGTACAAAAAATGTAACTAAATGCAGTCCGACAAAAAGGTATTAATATTTAAACTGTAATAATGAAACGATAACTAAGAAGGAACTCAATATATTACAGTTTGTAACATACCACTTGTATGTTAAAACTGTAAAATATTAAATTATTAAACATAAACATACACAACGATATATTATGTAGTAAAATGTCTTAACTTCATAGTCTATGCAGGGACCGGCAAAAAGGCGGGGTATCCAGAATAAGAACAAGAATAGACTTTATTACTGTTTGGACATTAATTAGACAATTATAATTCATCGGTCTGACGATCTGTAAATTTTATTTTCCTCTGTTTTTGTTAAATATATTGTGTAAGAAATAAGTAAAATGTTTTAGCAATTAAAGGTGTTTTGATCAGTAAAGTATAAAAATTTAAATGTGGCACTGCTATTTTTGACAAAACTGTTACTAGACCACCCTCAACATAATTACTGCAATTCTAATCTTAAATATAATAAAATAAAATTCCGCATCCATTTCTGAGCATTAATAAACAAGGTTTTTTCGTAATATCCAGAATTTAAATAATTTTGATTTTAAATGTCTTAGGGGTTGTCATATGTGACGGTAGTAAATAATAGGACAACTTCAGCATTTAGTTTTAAATAAGGGTAGCTGTGATTAATATTGACAAATATATTACAGTTTACAAACATAACATTCGCCGTGTTGGTCCCGGCCTCCTTTGTAGAATAGGCCAACTGCCGTTCTGCCAGGCAGGTCGTAAAAGGCGACCGATTGGCTATCGAGTCACTACCATCGTGGCTACTAGGTGGTAGAGTTCTGCATTGTCTCGCCCGGGTCTGGTACCACCGCCTTACCTATTCCTGCCGCAATAGCGTCAGTGCTTGTTGCTGTCGTGTTCCGGTTTGGAGGGTAAGGTAGCCGGTAAACTTATGCATGTGGCATTATACCTCGCCACAAGATAGCAACGCACCATTAACATCTTTGGTGTCTATAGGCGATGGTTGACTCTTTCCATCAGGAGACCCATCTGCTTGTTTGCTATCTTATGACATAAAAAAAAATAAAAAAAAATAATAGTAGTGGGATTAAGTACAAATGTTCTGTACCTAACGACAACTTTTATTTTAAGAATTATTTTAAGTCTAATCATTTTAAATATACTTTTCGTAATATTGTTAGTACTTTTTTAAAAGCATATTAAAATAAAAAATAATTTTACAGAAAAATAAAGCTTAGGATACATAAATATTATACTAATCTTAGGGAAAATATCAAATGGCAACATTGAGTTTACTGAATAAAAGGAATAATATTATTTGATCGTAGTCTGTTTACTTCCTTTTAAATTAATATTTTAATCTGAGACATAAGACGATAGTTTTTAATTTTAAAATATGTGACATAAAAAGTAATGACATGAATATAATTGATATTTCAAGACGATACAGAAAACAAAGCTACATTTTTGCAGATCTTTGAAGAAACTAAACGTCAAAATGTAGTTTTCCTTTTCATTTTTGAATGGAATTGGTCTGGCTCATTAGTAAGGACAGGAAAAAAGACGTGTGGCACTCGGAGACTGCCGCGGTAAAGCTATTGCATAGCATTTTTTATCAACTTATGCAATTACAATTATATATTTATTTTATTTATGCAGTATTTTTTTTCTTTGTTTATTCATATTTAAAACACTTTGTACACAAATTATACGAGTACAGATATTCACTGTTGTACGTAGATGATAAATACCTATACACCTACATACTTTCTCACAAACAGCTGATTACGGTAGTTTTCCAATACAACCAATGCCATCAAAGGCGGGTTGCTGAACTAAAGAGACAAGCGTGATATTTTAAAAAGTCATTAAAAGTTCTGGTATTTATCGATAGATGGAAAAACTAAAAAGTATCACCGCTGTGCCGGTCGGAGTGGGGGGTGTTAGGTTTTTTCGTTACGGAATTTCTGGATTCGGTCTCCACGCTCAAGGCCCGCGATAGAAGCTATGCAATAGCTTAAAAAGAGTTGCTAAAAATATAGGACAATTTACAGATCGCCAGACCGATCTATTATTATTTGTCGTAATGTTCAAAAAGCAATAAAGTTCTTTTTACTCTTATTCTGGATCCCCACCCTTTTTAACAGTCTCCACTTAGACTATCTTGGATTGTATTTTGGCGCTTAACATTTGTGTTAAATTTATGTTACGTTAATATTTTATGTTGTATTTGTTTTAGCTTTAATAATTATTGTATTATGATGGCATTAAAATAATTTAAAAATTTTTTGCTTTTTCATAAATTTGCTTTATGTGGAACTGAGGATGGGTGATCTAGTAGTAAATTACTTCTTTAATGCAGACAATGATTTGCTTTTGATATGTACTCCATCTAAGTTATAAACACCGATCGAAGTTAAGAAAGATGATTTATGAAAATGCTCTTACAAATGAATGCGTTAAAAATTAATGTAGTTACTAGTATTTGAAAGGGAAGTAATCAGAACTGATGCAAGAGTAGTGGTTGATGATATAGTATTGGAACAAGTGAATGAGTTTTTTTTTACGTCATAAGATAGCAAACAAGCAAATAATTCTCCTAATGAATAGATTTTACCACCGAGAGCCACCAAAGATGTTAATGGTATGTTGCTATTCTTGTGCCAGGGTGTTATAGACAGTGGTCCCAGGAACAATTTTTTTGGTTAATAACAAGCTTCGTTTTGTCGAGACGCTCATATTTTCTATCTTCAAAAAATCTTAATCGGGTTTTTCGAAGATAGAAAACTGAATTTTGTTCCAGGGACCACGGTCTATTATTGTCACATGCATAAATTTACCGGCTACCTTACCCACGAAATCGGAACAAGACAGCGGCAAGCACCGACGCTATTGCTGCAGGAATACGTAAGGTGGTATACGGCAAGGTGGTACCAGATCCGGGGAGACAATGCAGAACTTTACCACCTAGTAGTAACGGTGGTAGTGACTCGGATAGCCCATTGTTAACCGTCTGGTAGATCGGCAGATGGTCTTCTTCAAAGGAGGCTGGATCAACACGGGGAAAGAATTAATGGGGCTTATGGTCGATTGGATTAGTTTTAAAACATAAAAACATCCTAGTTCGTATAAATTCTCATTCCACCATGAAAGCCAAAAGAATATTTTACCTAAGATACATTTCGACAAAAGTCGAAGAATTCTGTTAATTTCTTTGGCAATATTTTTTAAAATAAAATTATATATTATTTTTTATATTATTAATAAGCTAATTGAAAGCTTTTCAAGTAGCTTATCATCATGAAGGATTTTGTGCCTGTGAAGTTACTATCCATTGGATTTTTTTTTCTACTGTCGACAGGGAAGCGCTTGACCACGATCTCGCCTGATGGTAAGCTAAGGTGCGGCCTAAGATTGAACGCGCTTCCCTAAAAGGTACCTGTTCACTCTTCTCTTGAAGATCCCCAGGTTGTAACCGTCGGGGAACACAGACTCCGGTAGCATATTTCAGTTCCTTGCGGTTTGGATCAAGAATGTCGAATCGAACCGCTGAATGAAAACAAATGAAAACAACCAGAAATATTGTTAAATAGAATTACGGGAAAGACCACCATCTATCGATCGTGTCACGTGTATCCGGCAGTTTTTTTTTTGATAATCAGCAAATGCCCTGGCAAATCTTTTAGTTTCCATTAATCAAATAGAACCGTCAATTTAACTACTTGTTCAACCCATGAAGTATTAGGTAAAGGTGGAGCTAGCACTCGTATTGATCACTTGAAACAAATACCTCAGAAGCTGACAGCAGTATTTAAAGTTTTGTTTCAAGTATGCATTAGAAGTGTTGCCTCCAGATATGACAGCTTCATGATTCAACCATATATGTTGAACCGTTCCTGTGTGCTGAGTATTACTGGTTTATGCCAGTTCTCTTAAGCTTGGGAAATCGATGTCAGTCTTTTGTCTACTTTAATGATATCACCAAACATCACGCTACATTCTAAACTCAACATGGAAGATGCATTGCTATATTATTATTAGATAATGCTAATATCCCTCACGGTCTTGACATCATGGTGAAGATATAGTGGAGACAGTGTAACCACGATTGATTTCACTGTGTATTTGTTTCATCGGTACACAGTGTTTCCACAGAATTATAGTGAGTGTATGTTCATTGCAAATTCACCGTGTTATCACTGTAAATTGATTACAGAAACACCATGTTATCACTGTGGATTCAGATTGATACGATCCCGGATTTATTGTTTTGTTGCCATGGATAATTTGGTTTGAGTGCCGTGGGTTTTGCGAGAAACTACTGTGGAAACACGGTGTTTGAATGGAACAAACACATGGCAGAAACATTGTGGAACTTATGTGTTTTACACAGAGTTTCCGCAGCGAAGTCAAGATCGCGAGGAATTGTAAAAGGGTTACCTTCTTGTATTTAAATTATTGGAAGGAAAGTACAAATATAAAGAACATTAGTTTGTAAGCCTTTATTTATTCACAATATTGTTTAAAGCTATTTTTTATATTTAAAATAAATACGCGTACTCTAAATGCAAATAGACACTATTCACTATACATTACTTAAAATATTTACATAAATTACTTACTAACGAAACTTAATCTACAAGATCATTTGGCTTCTGCTTCGATGAGTACAATTCTATTGTAATACAATGCAATGCTGAGACTTCAAAGTGTATGAAGGTTTGAGGCGATATTTTGTATGCTTTAATATTTTGTTAGATTTTTGCATGTCTATTCAAATATCATCACAAAAACTACTGACCCGCTGATGACTTAATTTTTATTCTTTAAAGAAGACCTTAATCGTAGCCTGTGTCATAACTATGGTAGTGCAAGTGATGTGAAGGTTAAAACCTTGGGAAACCATGCATGGTTGCGTTAGTTAGAACTTGAGCTTATTTTTTAATATCATAGGATAACAACTAAGCAAATAGCTTTCGTCGTGGTAGAAAGAGATACAGAATGAGAGACAAAACGTATAGACACCATTAATGTTGATGGGTTGCTTCCATGTGGCCGAGATATAAGACACATGCGTAAATTTACTGACCTTTACACAATAGCGGTAAGCATAATATTGCGGTGAAATGCAACACAACCGTAAAATTCTCGGGGCACTTTTTCGCTCGTGCTATTATCTGTGGAACCAATTTTTACAGGAAGGGATTTTTCCGAACGGATACGACTTAAGAACCTTCGAGAAAAGAACTTTTTTATTCTTAAAAGGATGACAACGAAACTGCAAGAAATCTGTTAGTTTCGCTGGCCATGGGCGGGCTCATCTTCTACAATAAAAGTACCATAATTAGTCTTCGTTCGCTTTTTACGAACTACTTGTCTGAATGACAGCAGGTTTATTATTTGAGTCCAGACTGCGGGATAAAACGTCTATTTAGGACACTTGAATATAAATCTGTTTATGAATATTTAGGACACTTGAATATAAATCTGTTTATGAAATACATGACCTAATTACCACTTGCATGATGCTGCGAGAAACTATAGGTAGACATAGTTGATAGGATTGGAGTGTTTATGGAAATTATGGTGATTAAACGCCGGATAGGATACCGCAAGCTTTTACATTTTGAATGGTATATTGGAAGTGGAAACACGTTCTAATTTAATGATTAATGCGTGCATACCTACTAGTTAGGCATTTGGTACATTTAAGGACATTGTGTGTTTAAAAGCTTATTAGGATACATTTACTTGTTTTATCTTAAAGGAGTTATTGGATTCATTCACCCTTGGATAAAATCGCGAATAAATTCATGTATGGCGGTGATCGGACGTATTTGAAGTCATGGTGTTCTCAGCACCTTTGTTAACTATAAAGATAATTATTCGAATTAACTCTTGGACGAAGCACCGAACAATTATTATATTGTATAGTAATTGGACGCGTTTATGAATATTAGTCTCTTAAAACTAAGTTATGACATTGTTAGCTATATTTTGTTCTAATCAGGTTGTGGGAAGCGGAATAATTCACTCCTGGCTGAAGTCACACACAAGTTTTTTTTAGTCTAAAGTAGGTTAATTAAATATTATTAAAGAAGTATTTCGATTTTGACCATTCTAGAACAGAATGAAGAAATCATTTAAATAGAATATTGTATGATCTGAAGTTTCCTTTCTTTTAAATCTCAGTGAAAATAGTATTATAAAATGTGCCAAATAAACGAAAGGGCCTTCAGAATTAGGTGAGTTATATAATTTTTATATCGGTAGTTCGAAGAATTTTATCGATGTTTTAGTTCTGCAGCAGTTTCTTAATCATTCTTGAATAGAGTCAACGCTGCTTAGTTTATATTTATATATTGATATTCCTTTTACCGAATATGGCGCATCCAATAAAGGGTAACCAATTTAAACTGTGTTTATATGCATGATGATATTCGGCAATGGCTTACAAACTGCTGAGCGGTTCTACATGGCTCACAAACGCAATGATTGTGGAATATTTTGTTTTTAGATAAATACGCAATGCAAAGAGTTAAGGTATTATAATTTTTCGTAGCCGGGTTAAACTTAAAAACTTCACGTTCGAGTATTTTCTACAAAAATGATCGATTTTAACGTCTAATATTGCTTAAATAGAGCACATTTCTCTTCATTTCTGAAGTTACAATAAGTCCTAGATAGATGTATTTAACTTAAAAAATTGACAGTACCAAAGCATTAAGTAGGCGGTCAAACCTTAGGTGATTCCATGAATTATTAGGTGAAGGTGGATCTAGCATTCGTATTGATCACTCGAAACAAATACCTACGTTACATCTCAGTCTATGAGGTCTGGTCATCTCTTTTTAAACAGCTATGTTAGAAAGAGAGAGTGAGGCCTCAAAAGATGACAGCAGTATTAAAAGTTGTGTTTCATGTATTAGAAGTGTTGCCTCCGGATATAATACGATAGGAGTACAGCTTCATGGGTGATCATAAGGTTTGAAAGACTGGTCACATAAGATAAGGATAGTTGTAGAAATTTAAGACTTTTTTTTCATTTTATGCTATCAATTCAAAAACAAAGGTGGATGAAATCTAGAATTCGAAATATCATGGCGAACGGGATTTACGGACAAAAAGATGTGTAAATATCAATTACATTAGTCAAAGATATAATTGCGCCAATTAAGCATAAAATTTGTAATTTTTAGGTCATTGCCGTAAAATTACACTGTAAGGTTATATAAAGTATATTTTTAATAGTTTTTAATACAAGTAAATTTTATGCTACATATACATACAAATATAGGTAAGTTTTATATTGATATTTAAATTTATTTCTTAATGTATCACTAAAATCAATCTTCTGGAAAGTGTAAAAGCGAGAGAATTTGGACAGCCTGTGGTGACGAAGTTCGTTTTGCTATATATTATGTATTAACAACAAGTAGCAATAATGAAGGAAATGTGAAATTATTTAACGAACTGTTCTATGTGTTTTCCGCGACGGAAACATAGAACAGTTTAAGGATAATAGCAAATTTAATAAATGTCATCGTTTTTAAATAATGGATTTCCACAAAGTAACGCCTGAATCAATAAAATATAATGAAGGAATGCTTATAACATTCTATTACGACTTTTTTGGTTTTATACTTCTTTCACGCTCACTCTGTTACTCTCTGATTCATTTCTCTGTTTCTAATGTATAATCGCAAAAGACTAATAATTCATAGCTGCCATCTCCATGCCAACCACATCATCTATAGCAAAATAACTTCGTTCTAAAAGTCCTTTTATTAGTGTAAGTTGGCAATTGTGGTTTAAACAATTCTTACACGTCGCATTTTCACTATAAGCATATAGTATCTTGACTTGATAAGTCTTTAAAAATGTTTATTTTAACTTTTTTTTTTAGTTTTACTCCGATTTTTTAATAATAATTCCACAAAATATAATATTGTCTTTAAATTTTTGATTATGAGTTCACATTTAGTCATAATAATCAAATAGTGGTAAATAATCATCGCTTCTTGATTTAATTTTCAATCCAAATTCCGTTACTTGGTTTTCATCCATGGATAAATCTTCTTCCAAGTTCTTCGCCGTGGAAGTTTTCCAAGAGTTAGACGTATCGTGTCTTCTGGTTATCGTATCTTTTGCTGGCTTCAGGTTTGATAGTTTCTTTGTGGTTAACTCTTTCTGAAATGAATTCAAACATCAAGTTTAATTTTTATCTTTTACTTTTCTATGTTTTTGTATACAGCCAAATTATAGGACGATAAAGTATTTTTATTATATAAAATATACACAATAAAATGTAGTTATTTACACCAAGTTGCGACTACATATTATCATATATCTAAATAGATGGTCTGTGATTCAGACGCTATTAAGTATTTTTTTTTATAGAAGCGGGGGCAAACGAGCAGGAGGAGCACCTGATGGTAAATGATCACCGCCGTCCACGGACATCCGCAATACCAGAGATCTTGCAGTTGCGTTGCTGGCCTTTTAAGAATGAGTAAGCTCTTGTCTTGAAGGTCCCTAACTCATATCCGTTCGGAAACACCCCTGCCGCTAATTGATTCCACAACAGAGTAGTGCCAGGCAAAAAGTGCCGAGAGAAACGCACAGTTGTGGATTTCCAAACATCGAGATGGTGAGGGGGGAAATTTAAATTTTGATGCGACGTCCGATGATAGAATTCGGTGGCAGGAATTAATCCAAATAACTCATTCAAACACTTCCTCTGCGCCATGCTAAAGAGTCAAGCCGTTTCGAAATAGCCAGGTCGTCAACGATTCGAACCGCTCTACTTTGAATGCGATCAAGAGGAAGAAGCTGGTACTGAGGAGCTCCGGCCCAGAAATTGGAACAGTACTCCATGTGAGGCCGAATTTTAGCCTTATAAAGTTGAAGGCGATGGGCCGGCAAGACGTACTGTCTCGCTCTGCTCAGCACACTTACAGTTACAGCTGTTACAGGTCGATAAAATGCACCAAGAACCAACCCCCCTCGCATACGGACAAGCCGGTAAATCGTTGTAGTCTCTCGGTCTATCTCACAAAGGGAAACTGTGTGGTGATATTTATTTTATTCAAGTGACTGGTCTAAGATATATTCGATTATAGATCTTAGGACTAGACATATGCTGGATTACCAGTAGTTTTTTTTAATATCAATTTTATCGCCCGTATACATGAAGAGATAGGCAGAGGTACAATAAGTGTGCCCATGAGTAGCCGACGATACTTAGTCCCACAATGTGATAGGTGGCAAGCCTATCGCCAACCGGGCGTTTGTCTAATCCCGGGCAACGTTGTTTTTAACAAAAAACTGAAAAACACATTTTGAATTGCTCGACCTGGGAATTGAACCGGGACCTCCTGTGGTCAACACTAACACCGGACCACTAGAGCACAGAGGCGAGAAAAAATATCATTAGATAGCAAACAAGTATATGACTCTCCCGAAGGAAAGAGAGACCATCGCCTGTAGACGCCAAAGATGTTAATGATGCGTTGCTAATCTTGTAGCGGGATGGAAATGACACATGCATAATTCTACCGCCTAACTTGCCCTCCAAACCGGAACACGACTATGACAAGCATTGACGCTATTGCGGCAGGAATCGGTAAGGCGGTGATACTAGATACCTGGGTGAGACGTTGTGGAAAACTACACGTATAGCTAATCTTTTACCTTTTACGAACTTACTGGCGGAACGCCAGATGGTCTATTCTTAAAAGAAGGCCCAGACCAACTCGGAAAAATTCAAAAGACTTACCTGAAGTGGATTATCCAAATATGTCGCATATATTCTTAAAACTGGCTCTCCGGTTCTATCATCATACGTCAATTTACTTTTTGGAGGTATCTTAGCTTTAACAACGGTTGTTGGTTTTGGAGTTTCTGTAGTGCTCTTTTCAGTTACTGGTAATAATGTCTGTGGCGTTCGTCTAGCAAGGTTAGCTTTCTCTTTGTTGAATTCTTGATCTTCACTTATACTAGCTTCAACTAATTGTCCAGCAAACACCGAGCCATCTTTATCTACCTTTGGTTCCTTTTCATTCGCCCTCAGCAAGGTATACGCAACGTTAACTGATTCGACTGGTTTTTCAAATGGTGTTGCGATTAAGTTCTTAAATTCAATCATTGACTTTTCCCTATCATATCTTTCAGTGATCTGAGCTGGGTTTGTTTCTGTTTTAAAAGTTGTTACTGGCGATAAAGTGGTAGTCATGTTTTCTTTTGGAGTTACTTGTTCTTGACGTTTATTTACTTGGTCTAGAGCTTGGGCTGACCTGACTTCGTCTATAGCGGAAACTATACCTTTAAAGGCAGAATTGTCTACCCCTTGTTCGACTTGAGGATAATAAATGGGAGTAATTTTCTCTTTGACCTGATTTTTCTCAGCAACGTATTGTACTGTTGGTGGCTGAGTAACAAACACAGTCACTTCTGGTGTCACATTTTTGGGAGGTACTGTAGTAGTCTCAATATTTTTATCTGTAGCATTGCTAAGTGTAAATGCTTGAGGTTTTAGAGAAACGTATTTGTGTTCCTGAGGTTGACTTAATATATAATTTTTCTGGCTTTCTTCGCTTAATAAGTTATCTTGTGAATAATTTTCTTGTTCATTTTGCAACAAAGTTATCTTCTCCGTTATGTCTTGTGTTTGTGGTTGATTTAGCAGTTGTTCATTTGCTTGAGGCTGTTGGTGTTGCTGTAATAAGTTTTGTTGAGGTGCTTGGACCGGTTGATTTTGAGATATTCGGGATGGTTGAAATTCTATCAACGGTTGTTGATGTTGTTGTATTAGAGGTTGTTGATTTTGTAGTAGTAGAGGTTGTTGATATTTTTGTGCGAAGGGATGCTGATAAAATTCAATAAAAGCTTGCGGGTTTGGTGGTATAAAAGACTGTAGTTGCTGTATACTTGTAACAAATTCTTGCTGGTTTACTTGTTCAGGTAGTTGTTGGTGATGAATTTGGTTTTGTAAGTCTGCTGTGAGAGGTATTATTTCGATGCTCGGTGAATGTTGGGCTAACTGATTTGGAAGATTCTGCGTAGGATTCGTTTGATACAGAGAATTTGTTGGTATAATAATCCCTTCAGGTCCTCTTTGCGATAGATCATGTTGTACTGGTAGACCATTTATACCGTTCGTTAGACTCTGAAATAATAAAAAATAAAAACTTTTTAGCTATAAATGTTATTAAAAATAAATCATTTCGTTTGATATTTGTTAATGACTCGTTTGGTTCACATCACGATGTTTCAAATTTAGTTATAGGATCGTACAAGTCGGTGTCTTCAGTTTTCTTATGTAGTATATATCTAATAAGAAATCTGGAGTCTGACTGTGGTGTGTTTTTAAAGCACAGGCGGTTGTCTCGTTTCATGGTTATAGCAAATATTAACGGTGGTGGAGAGTAATGAACCAGATGGTGCTGAACCAGACCGCCTTTTCACGGTTAGTCCATTCTACCTATCCTGGAAAAGAATCGGCGTAATAATCCTGTTTCATTTATTTTATAAAATACTAGCTGTTGTCAGCGACTTAGTCCGCGCGGACTTACGTTTACTCCGCACTGCCCTTCCCTCGTAGGTGATAGCGTGATTATATGTAGCCTATATGTTGACCCGACCTATTAGTAATATTCATGCAAAATTTGAAGTAAATGCATGCAGTACTTTTTGAGTTTATCCCGGACATACATACAGACAAAGAGACAAACAGATAAACAGACAAAAATGCTAAAAACTATATTTTTGACTTCGATATCGATTGTAGATCACGCCCCAAGTATTCTTTTAAAAAAATATTCAATGTACAGTTTTGACTTTCCTACGATTTTATTATATGTATAGATTTACTAGCTTAGGTTGACAACCAAGCAATGTGACCAGCTACCATATCTTGTAGCTGAAATTATTGAAACGAACCCACTATTATTTTTAAGATTTTAAATCTCATATTTAATAAAACACCTTTTCACCGAATAACAAACTATGCAAAACAAAACTACGTCGGTAATTGATACTCAGGCAATAGAAATAGATACGAGATTTGTTGTAAAATTATCACTTAGTAATAATATAATTAACTTTCCATGCATTTTATGAATTACTAATTATAATAGAGCATCAACATTTTAATTAAACAAAAAATGAAGTTTGTAAATTATAGAAATCTGTTGTGATGTGAAATAATGTTTAAATTTGTATTATGTAACTATAATTGAAAAAAAAAAACACAAGCCCACTTAGTTTCTTCCACCGGATCTTCTCCATGTGTGGCCGCGTTCCGATCCGGTAGTAATTGTAAAAAAATCGACTCACAACATTTTTAGTTTAATAATAAATAATTATAATTTTAAAATATTCGCACACCATATCATAGTAGAATATGTTGGTAACTTAATCAAATTTTAATAACTTGTACCTAACTCCCATATTCTGGCAAATAATTTCTTTCTTTCTTTCATTCAAGTCCTATTTTTCCTACGAGACTTGGGGATAGTATGTTCCTGGTTTATAGACCGGGATCTCAGGAAATTTTTTTTTGATTACTAACAAGCTAAATTTTTGTGAACAACTTCGTTTTGATGAGTCAACCATCTTTTCTATCTTCGAAAAATCTCGAATCGGGTAACTAATAAAGATAGGTAAAAAAGAAAACTTTAGAGTGTTGGACTAAGAAAAGTTTCTACTTTACGTGTAGGACAATATTACCCTTGAATAACAATAATAATTATCAAGCTTTGTGAGAAAATTAGGTTGTTATTAAATTGATTAATATCAATTTAATCATCTCATAATTTCGAAACTGAGAGTGGAGAGGCCAGAAAAACCATCGAATGTGTAGACCAAAGTTTTATCGTGTTTTTCATAATATAATCAAGCGATTAAAGTCAAAAAATAATTATTGTTATTAATAAATATTTTTCCTTTACCGAATCAAAATTTTTAAAGCTCCATAACTTTATTATCTACCCAATTTGAGATTTTTCGGAGATAGAAAAGATGATTGTCTCGTCAAAACGGAGCTGTTCCCAAAAATTCAGCTTGTTTTTGATACAAAAAAAAAATGTTTGTTCCTGGGATCCCGGTCAGAGAATAACAAATACAAACTTTTTGATACCAGTTAAATAATGAGTGGATATGGGCCTTTTGTAGTTTTTGAACTACGTTTTTTTTTGTTAGTCGCTTACTTTAAGTATTTATTGTGATATAATATCTTAAATAACTTCCGTTGACTATGCAGTTTCTCAGCTTTCTTTTACATTTCATAATCTTGGTAGAAAGCAATTCCAATATTTTAGCTTTTATTCTTTGTACTATATGAACTTATATTCAATATTTGAGTATTTTTTATCTGGCTTCTATGATATTACATAGTGCATACACTACATGCAAATTCGCTCGTCTGTCTAAAAATAATTATCGTGTTAAATTATGTTTTTATATATCTACTTAAAAAGTGTAAACTACATCTAACCTGTAATGTTATCTGCTGATGTATAAATGGTTTTGACAACTGTATCGCCGGAAGACCATAAGTGGATGCCACCTGTAATGCTCCGCTGTTTCGTACGCTTAACTGAGTTTGAGGAAATAGCTACAAGTTTGATTCAATTTCAATTTAGTACATTTCTTTTACGTACTAGCGTTGCTTCTACTAAAGCTATTATTATTGATGCAACTTCTACTATGGCCATCACCACAGCTACTATTATTACTATTAGTGCTAGTACTTACAGGTAGTATATATATAGTTATAAGCCAGTTTATTTCACGAGTAAGTTGAAACATGAGAATGAGTTTTTTACTAGTTCGAGGGAATAGAATTTAAGTGCATCGAAGAGGAGTTAAACTTTGTTCGTCAATTGCAGAAATTTTACAGAAACTTCATGCAGCATGCATAATTTAAATGTTACAAAGAGATAAAACGGAGAAGAAGGCTATCGAAAAAGAAGTGGAAAGAGTAGAATACCGCATAGAGAACCGTATAGTAAAATTCTATATTTTTCGTTTATCGTTTTAATTACACTGGAATGGAATTGTAGATTATAGGTAATGACTTTCGATTCCTATTAATGGAAAATACGGAACAAAAGAATACGTAAAATATAAGAAAATCGCATTTTATTTTTCATCGCATTTACATTCAAAGTATTAATGACTTGTGCCAAAATCGTGAGCAGGTAAGTACCTGTAAAAGGCATTCGATTCGCTATTTTGCCTTAGTTAAAATTGAAACCAATACGACAAAGTAAAACGATTCTCTCGCTACGGTACATAGTAAAGAAAGGTATTCAGTATTCTGAAACTTTGCAGAAAAAGAAGAAGTTCTACATAGATAAATTTGGAAGAGATCTATTAGTAGTAAAATACATTGTTTCATGCATAATTTTAGAAAATAATTTATTTACTACTAATAAATGAATTCAAGAAGTCGAAGCGATTATGTTAATTTTAATAATTTGAACCAGTGACACGCGCAAAACATTCTGTCTCTCATCAATATTTTCTTTATGCTATTGCTAACTCAGTGCGCTATATATCTATCTCAGTGCGCTATATATAGTCTTTTAAATCTAAGAAATGAAAATCTTGTTTACTTTTAAAATAATCTTTTGGAAATAGTTATTTTGCTCGTAATATCAAGTTATATGTTAGTAAAGATAAGTTATTGTACATATATGTGGAGGCTTTTAAAAGTGTTGTTTTATAGTTTCAATCTATTTTTAAATATTTTTTTTCACAAAACACTAAAGTTAGTATTAAATGAAAAATATTGAGGTTTATTGTAAAGGAATAGGAAGCTACTTATTTATTGTAACAGAAGTCATTATTCGCTTAAATTATAAAATAACCAAAGGTATTATTGAAAGCACCATGGTGGTGAGTACAAGTCGTCATATCATATCAAAACAGCAACCAACGACGGTTTTTTTAGAAACTGCTGCTGTGCTGTTACAGTGTAGATACACTGTGAGATGACCCTAAAAAGTTCATATTATGCAAAGAAAATCTCTTTAAAATTGATTTCGATTATTTTTAACTACTACCAACAATCTACCGTTATATATTTGAATGCTCATTAAACTGTATTATTTACGACACCATAGCTCAGTTTAATATATTGTGCGCTCATTACTTTATTAATTAATACATTTCGACTTTCCAATTACTTGCGTGCCACTGGACATTAATTAGGTTCTTAAATAGCCAAAAGTAAAATTGCCTGGCAAAAATTACATACCGATGACTTTGAAAACTGGATAGGTTTTACGATTCTAGGATTAGCTTTAAAGTAAGATGGTTCCACAAATTTTTCTGTAACTTCATATGTTGGTTGCAACTGAAATAATATCGTCCATGTCCATTTAAGATAAGAGCAAAAAGGTTTTCAAGAAAATAGATTACTTGATGTATATATGCTTATTTGATATAATCGGTTTCATTAGAATAGGTAAATCATCAGTTTTCATACCACTTTGAAAATAGCGCTTAAAAACAAGCATTCTGACTACTAGATGGTTGAATTCTATTGGTCTTGCCTCAGTTTGGTGTTACTACCTACATGCTTTCTTAATGTCAATTCATTCCAACTTTCGTGTCTTGTTGAACGTTGTTGTTTATTTTTAGAGCCATCTTGTTTGCTATCTTATGATTTAAAGTTAAAAGAAACTGATCATTGTATTGTTAGTATATTCTACCATTTAGTTATTATGATGGTGGGACACGTTTGATCTTCGTTCGAACCTCGTTCGTTTTACGCACTACCCGGCAAACATCAGGTTTTTTGTACCTCATAGGACAGCAAACAAGCAGATAATGCTCCTGATAGAAAGATACAACCGTCACTTATAGATATATATAATATGTCATTATGTGGTGGATGTATTTCCACATACATAAGTTTGCCGGCTATCTTGTCTGGCTAACCGGATCACAACAGTGACAAGAATTAACGTAATTCAGCAGGAATAAGTAAGATGTTGGAACCGAAAACGGGCGAGACATTACTGAACTCCTAACAGTCCCAATGCTGGTAAAATTTTTTGCCAGCCGTTTGGCTTTTACAAATTGCCTCATAGAATGTCAGAGTCAGTCTTAAAAAGGGCTCGGGCTAACACGTCAACACTTTTTTTATTTATGTAAAATATAACATAAAATACTTACGTCCTTCGACGAGAAGTTCTGCGAAGCATCCTCGACGACTATTGGCTTTTCTGAAAAGCTTAAGTTGGGGGCTGGTATTGTGTGGATCGCACCTGTCAAAACACCGGCTCTGAACCAAAATACCTACGTCCATAGCGAGACACTATGTCATTGGAGTGATTGTTTTTAATCAATATGGAACTGTGTAGTTATATCCGACTACGACAAAGCTGTCATATAAAGGATTGAACCACAGACCAGAATACTAATATTTTGGTAAGGAAACGTGTCGCCGTGCAAATATGCAAACGCTCCTATTACCGTCAAAAATTTCATATATTTGTAGGTTATATTGTGAAAAAATAGAAAAAGACCATGTTGTACTGTTTTATAGTACCGAATGAGATGAAAGGGTAAAAAATTACCCTTGACGTGATTTTATTTCATCGGTAAGTAGTATAACTCTGTATTTCTCTACGTAATTGCAAGCTACACTGTTAAACTGAGAAATTGTCTTAAAAGGCGTATCAATTTAATCCGTGGATTGAACAAACAAGCGAAGTAATGAAAATTTTCCGATTCTACAGGGATCCGACATTTGGGTGTATGTAATTGTTTGTTTGACGACAATTCGAGTATTACATTATTGGAGCATTATGAAATTTGGTTGAAAAATTAATGAGACAAAATGAACTTTACCTAATACTTCATGAACAAGACTTATTAAATTACGCGCTTATTTACACACACGATCAAACTAAATACTTTGACTCTAAACATTTAACAAAGGGGTTAGATAATTCTGCTGCTGCCTATACATCTCCAATGACAAGTGTTCGCTATGAACGCAATAGCATTCTTTGGTGCAATGTGCACGGAACGGAAAGTGTAATACAGATTACATAAATATATAAAACAGCACATCTAACAAATTAGAATATTATAATACAAGTAAATATAATTATTGTTATCTTTATTCCGCTAAAGAATAATTTTGGTATAAATATTTGGCTTACTTACATTTTAAAATATTACGATTACATAAACACAACAAATGTGTTACGCTCTACGTCCATACACGTACTTCCTAATCAATTTAAATGTACAAGAACTAGAATAACTTTATGGACACATTATTATTTTTAAACTTATAACCTGTTATGGAGTTAATGTAATATGCGCCTTATTTTGTACCTCGCAATAGTAGATTTTTTATTTTCCTAGATAGCAGACAAGCGATGGGCATCCTGATGGAAATAGAGAGCACAAATGTTGGTGCGTTGCTATCCGTGTGGCGGAGTGTAATGCTAAATGTATGAGTATATCAGCAATTTTGCTCTCCAGACTGGAAGAACAATTACAAGCAGTGACGCTAGTGCGACAGAAATAAGGCGGTGGTACTATACTCGATTAAGTCTTTGCAGAAGTCTCACCTATATTTAAAATTAAGGATAACATACAAGCAAACACTTTTCTTGATGCGAAAACACAACTAATGGCTAAAGACTAGTAGATATTTTTAGAAAAAATCTGACTTTTTTATATATATGATCTATGAAGATTTTTAGAATATCTGTTTCTATTTTTAAAGTATATGTTTGCTGTAATACTATAAGGACTACACTATTGCATTAGGGCAACCTGTAATAATAGTTGTAAATGTGGATAAATAAATAAATAAATAGTTGAATAACATGAAATTGTAATCTACCAAAGAGCTTACTGATACTAAAAAGACCGGCAATGCACCTACAAGGTCTTGGGTGTTGCAAATATTCATGGTCAAAGGTCATCAGCGCCAGCTTGAATCAAAAGTAAATTAAGCATTTGCTTGGGGCATCATGTCTTAGGGGCTCAATAAACAGCAACAAATTAAATATTTAATACCACATTAAGGGTAAAATAAATACGTTATTTTTTAAAGAACTAAACTGGTTTACTTATGGATAGGGGGCACATAGGCGTGGATTGCTTAGGGCGTCAAGTAGTGTTAATTCGACACTGGGGGTGATCACTTCTTGGAAGTATGAACACCGAGCAAAGTTTGGTCCCTATGTATATTGATATTAGACTAAACCTATTAGAAATTTTATTATAATCTAGCGTTTCCTGAAATTATTTAAGAGGTTATTAATTTAACCTCTTAAATAATTTCAATTTAACAATTTATACAGTCGTCTTATACAAATTTCTAAGTTTTGGCCCGAAGGACCAAACAAAATTTTGTATAAAAGCTGTAAAATGAAAGAATGGACCTATTTCTAGAAATGATAAATATGTATAAAGTGAATGACAGAAGTAGTAAAAGCTTCAGAATAGACTAGTGCAATATGCGTTCTAGCAAGTCAACCTGTACCGTCAGCAGCCACCGGTGGTGTCACAGAAGTCGTCCGAAGGAAGTCATATTTAGCTGTAACTGAATGTATCGGTGGTACGGGTTGCAACGATGGTATCTGTGGTGTTGTTCTCCATTGATTTGCAAATACGTTCCGTTGTGGAGTCGTCACTTTTTTTAATGTGTACCTAAAATATTAAAATAATCATCTTACATCTGCATGTAAATTATGGTTAAAAGAAAATGTTAATGTAAAAATGAGAAAAGGCATGCTTTTTTACGCAGAGATGTAGGCTCGCTTTGCATCTTTTACCGTATTTATCATGGGGAGTGTAACGACGAGTTGTTCGGACTAATGCCTGCCGCTAAATTTCACCATCGGACATCGCGTCAAAATTTAAAGTTCCATCCTCACCACCTCGATGTCTGGAAATCCACAACCGTGCGCTTTTGTCGACACTTTTTGCCTCGCATTACTCCTTTGTGGAATCTATTACCCTCGGGGGTGTTTCCGAATGGATACGACTTAGGGACCTTCAAGAAACGAGCTTATTCATTCTTAAAAGGCCGGCAACGCAGCTGCAATACCCCCGGTATTGCGGATGTCCATGGGCGGCGGTGATCACTTACCATCAGGTACACCATCTGCTCGTTTGCCCCCTATACTATATTTTTTTATACTATACTATAAAAAAATGGGTTATCTGTCATCAACAACACAAAAAAAAAACAGACAACAGACAAAAATCTAAAAACTATATTTGGCTTCGATAGTGATTGTAGATCACGTCCCAACTATTTAATATATATATATATATATATATATATATATATATATATATATATATATATATATATATATATATATATATATATCTCTTGCACCCTAATTTTCTCGCTACTGCTTGGGGTTGGCTATTTGAGAATGCCAATGGGCATTAAGTCATCCATTGTACCTACTGTAATTGTGCATACATTTAAATAAATAAATAAATAACTCATGAATGTGGTGAAAGCAAGGCAAATATACGGAGATCGTTATATTGTATGGTACTCAGTTCTCTCTGAATACTTCGTAACGTGTCTATCATAATACACGAATAAGTAAGACACCATCGAATATTTAATTTCAACAAATTGACAAAAGAACAAACGGACAAAATTGTACACAATGTATTTTTAGACGCCGAAAATAACACAAATGAACTTAAATCTTTACCGAGGTCTACTACCAGGAGGATAACAAAGGGAATGTACAAATACCTCATGCGCTGGAGGCAGAGGAGTGCCCATACATTACGATCTTCGCAAACTTGTCTTGCTTTTTCTACATTAATAACTCGGTCCATACAAACTAAAATAGAGTATTCTCAATCGGGGTGTAGACCTATATGCACCCTCTGACATTTACATAGAACATAAATTATTGCTTTGTAATTTTTTATTTGCCATATTTTTTATATACCTAATTAAACCATTGTATCTTGGCCTTTCTCATTTACGAACGCTTTCTTAACCTCTCAACCTCTCTCTCCCTTCAGTATTAGGAATTGCACTTTTATATATATTTTATAGAAGAGTGCATTCCAAATATTATATTTTTCCAAAGCGATTTAAAGTCGATCGCGTTAATCTTACACTCATATATTTTCTACTCGAGTCAAGGTATGTTCAACACTAAATGAATTGTAAATAAATATCACTGGATAAATTACATGCATTAATCTAACCCCAATTCAAAGAAATTTCGTTTTATATTTATCGGTTATTTTATTAGATAGCAAAAAAACAGTTGGTTCTAAAAAAGTATCTTCACGCCTGTATCCCCGAAGAAGTACAATGTGATAGGTAGCAAGCCTATCGCAAACCGGGCACTTTTCAAACCTGGGTAACAGGCATGTAAAGAAACAGTCGTCTTGGTCCAAAGGTTTAGGCTGAGCGTTGATATATCAGTGAGTGAGTCAGGTTTTTTTTATATTATATACAGAACAAAGGTAGCTTTGTTACATTATACGTCTATCGTTTGTCCCAGGGAGTCGTGGGACTAGAATGATTCTATAAATTAGAAGTAAACCATGTCGCTTGTGATTAATGCTTCATTATTTATAGTAGAGTTTTGGTGGTTAACCCCTCAAGTCTCATCCTCGCACGCGCGATATTTAGCTGTGGCATTCGTTACTAATTGACCCGTGCCAATGCTGATACTGCGTTGTACAAATAATATGATTTTTCTGTGATTAAACCATATTTTATCATTCTGTAAACGACTACGTATTGATAGATATATTTTCTGTCTACTAGGATTCAAAATAAAGTTATTCAGAAAAATATTTAACATATATAATAAAATTCAAATTCAAATTAGGTGCGGTCATATTTTACCCATCGAGTGCCGGAAGAAACTTAAAAAATACAAAGCGGTCGTATATGACTGACTGGGTGTCCACAGGTTAATATAACGCATAGCGTTATCATAATAGCGTGCTATGATTACTCAACGTAAAGCGTAGAAAAATATAGTTTATAGTCTATAACGCGCTATCATAAAATAGTTTATTTGAACAATACACCACACCTCTACTTTATAGAGTGAAGCGCTAATCGACTCTCCTGAAGATGCTTCAGTTACGAAGTGAAACGTACGATGAGTACATGATTTGTGTTTCTTTGCTTCTGTTGTGGGTGAAAATGTGGTGGACATGGGAGGAATAATAATTAATTGTGCCGCTGGGGTGTCCTTTAATTTTTAGACCATATGTAAGTTTGTCCCATTGCTTATACTAACTTTTATTCCAGTGCATCAGAGCAATTAGGTGTGAGAATTCGTGGATATTTGCACAATAAAATGCCTTAATTTTGATCTTTGAATTATGGATTTTCGCAAATGCTATAAAAGCAACCCCTGAATCTATAAGACATTCTAACCAAGTAATTTAAATGTGCACATGTAATTTGTGACTTAATAGTTCACTGTCTGGCGGACCAATTCCTGGCAGCCACAATGGTTAAAGAAACGTTATAAGCCTTTGACCATGAAGCCACAAAGCCAAAAATTAAAAGCATCACCTGTATGGCGGGTTATTGTAGACGCCATAAGCTGTTCTTTGAGATGCCGGAACAGCCATCCGCGTTGGATACATTGATCTATGTAGCATCACTCCCGATCTGAATACTGATGGCGTCCTAACTCGGTTCATCGAAGACATCTTGTTTACATCGTAGACATATTCTGCATTGCACAGAGATCCTAGTGCCATAAACACTAAGTATACCTGCAATTTAAATAAATTTTATCGTATGATATATAATTACTACTAATTAATCCAGATACGTCTTTCAAGGCTAGTTTTTAGCTTGTCAGTGTAGCTTGCATTTACACCTAGAAATACAATTATAGTAGAAATCGATTAAATAAAATCACTCTTGTGGTACTATTCGACCGCCCCGTTACCTCAGAACTCGGGCATTCAATGACCGATTTCGATTTTTTTATATGGGAAATTAGGTCTGTTTTAGAGTTTCTGTATCCCTCGTGTTGGATCCGGACTCCTTTGAAGAATAGACCAACTGCCATTTCTGCTAGGCAGGTCGTAAAAGGTGACCGATCGTGTCGGGTAGAGTTCTGCATTGTCTCGCCCGGGTCTGGTACCACCGCCTTACCTATTCTTTTCGCAATAGCGGCAGTGCTTGTCACTGTCGTGTTCCGGTTTGGAGGTTAAGGTAGCCGGTAAACTTGTGCATGTGGCATTAGATCTTGCCACTAGATAGCAACGCACCATTAACGCCTTTGGTATAGGCGATGGTTGACTTTTCCCATTAGGAGACCAATCTGCTTGTTTGCTGTCTTATGATATAAAAAAAATCAGGTCGTTACCGCCTTCCAATCTGTATCTCTACAGGTAGGAAGTAATTGTTACAGCTTTCAGTGTTGGTTTGAACTCCCTTTGCAGGATAGACTATCTGCCATTCTGGCGTAGGGATGTGACGACCCCATCGCCCACTGGTGGGATAATTTTTCACTATTTCCACTTTAACAATTACCGTCAATACGGTTTCCGTCGCGGCCGCTCAGCTGGTGACCTTCTAGTATACCTAACTCATCGATGGGCGGAAGCAGTTGAGTCCAAGGGGGAGGCATTGGCAGTTAGTTTGGACATAGCGAAGGCCTTTGATCGGGTATGGCAAAAAGCGCTTCTCGCGAAGCTGCCTTCCTATGGGCTTCCTGAGAAATTTTATGCAAGTGGATCACCAGTTTTTTGGCTGACCGGAGCATCAAGGTCGTTGTCGACGGTGCGTGCTCCGACCTTAAATCTGGTGTTCCCCAAGGCTGCGTGCTATCACCGACACTTCCTTCTGCATATCAATGATATGATGCGAATTAGCAACATACATTGCTATGCGGATGACAGTACTGGTGATGCTACATATTCCGGCCGAAGCAGTATTTCTCGGGAACACGTCGAAGAGTGCCGAAACAAACTTGTGTCTGAAGTCGAGACTCGACTTACCGATGTCTCGGAATGGGGTCGCCAAAACCTGGTTACTTTTAACCCCAAGAAGACACAGCTTTGCGTGTTTACCGCAAAAAAGACGCCCTTTGTCGTATCACCTCGATTTGAGGATACTCTCCAGACAGCCTCAGCTAGTGTCGGAATCCTGGGAGTTGACATATCGAATTACGTTCAGTTTCGCGGTCATTTGGAAGGCAAGGCTAAACTAGCCTCCAAAAAGCTCGGTGTGCTCAGCAGAGCGAAACAGTACTTTTTGCCGGTCCATCGCCTTCAACTTTATAAGGCACAGGTTCGGCCTCACATAGAGTACTGTTCGCATCTCTGGGCCGGAGCTCCTCAGTACCAGCTTCTTCCTCTTGATCGCATTCAGCGTAGAGCGGTTCGAATCGTTGAAGACCAGGCCATTTCGAAACAGCTTGACTCTTTGGCATTGCGCAGAGATGTAGGTTCTCTCTGTGTCTTTTATCGTATATATCATGGAGAGTGTTCCGACGAGTTGTTTGGATTAATTCCTGCCGCCGAATTCCACCATCGGACATCGCGTCAAAACTTGAAGTTCCATCCTCACCATCTCGATGTCTGGAAATCCACAACTGTGCGTTTCTCCCGACACTTTTTACCTCGCACTACTCTGTTGTGGAACCAATTACCGGCAGGGGTATTTCCGAACGGATACGACATAGGGACCTTCAAGAAAAGAGCTTACTCATTCTTAAAAGGCCGGCAACGCAACTGCAAGACCTCTGGTATTGCAGATGTCCATGGGCGACGGTGATCACTTACCATCAGGTGCACCTCTTGCTCGTTTGCCCCCTCTTCTATATAAAAAAAAACTGCCAGGCGGTTTGTAAAAGGCGAACGATGGCTATACGTGTCGCTACCGTCCTAGATACAATGGTATATACGACATGTATACCAAGTGGTAGAGTTCCGCAACATCTTACCCGAGTTATTTTTAACATTTGGTATTAAATAGTGACGGCAGTATTCGAGGGCAGAAAACTGATCATGGTCAACTGCATGTGCTGATGATGATACAAGTTATATTATGATAATCAATGAGTCCACGGCATTTATATTGTGATGTGCGGGATTAGGTAAGTAACAATATTGTCAGAAAATAAGATTTTAAGATTGAGTGAAGTTCCTGCACTCTACTATAGTATCCCTTAAAACGTCTGTTTTAAAAATCCCCAGTAATACGTGATGGAAATAGTCATTGCTGTAAAAGGTTAAAAATGTCTTAAAGTCAAAAAAGTAATTTACATTTTATGGACAATAAATAGCACCTAGAAGTATCATTATTTCCACTTTAACAATTACCTTCAGCATGAGATATCCGATAGGTTCCGAATAAAGTACCGACAATGTTGCCAATATCTTGAAATATATATTTCTTTGTAGATAAAAATCTGTCCCACAAATTTATTCAAACGATAAATACGAAGAAGGACATAGCCAGGTTAACCGCAAAAATTAAAGCTGTTGAAAGGCTTAAGCCAACTTTCTGACATGAGTATAGTATTCACACATGGAGAATTAAAGATGTCGTACAGTCCATTGATGCGTTGATGATGCATTGAGCATTAATGTGACAATCTTTAAAATGGTTATTATATTGAGAAAACTGTTGAAATAGCTTTGTGTCGGGGCAAATGAAATAGAGTCGGATGATGAATTTGAATGTAGAGCAGATAAGAAGAAGGAACTATCGGTATCAGATGACATTATAAAACAATATACTACTAATATAATAATGAATGCTAATAAAAATATACGAGTATATACATATAATTATTACCTCAACAATTTAACAATTAAATAGGTTCTGCAGCATTTAAACATACTTATAACTACCGATAGACATAAAAAATTTAATAAAACTTATAGGGTAACATAATTACCAAAGAAAAAAACTTTTCGGATTTTAAAAATAACAGCTATCGTCGTGAAACGGAAAGTTTATAGACTTCGGTTCGCTCTGCCTTCACCGCAAGGAAACTGGGCATAATGATACTTTACTTTCAGACTAAAGAAACGATTGATTCCAATATGTAATCAGTCCTCCTTATTAAATTGTAATCGGTTAATTCGTTCAGGAGTTATCATGGACCGAAAAATTCGAAAAAAGTGTATTTTTGTCATACGAGTGAGTGAGAGTGAGATTTTACAACCAATCGATTTTGTAACATAATATTTATAGCTCAAAAACTACGTGATAGCTAAAATCGATCATCGCGTTCAAAAGTTGAACTTTTAAAAAATTTAAATTGTTCTGTTTCCAACTTAGGTTAGGTACAACTCAGATTTTTGAATTCTTCAAGTTAAAAAATCTATATACATATGTGATACACCTCAACTTAGCAGAAAGTTTCAGAGATTGCCTGCACCTTTTTTATTTTCACCTTTTTTATTACAAAGTTCACCTTTTTTATTTGTTTATATTTTTTACAATAAAATATAAAAAGCACAATAGTCCGCCTACGCCCAATACACTTTATTAGCTTTTTAAACACTTTTCGGAAATCAGATATAAGAATTGGTTGGAATATTTAAAATAAATTATTTTCAGTTTTTCGCTATGGCTTCTCCTAATTAATTAACTCATTGAAGATCATCTGCTATTCTGTAAGGCAGTTCGTAAAATCAAACGACTAGACAAAGGTGTCATTACATTATTTTTGTGTTATAGCACTCACCCCGTGCTTGGAAATCTGGAAAAACCTTAAAAACAGCAAAGAAAAACATCGACACGCGGGATTTGAACCTGCGACCATTTCCCTAAAGCCGGGCTTTAGGGAAATGGTCGCAGGTTCAAATCCCGCGTGTCGATGTTTTTCTTTGCTGTTTTTAAGGTGTCATTACAATCGTGTCTCCGTGTCAATACAGTTCTGCAATCTCGCCCAGATTTGATACCACCGCCTTACCGATTCCTGCCACAATAACATCAATGCTTGTCTCTGTCGTATGGCAACTAAGGTAGCTGAACTTGTGCATAAGGCAATACTATCCCCATCTATGACCACACGGATTGAAGGACTTCATTAACATCCTTGGTGGTGGTATCTTCATGCAAGATTCCTTACAGGGTAAGCAGAGAGAACCGAGTGCCACACATCACGATCCTTGCAGGCTTGTCTTGCTTTCTCCACACTCATTACTCTCTTCATACAAACACGTCGGTTGCGAAGACTCTTGACACCACTTTCAGACAATAGTACCAGATCAATTTATTATTGGTAGGCACGTTAGTCTTGGTCTTCCCCGATACCTACATCCTTCCACATTCGCATTGTATATATGTTTTGTTCCGTTCATCTACTATTCTATCTACATGTCCGAAATAACAGAGCTCGCCCTTTCTCATCTACACACTATTTGTTTTTTCCATCAGAAAAGCTATCTGTTTGTTTTTAATCCTATAACATTTAAAAATCTATAAAATATTACACGACTCCCTCAAAAAGGTGGTTTTTGATTCGCCAGAATCTTTATTATATTCTTTTGTGCTACAATATAGCAAACAAGCGGACAGCAGAAGTTACGTTGCTTAATTATCAGCCGTCACCAACATACATTAAAAGGATGAAACAATATAATACAAATTACTGTTTAAGATAAACAAAAATGTCTTTTATCACTAAAAAGCGATATCTGTGATACCAACATTATTACGGTAATAAATATCAAAATAATTAAAGTCGCCACTATACGATGCCTGACTCCGACCCGAGCATGGCTGACCTGGTATTCTCTAAGCAATACCATAGACTAGTATATAATATTATGCTTTACAATACTTCGACCGATGTTACAGCCATCACATCGTTGCCTGCGTTCACGACTTTTTATTTGATATCCTACAATACATTTTAATCTATGTTTGGTATTTTCGAGGCTCTATAAGCAATCTGACGATCTCCCGACACAGGAAACTAATCATATCTCTGCACAAAAGTAGTACCTAAGTTATTACGTACGTACGTCCAAATGTAAATGTCGTAATCGATCATATAGCAAAGAAAATTTCGCCGCCTCGAGTCTGTCGACACTAGCTCAGTGGAAGAACGTCCCGGCTTTAGGGAGATTATCGCAGGTTCAAATCCCGTGTGTCGATATTTTTCTTTGTTGTTTTTAAAGGGTTTTACGTCCAAATATGTTGGTAGTGATGATTTTGTTGTTGCTAAAATTTGTTTAAAATAACTACTATACTTTTTTAAAAAACTGTTATTTCTGAACGCGATTACCGATTTTATTTATTTTATCATGTGGCTTAAATTGTAATTTGTAATTATCTGAGCTCTTAAAAGTTTGTTTTTAATAACAAAAATGATTGCTTTAAAAATCTCTAAGTTATGTCGAAGAAAAACGTTTGTTGAACTTTCTCATTTATTAGGCCAAATCGGTTAAAATTTTGAGGTAGATAATCAAAGTTTAGTAGAACTAAGAACTTCGTTTTGATCGGCCAGGCTGTTCAAAAGTAATGAGATGTTATAATTACATACATACATATACACGCACGAACTTTCATACATACAGAACTGATGTTATCGTTAAAACAGTCATACAGCTACGTCAAGATCTGATGAAAATCAATCGCTCTTAGAAAATCGTGGTGAAACCGACAATTTTTATTTCTTTAAAGCAACGTAATGTTATCTGGTTCATTAGATAAGAAAATATTTTGGATTTATGACTCGGAACTTGGAATTCAAATTATGCGTGAGTTTCGGACATGCTTCAATAATTGAGATTATTAAATAATCTCAATTATTGAAGCATGGCCAAATTTTATTTATCATAATATTTTCCTTTTTAGATTAGATCTTCCGCGCCATAGACATCCTATTATGTATTGTTGCTGACGAACATTCTTTTCTCCTTTATTAAAGAAATGTGTTTGTTATCATGTACATTAAAAATGAACGAGTCTTACGGTAGACGCATTTGATGAGTAACATCTGAGATCCAAAGGCCCTAATCGACGGTTAGAAAAATTTCAGTTTTATGGCTCACCGGTAAAGCTAGCGCGTATATCATTGCAATATAGTTTATACCGACGAGCCTGGCTCACGGCTCCTCATGTTTCCTCTATTTTTTCCGTACTTCAGACACAGCTATTTTACTCGCTCGTTGATCAGCTCAAACGAGCCGTGAGTAGGTAAAACGGTCGTTCCCTAACACCGCGGTATATATGCTCGTACGTCAATCAGGGCTTTAAGCTATTAAGATGGTACAATTTAACGGCCAACTCTACCACCACGTGCGCTCATTGGTCAATACAAATAAAGCGAGCTCATTGGTCAATTCAAATGGCGCGCTTCTCCAGCTACCTTTTACACGCTTCCATCGCATTTAATGAAATCATTCCTATATATTGCAGGAAAGAAAGCCATTCTGGCAGTACGTAAAAGGCGCACGATATAGGCTACGGTACGACTATAAGAATCACTACAATTGTGACTATTAAGTTGGTAGAGTTTCTCAACATCTCACCCGGGTCTGGTACCTTCCTATCCTTGATTTAATCAATAAAGCATTTAATTTTTTTTATTTTATATAATAGGAAGCAAATAGATAGATCACATATAGACACAAACGTTATTACTTGTTCGTTGCTATCCGCATTGCGGAATTGGTCTTCATATGGGAAAGAGTCAACCATCGCCAAAAATGTTAACGGTACGTTGCTATCTTGTGGCGAGGTCTAATGCCACTTGCATAAATTGACCGGCTACTTTAGCCCCCGAACCGAAACATGACAGTGACAAGTACTGATGCATTGCGGAATAATATGATGTATATTAAATATTATAAATGAGTACCTACACATTCTGTTAGTATTTGTATTAGTGTAGTCTGTTATAAAAATCACTAATAATTTGACCTCCCCGTTGCTCGAGTGGTTAGCGACCCTGACTATGCAATCAATGGGGCTCGGGTTCGATCCCCGACGGGGACAAGCATTTGTGTGTTGAGCATAAATGTTTGTATTTCCGGGTTTGGGTGTTTATTATGTATGTAAAAGTATTTATATATGCATTTCTTTGTATTAGTATCGTTGACTAACACCCATAACACAAGCAAATAATTTGCTTACTTTGAGGTTAGATCAATAAGTGTAATTTGTCCCGTGAATATTTATTTATTTATTATTTATTTATTTAATTTGCACTCCTTTACGCCAAAAGAAGTATAATTGCAAAAATAACAAATGTTTATTCCGTGGGAATAGACATAATAAATGTATACTTGTTACATTGTCTTACGAGGGCAACTTTTATTATAAGGTTGGTTTAGATTCTAAAAGCGGCCAAGAAAAATGTCTAGTTTTTACGCTGCAAACAAGTTTTGATACTTGAAGAGAGAATCAATTCCCAGTATTGGCGTTTAAGGCGGTGTCTAACGATTGGCTTTGAATCATCTAGTGTGAATGAAACTCTTAACTCTAAGATACCCTAATTATTACATTAATAGGTGATCGCCTCTGTGGTATAGTGGTCCGGTATCGGAGTTGACCACAGAGGTCCCGGGTTCGTGTTCGATTACTGGGTCGGGCAATTCAGAAATGTGTTTTTTCTGATAAAACAACATTGCCCGGGATTGGAAAGTCCCCGGTTGGCGATAGGCTTGCCATTGTGGGACCAAGTATCTTCTAGGCTAATCGTGGGTGCACTTGTTGTGCCTCTGCCTACCCTTTCGGGGATACGGGCGTGAAGATACATACTTACTTACTTAGGTGAAGCGCAAACTTTTTTTTATCTTATAAGCGATAGCGATAGCGACAAGCGCTGACGCTATTGCGGCAGAAATAGGTAAGGCGGTAGTACCAGACCCGGGCGAGACAATGCAGAACTCTACCACCTAGTAGCCACGATGGTAGTGACTCGATAGCCAATCGGTCGCCTTTTACGACCTGCCTGGCAGAACGGCAGTTGGCCTATTCTTCAAAGGAGGCCGGGACCAACACGGCGAAGAACTTAATAATTCTATTTAACTAACTGACTCTATGAACTTCATTCCGCTCAACAGTTAATTATTACGCAGATTTAGGAATTTACTAACTGACTCTATGAACTTCATTCCGCTTAACAGTTAATTATTACGCAGATTTAGGAGTTTACAATTTAAAAAAAATATCTTCACGCCGTATCTCCGAAAAGGTAGGCAGAGGTACAACAAGTGCACCCACGATTAGCCGAAGATACTTGGTCCCACAAATGTGATAGGTGGCAAGCGCAAGCATAGGCTTAGCACTATCTAATCTGGGGCAAGATTAATGGCGATAGCGCCACTTATCTAATCCCAAACGATGTTGTTTTTAACAGAAAACTGAAAAATACATTTTAAATTGCCTGACCCAGGAATCAACGGCACGTTCCAATCCCGGGCAACTTTGTGTTTATCAGAAAACTGAAAAAATATTTATTTATGTGCCCGACCCGGGAATCCGGGACCTCATGTGGTCAATGCCAACGCTGGACCATTAGACCACGAGGTAATTTGAATTTATAATTAATACAAAATTATTAAGTTCAATTTTTAATTGGAATAATAAATATAAATAAAATATAAATCCAACAAGTATCCCTTGGAAACCCTTGGATCGTCAAAGGCATTTTTAGTAGCTTAATACAATCATATTTGTGTTATTATTTTAAGGATATTTATTGATAAATTTTCAAAATATTTGCATGATTTAAGGGGAAGTTACTCAATTTTAGTATTAAAATGAGCCACTTTAAAATGCGATATCTTTTTTATTTTAATAAAAAAAAGATTTTTTTACTAATGTAATGACATTACGTATGTAATGACCTACCTATATTCTTCTTTCGGATCGGACAGGGTTTTTTTTACACCATGTATATTCAAAGTCAAAGTCAAAGTCAAAGTCAAAACATTTTTATTCAAATTATCCTTTACAGGCACTTTTGACGAGTCAACATTTTTTGAGTTACTACCGGATCGGAAACGCGGCCACACACTGAGAAGATCCGGCGGAAGAAACTCAGCGGGCTTGTCTTTTTTTGTGCATATACATTTTTTTAAACAATGTTTTTACAATTACAATTACAATGTATTTATGAATAATATATTATAATTATTATGAGACTGCTATGAGGAGCAATTAATCCCATGCCTTATTATCATCCAAATATTCAGATATTTTATAGTAACCTTTTTTACAAAGTTTAGATTTGATACATTTTTTAAATTTGTGTATTGGTAGATCTTTAATAGCATTTGGAAGTTTATTGTAAAAGCGTATAGATTGCCCCATAAAAGAGTTACTTATTCTGTGGAGACGTGATACATGCAGAGCAAGATTGTTTTTGTTCCTTGTGTTTACATTATGTACATCACTATTTTTCTTAAATGAAGAAATATGTTTACGAATATACATCAAGTTTTCAAATATAAACTGTGTGGTACGGTTAAAATATTAATTTCTTTAAATTTTTCTTTTAGGGAAACTCGTGGACTGAGATTGTAAATAGCTCTTACAGCTCTTTTTTGTAAAACAAAGATTGTATTTATATCAGAGGAATTTCCCCATAGTAGAATCCCATAAGACATAATACTATGAAAATAACTAAAATACACAATTTTCGCAGTGTCTACGTCACTAATCTGTCTCATTTTTTTAACTGCAAATGCCGCTGAACTCAGTCTACTCGTTAATTTGTCGATATGTGGTCCCCACTGTAGTTTTTTATCTATCATAATCCCTAAAAAGATTCCCTATTCATATACATATTAAGGTCAGATTTCACGAGAGTATCGAATTAAATATGTCTAAGGGCTCTCGCAAATTTATAAAATATAATACAGTTGATACAGTAACAAACATTAGTACGCTATAAAAACATGTAATTTTAAAAACTAAAGTTATTGTCTCATTACTTAACTATTGAAATCACGAATGGCGACTATCATGCGATGTAAATGTCTCGAGTGAAACGAGTCACGGGTGAGTGCCGGCGAAAACGAACACTGTCTGGCTACATTATGCGCTAGTTAAGTCTACACTCATTGAACGTTCATTACTAACGCAATGAACAACCCCCACGGGTTGTTGAATATCTTTTCTTCCTATTATCCACCCACTTCGCTGAATATATATCATATTTGAGTATATATCGCTGAGTATATATCAATCATATCTCAATTCCTATTAAACTGATTTTGATAAAACTTAGACTGTTTCTGAGTTGGAATACACCAGAATTGAATTAAAAAGAATTATCTTAATGTGACTTGTAGTTTCCGAGTACTTCGTAATCAAACATACAAACAAACACACATACAATTACCGAATTTTAGTGCACGTGCTTGTACGCCTAAATAGATCATCATACTCAAATATTATTCAATCCCAAACACGCTACATACATACATGTCAAAATAATAACTTCGGTTTTTTCGTCGCTTGAGAACAAATATGCGCATAAACGTTTTCTCAATATACAGGTTGCCTGGTAAATTATTGTTGAGGTTAAGGTAGAGCCACGCCTTAACAAAATGCTTCTTACATATTTAGACTTGCGCTGATTTAGGTATGAAACATCAAAGAATACCATAAGTACGAATAAGTACATAAAACCATTAAAACGTTATTCACGAAAAATATATTTCTCTTCAGCAGATTTTTTTTATGTTGTAAGATAGCAAACAAGCAGATGGGTCTCTTGATGGAAAAAGTCAACCATCACCTATAGACACCAAAGGTGTTAATGGTGCGTTGCTATCTTGTGGTGAGGTCTAATTCCACATGCATAAGTTTACTGGCTATCTTACCCTCCAAACCGGAACGCGACAGCGACAAGCACTGACGCTTTTGCGGCAGGAATAGGTAAGGCGGTGGTACCAGACCCGGGCGAGACAATGCAGAACTCTACCACATAGTAGCCACGATGGTAGTGACTCGTATAGCCAATCGGTCGCCTTTTACGACCTGCCTAGCAGAACGGCAGTTGGTCTATTCTTCAAAGGAGCCCGAAACCAACATGGGGAAAAAGATGCCACGACAACTAACAAGTAAATGTTTCTATTAATAGTACCGAGTTAACTCGCTAATGATGTATGTAACAGTATTTATATGTGAATTTCTACGTATTAGTATCGTTGGCTAACACCTATTACACAAGCAAACAATTTGCCTACTTTGAGGTTAGATCAGTAAGTGTAATTTGCCCGTGAATATTTATTATTTAATTATTATCGTTAGTGTCCATGGGCCAAGGTCAAATCTTTCCATCAGAAGAGCCATCTGCTTGTTTGCTCACCTTTTTATAAACAATACTCACCTTTTTATATCATAATATAATATCTAATATATATAAAATAATATATATAAAGGAAATAAACATTGCCAATAAACATAAAATATAATAAAGATGATGACAATGCGTTGCTATCGTGTCGCAATATGGTGGTGCTACATGCATAACTTTAAGGCGACGGTAATATACCTGGGCGTGACGTTGCTGAACTCTACCATGATGGTAGTGACACGTATTATCATAATCACATTTTATTAATTGCCTCACATATTGGAACAAAGGTGGTTTGTATTTTTTATAAGTTGTATCAAATATTTGACGTTAGTTGGCATGCATATAGCTAAACGTTCATCTTTTACGAATTGTCTGGCAGATTGTAGGTGGTTTACTCTTAAAAGGGGGGCTAGACCAAGACTGGGAGAACAATTATATTTTCGAAACTGGATATGATTTTTTCAAAACTTATATGAAACTATTCCTGCAAAGCAATATCTAAAACTTAGAGGAATAATGCTATTATTCTATGACCTAAAAACCTAAACTTTTTTTGACATTAAATCAACAGTTAATAAAAATGTCTATGTAATGGGTGGTCACATCTCCTTAAGGCCGTTGTCTACCAAATGACTGTAAATCATCATCGTACAGTATACGCCGATTATTAATTAGAAAGGGTATGCTCCGTTGTTTCGGACATGTAGAAAGAATGGTAGACTCACTATCTATAGATATCTACAGATATCTGTAAACAAAACAGATATACAATACGAATGTGGAAGGATGTAGGTACCGGGGAAATCCGAGACTGACGTACCATGATCAGATTGATCGAGTACTGTCCGAAGGTGGTGTCAAGAGTCTTCGCATCCGGTGTGTGTGTATGAAGAGAGTAATGAATGGGGAGAAAGCGAGACAAGCCTGCAAGGATCGTGATGTATAGCACTCGGTTCTCTTTGCCTACCCTGTAAGGGATCTGGCGTGAAGATATGTATGTATTAAGTAGAAACATTACTAATTACCGATTTAAGGACGTGTTTAGCGTTGCGTGTAATGCGTGTTTCGTGTGGACTGCTCGAGCGTTTTACGTCAATGAACGTGTTTTAATATTTATTACCTGCAGTTATTAAACACAGATGACATTCCTTATAAGACATTCCCCTTTTGCGGAATGGGACAATGCTTAGCTTCTGTGCTAGGTATGGTAAAAGGCAAATAATTGGCCAAATGTATCGCAACCGTCGTGATTATTAGGTATATTGATTTGTTTTCAACGTGATATTAGCTGATAGCCTATAGGACTGCAACACTTTTTCTTGAATTTGGGTATTAATTTCCTCTGTGAAACCGAATCTCAGCTTATTGCGGAGTTTTGACTAATTATGGAGCGAGGAGTCATGGCATTGATGATAACGTCGAGTTCCATTTCTGTAACTTTTCGCCCGGATTTAGAACTATCTTTTTAGTTATGCCAAGATATGTAGAAGTCATATATTGCATATACATAATCAGAATAATTGCTTATTTAAAAATACTAGCTGTGGTCGAAATTCGACTATAATATCTCTTTTAAGTTTGACAGCTGACTTTAAAGACAATAGTATACATGTGTGTATATCGTCATATATGTCACATGAATGTAGTGTGTGTAATATTTATTTTATTAATTTATTGTATCTGAAATGCACTTCATTCAAAAATATTATATTTGTGCAGTTCTCCGCAATGCGAACTTTGACTGTGCCAAATTTAATACTCCACCGTTCGCGCCATTGTCTTAAAATGGTGTCCAAAGTTTTTCCTTCACGTGTTAATATATACGAGCAGATTATGTATTACGTAGTGTTCCGCCATTTTCTTATGCATTGCCTGCTTAAATAAATTTCTTCACAAATGAATTGGATAATACTTCCAAACTATTTTTATTTCTTAGCTGTAGACGACGCGTCACACCGTCGTCGTTTGCGTCGTCGCGACGACACCTAACAAACCGTCATCGCGACGATACTCGTTGCATGTTCTGTTTAGTAAAGAATTGAAATAAATGAATATTTATATTTTTTCTGATCGCATCAATCAAGACTTAGTACGAAGCATTGTTTAGTAAAGAGTTTAAGTAAATGAATAATTATAATTTTTCTGATCACCTCATTCAAGGCTTGTAGCTCTAGGTTTGACTCTAGGTCACTGGTAGTAGCAACGCAGAAGTAACTCGCTTAGCTAATAGTTCGATTTTAAAAACTGCCTGGCAGAACGGCAGGTGGCTTAATCTTCAAAGGAGAGTAAACCCGATAAAATTGCACGCATTTTCCGCAAGGAAACCAGAGTGCTAAGTGTGAGTTTTTCTTTTCGCATTCGATCGTGAGCGCGTTTGGAGTTTACTAGGAATTTGTATGTGATTTGTACAGTGGCACCTAGTGGTAAACGTGAGAAACCAGTTTACCACTAGATGGCGCTGTACAAATCACATACAAATTCCTAGTAAACTCGAAACGCGCTCACGATCGAATGCGAAAAGAAAAACTCACACTTAGCACTCAGAGTGCTAAGTGTGAGTGAGTAGTAAACGTGAGAAACCAGTTTACCACTAGATGGCGCTGTACAAATCACATACAAATTCCTAGTAAACTCGAAACGCGCTCACGATCGAATGCGAAAAGAAAAACTCACACTTAGCACTCAGAGTGCTAAGTGTGAGTTTTCTTTTCGCATTCGATCGTGAGCGCGTTTGGAGTTTACTAGGAATTTGTATGTGATTTGTACAGCGCCACCTAGTGGTAAACGTGAGAAACCAGTTTACCACTAGGTGGCGCTTTACAAATCACATACAAATTCCTAGTAAACTCGAAACGCGCTCACGATCGAATGCGAAAAGAAAAACTCACACTTAGCACTCTGATCTGAAATTTTATTTAACTTTCATAACTAGCTGGTACTTGCAACATAGATTGCGTGGCCCGAAAAAAATACTTTTAATAGAAATTTACTTTCAAAATGTTGCTTTTTATAAAATTAATAGCACATTAAATCGCCTCTGTAGTCTAGTAGTCCGGTTAGTTGATCACATGAGGTCCCGGATTCGATTCCCGGGTAGGCGAAATCAAAAATGTGTTTTTTTTTAGTTTTCTGATAACAAACAATGTTGCCCGGGAATTGAAAGGGCCCGGTTGGCAATACGTTTGCCACCTATCACATTGTGGGACCAAGTATCTTCGGCTAGTGGTGGGTGCACTTGTTGTACCTCTGTCTGCCTCTTCGGGGGCCAAATTACACGAATTAATTTCACCTCAAATTAAGCAAGTTACTTGTTTGTAATATAGGTGTCAGTGATACTAATACATATAAATGTTGACTGGTAAAAGGTTATAGGGTCACTGCGTCGTAACGCGACCGGCTCTAGTATGCGACCACCTGAGAGGCTAGGTTTCTTTAATCAAAGATTTTCAAACCTTTTAAACCTTCCCTGGACTTCAATTAATTCACCAAAATTAGCCAAAAAAGTTCTCAAGTTTTAGCTTGCATAATGAACAGCAATTGAGTTTTATATATATAGATAAAGTTATATTCGTGTGAGAGTGTCAAAAGAACGATAGTTTATGTATTGTTTTCCTTATTATTATTTTTTAAATCATATATAAAAATCTTAGGTCTGTACTACTTTATAAACGTTACTGTGCCAAATTTTATACTTATTTTTTCGTAAAAAAGGTAAAAATTTTCGCTTAACACCCATACTGACTAAAACTTCGTGCCACATGTTGCGCGCGACAGAAGAGAGGTTTGACCAAATAAGAAAAATTCATATCTCAAAGATGAAATTAAGGTAATTTATTTTGGAAATATCTGCGAAATCTTATTTGTAAATGTTGTGATGCAACTGAAACAAAATGTAGAATAAATAATGGAACTTACCTAGGAGAGTTGAATAGTAATTCACTCTACAAAGTAGAAGTCCTTTGTAAAGAATGAACGATTCACCCTTTATAAAGTGAAGTGGTATTCGATAATCCTTAAGATGCTTCGGTTACGAAGTGAAACGTGCGTTGAGTACATAACTTGTAAATTATTGCCTTTTGCTACTGCCGTGGGTGAAAGTGTGGTGGACGTGGGAGGACTATTGTACCGCTGAGGTCTCTGGTTCGTCTCATTACTTACATTACCTTTTCTTTGCAAAAGAGCAGTTACACACAAGATTTCGCAGAAATTCGCAAAATAAATAAAATACCTTAATTTCGTCTTTGAATTATGAATTTACATAAAGTAACGCTTGAATTTATAAAAAACATATCTCATTTAATGTCACGACAAGTACACCGTGGTCCCAGGAACATTTTTAATTTTTATTAATAACGAGCTGATTTTTTGTAAAAAGCTTTGTTTTGACGAGATGCACATCTTTTCTCCTTTAGAAAAATCTCGTATCGGGTAAACTAATAAATTTAGAGGGCTTCAAACATGTTAATTTGGTGAAGGAAAAATATTGATCAATAATAATAATTAGTCAATATTCAAATCGCAAAAATTTTATGAAAAATCGATAAACTTTTGTTCTACACAGTTTATGGTTTTTCTGACAAGCCCTCTGGCAACTCCAAAGATGCGGGAATTATGAGATTTTTAAATTAGTTAGTTAAAAAAATCTAATTTTCACCAGATTTTCACACAATAGCTTGGTGATTATTATTATTATAATTCAAGGGTAACTTTGTCCTACACGTTAAGTGGAAACCTTCTTAGTCTGACACTCTAAAGATGTAGTTTTTACGGCTACGGTTTTCTTTTTTACCTAGGTACCTTTATTAGCAGGTACCCGATTCGATTTTGGAACGAAGTTCCTTATCTCGCGTTGTGAAAGGGGACTAGACGGAAAAAATTCTTACGAAAAGTTGTCACGACACTTTTTGCTATAGTAAGGTAATTGTAAGCTGTGCCGCGTGCGGATGTTTCTCTGTCTGTGTCTCTCTCTCTCTCTTATAGAAAGCAAGCCAGATATTTTCATTTCTATTTCGCATTGAACAGTATGGTGTCGCGACGATTATTTTTGTTGTGTGTATACAGGTTTTTTATAAATAATAATAAATGGAACTTTGTTCCATCCGGGTGCCCCTTGACACCTCTCAAGTTTTTTTTTAAAATTTAGCGTAGATTTTATAATATTTAAATAAATGATTTTATAATATTTAAATAAATTATTTTATAATATTTAAATAAATTTTAAAATATTTAAATAAAAAAAATTCAGCTTGTTAAAAATGTTCCTGGGACAGTGGTCTAAAACTTTTCTTGATGCGTCGAAATCTTCGGCGCGAAAATAATATGTTTTTCTGATTAGTCAAACTTCTCTTCTATCGCGCTCGACACACACATGGTTATCTTAAGCGAGCAGATCTATTCTTATTATTCTCTCCGGACCAACAGCTGAGTAAAAGGCTTTTCACAGACCATATAAATACCTAATAGACACGGTGTTGGCTCGTATGAGCGGCTACGCATACTACGCATTTAAAGTATGTAAATGTCAAACGCTTATATCGTAAAAAATTGAAATATGCCATATTGTACTATTTTATCGTGTCGAATAAAAAGCTAAGGCTTAAGGAATACATTTGTGATTTTATTTCATCGGTTTATAACTGTGTTTCTCTGTGTAAATGAAAGTGACGTTGAGAACCTAAGAAATTTGAAAGGCGTATCCAGTTTAATTCGTGGTCGAACCCTATATAACTTTTCCATCTAAGATGATTATAGATAATAGTAAACCTTTTTATCATTCGTATTTATTCAGTCTGTTTACTTTCCAGATTATTATTTAAAAACAATGTTCGCATTTAACATATTTATATGTGCTTTTCGTGCGGTAAATAAAGCAGAACGCTAACGGATTTCTTCGATCTAATTACCAACGACCGTTATAGAAATTAATGTCGACTCATTGTGTTTCGGACCAGGGGTATATACATATATGCACACATAATGAGTAAATTTACCCTTTATTATGTTACATTTATATTCACGTCAAATTCCTTGCAAGTTAGGTAAAGAGAAACGAGTTTCAGTCATACATCAATCTGACAGCAAATATATATAATCATATAAATACACCGCTTTTTAAGATTTTTGATATCTTGATATATTTAGGTTTTTATTTAATAAAGCAAGATTTTGTCCGACATTGTTATAAATGTGCGAATTAAATTTTTACACTGGTATCCCCGAATTTGAAAAAAACAAAGTAAAACGTATTAAAAACTCGACATTCATATTTAATCAAAAAAATTCAGAAATCGATTTTATACCAGATCTCCACGTTTAAGAGGTCCTAGGAAATATTACCAACTATTTTCACGATGACGTTAGTATATATGTATGTATGGATGCACGTGTGTCTGTATGTATATAAACATTTCATAAGTTTTGAACGGCTCGATCGATAAAAACTCGTTTAGTGGTATTTGATAGGGATCTGTCAAACTTAACCCAGCAGATTTAAAAAAAAAAATATATTTTTTTTTAATATAACTTCCAAATTAATGTACTCATTGTTTACAAAATCAGCTCTTTTCTTTATAAAACTGCATCTAATGTCGTAAATTGCATATAAATCTGTTAATCCGTTCGGAAGTTATCGTTTATGAAAAATTTTGAAAAATTGTTTTTTTACATAACCTCAATTTTTTTTACATAACCTCAAATTTTTTTTAACAAACTGCATCAAATGCCGTTTCAAAAATTAAAATCCAATCAAGTGTTCAAAAGTTACAGCTTTTCAAATAATAAATTATCTTGTTTACAACAAACTTCATATTTTTATTTTATTTTAAATTAACTTTCATACTGATATACCAATTAAAATTATTAAAACTATCGTGAGACATTGTTAACTATTAATTAAAATCGGCTAAACTCAGTCCAGACGAGACGCTACCGAGCGAACGTCTAACTCACCTGAGGAAGGACCTTATATAGGTCCGAAACTAGTCAGAACCTACGCCGATTAAACGTGAGTGTACCCGTTTTTAATTAATAGATATACGAATTGATTTAAAAAGATAATCAGCTCTTCTTCTTAAAAAACTACGTCAAATATCGTAAGTTGGATGAAAATCAGTGGTTCATTAAGGATTGAAATTTAACTCTAGATTGAACTTTTAATTTTTTAACTCTGAACATATAATAAAATCGCAGGAAAGTCAAAACTGTACATTGAATATTTTTTAAAAGAATACTTGGGGCGTGATCTACAATCGATATCGAAGCCAAAAATATAGTTTTTAGAATTTTTGTCTGTTTGTCTATTTATCTGTTTGTCTGTATGTATGTCCGTGTTAAACTCAAAAAGTACTGCATGGATTTACTTTAAATTTTGTATGAATATTACAAATAGGTCGGGTCAACATAAAGGCTACATATTATCACGCTATCACTCTGCCTCCCGGTTGCCTAATAAATTTGACAAAATAATGCATCGCTATCTATCGGTAGCGCTGATTTATGACTATAGCGCCAATTGACGTTGTTACACCGGTTTATTGCAAATAATAACTGAATTTTTAACTCACTAAGGTTTTTGAATATCTTATCTGAATAGCAAATAAGTAGAAAGTTCATCTGATAAAAGATAGCCGCATAGCTTATATACACAAAATTTATTAATGGAACTTTGACCCGTGTCCAATTTAATGTAAAAGAACGATTACATCAGAAAAAAATCTGTAAGCCGGTTGACCCTGCAGATCATCTCTGAACCTGAAACTCCCTTCTTACTAGGTACTAGCTGTTGCCAGCGACTTCGTCCGCGCGGACTTCGTTTACTCCGTACAGCTCCTCTCCCGTAGGTGATAGCGTGATAATATGTAGCCTATATGTTGACCCGTCCTGTTAGTAATATTCTTGCAAAATCTGAAGTAAATCCATGCAATACTTTTTGAGTTTACCCCGGACATACATACAGACAGACAAAAATTTTAAAAGCTATATTTTTGGCTTAAATATAGAATGTAGATCACGCTCCAAGTATTCTTTTAAAAAAATATTCAATGTACAGTTTTGACTTTCCTACGATTTTATTATATGTGTAGATAAATTACGTGTCACGTTGTTTGTCCGCGGTGGACTTCGTAACTACAGAAGCGATTTTAATCAAATTTTGTAGATACCTATTGTTTAGTCCAACTTAAAAGATAGGATAGTTTATATCTCAATTGACCCCCCCCCCCCCCTCTCTCTCAAGTACACTATCAAAATCAGTTACGTTATATGATGATCTGTTTAATATTTCTCATATATTAAAAACATTATTCTAATGTATCTAATAATGATTAGCACTGTAAAGCTTAATCTATATTTCTATATTAATATTATAAATTCGAAAGTTTAGATGTTTGGATGGATGTTTGGATAGATATTTGGATGTATGTTTGTTAGTCAATCACGCAAAAAGTACTGAACGGATTTAAATGAAATTTGGCACACAGGTAGATAATAACCTGGAATAGCACATAGGTTACTCTTTATCCCGGAAATCCCGCGGGATTCACCAAAAAATGTATAATGCAGCGGGCTGCACGCAGCAGCTAGTAATTTATAAACGAGTCTCTTAACCGAAAAACTGTTTTCACAAACCTACAATACTTTTGAAAACCTACCTAACGATACCTCGCAATATGGGGTAACCGATATAAAAAAATTAACATCCCCACCTAACATGTAGAGTAACTAACCGAAAAACAATATTTTTCCAGATTTGATATTACCACTTTGTTGCTGTGAGAAATATGTATGTTTGTAATCCCTATTTTTAATATGTATATTCATGTCAAATCACATATTTTAAGTACTAAGGATCTCTGAGCTAAACTGCGGACTGACGCACAGACGGACGGATAAACAGGCGAACGGACATACGAAACTATAACGAAACTATATACGAAACTATAAAGGTTCCTAGTTTAATTTGGAACCAAAAAAATTAGGAATAAAGACGAAAATTATCTGCAATGATTTTTATATCCATTTATTTCATTTGCTACTATTTAAAATAATATATACCTGTTCTGGGTCTATATATATTATTGCTTAGAGCTGACAAATTTAATCTGCTCAGAAAATACGATACATTTATCGTAATAATTTTCTCAGTTATATAAACTGGAAGTGTCCGGTTAGGCAAATCAATACTACTTTTTGTTGGTGCGGCCATAATAAGTAGCTAAGAGCAGGCAGTTAGCGCCCATTTCCCTTTACTTCCTTCTTTTTATATAACGTAACTTTTGAATGAAACTGTTGATTATTTCATATTGATTTCAATAAAAGCTTAAATCGGTTTTTTGATTGCAGGCTAGTACTTGTCGTTAAGCGCGGTTGCTAACAGTTTTTTAAATACTATCTGTACCCGCGACTTCGATCTCGTGGAAAAAATTCTAAAGAAAGCCCCGGGGCTTTACCTGCATAGTTCCCGTTCTCGTGGGATTTCAGGGATAAAAACTATCCTACGTCTTTTCTCGGGTCTCAAATTATCTTTATAATAAATTTCATCCAAATCAGTTCAGCGGTTTAGGCGTGAAGAAGAAACAGACAGAGTTACTTTCGCATTTATAACATTAGTATGGATTTAGGCACATAACATCAAAAATCAAAAATAATAAGTTAACAGAAACAATAGACCAACTGCCGTTGTGCCAGGCAAGTCGTAAAAGGCTACCAATTGGCTGTACGTGTCACTACCGTCGCGATCGTGAGTAATAGGAGGTAGAGTTCCGCAAAGTCTCATTCTCAACGCAATCCGGTATTTGGTACCACTGCTTTACCCATTCCCGCCGCAATGGCGTCAATATTTGTCATTGTCGTGTTTCGGTTTGGAGGGTATGGTAGCCGGTAGATTTATACATGTGGCATTGACGTCCCGCTACACAGATAATAACACACACACACACACACAATTAACATCTTTAGATTAAGATAACATCTAGAGGCGATGTTTTCTTAATCCGGAGGAGTGTCTCCATCAGGAGGGCCATCTGTCTATTTGCTATCTAATGAAATTTAAAAAACGATATGGTTTTCTGATCTTAAATTGCTTAAGTGAATTTTTTTGACTTACAGCTTTTTTGGTTAAATTTTTCTATCCGTCATATATTGTAAATAATAATTTTCGAGATTAAGTCTTGTCGTAGTAATATTTTTCTATATCATAAGATAGCAACCAGTAGATGGCTTTCCCGATGAAAAGCACCATAGACGACAATGATGTTAATAATGTGTTGCTATGGATTGAAGGACGGTAATGCCCCTTGTAAAAGTTTACCGTCCAAACCGGAACGTAATAGTGATAAGCATTAACGCTATTGCGTCAGGAACAGCTAAGGTATTGGTACCAAAGCCTGGCGCGATTTTGCTAAACACAACCACGAAGTGGTCACGCTAGTAGTGACGCGAATATACAGTTCGCCTTTTACGAATTGATGACAGATAACCCATTTTTTTTTATAGTAGAGGGGGCAAACGAGCAGATGGTGCACCTGATGGTAAGTGATCACCGCCGCCCATAGACATCCGTAATACCGGGGGTATTGCAGCTGCGTTGCCGGCCTTTTAAGAATGAATAAGCTCGTTTCTTGAAGGTCCCTAAGTCGTATCCATTCTTAGAAGATGACCCAGACTGACACTAAAAGAAAATAAGAACCTGTAAGTTGGTGTAAACCATTGATATAAAAAACCCAAGATGCACAGTCCCGAACAAAATTGACACTCAAAAGTTAGTCCAAGATCCCAGAGCTGCCAGACGTCACGTATTTTCTGACGGATGAAATGTGGACGATAGAGTAGTGTTAGTATGTACTATGATCGTATGCCTACCTGCTAGCTTGGTCAAACGGCCAATTTTCAGGTATCAGGTAATCAAGGTACATAAAAACATTACTTACTTCACGTAAATTCTCCTGGCTGATTTTCATATATGTTTTCGAGTGTATAGTTAAAAATAAATTGTCAATACTCCCAGACACTTTCCGTCGGCCATATTGCTTGACAGACGCTTTAAGGGTCTCAAAATAATTAGTTAACTTCACGTAAATTCTGACGCTCCATTTTTATATATATTCATCCGACAAGAATTTTAAAACCTTTGACAAGAAGACAGACCGATCCAAGGGGCCAATCATCCCCTAAACTAAATTTTAATATCTCTGTGAGTGGGAGCGCGAGAGCATTATCTACGCGCATGAGACTGAGTTAGCCCGACTGCGCTGTTAAGGCCATGAAAATTACTTGAACAGATATTTTATAATTTTTAGAACTTTTGTTGACAAGTAAATTATGGCAACAAAAATAAGAAAAAAATTGACATATAATAAATAATACTAAAGTTAGCCGACATTTTTAATTTTTTTTTTTCAATTTATTAATTAGAACTAAAAAATATTTTTTTAAAAATAACACAAGGTTTTTCAAATTTTTTACAAATGAATTTTTTTTAAATAATTTTTTCAATTAAAAAATTCTAAAAATTTTTAGATGTCGGCTAATTTACTTTCATTTTTTTTAATAATTATATTTAATTAATATGATTTTTAAATAAAATAAAAAAATGGTCAGGTGACAGCTAACTTTATTGTAATTTAAAGGCCCTCTTGAGGCCAACAACTAAATTTTTTAAAATTTGGGAGTGCCAAATAAGTATTCAGTATTCTGCCGTGCTCCCTTGAGTAATATTGTTCTGTGCTGCCGTGTCTGTTGAGTGCAGCTGTGACTATGTGATATGTGGCAATCCTGTTGCCAAACGAGCACTAATCCAATTCCAGGCAATTCGTTTTTATCAGAAAATTGATAAAAAATATTTTTGGATTGCCTGATCCGGGAAACCAACCAGGGACTTTATATAGTCAATGGCAACACCGAGCCTACAGATAGACTGATATACAATAGACAACAAAGGTAATTAATACAATAATTTATTTAATGAACAACCACATCAAAAATACCAACGGGATTCATATCCCGGGCCTCGTTGATTGCGTAGTCTGGTTCGCTAACCACCCGACCAACAAGACGGTCAAATATACGACTTTAGGAGAATTGATTGAATATTGAATAGCTTAGTGTAAGAAAATGTAAAAAAAATTGAAATATTCCCTTAATACGTTCACAGGCTTATGACTGACAGCTTTTTGGAATTTTTAATGCATGTATTATAATATGACCTTAATGCTGGCATATTTAGCAGTCGCCCTTCGCAGTGTACTTGTCCCAAATCTCAAAGGATTAGTACATTGTATACGTATTCACGGACGCGTACGCGTGATACTTTTAAATACTCGATACGCTTTTGCCTCTTTGACATTACTAAGTCGTATGTGTAATCGGGGACGCGTACGCTTACAGTACTTCTAAATATTCGATACTCATATATTCTATGACTGAATGCTTAGTTTGGAGACTTCTTAGTTGAAACCTAGTATAGAGACCTGTTCCCGTAAATACATCTCATCTCTACTTAACAGCGCAGTCGGTCTCACTCAGTCTCATGCGCGTAGATAATGCTCTCGCGCTCCCACTCACAGATATTAAAATTTAGTTTAGGGGATGATTGGCCCCTTGGATCGGTCTGTCTTCTTGTCAAATGTTTTAAAATTATTGTCGGATGAACATATATAAAAATGGAGCGTCAGAATTTACGTGAAGTTAACTAATTATTTTGAGACCCTTAAAGCGTCTGTCAAGCAATATGGCCGACGGAAAGTGTCTGGGAGTATTGACAATTTATTTTTAACTATACACTCGAAAACATATATGAAAATCAGCCAGGAGAATTTACGTGAAGTAAGTAATGTTTTTATGTACCTTGATTACCTGATACCTGAAAATTGGCCGTTTGACCAAGCTAGCAGGTAGGCATACGATCATAGTACATACTAACACTACTCTATCGTCCACATTTCATCCATCAGAAAATACGTGACGTCTGGCGGCTCTGGGATCTTGCTCTAAGTGTCCCTAATTTCATTTGAATAGTTATAGATATGACGTAGAAAAACATACGTCTTTGCATATCCAACCTTAAGCACAAGGTTTATAGTTGTTTTTACAAAGCAACGTACAAAAAGAAATAAAATTGACAGTGTTGCGACCGACGCGATTCTATTTAAAATGAGCGCACAATTTAAATTGTGCGCTTAGTTTTGGAGGACGTTTTTGAGACGTTGATTGTGTATCTTGGGTTTTTTATATCAATGTTGTGAACTGATAACCTCAATGAAGATTTAAAAAAATCGTTTTAACCGAGGTATGCGTGTACTACCACGACTGAAATTCGACTGAGAAGCTAACTAAAAATCAGCCATCCGTTCTGGTTGCTACTGTGACTGTTTTCGGATTTATATTAAATAAATATTATAAAATTGTAGTTTGCTTTTTTGTTTGGTTGTACGCAGTAATCTCGAAACTCGAAAACCGATTTAAATAATTATTTTTGAGTTGGATAGCCTGTTTATCGAGAAAGGTTATATGCTATATAACATCTTGCTACGACCAGTAGGAGCGGAGCAAATAAAGTCCGCACGGACGAAGTCGCGGGCAACAGCTAGTATGAAATATTAGTTTTATAACATGAAAGTTTTATGAAAATATATTATTTGTGTGAATTAGGGTCTAAATAAAGTAATTATTTGACGTATAAATAGCTTTTTAATTATTTTTAAATATGTGTACACCCTTAACACACCTCGTGATGGCGTCGTTGCAAAAGTGCGTACTGCTTTCCAATCATTAATTAATTCCTCCCATTCATACCAGGATTCGTTCACAAATCACTTTATCTTTTGTAAAGCAGAATCAACAGTGGTAAGCGTCCTGATAACCACTGAGTTGCGATCTCAGGGTGCCCTGGGGGAAAAAACTATCTTGAAACCAGCAACGAAATTAATGAAAAGTATATAGGAGGTGAAGGAAAATACATTCTATCCCTCCCCTTTTAGCAGGAAACAGTAAAATGGTAAAAGCATAAAGAACGCTACGAAATGAGACTTTTACAATCACAAGCTTAAGCCTAATTGCTTTTGCACCGTGGTAGTTCAGAAATTGAGGACCTACTAAAATGGCCTACTTAATTCTGCTTCTTGTCGTAAGTATGACAAAATCGCTTGAAAGCACGGAAGTTTCTGTGTTTCCACAAGGTAGAAGTAGTAGATTATGTCGGGTATATATCGAACACTATCAAGCATTTGACTACATTCGTTTTGCCAGAGATTACACTCCCAAATAATGTGATGCGAAGTTTGTTCATATTTACAATTTAATGTAGAGCACTCGCAAAAAGGATAAGTAACTAATAATTTAGCTTAAAAATTACTGTGTCTATTGAGGAACTGCGCAACACAATGGTCTATTTCTAACCACGTTTTACTTAAGCGTTTCCGGATGCATGGGAAAAAGTTATTCAAATGCCGTCCTTTGGTTGAATAACACCCACGCAACTGCCATTCATTAAATAATTCATAAGTAACGTCGATAACAGGGTTAAAAGGCGACATATTTTTCTTTGAGGTTGCGGGTTGATAAATTCTGGGTTAGTGTGCAGCACAGACATATTCGATGTAAATATTAATGTAAATAGTTTATATAAGGCAGGATAAATTCAATAATTCGTTTAGTTTGTAAGTTTCTTGTAATAAATAATGTTCGCTTTCGTGTTTTATTCGCCCTAAGACCTACATACAGCTTTGTTGTACAGAAATAATAAAGCTTTATGTAGTTAAGTTGTTTACCTATAGGCATATTACGAACAAAAGGGGTTCCACGCAGTCGACAAAATTACGAGTCGACTTTTGCGAGATTGTATTTATATGCGGGAATCCAGAATTACGAAAAGTGCAAAATTCTTTGTGAAAATGAATGTTTTTCTATTGTAACTAGTATGTAAAATGTAAGTATAAGCCTTAGGCATATGTGCACGCACTTTTTGAGGGTATAAAGATAGATAACAGGATAGTACGACCTGAGAAGGCGTACAACTCTGTAATTGTAAGAGTTTCCAAGGTCCTGTGAGAACGTACAATGTATATAACACTCTTTTTTGTTATTATATAAGTTTATTTGTGTTAAATCTTTGTACATAGATAAGAAATAACACATTGTAATTAGATTTCGGTAGGTCTTAGGGCATTATGTACTTTGTTTTGCATATATTTGTAAAAAGATGGTACCGTTGCACTCGCTAGAGGGCCACACTAGATAATAAGAGGTAGAAGAAGCTACCTAAGATAAAATAATTATGATTAGATTACGAAATATAGGATTTAACAAATCCCAGACATTGTGGCGCAACGCGTGGCGCCACCCGTCTTTGTCGGCTTAAGCCGCCCGTCTGGCCGCGGGCTATAAATATCGAAGAGCGCGGCCATACAATCAGTTCCGTTCCGATCTACAGTTTCGTTACGACATAAGAAATAAGTTTCCCAGACAAGTTCCTGGGCTTTAGTATTCTTAAAGGCTTTAGAGTAGGGCAGTGTTAGGGAAAGTACTGGCTCTCTCATACAATAGGAATATTTGCAACGGTGCTAGCTTTATTGCTATTTACGTTTCGTTTCAATAAAGCACCTTTGCAACGAAAAGTTGTGGTCTCGACTTATTCTTCCCGGTTCCCGGCTCACGACCAAAGCACTACGGCTGGTGGGGCGTTGAAGAAGAAGAACCAGATCTACAGTCCGCTGGCTCCCCCGGCTGTAGTGTACAGTTACTAAAATTCCTAGAATTATAATACATTGAAGCCCGATGCTGAATTTCTAAGTCCCGCCGTGTTGGTCCCGGCCTCCTTTGAAGAATAGGCCAACTGCCGTTCTGCCAGGCAGGTCGTAAAAGGCGACCGATTGGCTATCGAGTCACTACCATCGTGGCTACTAGGTGGTAGAGTTCTGCATTGTCTCGCCCGGGTCTGGTACCACCGCCTTACCTATTCCTGCCGCAATAGCGTCAGTGCTTGTCGCTGTCGTGTTCCGGTTTGGAGGGTAAGGTAGCCGGTAAACTTATGCATGTGGCATTAGACCTCGCCACAAGATAGCAACGCATCATTAACATCTTTGGTGTCTATAGGCGATGGTTGACTCTCAGGAGACCCATCTGCTTGTTTACTATGTCATGATATAAAAAAAAATATCTAAAAGACACCAGATAAAACGGATAGGTAAAGCTTCGGAGCTTACAGTGCGATATGCTTTATGTAGAAATATTAATTCTTGGCACTGATTTTAAAGTAATTTTACGGAATTAACGTATATAGAAAAATATACGAAACAGACATTTAAGAGAAGATTTTTCGTAAAGCGGAATTTTTAACACAACTATTATCAAATATAGTTAAATATAAAAATATATATACTACCTTCGTTAACATATTGTAATTGTCAATTTCAAAAATCACGGCGATGATTTGTTTTGCAATCAGGGTGCAATAATACATGAAGCTGATTGAAGATATGTAATAAATATTTATAGTAAAATAATACAAGTATTATAACACATATAATGATTATTTTACGTTTATGCTTAAATAGTTCATATTATATTATGAAAATCTGTTTATGTTTAAACAGGTCATATTGTGTAATGAAAATCTGTTTATATTTAAACAGGTCATATTATATAATGAAAATCTGTTTATGTTTTAACAGGTCATATTGTGTAATGAAAATCTGTTTATATTAAAACAGGTCATATCTTCTATATATATAAAATTCTCGTGTCACAATGTTAGTCTCCATACTCCTCCGAAACAGCTTGACCGATTTTGATGAAATTTCGTATGCATATTCAGTGGGTCTGAGAATCGGCCAACATCTATTTTTCATCCCCCTAAATGTTAAGGGTTGTCCACCCCTAAAATTTTTTTTTTTACTTTATGGACAATTTTTTTTATTTTTATTTTTTTATGATTCAGCATTAAAAAATACATATAACTCTACATTTTTACCCTTCTATCACCAACCCTTATTTTTTTATTAAATAATTTATATGGCAAAACAACGTTTGCCGGGTCAGCTAGTTATATAATAAAAATCTGTTTATGTTTAAACAGGTCATATTGTGTAATGAAAATCTGTTTATATTTAAACAGGTCATATTATATAATGAAAATCTGTTTATGTTTTAACAGGTCATATTATGTAATAAAAATCTGTTTATATTAAAACAGGTCATATTATATAATGAAAATCTATGTTTAAACAGGTCATATTATGTAATGAAAATCTGTTTATATTTAAACAGGTCATATTATATAATGAAAATCTGTTTATGTTTAAACAGGTCATAGTATGTAATGAAAATCTGTTTATATTTAAACAGGACATATTATTTAATGAAAATCTGTTAATATTTAAACGGGACATATTATATAATGAATATTTAAATTAATATTTAAATAGGTCGTATTGTATAAAATGTAAGTTACTTATTATGGTAAGAATGAGCCGTCTTGGTTTTTCTTTCTTAAAGTGACCCACCCTCTTACATAAGATCGCAGTATAAGTAATACAGCTGTTACATATTGTCCGGTGGAAGAGTTTCCAAGACCCAATTACCTTTTTCGTATATTTCCTTTTCCTTGATTCCATAACTTCCTTTTCCTATTTATAGAATTGTGCAATTAACAAGTAAGAGATAACCATCGCCTATATACATGAAATATTTTAATGGTCTGTTGCAATCTATGTGGCTGGTTACAATGCCTTGTAAGTTTCCTGGTTACCATAATTTCTTAACCGAAACACGACAGTGTTAACTACAAACCACATAAATACTAATAGACACGCCATTGGGAAGAAAATGTGTCGCTGCGCATATGAGCAAATGGTCCTATCACTGTCGATAATTTCATACATTTGTAAATTAGAAATAAATCATGTTGTACTGTTTTATCGCACCGAATAAGATGACATGGTTTATAAATTTCCCGTGAAGTGATTTTATTTTATCGATAAATAGTATAACTGTATTTCTCTGTGTAATTGCTAGCTACACTGGCAAACTAAGAAATTGTCTTAAAAGGCGTATCCATTCAATCCGCGGGTGACGAAATAGGAAAGGAAAGTTGCAAAATTCGCCAGTTGTTCCTAGTAGCCGTTCGCCTTTTACGAAATGCTTGGTACAAAGGCAGATCTGCCTGGCAGAAAGAGAAACCATCGCCGATAGACACCAAAAATGTTAATAGTGCATTGCTATCCGTGTAGCGGGATGGTACACACATAAGTCTACCAGCTACTTTACCCTACAAACCGGAACATGACAATGACAGACATTGACGCTATTGCGGTAGAAATAATTAAAACGGTGGTATCATTCACCTGGGTGAGACGTTGCGGAAACCCTACCCTAGCCTATAGACACTAAAGATGTCAATGGTGCGTTGCTATCTTGTGGCGAGGTCTAATGCCACATGCATAAGTTTACCGGCTACCTTACCCTCCAAACCGGAACACGACAGCGACAAGCACTATCGCTATTGGGGCAGGAATAGGTGAGGCGGTGGTACCAGACCCAGGCGAGACAATGCAGAACTCTACCACTTAGTAGCCACGATGGTAGTGACTCGATAGCCAATCGGTCGCTTTTTACGACTTGCCTGGCAGAACAGCAGCTGCTCTATTCTTTAAAGTGGGCCAACACGGAGTATTAATGTATCTCAATAAAAAGCCGCGTAATCGCAATTGACAAGAACCGCGAATTGGACATTATATGCAAAACTCTATACCTAAATATCGTTCTATAACTCAGCCCTATTGGTGTTTAAAGTATGCAGATTGCATATGCATAGAATTATTAAGCAAGCCATGTGCATGTTGCATTGCATGGACATGTTGGACTGGGCTCCTTTGAAGAGCAGACCATCTGCCATTCTGCCAGACAGGTCGCAAGAGGCTTCCGATTGGCTATACGTGTCATTGGCTATACGTGTGATCTGGAGATGAAGCTAAATGAGTGCTACTGAAACTCACATGTAGAATGTAAAAAGAGATAAGATACCTAGTAAAGTTCGGACTCGTTATTTTTAATGTTTACTTTCCATTCCATATAATGTCGAAGATCTGAAGATGGAGCCGTAAGAGTGCCATTGTAACTCATAGGTATAAAGTGCTAATACAGTGGAGTTTGGAGTCGTTTATATTGTTAGAGTAAGTTCTTTCTCATGTTAATAAGGCTCTGAATATTGAGCTGAAAAAGTGACCAATGTCATTTTTTTAGCAGCAGCAGCAAATTTTGCATCTAGATTTGGGAAGTTCCAATAAACTTCCCAAATCTAGATGCAAAATTTGCTCGTCTAGTTTAGGAGTTCACTATCAATTGCAGATAGTGAACTTCTAAACTACACGAGGTAATTTTTTTGAATTAGCACTTAATTGTTTTGTATTGGCAAACACTTGGTGCTGAATTATTTTCAAGGTCTAATAATGTAACTGGAAGGTGACCATGAGAACTCCTCAACTAAATAAGATAAACCATTCGAAATTAGACTCATTTATTCAGTTTCAAATAACTAACTTTAGCCGTAAAGAAAATAATATCTATACATATAATAAAATCGTAGGAAAGTCAAAACTGTACATTGAATATTTTTTAAAAGAATACTTGGGGCGTGATCTACAATCGATACAGAAGCCAACAATGTAGTTTTTAGAATTTTTGTCTGTTTGTCTGTTTGTCTGTATGTATGTCCGGGGTAATCTCAAAAAGTACTGCATGGATTTACTTCAAATTTTGCATGAATATTACTAACAGGTCAGGTCAACATATAGGCTACATATTATTACGCTATCACCTAAGGGGGAGGAGCTGTACGGAGTAAACGAAGTCCGCGCGGACGAAGTCGCGGGCAACTGGTAGTATAATATATGTGTCTTTAATATCATGTATATCTCATAAATACAATGTGTGTAATGTTTATTTTTATTAATTTATTGTATTTCTAATGCATTTTATTTTTTCAGGTTAGTTTACTTAGGTTTCTGCAGTCCTCCACGACATAAACTTTCATACGCGGTCATTCGCGTGATTGTCTTCAAAAGAGGTACCTACAAAGCTTACCCTTCATGTATTAATTTATAGATACTCGTATAAAAATACTAGGAAGTTCCCTCAATTTATATATTTTGGAATTCTTTATTTTATTCTAAGTGTATATAACTTGTGTGCTAAATTGCAAAATCTGTCCATTTGTTTCACTGTAAGTGAATATATATGTACATAAAATTCGCATTAATGATATTAGTACAACTTTAAGTGTTAAATGTAAGTAATATACTCGTAATTGTTTATCTGCAAATTCAGCGTGCTTGAATAAATTACCTACTTCTAAAATTATTTAGTTCCAAGAACATTTTGAGTAGCATTCATTAAATTTACTAAGATTTGCTAATGCTAACTTTGTTTGCAAGAGATTTTAACGTAACCAGTTCAGAAATACAGAGATTAAAAATATGTTAACGTTCCCTCCGTATAAATAATGAGTATTTGTCTGTTAGGCAGTTTTAAAACGTAAATAATAATTATTTTTACGTCGTTATAAAGTATCAGCGTAGTAAATGTTGACATCAATTTTGAATTACTTTATGCCAAAACCCCTAAATAGACAATGCCAGCTGTTCCCGCGACTTCGCGTGACGCTCACACATTACATCGATTTAGTCGATCGGATAAAAAAGAACCTTGCATTACTCCGTGATAATAAAGTTTTGTACTGGTAAAAGAATTTTAAAATCAGTTTGCTGGACATTTTGAGTTTATCCCTAACAAACAAATGCTCTTTATAAACCATTCTAATATTATATATTGTTTTATTATTTATAATAATTTTAATTATATTATAAATAATATTATAGAACAAATTAATAATTAAATAATATATATATATATATATATATATATATATATATATATATATATATATATATATATATATATATATATATAACATTAAAATAATAAAAGGACTGAAAAAGGATAGTCAAGGATTACTTAATGAAGACTTCAACCTCTAACTTTTGCGTTACGGTAATGCGCGTGCATCTTAAAATTTCACTCGCTGCCTAGAGAAATATTGCGTGCCTAAAGAAATTAAACTTCAAAAATCTCGAATGGATATCAATGACATATATATATATATATATATATATATATATATATATATATATATATATATATATATATATATATATATATATATATATATATACCATTATTGTGAGATACTTATATATATTACCTTTTCATTGATCTCCATTCCAAGAGATCAAGGTTCCAGGTCCAAGAAAAGCTCGGTTCCCAAGATATGGGTATGTGAAAAACCGAGCAAAGCTCGGTCAACCAGATATTATTTTTATTATGAATGCAAAAGTCTATCTGTCTTTTAGGCTTTCCCGGCTAATTCGTTGAACTTATTTCGATGAAATTAAAATATATTTTTACTTTTTAGGAGATATTTTGGAGATAATCATGGAAATATTTGAAGATCAAACGTCAAACATATGCTTGTTTTTTTTTTTCGAAAACCAGCCCCTAAGAGACTGAAATAGTGGATGAAAGGTTGTATGAAAGCCTATATGGACGACATATTGATCTATTTGCGGACGAAGCCGTCATATATAGTACTAGTAAACTTAAATAGACGAATAAACTCTTATAACAGGGACAAATAGTGTCTGAAAAAGGCTTGCATTGATCCCAGGTAGCAATAAATAAATTAGATTCATTTGATAAAATGATGACAAATCTTACAGTAAATAACTAAAGAATTAGTTTGAAATTTCAATGATTAAGTTAGCGGATACACCAGTAGTTAAATAGCAATGTGAAATCTAGATGGACCGGTTCGTGTGATATTCTCTCTACGTTACATTACCTGGAGGCGGCTCTAGATATTCAATTCTTGTATTGTTTTTATAGACAGATAGATGTCTTGAAATTAGTTAAAACTATGTGACATATTTTGGTATGTAGTCTGGAATTAAGTCAACATAATACACAACTGTACACTTGTTATGGTATGGTATATGAAAAGTATCATATACATACCATAACAAGTGTACATAGGTAAGGCGGTGGTACCCAACACATACGAGACTTGGAACTCTACCACCTTGTGGTGACAATAATAGTGACATATTAGTATAGTTCTAGCGTAATCTTTTTTAATTTTCATTTCAATATATACTTATAATCAGATTATTTTAAAAGCGTAAAATATATAGCTTATAATAAATAACAAATATCGCTGGACAAATTATCCGAACTGATCTAACCCCAAACTAAGTAATCTAACTCTAAACTAAGTAATTTATTTACTCATGATATGGGTGTTAGTCAACGATACTAATACATAGAAATACACATAAAAATACTGTAATACTGTAACGTATATAAACACGCAAACCCAGAAATACAAACATCTATGCTCATCACAAAAATGTCAGGAATCGAACCCGAGCCCCATCTATTCGTAATTTCGCTTAACACTCGACTAATAGGGCGTATCGTATGTTAATGTGACACTAGTAGGTACCATCCTTAATATCAGCCAAAATAAACGTTTACAAGTTGGTAAATAGAGTTTTGCAACGTTACGCCTGGCGTTGGTACCAAGTCTTATTCATTTCAAAATGAATGAAAAATTTGCTATTCAATATATTTTTTCGTTATTTTTTTCATCTTTTTTACATTCATACTAATAGTGATGCTCTATTAACATCTTTAATTAAGGTGCGTTTCTAACCGTGCGTAGATAGGCGATTATTATCTCATTCCATCACGAGAACCATCTTTTTTATTTTTGTTTATTAATAAAAGTACTTTTTGGTAAGCCGTTATATGTATGGAGTATGGGTATTGACATTGTCTCTATTCCATTTAAAGAATAAGTTAACTGTTTAATTGTAATTTCATAAAGGCTAAGAGAAGCTTATTGTGTCACTTGCATCGTGCATAAAAACTAGGTGATAAGGTGTTATAAGGTCTTGCCCAGCAGCAGGCTTAGGATAAGCAACACGATACAATTTTATCGATCCCTTTTCTCGACATTTATGTCACTTTCTCTATTTGCTAACGCATTTGACACTTGATTTGACATGATACTTCAAAGGAAAAGAAAATAATCATTATTACTCGACGGTAGTTATTTTCTCTACCGATCGAACGTCTTACCGTCGTTTTATCAAACAAAAAACAGTCGAGCAAACGTCACTTTCTCGATCGAGACGTATCTCGTGGTGTTTATCCCAGGCCTGCGGTTAGACCATCTACCGCTTTGTCTATTTCTACAAAATTAACGTAGCCGGTAAACTTACTCACATGGCAGTGTCATAAAAGAGCACCAATAAAGTTTTCGGTGTTTAAAATAACATTAGTTGTCACATTTCGTCATGAAAACCATCTACTTTAAAATACTTTTTTTACCGGTGGGAGGGATGCGCTGTGCCGCGCTTCCGGCTGCATGGATACCACCATATTGCTTGTTTCTCCCGTAAAACAGCTTTGCTGTGTTTCGGAGAGAATGGCAAGACAGGCCAGCAATTACTGGCACCGAGACTTAACACCTTATGTCTCAGGATAGGCAACACATAAACGAGCTACCTGGGCTAGTTTCAGCTAAACTAGTTTATGTTCATTAGTGACATCGACCACTTGCCATCAGATGGCACGTCTACCAGTTTGCCTATCCAACTGACATAAAAAATACAAATGAGTGATCTTCGTTCAAACATGTAAATGTGGTTGTTTCTCTTTAGAAAAATCTCAGTAACATACCGAAGTACTGAAAATGATCCAATTTTAGACCTCGATGTTTAGAAGGGCACGTAAAGATATCAGTTCCTAATATTTCAAGTAACAAATAATACTCTTTAGGGCTTTCAAATTTGGTTATCGTATTCTTTACCCTACTCCCGATGGGCAATTTAGTAAAGCGTGATAAAAAAGTGTAATACGATGTTATCTATTCATCTATATATATATATAATAAAATCGTAGGAAAGTCAAAACTGTATGTATCATTGAATATTTTTTTAAAAGAATACTTAGGGCATGATCTACAATCGATATCGAAGCCAAAAATATAGTTTTTAGAATTTTTGTCTGTTTGTCTGTATGTATGTCCGGGGTAAACTCAAAAAGTACTGCATGGATTTACTTCAAATTTTACATGAATATTACTAACAGGTCGGGTCAACATATAGGCTACATATTATCACGCTATCACCTACGGAGGAGAAGTTGTGCGGAATAAACGAAGTCCGCGCGGACAAAGTCGCTGGCAACAGCTAGTGATAAATGTTTATATATGAATGAATTACCTTTTAAAATTATATCTCCCTTACCCTCCCAATGGCACACAACAGCGATTAATAAATACGCTGTGTTATGGGTGTAGGTATGTAGGTACAACGTTAGTACAAATTTCGGGCGAGACGACGCTTCACCACCAACAAGATGGTACTAACTGGCACTAACTTAGTAGCTTTGCTAGTAGTCATAATGGTAGTATTACGTTTTGTCTTATCTCGTCTTCTATGTGATACAAGAGATTAAATCCGTTGTTAATCAACGGTTTTAATCTCTTGTGTCACTCTCGGGATCATTTTGTGTCTTCAAAATAATCCCAAATGAAAATCTAGACTCCGAGAATCAAAAGTCTAGATCTAGATAGGTGCATAGGCTAACTACTGAATCGTATTTAAAGCCGTTTGTTATTATAATTAAATTAATTAAATTAAATAAGGTAATGATGTGTAGTCTCCGTAATAATTATTTTCATACAAAAAAAATCATCCGGGCTCGGTCGGCCAAGTAGCTGAATTAGGTAAAACACGATAATTGTCAATTAGGCGTATTACTTAAATCGTAATGCCAAATTATCATAAACTTGTCCATAAGATCAGAAATACGTCGTTATGACAGAAAAAATCACCATTCATTAAACTGCAAGTTTAAATACCTACTTGACTCTGCAAGTTTAAATACTTGACAAGAAACTGAACCTTAATTAACTGATTAAGACTAATCTTATATAAAATTATGATATTATAAATCGTTGACTTGACTCAGCTTAATATTACATTAATTGTCCACAAAGTTAGTTTTCAGGCAGACTGAAGCACAAATGAAACACGATTACACGTTAGACACCTATATATATATATATATATATATATATATATATATATATATATATATATATATATATATATATATATATATATATATATATATATATATATATATATATATATATATATATATATATATATATATATATATATATATATATATATATATATATATATATATACGGTGACAAACGCAGTTACATATAATCACACTATCAAATCCTTTACGTCACATTTCGTAACCGTAGTGATATTTTTAACTCCCCGTTACGTATGTAGATAAGGAAGTTACTGATTTTGCCCCGATTTTCGAAAATCGAAATTTCACCAGATCTCCACGTTTTGAGATTCTGAGAAACATTTTCTGACTGAAAATAGTCAGAAACGTCAGTATTTCTGTATGTATGCATGTGTGTGTATGTGTGTGTGTGTGTGTGTGGGCATGTGTGCGTGTGTATGTAAACATCTCATAATTTTTGAACGGCTGGACCGATCGAAACGCAGTTAATGACATTCGATTGGATTAACTAAACTTAGACTTTCTGAAAATTTGAACCAAGTCGGCCCAGGAGATTATGAGAATTTTTTGAAAAAACCCCAAAAAAAACATTGGCGAAATAGTATTTTTTTATAACATAACTACAGATTAATGTACCGATTGAGTACAAAAACTAATCAGCTCTATTTCTCGAAAAAACGACGTCTTATACATAAATTGCATCAAAATTGGTTTATCCGTTTGGGAGTAATCGTTGACGAAAATTTTTGAAAAAAAATGTTTTTTCGACATAACTTCAAAATTTTTCAACCAATAATTTTTTGATATTTTACGATATTTTAGTACAAAAAACTACACTAAATGCCGTCTCAAAAATCAAAATCGAATCTAATTTTTGAATATTGCAATATTAAAATTACTTTGTTTTTAAAAAACTTACTTAATATTTTTTCTAAAAACTAAACTTTCAGACTAATAGGTACACCGATCGCAATGGGCTAAAAAATCTCATCAATTGTATAACAATTAATCATTTTGTTTGTGATTTATCAATGACGAAAATTTTTGAAAAAAGAAATGTTTTTTAACAGTTGATTAATTAGCTAAAGCAATATTTTAGACCTCAAAAATTGAAATGATTCGAAAGATCAAAATCGTCGTTTCCAAAATATACAGCTTTTCAAAAATTAATATACTTTATCAAAATAGATGTTTGAACTGAAAAAAACTATGCTTATTTTATTTTACTCTTTTGAGCTTATATACCTTAATTTAGCAGAAAGTTACAGTGATGGCTCGCAGTGTCAACCGTTTACAGATTTTTTTAAATACATTATATTTACTAAAATTAACGGATCATGTAGATAGATATACACTGTCCTGCTCTAGATCTTGAGAACAGCTCTACTTACCAAGCTCAAAAATCTATCCCACGCTACAATGCTGGTGAGCCCATGGGTTTTTAAAAACAATATGGTTTTCAAAATTAGCACATTAACAACAACAACGAAACGACACTTTAACAACGAACATGTGTACATCGGAATTTTATATACATATATACCTACACTTGATTATTTGCTATTATTGCCGTTTATAAAACGTAAATAAAATTCAGTAAATAAAAAAATTAATTGCATGAAAATAATATACCTACAATACGACACTTAAAACTATATGAAACTGCTGATAAAAAAAACACATAGACATGTTTACATCAACATCATTAAGTTTTAAAACAATTAAAACTAAATATGCTTTTATTTACTAATATTTTAGTTATAAATAAATTATTTTAGTGGTAATAGAAATTAAATTTAAAATGTGAAATTTTAAACTCTTATTTCCCTATTTCGTGACTTTATAATGTTAATAAGTATGAATAACTACACACATTCGTCTCTAATAATAAATAGTTTTATTAATTATATGAAAAAATACTAATTAGTATAAGAAATCGTAAAGTATACATGTAATTCCGTTTATGTTGATAATATGAAATTCCATATTAATTAAAACTTAAGAACTACTTTTTTACGAAGCAATCTTATATTTTTAATTAATGTCTAATAAATAATAAATGAACATTTTTTACCTTAATCATTGTTACTTTCTCCGTTCCCGCCAAAAATAAATTATCACAAATATACATAAGATTACAAGATAAGCACCTTCACATCACCGCGAAATTTTAAATTGAATTTCGAACACTATTTGCTACAGACATATAATTTCGAAACAACGTAGAGCATAGACAATCAAGTTGATGTGAGAGTCAAAATAGGTCACAATCAGTTTTTATAACAACCCCCACTTGCTAACACGTTGCTAGATGCGGTCAAGTACTTTACTATGTTCAACTTATTTTCTTTGATATATAATCATGATATAATATACACTTTGTATAGGAAATAATTTAATTTAGTTATTAATATATTATGACATTGCATCTTAAGAAAATATAATGAAGAATTGTCATTGATTAAAATAATACTATTTACGCACTCTCATATACAAATATATTTAGTTTCAGTCGCTGATATGGTTTAAAATGTTTTTTTTATTTTGATCGCCCCGTTGGTCGAGTGGTTAGAGACCCTGACTACACAATCAATGGGGTCCGGGTTCGATTCCCGGCAGGGACATGCATTTGTGTGATAAGCACAGACGTTTGTATTTCTGGGTGTTTATTAAATATATTAGAGTATTTATATATGTATTTCTTTGTATTAGTATCGTTGACTGACACCCATACGACAAGCATATAATTTGCTTACTTTGGGGTTAGATCAATTTGTGTAATTTGTCCAGTGATATTTATTTATTTTATTTATTTATTTTATATCATATTCATAAGACAGCAAACAAGCAGTTGGCTCTCCTGATGAAAAGAGAAAACCTTCGCCTATAGACAACAAAGATATTAATGGTGCGTAACTATCGTTAGGCGGGGTGTTATTAGCATATGCATAAGTTCACGGGCGTCCTTACCATTCAAACTGGAGCACAAAAATAACAATCATTCTCGCTTTTACGGCAGGAATAGGCACGACGGTGGTACCGAACTCGGGCCAGACGTTGTAGAACTCTACCACTTACCACGATATTAGTGATTTGTGCAGCCAACTATGTATGATGATAGTGCCTTTACGAGCTACCTGGTAGAATGAAAGATGTTTTAATCTTTAAATGGCGCCCAGAGAGTAAAAACAAGAAAGCGTATGCTCCGTTAGTTCAGACATGAAGAAAAACATATGCATGCATGCAGTAAACTTATGCATGTGGCATTAGACCTCGCCACAAGATAGCAATGCACCATTAACATCTTTGGTATATAGACATCAATAGCATATATAGGCGATGGTTTTTCTTTCCATCAGAAGAGCATCTGCTTTTAGCTATGTTGTGATATAAAACACAATAGTTATAATACAATGCGAATACGAATTAATGTAGGTACTCGTATCTCGAGAGACCAAAACTAACAACCATGATCAAAGTCATCATATGCAGTCCGAAAGTGGTGTGCAGAGTCTCCAATTGCCTGCTGAACGCTGGAACACATTTTTGCGATGTTACAGCACCAAAAATAATCAACCGACAACGACTACCACTAAGGCAAGACAAGGCTGTTTCGTGTCTTGCAATAACTAAGCAATTACGATAAATTCGCATTGCGAATTACGTGATAACCCCGCCGTTGCATTGATATAAAAAATCTATATCGATGTCCCAGTATAGTATGTTATTAATAAGCTTTTCTTCGCCTTTTTATGACATGCCTAGCAAACGAGTAAACGAGTTTTTATTTGAAGTATTTGTTTAATTTATTTATTTAATTTATTTATTTAATTAATACTTTATTGTACACAGAGAACAGCACAATTAGGGAAAAAAAATAAACGTAACATAAGTACAATGGGCGAGCTGTGAAAAAATACTGAAAAATAAAAAAAAAACACATACTATATAAGGGAATCTTACAGTTCAGCTAGTAAGTGTTCTTTAACGCGTTTTTTAAAGGAATCAAAAGTAGGGCCGAGGCGAATCTCACTAGGCAGAGAGTTCCACAAAACTGCATGTACCGTAAAAGAGTACGAGAAGGCAACAGAGTTACTAGGAGGAAAACGCAACAAAGTTCTAACGTTAGAGCGACACGGGGAATCAGGATAGTGCAAAAAATTAAAAGATTTACGGAGATATTTAGGAGCTACAGGATTGAAGAGATTCTTATATAGTAAGCAAAAAATGTGCGTGTTTCTACGCTGTCTAATAGAAAGCCACCGAAGTTCAGCTCGGAAATCAGAAACGTGGTCATATTTGCTTATACCATAAATAAAACGAATACAAAGGTCCTGCAACCTTTCAAGTTTGTTTAATAGGTCTTCTGTAATATCTAGGTAACAAGAATCAGCGTAATCTATTATAGGAAGAATAATTTACAGTATTTCAGTCCGGGACAGTTGCTCAACCTTTATAAAGCACAAGTCCGTTCGTGCATGGAATACTGCTCTCACCTCTGGGATGGATCCGCTAAATACCAGCTGGAGACACTTGAGGCTATCGAGAGGCGTGCCAAAAGGCTCATAAACGACAATGATCTGGTAGGCAAAAAACTCCAGAGCCTGGCTCATCGCCGCAGACTGGCTAGTTTATCGGTTTTTTTATCGAATACACTTTGGAGAGTGCGCTGCGGAATTGCACGACTTAATTCCGCCATCCCCGTTTTTCTATCGATCGTCGAGGTGCACAGAATCTAGGCATCGTTATATGGTGGACGTTCCACATACCCGGACAAAGCGGTTCGACTCAACATTCTTCCTTCGAACCGCAAAGGACTGGAACATGCTTCCTGAGTCTGTGTTCCCGAACGAGTACAATCTGGAGATCTTCAAGAGAAGAGTGAATAAGTACCTTCTAGGGAAGCGCGTTCCATCTTAGGCCTCATCTTAGCTTACCATCAGGCGAGATCGAGGTCAAGCGCTTATCTATCGATAATAAAATAAAAATAAAAAAAAATAATATGCATTAAAAATATTTTTGTTTTGATAGGTAAAAAGTTTTGAAGCGATTTAAGAGAGTGAAACGCATGATGCACTTTTCGGCTTAAGTTATTAACATGAGGGTCCCAAGAAAAATCAGAATTGAAAGTTACTCCCAAATTAGTAGCAGAAGAGGAGAAAGGTATAGGTGTATTATTATACCGTAAAGTTGGAATGTCGTAGTTCTTAAGCAATTTCTTCATAGGACGACTACCAAAAATTAAAGCTTTTGACTTAATTGGGTTTACCGATAGACCAAAGGATTTGGCCCACTCATAAATCTTATCCAAATCTTCATTTTATTTCTCTGACTGCTTCTGCTACATTCCCGACGCTAAAGTAGCGATATACCTGTAGGTCGTCAGCATAAAGATAGAATTTTGATTTGATAATAGAAGTAACGATGTTGATGAACGCCGAAAATAGAAGCGGTGATAGGACTCCACCTTGTGGTACACCTACTTGTAAATTAACCCAGTCAGACCTGAGTTTACCAGAAACAACGCTTTGTGATCGGCCTTAAGGAGGAGGTAAGATTTAAACCAGTCAATTTATTTATAAAGGAAATTTATTTATAAATAAATAAATTTATTTTTTTAAATAAATATAATATAATAGAAAAGTAGATTAAGTTTAGTAATCTCAAACATATTAATAAAATGTGTATGTTTAGATGTTTGTTACTCGACTACGCAAAAATAGCTAAACGAATTTGAATAACATTTGGCAAATAGGTAGTTGATGACCTGGAATAACACGTGGGTTACGTTTTATCGTGGAAAAACAAGTTGTTCTTGTGGGGTTCACCAAAAACTCTTGCAATATGCACCAAAAAATAATGCAGTGGGCTGGAAGGTGCAGCTAGTTAAGGCGAGTCACCGGAGACTTACGGAAAAAAACTGGTTTGCTTAATCACATTTTTATGTATTGATTGTTAAATAAAGGTTTTACAAAAATTACACGATATACCTGAAGATATTATCTAAGGAATGTACTAACTTATTACATGACAGAACGTATTTCACTCGATCATATAAAATTCCGAAAAGAGGTTAAAAAATCTCTAAAACAAGTAATTTTTACATAATATTTCTAATTCTCAACATGATTTTTATATGGTGATATTTATATAGTTTTAAATGCAAAAAAGAATGTACGAAAATTTGGTTTTCTGCTGAAGTCCTGTATTTATTTATCCGAAAACTAAATCGTTTGCCAGCGGTTTCAAAACATACCGCGTCGCCCGCTTTCTACACTATTGGTGCGCGTCAAAATACCTCGCCTTAAGGAGAAGTACCGAGACAAACGGAAAAAAACTGTTTTGCTTAATGATATTTTTATGTATTGATTGTTAAATAACAATTTAACAAAAATTACACGATGTACTTGAAGATATTATCTAAGGAATGTGCTAACTCATTACATGATAGAATGTACTTTACTCAATCATATAAAATTCCGAAAATAGGCTAAAAGAATCTCTAAAACAAGTAATTTGTTCATAATATTTCTAATTTTCCACATGATTTTTGTATGGTGATATTAGATTTTAAATGTAAGAATGTATTAAATTTTGGTTTTCAGCTGAAGTATTTATACGAAAATAAACCATTTTCCAGCGGTTTCAGAACATACCGCGCCGCCCACTTTCTATAGTAGTAGTATAGTAGTCTCATTCACCAAGTAATCACTAGAATTCTATTTAATGCACCGAATTCATTTTGCCAACAATCTGAGACGTGGGGAACGTAGGTACATATTAAAAGAGAGGGTTCAGTACTCGATTCTGATACCGAATATGTAAAAAATAGGTCCTTAAATATTAACCTAATTATAATCTAGACTCTCAGTACATTACTATCACTAACGCGATAACCATAGCTTATGAATTACAGCTTCTATCTCGCAGAGGCTTACTGTGAAGTTCAGGTTACATATAACCATTAACTAACTTTATTAACTACCGTGTATTTCAATATGTATAATATTTTATAAATAAAACTGTATATAGTTAGTTATTGATAAATATTTCAATTGCCTTTTTCTTAATTTTCTAAATGTTTTTATTTTGTTTAGTAACGTGTTTTTTAAATTTAGTTCATCTTATTTGTTTAAGTATAAAGCCAATTAATTATGTTTAAAATTCGGTACTACCGCATTGCGCAATGCTCTGTTAAGGTAGTTATGTAAGTTAATAAATATATGTGAATTATATTATTTTATTATAATTAAGTTATGAAATAGCCCTGCATAGATAGCTGCAATAATATACCACTGGGTGTTATCTGCTTCCCAATGTTGTAATTTACAAAGCTGAAATCGCCCCTGTGGTCTAGTGGTCCCGTGTCGGTGTTAATCGCAAGAAATCCTGGCTTTGATTTCTGAGTCAGGCAATTCAAAATGTATTATTCAGTTTTCTGTTAATAACAACATCGCTCGGGATTGAATAAGTGACTCTATGGCCACTGATTTTGCCCGGGATTGGATAATGGCAAGCCTATGCTTGCGCTTGTTACCTCTCACATTATGGAACTAAGTATCTTCGGCTAATCATGGATGCACGTGTTGTACCTCTGCTAACCTCTTTGTGGATACGGGCGTGTAGATACTTTTTTTTATAGAGCTAAGAATTGTCATAGGAATCCATACTAATATTATAAATGCGAATATTTTTCGGTCTGTCTGTTTTGATTTCACGGCTAAACTGCTAAACCGATTTTGATGTCACTTGTCATGAAGATAGCTGGAGATCCGGTGTTTTACTTTTTTCAGAAATCAATCCTTAAGGAGGTGAAATAGTTCATGAAGTTTGTATGAAAATCTATTTTTTTATGTCATTATATAGCAAAAAACCAGATGACTTTTATACAACAAATATGTTAATGTTGCGTTGCTATCCATGTGGTGAGATGGTAATGCCTATATTACCCTCCAAACCGGACCATGACAGTGACAAGCGTTAATGCTATTGTGGTAGGAATAGGTAAGGTAGTGGTACCAAATCGAGACAAAAATCTACCACCTAGTAGTCATAATGGTAATGTTTCTCACCTTTGTTCGTCCGGGTTCCTTTGAAAAATAGACCAACTACAACTGCCAGGCAGGTTGTAAAAGGCGAACAATTAGCTATACGTGTCACTACCATCGTGACTACTAGGTGGCAGAGTTCCACAACGTCTCTCCCGGGTATATGGTACCATCACTTTACCTATTTCTGTCGCAATAGCGTCAATGTTTGTCATTGTCGTGTCCCGGTTCAAAGAATAAGGTAGCCGATATTATATTGCCATCCCGCCACACGGATAGCAACGTACCATTAACATTTTTGATGTCTATAGACGATGGTTTCTCTTTCCATCAGAAGAGCCATCTGCTTGTTTGCTATGTTATGAACTTATGATATATTTATATAAAAAAATTAAGAATTTTCGATATAACTGGACCATACCGACGAGTAGCCGGGATCAACTAGCACGATTTTATTTTTTCGGGCGATTTATAATATTTATATAAAATTAAATAACTGATATATTTTTTTAAATAATTACAATATTTTATGTTTTCTAAAATATTTTGATAAATATTTGTTCTATGACTTATTGACATTGATTATTTAATTTTAAAAGTTTTTGTGTCTTTGTTTATTTAGGTATATAGCCCGTTATAACTCGAGAACTGTTTGGCCAATCTTGTTAAAAATTTGTGTGCATAAAAATATTCGTATGTAATTAGACAAATGATAGACCATACTATTTAGTGTTTAAGGATACGGTTTTAAAAAATAAACTATGCAGATCGTAAAAAAATACAAATTGTTATAAAAATATAAATCGTTAAAACAATGTTATATCACAATCTAGGAATAAGATTGATGTTATTAAAGTGTTTTTGGACACCAGTTTCAACTAACATAATCAATTTAAAATGTATTACTAGGTTTATAGGCTGTGTATTACATTGATAAAAAATATTCTTGACATAAGACTTAAAGCAGGTTACAATTGAAAGTAGTTAGTTAAAAATCGGTAGTGCTTATTCGCACATTCATTATTTTGCCAAATTTCGTATTATATATTCGTTTTACGATTCACAACATCAATTTTGCCAATTTAGGGTTCTGTACCTCAAAAGAAAAAACGGAATATCTTTTTGTTATAAGAATAAGTATGGGTTTATTTACCACACAGTACTATACATATAAAGTAAATAACAGTTTGTACGCATACGAATAAGAAAAAAAAAACAAAAATGATGTGGTGTCGCGGGACACCAGGTAGGAACGAACTTCCTTCGGCTAAACGGCACTACTCGCTTGTGTACGCGACTGTCGCGCCTGCGCACGTCTCATTTAACGCTTTTATTCCACGCATTTTTCTTACGGTTTTACTATCACATTTTTTTCAGTTCGGTCGCGCAGCAAAATCCCTACCCCCTCCAAGCCTGCCGTAAGGAACTTCGTTCCAAAAAGTCAACAAATACAGTAAACAAAGAAAATAAAACATATTATAACACTTTTACTTTTATCGATAATAATGTTTATGTATAGCAGCATGATGGTAAAATGGTAAGCCACTCAGCAAAAAATAGGGTGACAAGTATTAATAACATTACAGCTGACATTCTGGGCTGCTATTAACTGTCATTTGAAACGGTTAAGCAAACAGCTGATAGGATAAAAAATAAAACTACACCTAACAAATTGATATATATGCAAAATAACTAGATTAGTATAATATTTACCCCGTGTTGGTTCCGGGCTCCTTTGAAGAATAGACCAACTGCCGTTCTGCCAGGCAGGTCGTAAGAGGCGTCCGACTGGCTATGAGAGTCACTACTATCGTGGCTACTAGGTGGTAGAGTTTTGCATTGTCTCGCCCCGGTCTGGTACCACCGCCTTACCTATTCCTGCCGTAATAGCGTCAGTACTTGTCACTGTCGTGTTCCGGTTTGGAGGGTAAGGTAGCCGGTAAACTTATGCATGTGGCATTAGACCTCGCCACAGACATCTTTGGTGTCTTTAGGCGATGGTTGACTCTTTCCATCAGGAGACCCATCTGCCTGTTTGATATCTTATAATATAAAAAAAACAAAATATAAATAATAGAAAACAAAGTAAAAAAAGAAAGAATATTTTAGATCCTTCCAAAATAGGTAACCATACTTTAACAAAGCGTTAGTACATTATTATATAAATTTTATGTTCTTTTTTTTACTTTGCATGTGCTGTAAAAATTGTAACTATTGATGTTTTTTAAAAAGCGTTATATGTTTCATTTTCTTTTGCTTACTGTAATTGTTGGCTTTTTGTTTCTTTTTTCTTATCGTATGTTATTGTTATTTACTGTATATGTATAGTACTGTGTGGTAAATAAAACAATTCTTCTTCTTATTCTACATCTAACCAAAGATATCGAGCAAAAAAGAATGTGATTCAAGGGATTAAAACTTTTTGATTTTTACGAATAAAATAATTTTGTCTCAACGCTTTATTCTTTTCTGCATGAAATAATCCACTTATAACGTAATATGGCAAGAAATAATTTACTTTACTACTTACTTTTACGTTAAAAGTATATTATTTTATATAGAAAGGTAATGTTATGGAGACAAAATTATTTTATTCGTAAAATTCAAAAAGCTTTGGCCCATTGAATTTCCGCTTTTCGAAACTTGCAAGGGAATCAAAACCTACAGAGTACTTCCAGTGAACTCAGAAACTTGAAAGTTGGTACGAAGCAACGTCTTATAAATATAGAGGATACTGAAATCCAGTGTTGAGGTTCACCAAGCCTCAACAAATACTGAGTTATTTCCTTTTAATGGACTCAAATTACCACTCACTATTACTATCACCTTTTGACCTTTCTTTTAGATATAAGTAAGTTTTTTTAGCATTAGCTTCGATTTGTTTCTTTAATTGTTTTTGTATGTAATTTGTAAAATGTCCATTAATAAATAATTTCTTATTCTTATTCTTATAGCGCAGATAGAGTAAAATTGCGGAAACCGTAAATTTTTATTTACATCATATAACAAAAATATTTTGGTTATTTTGCGGTTGGAATATTCTTGCTATTACGTATACAGGTTTGTACGGAACCATCGGGCCCGAGACCGACCCACACTTAGCAGTTTTTTATGGTTAATGATATTACGGCCAGCGAAGCGGGTTGGTGTAAGCTAGTTATTTATATATTCATACCATGTTTACATTTCTAAAACATATTGTTTTTAGATGCGTAATTACTTCAAAAGCAATGTAAATAAAATAATAAATATAATGAACTACATACAACTTAAATTGTAGAAATTTTTTGCTTTTACTTATTATATAAGAACTACCTAACACCCGCCCGCTTCTTGGGGCGTACATTCATCTACTTATATACCTACTACTATAGTTTTTATTAAATTACTAGGTGTTGCCAGCGACTTCGTCCGCGCGGACTTCGTTTACTCCGCACAGCACCTCCCCGCTAGGTGATAGTGTGATAATATGTAGCCTATATGTTGACCCGACCTGCCAGTAATTCATGCAAAATTTGAAGTAAATCCATGCAGTACATTTTGAGTTTACCCCGGACATACATACAGACAAACAGACCAAAATTCTAAAAACTATATTTTTGGCTTCGATATCGATTGTAGATCACGCCCCAAGTATTCTTTTAAAAAAATATTCAATGTACAGTTTTGACTTTCCTACGATTTTATTATAGATATATTATATATTATTATACATTATTTTATTAAATTTGTAGCATATGTCTGTACAATCGATATTTTGGTCAATTCCCTGTATTGGTTCAGGGCATTTGGAGATTAGACCATCTGCTTTTCTGCCTGACAGTTTATAAGAGGCGAACGATTGGGCTATACGAGGCATTATCATCGTGGCTACCAGGTGGTAGATTTCTGCATTATCTCAGCTAAGTCTGGTGTTACCGCTTTTAACTTATTTCTGTCGCAACAGCGTCAAATGTCAATGCATGTCGCTATCGTGATCCCACTTTAAGGGTAATGTAGCCGGTAAACATATACGTGTGGCATGAACACCCAGCCACACGGCAGCAACTACCACTTACGTCTATGTTGTCTAGGCGGTGGATGTCTCTTTCCACCAGGAGAGGCACCTGCTTGTTTGCTAATTTATTATATAAAGAAAACAATTTTAAAAGTTATTGTCTGTCTATCTGAATGTCTCAGATTACCTAACTCAAGAATAGTTTAACCCATTTCTATGAAAAGTGGTATAGTGAGAATTCGTGATAGCGCAAACTCGTAGAATTTTTGTCTCCCAATCTGTAGGTATGTCCCGTTATAACTCTAGCAAATATTTAATACGGTTGAAATTGCAGTATAAGAAGTTTGCTCTTGTTTTACTGCAATTTTTGAGTTTTCTGATGTCATGTCGTAAATAATTATATTTTTTTCCGCTTATATTGCAAACTCAGGCTAAACTCTACGAGATTTATTAAAATAATGTACTAAGTATTTGTACACCTTGAAAAGGTCTACAGAAAAGTCCGCGATGGTATATGTCTAGCTCTTATGGATAATCCACAATAGCATTTTTTTGTCATTTACTTTTTACGAGAAATAATGGCTTTTTTTCAAAGCAATTTGAAAAATACAGCACTAATCCTTATCCAATTAAATACCTTAAATATATTGTTGATTTAATATAGATCAATATGGCCTTTTACAGCATGTAATTTAAATGAATATTTTCAAAGATATTACAGATTTAAAATGCAGGGGCATAGTGGTTGCGGGGTTACCGGCCGATCGGGCGGCGCGCGCCGCCGCGGGACCGCTGGGAATCGTGTTAATTTTCGGATAAATAAATATAGAACTTCAGCTGAAAACCAAAATTTAGTACATTCCTTTTTTTAACTAAATATCACCATATAAAAATCATGTGGATGATTAGAAATAGTATTAACAAATTATTTTTCCTGTTTTCGGAATTTTATATGATAAAGTAAAGTACATTCTATCATGTAATAAGTTAGCACATTCCTTATATAATATCTTCAGGTATATCTTATAATTTTTGTAAAATTGTTATTTAACAATCAATATAAAAAACGTGATTTAGCAAATCAGTTTTTTACTACTTTACTTACTTACTTTTCATTTTACTTTTCATTTTTTTTCACTGAGTGACATAGGCTATTTGAAAAAAAAAAACTTGCCACTACGTATGTAGATAATGAAGTTACTGGTTTACCCGATTTTCGAAAATCGAGTTTTTACCAGATGTCCACGTTTAGAGGTCCTAGGAATCTTTTCCGACTATTTTCACGATAATTCAGTATGTCTGTATGTATGTATGTGTGTGTGTGTGTGTATTTGTGTAGGTGTGTATGTAAACATCTCATAACTTTTGAACGGCTAGACCGATCGAAACGTGGTTGGATTCTGCTCAACTTAGATTTCCTGAAAATTTGAACCGATTTGGTCCAGGAGATTTTGAGAAATTTTGAAAAAACACTAAAAAAATTTTGACGAAACAGTATTTTTTTAATATAACTTTCAGATTTATGTACCGATTGAATAGAAAAACTAATCAGCTCTATTCGTCAAAAAACCATGTCTAATAAATAAATTGCATCAAAATCGGTTTATCCGTTTGAGAGTAATAGTTGACGAAAAATTTTGAAAAAGTGTTTTTTCGACATAGCTTCGAAATTTTTCAACCAATCATTTTTTGGTGTTCTACGATATTTTAGTACTTAAAAAACTACGTCAAATGCCGTTTCAAAAATCAAAATCAAATCTAATTCTCAAACTTATAGCTTTTCATACGTTATTTTTAGCAAACTTACTTAAGTTTTTTTAAATAACTTTCAAGTTAATTTACTGATTGACTTAAAAATATTATCAGCTTTTGTTCCGTTAATTTAATCAAAATCGGTCAATTTGTTTGGGATTTATCAATGAAGAAAATTAAAAGTAAAATATTTTTTGACATAGCATCGAAATTTTTCAACCTATCGATTATTTAGGTAAAACAACATTTTAGATCTCAAAAATTGAGTTGAATTTCATCATCGTTTTCAAATATACAGCTTTTCAAAAATTAATAATACTGTCATTTTTAACAAAATAGATGTTTGAACTGAAAAATCTATGCTTATATTTTTTACTCTTGAGCTTAAAATACCTTAAT